>JANAVB010034417.1:19839559-19899559 GCA_029216955.1 Iris pallida
TTCATGAACCGACCGCACGAGGCTGCCTATGTGCAGTTTTGGGTTATAAAGCTTAATCATGTTTCGATACCTCGTGTCCAGTTTTATGGACACGAGAAGACCCCTTGGATACGAATACATGTCTGACATTTACTGGCACATATTAATTTGATGTTAATTTGGGTTTTCACATATGATTTAGGGTTTTGTATTCGAGTTTGTATAAGTTCTGATACTCAGTATTCGAAATGGGTTTTAACATGTTTAAACCATTTTAAATTGTTTAAAAACATGATTACATGCTAAATTACATACTGTATGATATGTATCTACACCTGTACACATTTAATTGATAATAATTTAGGTTTCGAATCATGCTTTGGGTTGCAACGTTGGGTTTTGTATTTTCTCTGATAACCTGAGATGTTCACTGTGACTTTGAGTCCTTTTTAATGTTTTAACTGGATTTATAATTGTTAAAATGTGCCATTAAATGTTAGATTACATGCTGTTATGATGAATGTTATAACTGGGTTTCATGTGAGATAGGGTTTTCAATATCAAATTGAGTTTCATCCTAAAACTGAGAACAACATGATTTCACCTGAGTATATAATGAGTAAACTGAGAATGGAATGTCCGGTTTTGATATTAAACTGAACCTGAGAACACAAATGAAACCTGAGATCACTTTGTATGTAAACCTGAGATCACTATGTATATAAACCTAAGATTATTTTCACATAATGTAAACTGGATATATATGAGATTACATTAAGATATTTGTTAAACCTGAACTTAATTAGGACTGAGAATGGTATAATGAAAACCTAAGTTTACTTACTGTTTACTAAAACTGAAACCCCTTACTGTCTTGTATGTACACCCAACACACACCATCACTTATCTCTCTCATTCTAACTCTATGTGATTGCATCCTTATGTCCTTATATATATCTATACATATATATGGTAGTTTAGAGATTTGTTTGAGTTGTAATATATAGAGTATATGTACTAGTGATAAATATATGTGATTTTGGTATACTTGGTATGCATTAGGCTATGTGTTAGCCCTATGGTTTAGCTATGTGTTGGTTAACATGTGACCTATAGGCTATGTATTGTAGTTTGGTTCTTAAGCTTGACTTGCTAGACCTAGAATGGACTAAGTTAGACTAGTTGACCATGGTTGACCAAACCCTAACTAGTTTGACCTAGTTTTACTAGATTGACCTAGTTTGACTTTTAGAGTTGACCAGAGTTGACCAAGAGTTGACTTTGGCCCAGATTGACCTAGAAACATGTAGATGCATTCTAATCTTCAAATTATAATTCTTTTGTATACATCATGACTTGTATAGCTCTAAATAGGACTTAGTTACCTTACTTCGAACGTTATATTCTCACGGACATTCGGATTTCAGGCGAGGACATTCTCTGATCATTTTATATTTGCTAGGACTTATGATCATGTTCTAGATTACTTTACTTGATGCTGACACTTCTTATCACGGATTAGTACTATATGAATCTTTCATACGATGTTATCCCCTCATAGGATACATCAGGTATTTCGTGTTCGTGTACTTTATCATGGGCATCGTGTACTCCTTGTGTTCGTGTTATTCGTGTACAAATCGTATGAAATTGTGTACTCTCATGTGCTCACATGATCTTCATGTACAAACTATACTTTATGTACAATAACATAACTTGACTGGATCATTGTGTATTGATTAGGGACGGGGGAGTAGAAATGGTTATGTGATCATTCTTGTAGTTTACTTATGTATAACCTCTGTAGATTACTCGTGTATAACATCGTGCAGTTTACATAACCATCTTGTGCTCTGAATCACTACTCACTTACAGTTCTTACCTACCATGTATGTATTTCCAGTTTACAAATACCTCTCTTGTTTTCATGTACATCTTCTTACAGTTCATGTATCTTACTCTTTTGTATGCTTTATATTTCCTGTCATGTTATGAACTGCGTGAGATGTATTGTGCTCGTTCCTGTCCTGAATGGACCTGTTAAAAATATTATAGATGACACCGAGGACTTCTGTCATACGTATTATGGAACAGCCCTAGATGACATTTGCGAGCTGGACTCTCAGGAGGACCCAGCTCTAGCTGATGATATCACCCCTACTGCCTAGACTAGTTTAGTTAGACTTTATCTTATTTTGTTATTGTCATTTGAGACTTTGAGATGTATTATGTTTTGTTGTTGTTGTTGTGTCGTATAGACACTTAGACTTATTTCCCTTTCTGTTGTATTTTCTTTGAGATTCTTATCTATCATATCGTACATTCTACCTTAGACTTGTGATTGAGTTGAACTTTACATTGTCCTCCGATTGGAGTGTATATAATGTACATGTACCTTATATATTATGTTAGATGAATGTGACCTAGGACAACGTTCTACCGTCGACACTGCGACGTAGGCTGGACATACCCACTTCTCATGCCCTTACACTGGGTACGGGTCGTTGCACGAACTCCTTGAATAATATAGTATTCTAATCAGTTGCTTATATGATTGCAAGTGATCGCGTAGGCGACGTCTAAGCACAGCCAACCAGTCCCTCGCCTGAAGCAAAGACTAAGGTGAGTGGCTGACCTCCTTCACCTCGACCCTCTGATTTCAAATCAAACATAAAACACAACTGAAATGCTTGTCGCCATAGTTCAAAATCAAGAACTCGGGATAATTGAATCAATTTAGAGTAAATTACTCTGAAAATATAAGTTTCCTGCCAAAGAGAGAAAGTTAAAGGTTCTAGAAAAAAGATAGAATTATTTCATGATCTGTAAAAAGGAAAATTAAACAAATGTCGCAACGATAATTTGAAACGTTCTTGAATAACTTGTTAACTTAAGCACAGTCATAGACAACTTGCGTGCAAGGCTTTGCTTCCTTGAACGGCAACGCGAGGCTACGGGACCATTTCGGCCTAGGAGGAATGCAAGATAGCTATGCTGGATGCTAGTACGGGTCATTCGGGACTTTCAGTGGGGCTAGTTACCCGTGCTGAAAGGGTCGCCATCTCGACCAAGTTATACGTCCAGGATGGCTTGAATTGCCAGTGACCCACACTTGCATATAAATTATAAGCTCGTTATAAATATGATAGGGAAGGAACATGATAAGTTACGCTGCAATGGCACGCTTTGTCGTGGGTAAGATGTATCGTAAGTTATGTTTTATTGCCTATCGAATGCTTGCCTCTTAACATGTTAACATGCAAATCGATCAGGATGGTTAGAAAGATCATAAAATAGCTAACATATTTTTACAAAATTGCTTGAACAAATGGAAGCTTGGGTTTAATTAGCCACCCGTCAGTACATGTGATCGTACTGACCCTCGCTATCCGCAGGTGCCGCGAATCCAGAGGAACGTGCCAACTAACCAAGGCGACGTTCATGTTTTGAAGCTTCAACCGCGTATCGAAGACTCTCGCTACTCCATTTTTTGAAAACTCTCTACAACAGTCCAAGAAACATGTCTCAGCTTCCCTCCATTCCAAGTGGCTGGAATACTTTTGTTGTAAATTGAGGGATGTACGTATGAAATGACTATCTCATCGGCTTTCATTTTGTAATCGAGTCATTTTGTAAAGCCCGCGCAGCATGTCACGACCTGATCCCAAATTATTAGGTCGAACCGGATCATGCCCAGCCTGCACCGTTGTGAGACGGTGGCAGTAAGCTGTTCTATATGCAGGTATTTCACAACATCAATATATTTGTCACAACTCAAATATACGAAAATTTCAAAACTTTTATTCAACAATTGAAAAGTACAACTTGAAATAAAAGAACTGAAATAAAGTGCTGAATTCAAAATTAACAAAACTCCAAAACAATAAACTAGAAAAACTGGAAACGACTAGTTAAACGGTCGGCTCGTCGGCCTCAGGTCCTGCGTCCTCCAAAGGGGACTCCGGCAACACCTCAGGGTACAAAACCGGGTCATAGTAGCTATTGTACAATAGCTCAGCATCCTCAATGTCACCTAAAAATGTTCTCTCCAGTCATGAGGGAGCAAGTACAAATATGTATCTCATATTTCAAGTATAATGGAAAAGTGCAGGCTAAACAGTTGAAACAATATTTTTCAGCATTTTAACAATTGAAAACAATGTGATTTGAATGTGTAATCGTCTATGACCGGCTTAGGTTATACAATAGCGTCCTAGCGATGCGATACGGCCTATCCCCATGTGTAAGAGGGGTAAGCTCGTACAATATGCAATATGAGGGGTATTGGCCATAAACGTTACACTATTCTCCTAATCTCCACAATCAATATCAATCAATATCTGAACCCTAGGAGAGGGTTCCGTGTAGTAATGTGGTTTAAACATGCAGCTAGACAATTATTAAATAAAATACAAGAAAACATAACCGTAACTTGCCACTGTTAATTGACTGGATCGGAAATGTTGGTACCGAGGACGAAGTCAAGTTCGTCTCCGAGATCCTATAGTTGAGAATCCTTGGCTTATAACCATAATGAAACCATTCTAGGTGTGCTAGTTACAATCTCTAGAAGTATACCCTAGTCATATTTTAGATTATTTAGTTAATCTACCGAAAATCTAGCGTCACGATCTACGTTCGTTATCATTTTAATTAAAAAAAAGTCAGTTACTGATTAATTGAAAAAAATAGCAATTGCCGGTTAATTTGCAAAACTTTGTATTTTTATATCATATGTATAAAACTATATTTTCCTTTTAGTGATAAAACATGGACTTTGTTAACTTACCAATATTTTATTCAAGTTTATTTATCGTAAAAAACCTTATTAGTTTTATACAAAATAATTAATACCTAAATTATAATTACGCGTCTAATAACGAAAACCAACTCAGAAAAGAAAGTAAGAACCTAAACTACACAATACAGGGTCAAAGCGAAATAAAATAGAAAACTGGGCTTATGCCTTTTACAAATTTTTGAATAAATTAATTAATCATCTAGGCGAGCTCTGAGTGCCGTGAACGGTCCAAATAGTAGGCCGAAGCCCTGCACCAAAAATACTAACAGCAGTACCAGTTCTAAAAATAATTATAAATATAGTTGTAAAAATGCGTCTCAGACTTGGTCACAATGTCATGTTGCTGGCTAGCGCCTCAACGTACGGGAACCCTGTAGCGTTTGCGCTTCGTCGAGGCTCATTCGACCGATATGGTCGTCGCCTAACTGGTGATACAAAAATCCATGAAATCCGAAAACCAGCAAATCTAATCTATAAATCATTTTGCAAAGACCGATTTTCTTTTGAAAATAGGTTTTACTCAAATTGCTAATTTTATACGAAAATCCCTTTGAAAAATATTTTTTTCGAAAATTTGGGCAGCATCTCCTCTGTATTTGGGACAACCCAATCCTGGGAAAATACTAACCCAACATCACTGACTGTGCCCAAACCAGGAAACACCAAAAATCCCACCAAAAGTAATTATCCCACCCAAAAACACATCACAATTATATATAGCCAAAACCACATAATACACCCGAAATAAATTCAGAAATCCCGAAATAAAGTTCGGAAAACTGAAAGCCACATAACAAAAATAAAACGAACGAATCATTCTGAAATGGGATTCAGAAATTCCGAAACTACAATCGCCTAAACCGAATTACGTAACGGGATCAGGAACCGTATCATTATCGACACTAATGTAGGGCTGAGCGCTCGGCCTGGGCTGGCCGGAGCGAGGTCGGGGCGGTGCTGGAGGGCGCGCACGGCTGGGTCGGGCACGGACAGCCACAGGATCGGTCGGGGAGGAGCTCGGGAAGAGGGGGCGGGCACGAGGAGCGGCGGCCGGGGTTACGCCGGGGTGCTGGAGGCGAGGCCAAGAGGGGCTCTGGCCAAGAAAGGCCGACCGAGGGGTGGCCAGGGCGCGGCCGGGTCGGCGATGCTGTGGGTCGCGCGAGCGGAGGCACGGTGGGGGCGCCGGACGGAGATCGGGGATCTAGGGCACGGGGTCGGAAGGCTCTGGAGGGGAGAGATGGTTAGGAGAAAGTGAGAGTGAGAGAGAGAGAGAAATGAGTGATGGGAGTGGTGCTGGTGGGTGGTTTAATAAGGGAGGAGGAGAAATAAATGAAAGGAGAGGAGAGATGTGTTGTTCATGAGGGGAGTAGAATTAGGGGGTGGCTTAGTCGTGGGAGACCAAGCCAGATGGGGAATTTTAGTAATAGGTTTTGTTTTATTATTTTCTTTTCTTTTCTTAACCAAACATATAGGTTTACAAATATAAATAAGTCCATAATTTAATTAAAGGATTTTAAGGATGGATTCGGGAGTGAGTGGGGTTTCGGGAAACCTGGTTCGAACTCGGAGTCGGACTCCGGATACTGGATCGGGGCAGGACCACAAACAAAAATCTAATGATAATTTTAAAAATAATATTTTTCTAATTTCGAATAATAAATAATAATAATAATAATAATAATAATAATAATAATAATACTAAAGCTAAGATTACACTACAAATATAATAATTAATAAATTCTAAAACTCTGGGTTTTACAATCTTTCCTCCTTAGAAAATTGTGTCCTCGAAATTAAAGACAGGGTTAGGAGTTACCTCAAGTTTCAAACAGATACGGGTACTGCTCCTACATCTTGTCTTCTCGTTCCCAAGTAGACTCGCCTGGGGAGTTGTGCCGCCATATAACTCTGACTATTGGCATCACAGAGTTTCTGGTTCTCTTCTCTCCTCTGTCCAATATTGCCACTGGCTTTTCTGGCACTGTGAGGCTGGGTCCAATTTCCAGCTCCGAATGGTCCAAGATGTGGCTCGGGTCCGGGATGTAGCGTCTCAGCTACGAAACGTGGAAGACATTGTAGACACCTTCGAGACATGGGGGTAGAGCCACCCGATAAGCCACTTCTCCAATCCTGTGAAGTACTTCAAAAGGACCAATATACCTGGGGCTTAGCTTTTCTGCTATGCCGAAATGGATGGTTCCTCTGGTAGGGGAGATCTTCATAAACACATTGTCACCTTCTTCAAACTCTAACGGCCGTCGGCTGCTATCTGCCCAATGCTTCTGTCTGTCCTGGGCAATCCTTAGCTTGTCCCTAATCATCTTTACCTTCTCTGCTACATCGATCACCATCTCCGGTCCAAGCAATACCCTTTCTCCTATGTCGTCCCAAGCAAGTGGAGTACGGCAACGACGTCCATAAAGTGCCTTGAACGGAGTCATACCGATGCTAGCTTGGTAGCTGTTGTTGTAAGAGAACTCCATCAAGTGCAAATAGTCTTCCCAAGACCCTCCAAATTCCAAGACGCAAGATCTCATCATGTCTTCTAGTGTCTGGATTGTTCTCTCTAATTTTTAGTCAGTCTGGGGATGGTAGGTGATGCTGAACTTCAGTTGCTTTCCTAAACTGTCGTACAAGCTCTTCCATAAGTGAAAGGTGAACCTGGTATCCCTGTCAGATATAATACTTACCGAAACTCCATGAATCCGGAAGATGTGTCGCATGTACAGTGCCGCCAACTTCTCGGTGGATAGACCCACCTTGAAAGGAATAAAGTGGGCTGACTTCGTCAGTCGGTCCATTGCTATGTGTTCCTATTTCCACTCTGGGATGTCTAGCGGCTGCAACAGTCCTGCTGGTCTCTGTCTGCTAGCTTTCACTTGTTAACAAATTAAACATCTAGCCACATACATGGATACGTCCTTCTTTATTCCGTACCACCGCACTATAGTACGCATATTCTGATACATTTTGTTGGCTCCTGGATGTATGGAATACTACGACTGGTGTACTTCTTGCATCAGTTCGTTCCTCAGTTCGCCAGTTGGTACGCACAGCCTCGTACCATGCTTCAGTGCTCCATCGCTGACGATTGAGAATCCTTCAAGTGTTCCTGCCAGCACTTGATCTCTGAGTTTGCAAAGCGTCTAGACTTGGAATTGTGCCTCCTTGACTCTGTCCATTAGACTTGAACGCACTTGCAACTTCATCATTGTTGAATCAGCTCCTGGTGTAATGGCTTCTCTTTCTAGTTTCTTCATTTCCTCTTCGGGCAGTATAATCTCCAGTCTAAGCTTTTCTATGTCCTCCAGCAAATAACGCTCCTTGGTCAAGAATATCGCCATCGGGTATTGAGTAAGTGCATCTGCAACAACATTAGCCTTATCCGGGTGATACTGCAGGTTGATGTCGAAATCCTTCATCAGCTCCAGGCATCGTCTCTGTCGCATGATCAGCTCCTTCTGAGTGAAAACATATTTAAGACTTTTGTGGTCTGTAAATATTTCTACTCTCTCTCCATAAAGGTAGTGCTTCCATAGCTTCAATGCAAATATCACCGTTGTAAGCTCCAAATCATGTGTGGAATAGTTCTTCTCATAAGTCCGTAATTGCCTAGATGCGTAAGCAATTACTTTCCCGTGTTGTTGAAGAACGCAGCCCAAACCCTTATCGGAAGCATCACTATAAATTGAAAAACCGCTGGTACCTGCAGGTACAAGTATCGGCGCCGTTGTAAGCCTCTTCTTCAGTTCCTCAAATGCTGACTGGCAAGCTTCCGACCAAACAAATTCTTTATTCTTCCTAGTGAGCTTCGTCATCGGTTCAGCAATCCTAGAGGAATCCTTTACAAACTTCTGGTAGTAGCCAGCTAAGCCCAAGAAACTTTTGATTTCTGCCACTGAACTTGGTGCAGTCCACTTCTCAATAGCAGCTATCTTCATTGGATCTACCGAAATTCCTTCTCCTGTGGCAACATGGCCAAGAAAATCTACTTTGTCTAAGAAGAATTCACATTTAGAAAGCTTACCATAGAGCTTTTTCTTCCTTAAAGTGCCCAGAACTTTCCTCAGGTGGTCTTCATGCTCTTCTTCAGTCTTCGAGTACATCAATATGTCATCGATGAAGACAACAACAAAGTAATCTAGGTATTCATGGAAGACCTTGTTCATAAGGTTCATGAATACCGCAGGGGCATTCGTCAGTCCAAACGGCATGACCAAAAATTTATACTGTCCATATTTGGTGTTGAATGCCGTCTTTGGAATATCCTCCTTCCTGACCTTGATTTGATGGTAGCCAGACCTGAGATCTAACTTTGAAAATACCTTAGCTCCACTCAGTTGATCAAATAGGTCGTCGATCCAGGACAGAGGGTACTTGTTCTTGATGGTGATGTAATTCAACGTCCGATAATTAATGCACATCCGTACGATTCCATCCTTCTTGGGCACGAACAAAACTGGTGCTCTCCAGGGTGAAGCCCCGTCTCTGATAAATCCCTAGGCCTTCAGTTCGTCAATCTGATCCTTCATCTCCTTTGCCTTCTTAGAGTTGAATCTGTAGCATCCCCGAAAAATAGGAGAAGAGCTGGGAACTAGGTCGATAGTGAATTCCACACCTCGATCTGGCGGCAATCCTGGAAGACTATCTGGAAAGACGTCCATGAATTCCGCTATGATAGGGTGAGGAGGCCCGGGTTCTTCGGGGATAGAGGAGTAGGTAGCACCCTTCATGTCTTCTGGAGCTCGAGAGATTTCAAACTTCGGTTCTCCTGGTGGGCTGAAGATTACACATCCTCTGTGACAATCTATCAGCGCATGCTGCTCACTTAACCAGTCCATCCCTAGGACTACATCATAGTTGGGCAAGGGCATCATAAGTAAGGGTGTTAAGAATTTATAGCCTGAGATAGTTATGGGACAGTTACAAGCCTCGGTGATGGGTATGGGTCCACCACCGCTCATAACTCTACTTATCATCTTGCTAAGTCCCGTATCTAGGTGGTGTACAGAAATAAACTTTGATGATATATAACTGTGTGATGCACCCGAATCAAATAATGCTAGAGCAGGATGTGAAAACACATAAATGGAACCTGTGATGACATCAGCGGTGGGTTCCTGCTCTGGTTCTTGCTCGTCTACTGCTAGGGCAAAAGCTCACCCGGTCTTCTGCTGATATTGCCCGAACCGTTGTTGCTGAGTGGGTAGAGGAGCTCTTTGCTGAGTTGCTCCGGTCCGGTTGAATACTGTGGGGCAGTCCCTCACTTGGTGGGTGGCAGACCCACAAACTAGGCAGTGTCCCAGTTTCTTCCTGCAGATGTTCGCCTGATGTCCTGGCCTCTTGCAGTAGTCGCAGACAGGGATCTGCTTCTGAGGCATTCTGTCACTGGTCTTTGCCTGATGGTGTTGCTGCTGGTGGTGCGAAGGTGTAGCCTCACTTCCCGAAATTTTTTTAAAAATATTTTTATTTTATTTATTTGATTTAAATGCTAATTTTAGAATTTTGTAAATAATTATTTAGTTAATTGTTACGGTAGATGATTTTAATTATGATTAAATTTGGAGTACAAGATGACTAGGAATCGTGGCACGGATAGTGCATTGACGTGCTTTGACTAGTGTTTAGCCATGGTAAGGGAATGCCAAGCCATAGTGATGTCCTAACTAAGAAAACCAGGCCAAATTGTGACATGACCATTTTGAATAATTTAATTATTCATTATTATTGTTATTTGACGTTTAGGAGATCCGGTTGTACCAAACCAGTCAAACTGGACCCGAACCAAATCCTAACCTATGTAGGCATGCAGTGGAATCCAGGACGGCCATGTAGACATTTTATGTGAGTACAAGTATTTTCTTATTTATTTTTAGGACTTGACAAATATTTTATAAACATTTAATAGTTTATTAGATGTTGTTTTAGAATAATTGTACGAATTTTTGGGGCCAGATAAATGGCGTATTTGATGAGTTCATCAACATATAAATTATTGGTTTCATTACAGTGTTATTAAGATTATTATTTTATTTTATTATTGTGGTAATTAAATATATAAATGATTTATAATTATTAGTTATTATTATTTAATTATTTATCAAAGGTATATATATAATATTAAATCTGTGTATGTGTACGTATATGTAAAAAATAGACTATATATATGTATGTATAAATAAATATTAAAAACGTGTGTGTTTGTATATATATAAAAATATATATAATAGTGTATATATATATATAAATAAATATCGTATATTTGTGTATGTATACATATATATACATAATGGGTCCTTGTGCATTTTGGGATTGCTAGACTACGCATAATGGAATATATATACCATTATCGTTTTATTGAATTTTGTTATATTTATTATTATTTTATTAAGGATTATTACATATACAATTTTATTTTATCATTATGGGAGTTACCATTATATAATATTATTCAAAATGATATATATATACATGAATTCATATTTATGTAAATAAGCCCAACTCTAGAAACAAATGCCATCGGGATTTATTTGGATTTTATCGAGATTATATAAGTATATATATATATATATATATATATATATATATATATATATATATATATATATATATATATGTGTGTGTGTGTGTGTGTGTGTGTGTGTGTGTGTGTATAGAGATATAATAGGATAAGTTAATTGTAAACTATACTTACATATTAACCCTCAGGGACCCAAACGCAAATACTGATATTAGGAGGACTTATATGGAAAATCATTGATGGGCTACTAAATCCTAGCCCCTCCCCGAGAGAACAGCCCTGTGTTCTCGTGAACCCGATATATGTTGGAATCGGGAGAAAGGAAGGAAGGAACTCAAAACCCTAAATCCCAGCCCCGACCCCGGGCCTCGGCGCGCCGCCAGGCGGTTGGGCTCCACCGCAGCCACCGCCGACCGGCGACTGGCGGCCGCGCGCGTACAGGCCGTGCGACACAGGATCGCGACAGCAGCAGGATACTGCGAGTAACCAACTTCGCGACGTGATTTCTCCCTCCTCGATCGACGAAATATCGAACCGTTTGCTCAGGTACGACCACAACATAACTATCTTCGAATCCCAGTAGTTAGGTTTCGAAATAGTTGTACGACCGACCCAAGAAATCGACACGAAGTCGATCAAAAACCTGTTCAAAAACAGGGAATATAGCAGTCCATGAAACCACATTTGAGGATCATTTTCGATCAATCCAGTCCCATATTAGAAATTCTATTTGAACACACTTTTAGATAACATGTAGGGCTTTACGACCCTTTTTGTGGATTTGGAAATCATCGACTACGCATCGAGAAATCGAATCCTAAAGTTTTCCAAAAATCTGTTTTCAAAACTAGAAAACTCATCCACACGACGTGCGTCCCGCCATTCCGAGCGACGTGGTCGCGAACCAAAAGCATCGAAAGCTACATAACGGCTTCGTGGTCGTGTGGGCTTTGACAGAATTCGAATTGGTCGCGTGTGCGCGACGAATTTGATGCGTATCCGTCGAAATTTATCGTATCGTGCATGTTACAAATTTCTCAATTACTTTGTGCACGTTTGTCAGATCGAGATGAAACTTGCACCAACAGGACCATATCGTTTTTTTGGTCCTACATGCCAAGTTTGGTCCGATTCTGAGATTGTTGATAAAATCACCGTTTTGCGGGCCCCACGGTCCCACTCAACGGGCGATTTTGTGCACGGCCCGCCGGAATCCAACTTTGGATATATGGTTGGGTTCGTATTGGAAAACCGGACCTGTAGACATATAGTTTGACAACTTTAGAGACCATTAACTCTGGCACGCTTTTCGGTGCAAAGCGAATCCAACGGCGGACATCGTTTTTGCCCGAAATTACCGTTTTACCCCTGTGTCCAGAATTGGACTTAAGGACAGGCAATCCTAGCTAATTTGACTATTCTAAAAACATTGGAACTGTTTATTTTAGCATCTGGAGACTTCTACATGTGTTGACTGATTGTGGCTCATTGAGGGGTATAGTATTATTGGTTTCTCCAGCTAAGGACCTCAGGCAAGTACACTTTCTGATTCCTTTCTGATTCATAGTAGTCTTTTTATTTCATGTCTATACATATATCTTGCTGCTTGTTGACACGCTCGTCACACGGAGTAGTCGGGAGGGGAAATATCTTAGTAAACATGTGGACTACCCAGAACTATCCCATTGTCTCTCGTGAATGCTAGTCGCTGCGCACGACACGTACAGTATGCCTGATTTACCCCTAGCCGTCCACATATCGAAACGGATATTTCACACCACCTAGATAGATGTCTTTTATTATTTTTTCCTTGTTTACTTCTCTACCGTGCTATGTCATCAGTTTTCTTACTAGCTTTCATATTTCATATGCTATTTTCATGTCTTGTTAATTCTATTATGTTTTCATTTTGTCGTCGGTTTGTGTACTTGTTCCATTCATGACTGAAAACCAACATTTTTCAGGTTTAGCCGCGATCACTGCTAGCTTTGGGAAGACTTGGGTATGCTGAAGACAACCTAGAAATAGAAAGCAATTGTATTATTTTTATTAATTGTAAAATCTTATATTTTCTTTAATTGTAAATATTGTAATAAATCTAGAAATGTGAATGAGCAATATTGTTTATTTTGAGCATTTATTCTTGCGGGCTTGACAGCGTTCTACCGCCGACTCTGTGGCGTAGGCTGGCTTGGACACATCTCGTATCCGGAAAAGCGGGTGCGGGTCGTGACAAGTTTTTGTAGTGGCCCATGCAGGTCAGTTTTCACAAAATATTACGAACTCGTGATGGTACGTTAGTCGTACTATTGCGAGCCTGCGACCAAGAATTGCTCATTCACAAACTAGAATTAAAATGATTTAAGAGAATCACTAGGACTAGGAGTCCCTTGTTTAAATTGACCGTTGGGTAGTTAAGGTTGTTAGATAGGCCATGCAATTTAGAATTATTCAATTTAGATAGCTTGCTAGATCCCTATAGGTACACTCTTACTTTTTGATATGACGATATGATTCCATGTGGATACACTATACACTTGGTTAGTTAAATTTTCCCAGAATTAAAGCTATAACCTTGATAACTTGCTCAATTTTCTTTTTGCTCTATTTAGATATAAACCTTATGTCATAAATTAGAATTGCCTACTTAAATTCATTTTTGCTGTAATAAATTGATTTATAATTACTGATTCTTTTATTCGTATAAAATCTCGAGGTAGATTAATTCGAGATTTTCCTCAACCAGTGAAATGCATAGGAAATAGATACTAGAATGTTTGTATTTCTTTCGTATTTAGTTATATTCTCCATGTTAAATCTTTTAATTTAAGTGCTGTGATTGATAGGACAAATACCTACGCTCTATTTTTAGTCAACTTGTCTAGAAGCTCATAAATTTTTACGGTTATAGTTAGAAAAATATTAGCTAACCCATAAAGTTTAGACAGCAGCGCACTGTCGTCAATTATTTGAGAGTGGAGAATGTGGGTCCACTGCAGCCAGCAGCGCACTGGCGAGGCACAACCCACAGAAATAAAATTATTTTGAGGACTATAGGTTATAGAACATTGCTAAAACTATGTTGTAGTTAACCTCTTAGATCTTAGATACCCTTGTGTCAACGTAGGGTAGAGTATATGATAGCCTATCACAATTGAATCACGGAACCAAGAGTTTTGCCACAGCCAGAGTATACGGGCAAGACCTAATTCTCGGTGAAATGACTTCAGACGTGATTACCAGTTTAGGATACTGTAGAGGATAGGGACTGCCCTGTATGACCCTAGATTCAAAGTCAAAACTAGTAAAAGTTCTGTAAGCTGGGTAGCATGCCTCCCGACCTAGCATCCCGTGGTCTTCGTAATTTATTAGCAAGGTAATTGACTGACACTAATAGGTTTACGTAGAATATGAAATTCAGAAGTCCTTAACCCATTAGTCGACCAAGGTCTTATGGATAGAAGATAGTAGGGTGCCTATAAATAAGAACACCAGGTAAGGTTTTGGATTCTCTCAAAACTCGGACTACTTATTCCTCCTTTCAAAAATCTCGCGCACTCGAATTTTGACTATCTTGACCAACGTTGCTATTACAGCCTAGTTTTGCAAGCTTACTCTTTTATCGAGCTTGATTCAAGACATACGTTTATTGGGGACGCCCGCCAACATATTGTCTAATCAGAATCATTGTATTACGGTCTGATCAACCATGATGCATTTGGTTCATTTTTTATCTAATTACCCTACATGGATTGAGATGTAGATGTCTCTAGGATCTCATCCACGACTGCTTGACAAATCCTCTTGAATTATGCATTCGCCTTTGAATCACGTAATTGTATTCAATGACATCTCTCTTGATACTCTTATGTTTTTTTTCTTTCATCGATTAGAATGACGAAAGCTCGTAATAGATAGATACAGAGTATTCCCATGACTATGATAGTTGTATATGCAAGTGTAGCTACCATCGGCCAGCCCTGTGACAAGAGCCTTGCCACCATATCCTAGCCTCTAAAGTGGGTAGACTGTAAACTTTCAAAAAATTTAAGACGTACAAGGATTATCGATTGATTAGAACAATTCCTATTAGGATGATAATTAGTGCCCCATAGACTCCCCCTTTCCGTTTAGATCATTTTGTGTCCCCGGCCTTGTCATTAATATTCGGAGCACGAGACAAGCCATTACCTTCCAACAATATTTATATACAAGACCTAGACGAGTCCATCTTCATCTAGGTATATCATGTCCCACTCAAACCCGTCCCCTTGTACTCTATTTTTGTGCTACGACTTTCAGGTTAAAAGGTCTAGCTATAACCCTTACCATAGTACCTACTCGGTATACTTTCCGACTTCCACCGGAGCCTCAACTTCGACTCAATTCCTGTGACACAAAATATGGTTGTGACCCACTCGAAGCCACTACGCACTTGCCACTAGTATGCCACCCAATTGAGGCCTTATGTGCTACTTAAAACACAAAAGTCACTGAAGGCGCATTTTTGGGCTTTAGGGACCTAGCTGACCACCTGACGGGCAACTAGCTTAACCCCTCGGCTAGAAACCTACTCTAGAACATCCTAATCTAGTATGAATAGTTTACTTTGGGATCTTGTCCAGTCAATGTAGCTTGAAATCCAAGATTCATCCAACCAATGAGTGATCTCCAATTAAGGAACCCATTAAGACCCAATAACACTCATCCAGGCATACCACCATAATTGGACTATAGAACTGAACTATTTGAAATCATTCTTGATTATTCTCCCTTGCCTTCCTGTACTCTTGATTCTCGTCCCATCCTATTTCGGGGTGACGAAAAATCGTGTTGTCTAGAATTCATCAGAAATTCTTAAGTTATTGTAATATTGCTTGGTTATTGAATAATTTGTTGTCTGTAGATATGAGAGATTATAGGTACCATATGTCCTAGATATTTTTATAGAATTATTAGCCACTAGTTAGAAGATTATAAGATTTTAGTGACCCGTGTTTCAAGGGAGTAGTGTGACCTAAGGTGGGTAGTAGTCCTCAAGTATTCGAGGTTATAAAATATTGTGAGGAATTAAATGAAGG
This sequence comes from Iris pallida, assembly GCA_029216955.1. Taxonomy (NCBI): domain Eukaryota; kingdom Viridiplantae; phylum Streptophyta; class Magnoliopsida; order Asparagales; family Iridaceae; genus Iris; species Iris pallida. Next base: position 19,855,941 of record JANAVB010034417.1, read on the forward strand.
AGAATAAAATTAGGGTAGATTTTTTTAAGGAATAGCTATGAATTAGAATTTCGAGGACGAAATTATTTTTAAGGTGGGTAGATTTGTAGCCTCCCTTCCCGAAATTTTTTTAAAAATATTTTTATTTTATTTATTTGATTTAAATGGTAATTTTTGAATTTTGTAAATAATTATTTAGTTAATTATTACGGTAGATGATTTTAATCATGATTAAATTTGGAGTACAAGATGACTAGGAATCGTGGCACGGATAGTGCATTGACGTGCTTTGACTAGTGTTTAGCCATGGTACGGGAATGCCAAGCCATAGTGATGTCCTAACTAAGAAAACCAGACCAAGTTGTGACATGACCATTTTGAATAATTTAATTATTCATTATTATTGTTATTTGACGTTTAGGAGATCCGGTTGTACCAAACCAGTCAAACTGGACCCAAACCAAATTTCAACCTATGTAGGCATGCAGTGGAACCCGGGATGGCCATGTAGACATTTTATGTGAGTACAAGTATTTTCTTATTTATTTTTAGGACTTGACAGATATTTTCTAAACATTTAACAGTTTATTAGATGTTGTTTTAGAATAATTGTACAAATTTCTGGGGCCAGATAAATGGCGTATTTGATGAGTTCATCAACATATATATTATTGGTTTCATTTCAGTGTTATTAAGATTATTATTTTATTTTATTATTGCGGTAATTAAATATATAAATGATTTACAATTATTAGTTATTATTATTTAATTATTTATCAAAGGTATATATATATATTATTAAATCTGTGTATGTGTACGTATATGTAAAAAATAGACTATATATGTATGTATAAATAAATATTAAAAACGTGTGTGTTTGTATATATATATATATAAATATATATAATAGTGTATATATATATATATAAATATCGTATATATGTGTATATATATATATATATATATATATATATATATATATATATATATATATATATATATATATATATATATATTTTATATATATATATATATATATATATATATATATATATATATATATATATATATATATATATATATATTGGGTCCTTGTGCATTTTGGGATTGCTAGACTACGCATAATGGTATATATATACCATTATCGTTTTATTGAATTTCGTTATATTTATTATTATTTTATTAAGGATTATTACATATATAATTTTATTTTATCATTATGGGAGTTACCATTATATAATATTATTCAAAATAATATATATACATGAATTCATATTTATGTAAATAAGCCCAACTCTAGAAACAAATGCCATCGGGATTTATTTGGATTTTATCGACATTATATATATATATATATATATATATATATATATATATATATATATATATATATATATATATGTGTGTGTGTGTGTGTGTGTGTGTGTGTGTGTATATATAGAGATATAATAGGATAAGTTAATTGTAAACTATACTTACTTATTAACCCTCAGGGACCCACACGCAAATACTGATATTAGGAGGACTTATATGGAAAATCATTGATGGGCTACTAAATCCCAGCCCCTCCCTGAGAGAACAGCCCTCTGTTCTCGTGAACCCGATATATGTTGGAATCGGGAGAAAGGAAAGAAGGAACTCAAAACCCTAAATCCCAGCCCCGACCCCGGGCCTCGGTGCGCCGCCAGGCGGTTGGGCTCCCTCGCAGCCACCGTCGGCCGGCGACTGGCGGTCGCGCGCGTACAGGCCACACGACACAGGATCGTGACAGCAGCAGGATACTGCGAGTAACCAACTTCGCGACGTGATTTCTTCCTCCTCGGTCGACGAAACGTCGAACCGTTTACCTAGGTACGACCACAACATAACCATCTTCGAATCCCAGTAGTTAGGTTTCGAAATATTCGTACGATCGACCCAAGAAATCGATACGAAGTCGATCAAAAACCTGTTCGAAAACAGGGAATATAGCAGTCCATGAACCCATATTTGAGGATCATTTTCGATCAATCCAGTCCCATATTAGAAATTCTATTTGAACACACTTTTAGATAACATATAGGGCTTTACGACCCTTTTTGTGGATTTGGAAATCATCGACTACGCGTCGAGAAATCGAATCCCAAAGTTTCCTAAAAATATGTTTTCAAAACTAGAAAACTCATCCACATGACGTGCATTCCGTCATTCCGGGCGACGTGGTCGCGAACCGAAAGCATCGAAAGCTGCGTAACGGCTTCGTGGTTGGGTGGGCTTTGACGGAATTCGAATTGGTCGCGTGTGCGCGACGAATTTGATGCGTATCCGTCAAAATTTACCATATCGTGCACGTTGCAAATTTTTTAATTACTTTGTGCACGTTCGTCAGATCAAGATGAAACTTGCACCAACAGGACCGTATCATTTTTCTGGTCCTGCATGCCAAGTTTGGTCCGATTCTAAGACTGTTGATAAAATCACCGTTTTACGGGCCCCACGGTCCTACTCAACCGGCGATTTTCTGCACGGCCCGTCGGAATCCAATTTTGGACATATGGTTGGGTTCGTTTCAGAAAACCGGACCTGTAGACATGTGGTTTGACAACTTTAGAGACCGTTGACTCTGGCATGCTTTTCGGTACAAAGCGGATCCAACGGCAGACATCGTTTTTGCCCGAAATTATCGTTTTGCCCCTGTGTCCAGAATTGGACTTAAGGATAGGCAATCCTAGCTAATTTGACTATTCTGAAAACATTGGAACTATTTATTTCAGCATCTGGAGACTTCTGTATGTGTTGACTGATTGTGGCTCATTGAGTGGTATAGTATTATTGGTTTCTCCAGCTAAGGACCTCAGGCAAGTGCACTTTCTGATTGCTTTCTGATTCATAGCAGTCTTTTTATTTTATGTCTATACATATATCTTGCTGCTTGTTGACACGCTCGTCACACGGAGTAGTCGAGAGGGGAACTATCTTAGTAAACATGTGGACTACCCAGAACTATTCCATTGTCTCTCGTGAATGCTAGCCGCTGCGCACGACACGTACAGTGTGCCTGATTTATCCTCTAGCCGTCCACATGTCGAAATGGATATTTCACACCACCTAGATAGATATCTTTTATTAGTTTTTCCTTGTTTACTTCTCTACCGTGCTATGTCATTAATTTTCTTACTAGCTTTCATATTCCATATGCTATTTTTATGTCTTGTTAATTCTATTATGTTTTCGTTTTATCGTCGGTTTGTGTACTTGTTCCATTCCTGACTGGAAACCAATATTTTTCAGGTTTAGCCGCGATCACTGTTTGCTATGGGAAGACTTGGGTATGCTGAAGACAACCTAGAAATAGAAAGCAATTGTATTATTTTCATTAATTGTAAAATCTTATATTTTCTTTAATTATAAATATTATAATAAATCTAGAAATGTGAATGAGCAATATTGTTTATTTTGAGCATTTATTCTTGCGGGCTTGACAGCGTTCTACCGCCGACTCTGCGGCGTAGGCTGGCTTAGACACGTCTCGTATCCGGAAAAGCGGGTGCAGGTCGTGACAGAAGGCCTGTTGTTGTTTTTGGGCCTCTTCTGGTTACCCTGGAAGTTGCTAGTTCCAGGATACTCCCTTTTTGAACGAGAAGGCTGGCTCTTCTCCACATCCTGAGCTCGTATCAGAATCTTCTCGTATGTCTTGGCGCCACATGAGATCACAGGAGTGCGAATTTCTTCCCTTAATCCATACCTGAATCTCTTAGCACGATCCTTGGGGTCAGCAACCAAGTTCTTGGCAAAGCGGCTAAGTCGGCCGAACTCTGTCGCATACTCTCCAACCGTCATGTTCCCTTACTTCAGATCCTAGAACTGTCTTTCCATCTCCCGCAACTCTGATGTTGGGAAGAACTTCATGCGGAACAGCCTCTTGAAGGTGTCCCAGTCAAGCTTCTTGTCCTGGAGTTAGGGTTCATTCCGGTACCAGGTGCTTGCCACATCTTGCAGCTGGAGTCCTACTGCTTCGGTCTTGAGGTCCTCTGGGAGTCCAGCGACGCTCAAGAGATGCTCCATGTTGTTGAGCCATTCGTCGGCGTAGATGATTCCCTTGGTTCCTTTGGAAGGTCGAGGGCCCTACTTCTTGAAACTCTCTATATCTCCGACCTTCACATAATAATACGCCTCTTATCAAATGTATGACCTTAATGATACATAAATTAACTCCTGGATTTATGTTTACCTTAGCAGGCCTTAGTTCCGATTGAGTTGTTCCTCCTCTTTCGAGGGCAGCCATAGCCACGTTATGGGCATTCTCCATGCCTTCTCTCATGATCGCGGTCTGCTCGCGATGGGCTTCAGCTTGGGCTGTGGTCTATTCACGATGAGCTTCAGCTTGGGCTCTCTGGGCTTCCAGTACTCCTCGTAGCAAGCTTATGAGCTCGGTGGGGTCCACCAGTACTGGTGGGGCAACTGGTGCGGGTACTACCGCAAGGGACTGCAGCTCAGTCCGGGGAAATGTAGGTTCTGTCGTTTGTGCTGTAGTAGCGTAAACGGGATGGGGTGTTGGTGCAGAGTGGGGACGGTCAGTCAGCTGCAAGGGAGGAGGGTCCCGACGTGCTTGAGGAGGTGGGGTGTAATTGGCAGATGACACCTCATCTTCAGCAGGGCCGGAATGGGTGGTCTTTCCTTTGGCCATATTCTGGAAGGTTTAGGATGCAATACATAAGCAAGGTATCCTACCAGTCTATAATCAAACAAAAATATTTATATATATATATATAATTCGGACCTATGTTGTGACAAATCAATGTTCTAGTGTTCTAATTGTTTCTAGGTATGTTTTCCTAAATTGTTGTTTTTGAGACCTGCATGGGCCACCACTAAAAACATGTCACGACCCAATCCCAAATTATTGGGTTGAACCGGATCATGCCCAGCCTGCACCATTGTGAGACGGCGGCAGTAAGCTGTTTTATATGCAGATATTTCACAACAACATCTATATATTTGTCACAACTCGAATATACAGAAATTTCAAAACTTTTATTAAACAATTGAAAAGTACAACTAAAAATGAAAGAACTGAAATAAAGTGCTGAATTCAAATTAACAAAACTCCAAAACAATAAACTAAAAAAACTGGAAACGACTAGCTAAGCGGTCGGCTCGTCGACCTCAGGTCCTGTGTCCTCCAAGTGGGACTCCAGCAACACCACAGGGTACAAAACTGGGTCATAGTCGCTATTGTACAATAGCTCAGCATCCTCAATGTCGCCTAAAAATGTTGTCTCCAGTCAGGAGGGAGCAAGTACGAATATGTACCTCATATTTCAAGTAATAATAGAAAAGTGCAGGCTAAACAATTGAAACAATATTTTTCAGCATTTTAACAATTGAAAACAATGTGATTTGAATGTGTAATCGTCTATGACCGGCTTAGGTTATACAATAGCGTCCTAGCGACACGATACGGCTTATCCCCGTGTGTAAGAGGGGTAAGCTCGCACAATATGCAATATGAGGGGTATTGGCCATAAACGTTATACTATTACCCTAATCCCCACAATCAATATCAATCAATATCTGAACCCTAGGAGAGGGTTCCGTGTAGCAATATGGTTTAAACATGCAGCTAGACAATTACTAAATAAAATACAAGAAAACATAACCGTAACTTGCCTCTGTTAATTGACTGGATCGGGAATGTTGGTACCGAGGAGGAAGTCAAGTTCGTCTCCGAGATCCTACAGTTGAGAATCCTTGGCTTAGAACCATAATGAAACCATTCTAGGTGTTCTAGTTACAATCTCTAGAAGTAGACCCTAGTCATACTTTAGATTATTTAGTTAATCTACCGGAAATCTAGCGTCGTGATCTACGTTCGTTATCATTTTAATTAAAAAAAAGTCGGTTACTGATTAATTGGAAAAAATAGCAATTACCGGTTAATTTGCAAAACTTTGTATTTTTATATGATATGTATAAAACCATATTTTCCTTTTAGTGATAAAACATGGACTTCGTTAACTTACCAATATTTATTCAAGTTTATTTATCGTAAAAAACCTTATTAGTTTATACAAAATAATTAATACCTAAATTATAATTACGCGTCTAATAGCGAAAACCAACTCAGAAAAAAAGTAAAAACCTAAACTACACAATACAGGGTCACAGCGAAATAAAATATAAAACTGGGCTTATGCCCTTTATAAATTTTTACAAAAATTAATTAATCATCTAGGCGAGCTCTGAGTGTCGCGAACGGTCCAAACAGTAGACCGAAGTCCTACACCAAAAATACTAACAGTAGTACCAGTTCTAAAAATAATTATAAATATAAATATAGTTGTAAAAATGCGTCTCAGACTTGGTCCCAATGTCATGTTGCTGGCTAGCGCCTCAACGTACAGGAACCCTGTGGCGTTTGCACTTCGCCGAGGCTCATTCGACCGATATGGTCGTCGCCTAACTGGTGATACAAAAATCCATGAAATCCGAAAACCAGTAAATCTAATCTATAAATCATTTTGCAAAGACCGGTTTTCTTTTGAAAATAGGTTTTACTCAAATTGCTAATTTTATACGAAATCCCTTTGAAAAATATTTTTCCGAAAATTTGGGCTGCATCTCCTCTGTATTTGGGACAACCCAATCCTGGAAAAATACTAACCCAACATCAATGACTGTGCCCAAACCAGGGAACACCAAAAATCCCACCAAAAGTAATTATCCAACCCAAAAACACATCACAATTATATATAACCAAAACCACAAAATACACCCAAAATAAATTCGGAAATCCCGAAATAAAGTTCGGGAAACCGAAAGCCACAGAACAAAAACAAAACGAACGAATCATTCTGAAATGGGATTGGAAAATTCTGAAACTACAATTGCCTAAACCGAATCCCGTAACGGGATCGGGAACCGTATCATCATCGACACTAAAGTAGGGACACGAGATGTACCTTGGGTTGCTCGGCTAGAGCTCTCAAATAATAAAAGGAAAAGAAAACTACGTTCCTGCGGACTCGGAAAAGTCCCAAACTTGCGGACAACAGTAGAAAATTGCCGGAACAGCGCTGGACAGCGCTGTTGGAACAGCGGGGCGCGCGCGGGCTGAGTGCTCGGCCTGGGCTAGCCGGAGCGGGGTCGGGGCGGCGTTGGAGGGCGCGTGCGGCTGGGTCGGGCGTGGACAGCTGCGGGATCGATCGGGAAGGAGCTCGGAAAGATAGGGCGGGCACGGGGAGCGGCGGCCGGGGTTGCGCCGGGGTGCTGGAGGCGAGGCCGAGAGGGACTCTGGCCAAGAAAGGCCGACCGAGGGGTGGCCGGGGCGCGGCCTGGTCGACGGTGCTGGGGGTCGCATGAGCGGAGGTGCGGTGGGGGCGCTGGGCGGAGATCGGGGATCTAGGGCACGGGGTCGGAAGGCTCTGGAGGAGAGAGATGCTTAGGAGAAAGTGAGAGTGAGGGAGAGAGAGAAATGGGTGATTGAAGTGGTGCTGGTGGGTGGTTTAATAAGGGAGGAGGAGAAAGAAATGAAATGAGAGGAGAGATGTGCTGTTCGTAAGAGGAGTAGAATTAGGGGGTGGCTTGGTCGTGGGAGACCAAGCCAGATGAAGAATTTTAGTAATAGGTTTTATTTTATTATTATTTTTTCTTTTCTTAACCAAACATATAGGTTTACAAATATAAATAAGGCCATAATTTAATTAAAGGATTTTAAGGATGGATTCGGGACTGAGTTGGGTTTCGTAAAACCGGGTTCGAACTCGGAGTCGGACTCCGGATACTGGATCGGGGCAGGGCCGCAAACAAAAACCCAATGATAATTTTAAAATTAATATTTTTATAATTTCGACTAATAAATAATAATAATAATACTAATACTAAAGCTAAGATTATACTACAAATCTAATATTTAATAAATTCCAAAACTCTGGGTTTCACATGGCAAGATTGTAATAAAGTCGTGTAAATGATGTCTATTATTAATAAAATTAAAATTTTCTCTGTCTCAATGTGTTGTTCAATTTGTCTGCTCTATATCTCTTAGATGTTGTGTTTCAGAATATCTTATGACTATATCTTGTGCAATCGCAACTTAAATTCGTATGACATCACATCCGGGGGACGACTATTGGGCGTGATAGCCTTAGTACACTATAGTTGGGGAGAGAGCCACAGGAACCTAATTCAGATTAGAACGGTTGCCAAATGGTCTCTCTCAAAATTCGATAAGGGTTCCATCATCTCATGAGTACCACCCTTCTGTCAAACGTCTATGGTTCATTTTGAATAACCCGCTCTAGATCCTCTGCGAACCCAAATTTAATAAAATAGAAGCCATTTTTCCTAGAAAAAAAAAATTGTACTTTCTTTCGGCCTCCACATCAGTAGAGCAAACCCTTTTGAGCTGACCGAAGTATGGTCTATCTCCCATGACATAAAGGACTATAGTGCTTTTCCAGTATTCTTACATTTGTAAGATGTCATCCTTTTCGTTGCCGATCATCGGCTTTCCTAGGACTTTCTGAGGGTTGACATAGCATATTTCTACAGCCTTCATGTTGATTTGCCGACCAATACCAATTTTCCCATCAGGAGGGAGCGTCACTCGAAGGCCAAAAAGTGGTAGAGGGCTTCTTAAGCAAAGTATCGAGCACCTTGACCGCATGTTTGTCCAAAGGAGGAGTAAGTGGATAGGATGATCGAGGAGGTTGTGTATGAGACTGGGACTGATTCAAAGGGGACATGAAATCTGTGCCACACATCAGTTTGATAGGGACATGCCCCTTCCTAAGAGGGGTCCTCCTTTCCACCGAGGACCAACCGTGGTCCAACCTCCATTAGAGAAGGAGCCAACATCAGGAAGGGAGGGAGGAGGGGAGCAGGCGGAGGAGAGGACGGGGGGAGGTATGGCCGGAGGGGGACGGTCAGTGGGGGCGAGTGGGGGGATGCGTGGGGAGAGAAATCTAGGACAGACATGTGCGTGCGCAGATTGGGGTGGGGAGGGAGGGTCGCGTGAGAACTCATATATATATATTAGGAGATCGATTCCCAGTGGGAATGTTCGACACAATTACCATTTCCACAATATATATATATATGTGTGTGTGTATGTGTGTGTGTGCACGCACGTGCACGCATGCCTCTGTTTCTTTATATATATACACACACAAAAACCTTTATATATATTTAGGGAGCGGATCAAAAGCCCCCTAAAAACTCCCTTAGTATCAGCCGTTAGATCTGCTTTCTTAGGACCATTAGATCTGAAGGGGGGTTCAAGTGAGCGGACCGGTTCAGCACAATAGTTGCTCGGTTCTCCAACCGGTTCAGCACAATAGAGAGAAACACGAAGAGAGAGAGAAAATATTATGTGCTGATCCGCTCGAACAGAGAGAAACACGAGAGGGAGATGTCGATCAGTTTCTCCAACCTTTGCTGAGAGAAACACGAGAGGGAGAGGGAGTAGTCGACCGGAAAGGTGCAGCGAAGGTTGGCGGCTTCTTCCGACTTCACAGAGGGAGTAGTCGATCAGAAAGGTATTTGCAATTTCCCTTTATGCTGATCAAAATCCCTCTTCTTCCTTCTTCTTCCCTTTTTCATCCTAAAATTTTAACCCTAATTCTTCCTTCTTCTTTGAAGGAAAATGGTTACGGCCTATAAAAAATCTGAGATTTATTTGAATGAAAATTTAACCCTAATTATTCATCCTGAAATTAATTCTTGAGTATAATGGTTACGGCCTAATTCTTCCTCCTAAAATTTTAACCCTACTTCCTTCTTCTTCGATTTCTCTTAGAAGAAAAATGGTTACGTCCATAAAAAATACAACAGCAGATCTAATTTTTCTTAGGTTTAAATATATTTTAACCCTAATTCTTCCTTTTTCGATTTTCCTTAGAAGAAAAATGGTTATGGCCCATAAAAAAATCCGACAGCAGATCTATTTTTTCTTAGGGTTAAATATATTTTAACCCTAATTCTTTCTTCTTCGATTTTTCTTAGAACAAAAATGGTTACGGGCCATAAAAAATCCGACAACAGATATATTTTTTCTTAGGGTTAAATATGTTTGTGATCTATTTGATCTCTAAGAATTGTTTTGTAATATATTTGTTGCCTAAAAAATCTTTCATCCACTCTCAATCCGTTTTAGGTTTGCAATGTCAGATATCTCGAGACGCTCCAACAACACGTACTCTTCAAAGCTGGTCGAAGAGGAATGGAGGATTTGTTTTTGCCAAATTGAGGCGCATCTCACAACATGTGTGAAGACACAGAATGCTGGACGCCGATTTTAGGGTGTGGTAACTACAAATCTTCCAAAAGATGCAATTTTTTTGAGTGGAAAGATAATGAATTTCCAGTCCAAGCGCGAAAATTTATCCTCCGATTGCAGAAAAATAACATGGAGATGAAGAAGAAACTATTTGATTTGGAAACATAAATTTATATGAAAGAAAGGAAGAATTCAAGGCCTTGCATTCTAATGTTATTTTTTTTATTGGTTTGTGTTTTGTTATTTGCAGCAGTCAATTTTTAGATGATTAATGTTCGAACTGATGTAAATTATTATTGTTTTGAGGACGTGGGTTGTGTTTGAGAATGAATGAAGAAGTGAATTTAATGGAAAAGACTTTGTTTTATTTATACTTGTTAGAAAATTGTTGTTGTCATTACTGGCTTTTGGAGATTCGAATGTTGAGGTAAATGATTCGAATGTTGTTATTGATACGGGGACTTAATGATTCGAATGTTGAGGTAAATGATTCGAATGTTGTTCTATATTCTAACGAGAGTATCAGTTTTATACTTTACAAATTTCAAAAGGGGACTTAATATAGAGTATCAGCATTAGGAAATAAACTTCTCCACAATGTATCAGCTACTGCTGCTCGATCAAGACGTTCAACAATGTTGTGCCTAGCCGATCTTCGATTTTTGACCATGTGAAAGCTGGACCAGAGAAACCTAGGTCCATCCCTGCTGATTGGTGAAACCACTGAATGAAATGTTTATGATGATGATGATGATATCTAAATCCAGTACCTCCACGTTTTCCCCCTACATGAAACATAGAATTGCAGTCGCCTATACATAGAATTGCAGTCGTCTATACATAGCTCTCCAAGAATTCTTCCTATCAGGCATTTTCAATGTCCAAGTAAAGCTCATAAAGCTCATAATGTACTGGAAGCTCATAATGTACTGGAAGCTCATAAAGCTCATTACAATGTCCAAGTAAAGCTCATAATGTACTGGAAGCTCATAAAGCTGGAACTATATCAAGTTGCAATTAATCTTAACATAATAACATGTACAATATCCAATGACATTATCAGTGAGATCAGCTTTGCAGGAACAAGAACAACAATGTAGTTATTTACAAAGATAATGAGGAATTAATATGTTACAACACTGCTTTCACTTCAAATGATTGTACATAAATGAGAAAAGTGGTACAGTCCCAGTCAGCATCAAAGAAACCAGCATCCTTCATCTCAGAGTAGTGCACATTCTCTAACTTATAAGCGCCAAGTCTTTCTCCTATAAAATTAGGCGAGAAAATTAATAGAGCCAATGCCTAGAGACTCGTTTGCAGAAGTTATGAAACCAATAATTTTCTAGTAAATCTCAGGATACTTGATCAAGGAAGCTGACCAAGAAGAAATCTGCCAGAAATGTTACATAGAGCCTAGAGGAGAGAGGAAGATAAAAAATAATTGTTTATATAGACAAACTACTAAATCAAGCCACCAATTTATGCAACAATAAATAAGAAAACTATTTTTTCTAAATTTGTCAAGAGCTGAAACATGAGAGAACACGGCCGGAAGACCCAAAATAGTTTTAAGTTCCAAAAAAGAAGACTTCACAGTGTGTATAAACTCTAAGCCAAGTATCGATTTTTTTCTCTACGATTTCAAGCCACTATCAAGCCGCCTAAAGACATGCATATCCTCCTCGCATATTGTCCTCTCACAGATGGTCCTTCATAATCTGCATTAAAAAGGGATGGTCAACTTTCTGTGTACAGGTAGTACCAAAAAACTCATTGTATACGCAATACAAATTTCACACAAGTATAAACATGCAATTTTGATCGTATTTTGTGATTTGTTATCTTGTTATTGTTGCAAAATAGAGATGCACTGCAAGCAAGATCTAAAAGACTGTAAAAGAAAATAATATAAACTTGACAAATCGTGTTTATGTGCTTCAAACTAGCTCTCATATGTGAATTTTAAATTAAGTAAACTGGACAAACTACCACTAGCATGATGAGAGCTATTTTGTGCTACCATGTCAAAATTTTGGATAATATAAACTGTACATGATACAATCAACTGTATAAGATACCATGTCAACTGTACATGATACCATCAACTGTACATGATACCATATCAACTGTACATGATACCATCAACTACCATGTCATAATATAAATTGTACATGTCAAAATTTTGTATTGTCAAGGAGCTCTCTAAGACCCTATAGTTGGTATCATGCTATCATGCTATATAGTCAATTCTCTGTTTCAGTAACTGATTTGTTGGATAATTATGCTGAAGAGTGTCATTTTCCAAAATTTCCACTAACCAAGTAGACCTGCAGAAAGTTACTAATCTCATATCGGCAAGAAAAGCAACCCTCCATTGTTTCTGTACACTACAAAAAGAGCCTAGACAGAGTGAAGATGACAATGCTCTCTCTTTGCATTCATGTCCAAGGCACAAATCAATTGAATATGAGCGCCAGATTTGTTAATGTGAAACTAAAACTAAAAAAATTAAGATAATGTAAAACTAAAAAAGTTAATAAAAGCTGGCGCCATGGAAGAGTATGAGTGCCAGATTTGTTAATGTGAAATAAGATAATGTGAAAAGGAAGGGCAAATGTTGATACATGAAGATTGATGCTAATACTAAATACTACTTAATAGAAAACATATAAAAATGAGTTTGATAGAGAGTGAGAGAAATTGATAAACCAGTAAGGTGGGTTCCTTGGGAGAGTACGATTTCATACCCAAGCTCGTATTGGGATCAATTGTTCCCTCATGATATCAGCTCCTGGCTGGATTAGGTCTTTTCCCTTAGTTCTGATGTCATCAGCCTGACAGGAAATCACGAGTTTTATTTCAATGATCATAAGAAGCTTGTATCAAGTTACAACAAGACTATCAAATTTTCTTATAGATATACTATAATTTATAACAGACTAAAGTTAATAAATATGTATCTGTCAAAACTATAACACATAATATTTTGAAAAAAAAAAGTATATCAAGTTTCAGCTACCAACCTACTTTGCTTAGCAGATAGAAACAAGGTATCTCTATAGTTGGTACCATGATACCATCAACTGTACATGCAAGGGATGAATATAAACTGGTACAGAACAAATGAATATAAACTGGTACATCTTCCTCCTATTATCCCTCTATGGTTGGTATCTCTATAGTTGGTATTCCTCTATAGTTGGTATCATGATACCATCTCTATAGTTGTCATACCTAGACATCTTCCTCCTATTATCCCTCTTCTAATGTCTGTTAGAATTTATATGACTATAAACTGGTACAGAACAGATGATGCTACAGTTCACCCCTTCTTAACCAAACCAACTGGTGATGTTGCTACTTACTGTACCAATATGTATAAAAGGTATACAGGACTGTTCCTACCAAAGAATGAACTGTATAGAGAGAATAAACATTATATAGAAAGTGCCTTAATCATTATCCAATATGTATGAACTCGTCATCTCCATCATCTCCTACGTGGAATAGATATACATAACATGAGTACAATAAAAACAGTATAAAATAGTAAAAATAGATATCCATTTCAACAAAAAAAAACATACTTGAACCAATGTTTTGAACGATCTTGGGAGTCTTGGCACAGTTGCGACTATCATGACCATGTCCTTTGCAAGAATGACAAATTCTCAGTTTTTTCTTTTCAGTGCAACGCTCTAATCCACTCTTCATTCTTGCATCCTTTGAACCTGTGCCACTCTGACTTTCTTGAGACCTCTTCCTTCCTTTTGTTTGAGAAATACGCGGATCCAAAATGGGTACATCAATACCCTGATGGCCCTCATTTTCTTGAATTCTCACTTCATCTTCATTTTCTTTTTGAAGTAAACTATCATTTATCTCCTGGATTTCTTCATAAGCTCTATCAAGTAGATTTGATAAAACTTTGTACCCCTCTGTAGATTCACACCCCATGCACGCTAATTGTTTAAATCTCCTGCATAAGTCACTGACTCTTGCGGCTTATGATCCAAAATGATTATCTTGCATTTCTAAACCATCAGAAGCCTTCACTTTAGATTGGTTTGCATCTTTCATCCACCTCTTCAAAATGAAATGAGCCGGAATCTCATCTACGTAATGTCGATCAAACACCATGAGGATATGCCTACATAGTATTCTAGAAAATTCAAACAATTAACATCCACAAAAGGCTTCTTTTGTTACAACATTGAATCTGACAACCCACTCGTCAGGGATACCCAACCTGTAACGCACTTCAAATGTGTGAATATCCCCCATCAACCTTCGTTTGGTCCGTCCTAAGCCGTAGGACCTGATCACATTCTTTTGAAAACTTATCAAAAATGTTTCTTGTGTATATACCCGCGGAATGAGCCAATATCGGACTAGTGGTATTCAAAACACGCTTCTTGTAGATTGAAATATAATCTTCTTTGCGTTCAGACACATAGATCGACTCCAATGCTTGGTCAAACTTCATTACAAATTCTCTCAGATTAGTATTGCAAGTTACAAAACGATTGAAGAACGCATTATGGCCTTCACTTCTCTGTGTCGAGTTCATACCTGCAAAGAAAGTGCATATTAATCTTGCAAGTCATAAAACGATTGAATAATACATTATGGCCTTACTTCTCTGTGTCGAGTTCATACCTGCAAAGAAAGTGCTCCGACAATATATAGGTATCCAAGACTCTCGAATTTCATACAAATGCTTCAACCACGCATTGTCTTCCAAATTATAATCTCGCAACAAAGATTCCCATTGCTCTTCAAACTCTACAGTTGTCTTTACAAACCGGGTACATCTTTTAACTGCTTGTTTGAATTTGGATTTTTTGAAAAAAAAACATGCGACAGTTTTTCCGCAAATTTCTTCTTAATGTGCCACAAACAAAAACGGTGATGTGTATTAGGAAAAACTTTTTTAATCGCCGCTGTCATTGCAAAGTCTTGGTCGGTGATAATAGAAATCGGTGGCACACCTCCCATAGCTTCAAGCCATATCTGAAACAACCAGATGAACGTATCTTCGACTTCTTTTTCTAGAAGAGAACAACCAAAAAGTATAGACTAACGATGATGATTCACCCCTATAAATGGACCAAATGGCATTTTGTACTTGTTTGTCCTGTACGTCGTATCAAAGGACACGACATCTCCAAAATGACTATACGCCATGCGGCTGCGTGCATCGATCCAGAAGAAATTTGTAGCTCTGCCCTCACTGTCACATTGAATGGAGTAGAAAAAATGAGGATTCTCCGAGCTCATCTTCTTGAAATAATTCCTGACACCTTCTGCATCACCATCTTCATAATACACAGACCTCACATTCCTCATGTGATTATAAATATCTCTTTTGTCAAATCCAGCACAACCACCAAATATTGCAAGAACCTTACTAAGCTGGAGATTTTGTTGACTAAAACTCTCGGCCAATGCTTTAGCTGTTGTGGGCACACGTCTATGTGTCACGCCCCAGAACCAGAATACTGGAGAGCGCGGGCGTACATAGCCAGCTACGTATAATGAAGTGCAACCCACCTCGCTATACGGTCACGGCTGTCTAGATACATGAGGGTTTAACTACAATCCATCAGTCTCCTATGGTCATGAATAAGCCTATTGTCTCAATCACAAACAAGCAGTAGCAGTCACAAGACATTAGAACATCAAATATACAATAGTAAGACATCCCATACATTACATATTGGATGATCATGAAGCTAGTCGTACAAAATGCCAGGACTAGCAAGAGTTCAATCATACATGATCAACCATAGGATTTGTCAATCATGTTACAGCCCGTAGGCAGACAGTAAATAAGGTACACTACGAGCTAACACGTGCTCGCCGGCTAAACGCCTCAAAAGAATAATTTTTACAATAAAATGGGAGGACAAAAGAAACCCACTCGTTGCCAGGGTTACGCCTGGTGGTCACCATCTGGCTGGAAGACAGGTAGATCCTCTGGAGCTGCTCCTATATCTGGCCATACAAAACCAGCTGGGTCAGACCCCAGAAAGAGCAAGTGCCACAAAGGGGGCTTCACTTAGGAACTAAAACCAGCATATCACAAATAAATAGCAAAGGTAATTAAAGATACTGATAATAATTGAGATAACAATAATATATTGAGCACGGAGAAACCATTCAAGTAGCCAAACTGCAACCCTTAAACCAAACAGGGACCGGGGTTGCAATCCTTCGCCTGAATAGAAGCTCGTTTTAATTATTATTGATAAGGTAACAAGACAATAAACGAAGAAAGAACACAGAACTGCTCCGGGAGCCAGGTTACAACCCTTAAACCAAACAAGGACCGGGGTTGTAACCCTTCGCCTGAACAGAACTGGACCCCTGATCTTTATTGTTAAGGCCAGTATAAATAATCATGGTATTGAAGTAAGGTAAAACATAACGAGCATGACAGGGGTTGCAATAAGACAATAAACGAAGAGAGGACACAGAACTGCTCCGGGAGCCAGGTTACGACCCTTAAACCAAACAAGGACCGGGGTTGTAACCCTTCGCCTGAACAGAACTGGACCCCCGATCGTTATTGTTAAGGCAAGCATCAATAATTATGTTCTGTCACAATCTTGCACAGGATCAGGATAAGACTAAGCTGGAATAAACTTCATTCAATCAATCACAGCCAAGCAAGGAGTATGGCTTGATACTTTAACTAACTAGGGTTATCACAGGCCTAGTTACTAGCAAGATGCAACGAGATTATCCTAACAGCCACAAGCCCTGCAGACCATCCAGGTTATCCGGGTCGAATGACCGTTTATGAAGGGGGCACCACTTGACTGTGTGCTGGAAATATGCCCTACTCGTCGGTAGGCTACAAATCCGTTAGTGTGCCCAGATAACGGGATTGCATGTAGCTGGAAAATCTCTTCATGACTACTGAATTATTCTAGTTTAATAGCCTTAGTCAATTGCAGTAGGTATCCCTGACCGCGGTACTCAGGGATCCCTATCCTAGACATGATGCAAGACAGTACAGATTTATTTGTGCAAACACAATAGCCCACGGTGTCCAGGTCATTCATACTTGTCATGTCAGGCTAGTTGTCGTAACAGCATGTCAAGATACATCATGTCAGTTTACTTGTTAAGAGTGCGCCACGGCAGGCCACTATCGTATTCTATTCTTACCTTATCATGAATGAGAGAAACATGCATAAAACAACTAGTAACATATTCTTGAAGCCAAGGAAAAGATCTACAACTTTTATGTTTTGAGTTTTTTAAGATTCTAGCTACAAAATAACTTAAACAGGCAAAAATAGCGAAATAGAGCAATTCCGGCGCATGGGATTCCTGCACAAATCGGCGCATGGGATTCCTGCACAAATCGGCGCATGGGATTCCTGCACAATCGGCGCATGGGATTCCTGCACAAATCGGCACATGGGATTCCTGCACAATCGGCGCATGGGATTCCTACACAATCGGCGCATGGGATTCCTGCGCAATCGGCACATGGGATTCCTGCACAATCGGCGTATGGAATTCCTGCGTAAATCGGCGCATGGGATTCCTACACAATCGACGCATGGGATTCCTGCGCAAATCGGCGCATGGAAAACTCACGTTGCGTCTTCAGTACATGCGCGTAGGGAACCTACGCGCATGACACGCTCGGAGTTAAGGGATGCGTTGCCGGGACTTCACGGCGCATGGCCTCCCGGGCGCATGGGGTTCCCGGCGTATGGGGTTCATCATCCCCAAACAGCAAGTTCAGCCATGAAAGTCCTAAAAACTTGCTATGGCCATAACTTTCTCATCCGAAGTCGAAATCAAGCGAAACAAAAGCCAAAACTGCATGAAATTGAATTCTCTACAACATAGAACTATTAGTTTTCAAAAATAACCAAGTTTTAGAGATCAAAACAAAAAAAAATCAAAAAGTTACAAACTTAAATCTACAAGAATCTATCCATCAAATCCAAAGATGCCAAGTTCTAAAGAGGCTTATAATCAAGTAAAGAAGAAAATGGAACAATAAAACTTGAGATCCATCATGAAGCAAGTTGTACTTGCCTAGCTCTCTTCCCTGGTAGGTGGAAGAGTAAATGTGGAGAAGAAAAAGAAGAATAAAATGAAGAGAGAGAATGAAGGAATGGGTTAATAAAGGATGATGGGGGTGGTAGGTAGGGGTTTTCTCTTGGTCCATGATGAACCAAGCAACCCAACCCGAACCAAGCCAACCCAAACTAAATCGAGCCAAGCCAAGAGATATGTAATACAAGATGAAATACGTACACGTATTCCAAGATACGTAATATGAACTACAGACATTACAACTCTACCCTCCCTAAAAGAATTTCGTCCTTGGAATTTAATCAAGAGGCTAGAATTGCAAGGACAAGCTATAATAATCGTAACCTATAACAAGCAGTCTATCATACAGTCATTTATTCAAGCAAGGAAATAAAAGCATAAGGCATAAGGAAGACATTATACCTTACGAGTCAATCAGGTCAGGATATCGCGATCGGATTTCATCCTCACGTTCCACGTTGACTCACCCAAAGAGTGATGACCCCAAGCAACTCGGACTAACTTAATTGTCTTGTTCTTGAGTGCCTTCTCTCTTCGGTCCAATATAGACACGGGCCTCTCCTCATACGAAAGGTTGGTACCAACAACCAATTCTGAATGATCCAGGATGTGGCTCGGGTCCGGGATATACCATCGCAGTTGGGATACATGGAATACGTCATGCATCTCTCTTAGCGATGGCGGAAGAGCGAGACGATAGGACACATCACCTACTCGCTCCAGAATATCGAACGGCCCTATATACCTAGGACTAAGCTTTTCCCGTACGCCGAAACGAATGATGCCACGGTTAGGCAAAATCTTCAGGAATATATGGTCGCCGACCGAGAATTCAAGGGGTCGTCGATGAAAATTGGCCCAATGACGCTGGCGATCTTGGACAACTCGAAGATGATCTCTGACTCTCCTGACCACTTCAACGGTCTGAGCAATCATTTCCGGACCAAGCATCTGTCTCTCTCAGACATCGTCCCATGCTAGCGGGGATCGGCACTTCCTATCATACAGTGCCTCGAACGGTGCCATCTGGATACTAGCTTGATAATTATTATTGTACGAGAACTCCACCAGGTGCAGGTGATCTTCTCACGAACCACCAAAGTCGAGTATACATGACCGCAACATATCTTAAAGAGTCTGGATCGTACATTCCGACTGGCCATCTGTCTGCGGGTGATAAGCTGAACTGAACTGGAGGTGAGTTTTCGAACTCTCTTGCAGGCTACGCCAATAGTGCGATATAAATCTTGAATCTCTGTCCGAGGTGATACTGATTGGTACACCGTAAAGTCTGACGATTTGCCTGAGGTACATCTCGGCTAGCTGAGCCGTCGACTGACCAACTCTGAACGGGAGAAAGTGGGCCACCTTTGTGAGCCGGTCAACTATAACCCAAATAGCATCTCTGCCAGCCGGGGATCTAGGCAATCCAGTCACAAAATTCCTGGTTATATGCTCCCACTTCCATTCTAGAATTGACAAGGGCTGAAGAAGTCCAGCTGGCCTCTGATGTTCAGCTTTAACTTGTTGGCAAACCAAACACCGAGAGACAAATTGGGCTATCTCCCTCTTCATGCCATTCTACCAAAAATGCTGGCAGATATTACGGTACATCTTCGTACCGCCAGGATGAATGGAAAAATACGAACTGTGGGACTCTGTTATGATCTCATGTCTGATATCTCCACTGGGTACACAAAGATGCTTCCCATGTCGAAGTGTACCGTCTTCATGGATACATAACTCTGGTCTTCGTCCTGCCTCACACTCTGCTCTGAGTCGCTAAAGCTTGGAATCTGCTGACTGCGCCATCCGGATCCTCTCGACTATAGTGGACTGAACTTGCATGCTGGCCATCAACGCCACACTGGAAGGGAGGACAACTTCTATACCCATCTTCTGAAGATCAGCTAACAGCTCTGGTTGTACTGTTAGGAAATAAACTCCGGCTCTTCTGCTCAATGCATCTGCAACGATGTTGGCCTTTCCAGGATGATACTGCAGGTTGAAATCATAATCTACAAGTAGCTCTAGCCACCTTCTCTGACGTATGTTAAGATCCTTCTGGGTGAAAACATACTTCAGGCTCGTGTGGTCGATGAAAATCTCTACCCGATCTCCATACAAATAGTGCCTCTACAACTTAAGTGCAAACACTACTGCTGCCAATTCTAAGTCATGGGTTGGGTAATTCCTTTCATGATCACGAATTTATCGTGATGCATAAGCTATTACCTTTCCATGTTGCATCAGAACACATCCTAAACCTCTGCCTGAAGCATCACAATATACTGAGAATCCTCCAGTTCCATCTAGAAGCGTGAGAATGGGTGCCGTCATCAAGCCTCGCTTCAACTTCTCAAAAGAATCCTGGCACTCTGCTGTCCAAGCAAACAGCATATCCTTGCGGGTCAACTGGGTTAATGGCGCTAAAATTCGTACAAAGTCTGAAACAAATCGCCTGTAGTAGCCGGCCAATCCAAGAAAACTGCAAACTTTTGCAACCGTGCTGGGCACTGGCCATGTCTCAATGGCCACAATCTTCTGGAGATCCACTTATACTCCTCCTCTGGTGATGATATGGCCCAAGTACGAAATGTGATCGAGCCAGAACTCGTATTTACTAAACTTGGCATACAACTGGTGCTCTCTGAGAATCTAGAGGACAATTTTGAGATGATGCTCATGCTCCGCCTCACTCTTACTATAGACCAGAATGTCATCTAGGAACACAATCATGAACTGATCCAAATAAGGCATAAAGATACGATTCATAAGTTCCATGAATACTGCCGGCATATTGGTTGCTCCAAATGGCATCACAAGGAACTCCTAATACCCATATCTCGATCTGAACGCTGTCTTCGGGATGTCCTGCTCTCTGACTCTGATCTGGTGGTATCCTGACCGTAAGTCGATCTTCGAGAATACTGCTGCCCCCTTGAGTTGATCAAATAAGTCATCTATCCTCGGGAGAGGGTATCTATTCTTGATTGTTACTGAGTTCAAGGTACGATAATCTACACATAATCTGGACGTACCATCCTTCTTTTTCACCAGAAGCATCGGGGCTCCCCAAGGCGATCCACTAGCACAAATGAATCCCTTGGTTCTGAGTTGTTCAATCATCTTGTACAATATCTCTAGCTCTGACGGCGCCATCCTGTAGACTCTCTCTGACACTGGGGCCGTCCCGAGAATCAAGTCGATGGTAAACTCGATCTCTCACTCTGGCGGTATCCCTGGAAGCTCTTCTGGGAAAACATCTGGAAACTCTTCGACTATCCAAGGTAACTGTACTATTGCTACTGCCATCCGCAACACTGGAGGAGAAGGTTCAACTTCGCCTCTGGAGAAGGAAAACTTCGGCTCGCCTGGAATGCTAAAAATAACCCTGCCAATGTGGCAGTCTATCCTAGCATACTAGTCCCTCAACCAATCCATCCCTAAGACCACATCATAATTGGCCATCGGGAACTCTATCAATCTAGCGGGGAATTTTCTATCGCTAACTATGATCCGACACGAGGAAAATACTCTATCTACTCCCACAAGTCCGTTACCAGTAAGTATATTGAGCCTTACTGATAATGACTCGGGCTCCAGTCCTATCCGTGTCGCGAATCGTGCAAACATAAATAAATGCGAGACACCAGAATCAAATAATACTGAAGTTGGAAAGGTGTTGACGAGAATAGTACCTGCCACTACCTCACCTGGTGCTATTCCTTCTTCTCCCATGGTCAAAACCAGTACTTGACCATGCCCTCTGGGTGCGGGTCCCCTCTGCTAAAAATTCCTCTGTCTGTTCTGGATCAGGGCTTGGGCTTGGGCATACTGCTGTGGTCTCTGCTGCTGGAATGCCTGGGCCTGCGTCGGTAATGGCCTCGGGAATGGGTACTGCAGCTGCTGCTGCTGGACTGGTGCTGGTCCTCTAACTGAAGGACTAGAGATAGCTGGGGAAGAACTCTCCCTGTTCGGACAGTTCCCAATCCTGTGGTCTGGGGCACCACAAGCCAAGCACAAACCCTGTGCTCTGCGACACTCCGATACCACATGACCTGGCTTCCCGTAGTGTGAACATCCCACTGCGGAAGACTGCTTCTACTTCTGCTGCTGAGGGTGCGTCGGGGTGGAATGCTAAACCGACGTCACTGAGACCGCCCGCCTCGGAGCTCCAATGGTCAAAGCCCTGGCTGTCGGGGCTGGTGCTGATGACTGATTCATTTGACTGTGGGATCGCTTCCGACCCCCAGTCCTATCCACGATCCTCTGGGAGGTATACTCATGCCTACGGGCTGCCCTCAGTACTGCATCAAAGGTCTGATGCTCAAACTGTTCTACTGCCAATAGAATCTCCAGATGAAGCCCCTGCTGGAAATGCTGCGCTCTATCGAACTCGATTGCTACCAAGGTGGGAGCAAACCGACTAAGTCTCGAAAACTCGGCCGCAGATCCATCGACCGTCCTGTCCATCTGCTTCAGATTGGTGAACCTTGTCTGCACATCATACCGAGCTACAGCATCGAAATACTTGGTCTGAAATCTCCTCCTGAATACTGCCCATGAAATAGGGGCCACTAATCCATCGGCCTGCGCTGTCCACCAGCAGCGGGCAAGATCTAGTAACTGCAGACGCACTATGGCCACCTTCTCGTTCTCTAGAGTCTTGGCTGCTTCTAGAATCACCTCTGTGTCCTAAAGCCATGCATCTGCAGCGATTGCATCTTCACTGCCATCAAAGAAGGGAGGGTTCAAGCGCTTGAAGCTGTTGGCCGTGCTATTACCCTGATGACCTCCTCTGGTCAAAGCGTCTGCCACCTCCTGGTGTAAGACATCTCCTCGACGATCCTGGGAGGCTAATAGGGACCTGATGAGACCAACCCAAGTGCCATCATCAGGCTCTGCAGGTTGGACGGGCTGAACTGGTGGCTCTTCTCCGGTAGGCACGACTCTAGAGGCTACTCCAGAATGTTGGGCTTGATCTCCAGGTTGTTGCTGGTCTGCGGGAGGTGCTCCGCCTTGCTGATCGGTAGGACCAGGAATAATGTCGCTGAAGAAGATGACATAGGGAACAATAAGGAAGGACCAGGACAGATCAACGATACAAGCATGTGATCAGGTCAAGATTCCAGGGATTTAGAGAGCACGAGCAGAGATCAACGGCGAGTACTGATTGAGACATCTATTCGGTAAACCCTCATATATCTTGATTTACAAGACCTGCATGGGCCACCACTTAAACCATGTCATGCCCCAGAACCAGAATACTGGAGAGCGGGGGCCACTACAAAAAAATGTCTTTTTGGGACGACACTATTATGAACACTAGTCTAAAAAGTCCTAAAAGTGTAGTTCTAGGGTCGGCTAAATTCTTGGTAACAAAAAGTTGTATTTTTTTGGAACATATTGTGAAAATGGATCACTATTTGGGACTAATAAAACTTTCTGTTCCAAATAATTTACATTATCATCCTAAATAGATTGGCGGGAATGCCAAACATTTGGCAGCTAATTGCCAAATTTTAGGGGGGAACGTTTCCCTCCACATGTCACCATCGTGACCATTAGATCGGATGACCTAAATCTAGATCGTCCATCATAAAATCATTCAAAACTTATTCACCGTTTGATCAAAACCAACCTAAATATCTCTCTCTCCGATCAAAAACTATGGCTGTTGCTCTCCGATCTTTGCTCTCTCTCTCTCTCTCCGACCTTTCAACCCTATAACTCCGATCTCTCTCTCCCTCCTTATCGCCACTCCGACACCGAGCCAGGCCTCCGCCACCACCGCCCTCATCTCATTGGCTCCACCACTCCAACCACCTCTCTCTCTCTTTCATACATCGTCGTGACAGATTCTAAGGATGACCATGAGGCCGTCCGCCGCAAGCGAGCCGACGACACCGACGATGGGGGTGTTGCGGAGGGGTCCAACCTTGACAAAGGGGCCAACGAGGAGGAAGCCGTTTTTGGTGCCGGCGGCTATCAGGTCAACTTTCTGCTTCTTTTACTTGTAACAAATTATGTAATTTTGGCTTTTTTTCCCTCATGATGGTGTTGTTCGTTTTATTGAATCAGTGGTGGCGTCTGGGACAGAAGCATTCATCTCGTTGGAGATGATGAATACGTTCAATTTTGAGTCAGAGGAACGAATTTGTAAATGGTAATTTTACTCAATATATGTCCATTTTGCTTGATTTTATTACAATTTTTGTTAGTGTTAGCATTTGATTCTCATTTTTTGTCTAATACGTGTTCGATATAATGCATCATGGACATGGTATGGTGCAGATACAAACTGTCTTATATGTGTTTAATACAATGCTGCAGTCGGAGTATGTGATCTTCCTAGATTAGTAGTGGATATCGATTGCAGACTCAAGTTTGTTTATTCAGTACATTCTTTTATATGCCTGAAATATATTTATTTAATTTCAACATTGTACGCATTATACAAACAAACATGTTTCAATTTTATTCAGTTCATTCTTTCATCTGTAATATAGTCCCAGCTTGGCCCTGGGCAGACTCGTACATGCTGATTGTTGTTGTTGTTGCCATATCGTAGATAAAACTTATAGGACTGGCATAGGCCCATGAAGCAATATAATATTGGCCTGGTGGCTAATTGGTGGTCACGAGGACTTTTGTGGCCTGACCTAGGCCTAACATCATGGAGGATGTGGTGAATGGCTTGGTATAGGATGAATCGATGTCTATGACGTCATGTTGTGGCCTGCTATCGAGACAAAGAGCTTGACATTAACCGCAACATTGATGGCGCGAGTTACTAGTTTTAAATGGTTATTATTGTCAATCTTTAGCATCTTAATAGTTAATAATTGCATCAAAATGACACTTTTTTGTAGTGAATGTACCTCATATATTTCCTATAAATGCTTTATTTCTTCCAAGTCACTTTGTACTTCCATTAATAGATTATTAAGGTTGTTGTTATTGTTTTCTATATGCTAAATTCACTGTTTCTAAGAAATTACAGCATATTGCAAAAGCTCTTGTTTCATTGTTGAAGGAAAGAGAGAAAGTATTGTAAAAGCATAAAAATTTAAGATTGAGACTTGAGCATGAATATGATGAAGAAGCATACAAGAAGAGAAGCTTCCAGAAAGAATTTGATATGCTTCTTGATCTTTCTAATAAGATAAAAGGGTATGTTGCAGATGGTTATCCAATCGTTCTCTTACTGTTATTATATTTGATTGTCTATTCTTGAAACCTTTTACTAGATATCTTGATTGAAAGAAAGGTCAAAAGCTGAAGGAGTTACAAGATAAGCTCTCATTATCTGAATCCAGTCAAAGGATATGTGAGCATAGAAAACATGAACTATCAGCAGAAATAAACAAGGATACAGAGTTGCTGCAGAGTGAAGCCGAGTTAAAAAGAAACATAGATGACAACCTAAATTTTTAGAAAACAAAGACTGAAGTAGACGAGCTTGCAAATAAGATAGAGTCGCTAGAAAAGAAATAATTGGCTATTGGTAGGAAGAAAACCGTTGAGGCTGATCTTAAAAGGCGTTTACAAGAGAAGGAAGGACTTCTATCTGAGGTAACCATGGAATATTCCTTTATGTCCTTGTCTTTTCTTTGTTATTCCAACGATGTACTACTTCATAATTTTATTATTAGTAGTTATTAATATTTATTTAATTTTTATGAGAGATGGATCAATCAGTAATCACGTGGAAGAGCATAGTTGAAGTGTTATCTGAGTAATGCGAATTTGGAAGGTGCACTTACTACAGGCAATACATCCTTCAATGGAGCAGTCATAACTGGAGCAGGTACTTAATACCTATAAGCTATCTGCAGCACATTTGTTCATAAATCATTATTGTTGTCCAGTTAATAGTCGACAAATGACTTGAGAGTGATTCCTCCTGGGAAGACTTTTCATAATCTTGGACAGCCTCTGGAGGGTAAGCAGATACTCTTATCTCGCTCAAGCTGTAACTTAATACTCATACAATGTGTGTCTTTTGGTAATGGATTTACAAATCTTTGTTAATACTTTCCAAATGTTTGACAATAAGGAAAGTTGTAAGTAGATTAATCACTCGTTTCAGTGATGCCAATTTTACTATTCTTATTTCATGGCATAAATTACAAATAAGTATATTGATAACATAAAGTAGGAAATGAATAGAGAAACACTCCAGAAATCATTGCTATGTCTGTATCGTGTTTTGTCATATTCATATATGTGCAATATAGAGTTTACCTCTAATCGACTGCAGAGTATCTGCAATACATGTCTTAAATCGATATTTGTGTTTAACTGATACTTAATGAAGTCAAAGTGATGCATATGATGCATTTCTGGTAGACTGCTCCTCTCGGAACTAGACTTTGTTTTTGTGTACTTAATTAGTTACAAATCTGCGGACATTGTAATGTTAACATTTCCTTTTCTTTTTTCAAATTAATGTCTATTGATGTGATTACATACCTATAGAAGCTACAAGAATTCATATTTAAGACATTTGACAATTCTAATGTGCCTCTCTATTGACTACTTTTTCTAGAGCATTTTTGGTTGCTATGTCTCCCATGTTAATTTTTAGACTATTATCTTATTACAGCATATTAATGAAAAGTTTTACCTTATATTTTCCTTACTTGTATTAGCCATAGAGACTGGATGTTTTTGCATGTTATGCATGCTTAGGTTGCACAGGCACTCCTAGATGATTGCCATGTCCATTTTGTGTCTGTTAGCACATACTGGACATGATAGAAATGCTTCAAAGTACACTAGGAGTGTAGGACCCACCAAAAGTAGTGCCATCTGTGTCACCATGTTCATTTGCCTTATTCGTATTTGTGCAAGATAGATGTGCACCATTTTTTTCTTTTTATATTTCAGCTGGATGTGAGGGCATCTATAGCAATATAAGAGATGGATACAGCTTTAGAGGATAGGTACAAAAGCTTGCCTCTTATCCATTTTTTTGCTTGTTTTCAGACTTCACTGATGTGCCTTGGAGAGATTATCAACTGGAATTGTCACGCCCCAGTACCGAAATACGGAGACAGACTAGGCCAGCTACTCCATATGAGGTACGTAACGTCGTACGGCGATCGTGGCTGTCGAGAGACGAGGGGGTACATGCTACAATCAAGTCTCCTATGGTCCCCCGGAGTTCTATGTCTCAATCAATCAAGTCACATCAGCAATTAAATGAACATTAAAGATAAAGCAGTAAGGCGTCCCCGACGCTTCATCAAAATGGTCATGAGAGACTAGCTTTATAATTTAGCTATCTCAGAGAGTCAGGAGTACAAAATTATACACAGCTGCAGTCTGTTTAATTACAATTATGTACTGACACAAAATATCAATTAATCCGGCTAACAGGTGCCGGTGGCTAAACGCCGCAAAAGTATAAGCAGGAGTGGTGGAGAAGAAACCCACTCGAGTTCCCGGACCGCCATGCTCCTAGTATGCACCATGGATGTCAGGAAGGAAGATCGTATCCTCCGGCTCTGCTACGAGATCTGGCCAAACAAAACCAGCGGGGTCAGCCCCGAATAGCAAGTACCGCCAAAGGGGCACAAGAGTTAAGATTAAAAACCCAGCTAATAGAATAACTGATAATAGTAATACTTATGCTACTATTATAGGGTGGCGCAACATCTTCGAGCCCATATGGCACCCTTACAACCAAACAAGGACAAAAGGTGCCGCATGGAGTCGGGACGTGTCGTATTCTATAACTTTCACATAAGTTAAAAGGTATAAACAAGAAAATCTCCTGATCGTGACTTTGGGCGATAGCCTATCGCAGCACAATATCCAATCCAACAATCAAACAAGAACATGGGTTGGATCTTGTACCATGATAGACCATGTTCCTCAGTCATTCACAGAAGTAACACTTCACAACCAGAATAAGTCTTCCGTTCATAACTTCGGTCCACAGCCTGTCATAGTACGATAACCAACCCAACAATCAAATAAGAACATGGGTTGGATCACGTACCACAACAGTCCACTTCCCTCGGTTATTCGCGGAAGGTAATAGGATACAAGCAAGTCGTTTTCACGGCCAATCAAGTCTACGAGTTTCTAGTGGGACGAGGTTATCCTCGCGTCATGTTATTAGAAAATCCTCAGATCGTATCTTTCCAGCAAGGCTAGCCAACCCAAGGGTTCGCGTAGACAGGTGTTATTGAGCACAGGTCCCTCGTAAGGCCACCCTACCAAAACATGTAATATATAGCGGGAATTAATCGGATACAGTCATCCACTCGTTGCGGATGACACAGTATCCGTGGAGACCAGCCGGCGCGTCAAGACAATATCTCAAGGCGGCTGGTGTAACACGATATCGGGATTCTGCCCGCCCCATGCATCTAGTATATTTAGTTGCCTAGTTTAATCCTAGGTAAAATCTTGGACTCTCATGCTGTGGCCTGCATGATTATCCCCCTAAAAGGTCGTACTATAGTACGAGTACCCTAAGTGAGGATCCATGTCAATCAGTATGTCAACATGTTCTATCCTCCTTAGTGTAATGCATCATTGCAAATATGCCACGTGGAGTTACGAGTCATTTATCGAGCATGAACTAGAACTGGGACATTCAGGTACATGTATCAGGTGGGAACACTTGTTCACCGAGATCTCATTAGTGCTCATATCATGCTCGGGACAAAAGGCGTAAGGATATAAAATGGGCATATAATATCTGATAAAATATCAAAAGCGTACGCATAAAAGCACGCACGCTCAAGGGGAGCTGCGTGCGTGAAAAGTCACGCAGGCTCAGTCAAGGCAGCGTACGTGAAAAGTCACGCACGCAAGAGACAGCGTACGTGAAAAGTCACGCACGCAAGGGACAGCGTACGTGAAAAGTCACGCAGGCTCACTCAAGGCAGCGTACGTGAAAAGTCACGCAGGCTCACTCAAGGCTGCGTACGTGAAAAGTCACGCAGGCTCACTCAAGGCAGCGTACGTAAAAAGTCACGCACGCAAGAGACAGCGTACGTGAAAAGTCACGCAGGCTCACTCAAGGCAGCGTACGTGAAAAGTCACGCAGGCTCACTCAAGGCAGCTTATGTGAAAAGTCATGCAGGCTCACTCAAGGCAGCGTACGTGAAAAGTCACGCACGCAAGAGACAGCGTACGTGAAAAGTCACGCACGCAAGGGACAACGTACGTAAAAAGTCACGCACGCAAGGGACACGCTTCCAACAGGAAGTGTACCCAAGCCTGCGTACGCAGCGCTAAGGAGCACACGCAGCTCAGTGGCGTAAGCTAAGAAGCTCTGCACACTGCTCACTGTCTTCTCCAAACAGCAAGAACACCATGGATGAACCCAAAGCTTCAAAGCATCACAACTTGGCCATCCGAACTCCAAATTCGGATTTCTAAAGTTCTATCTTAGGTGAAATAGAATTTTCTTCCACATGGAAGCATCAAAACCCACAAAACTCCAACGAAAATAGATCAAGACCAAGGAAATCCAAAAATAATTAAAACTTAGATCTACAAAAATCAAAGCTTCAAAATGGAAATTTCCAAGTTCTAAACTAGTATAGATTGAGGAGAAAAACATGTTTTGGCAAATAGTTTTGTAAGAAATCATTGACAAAATTATGGATCCATCTCTTGAGCAAGTTGGTACTTGCCTTGGTTGATGGAGGAAATATTTGGTTGGTGGAGTAAAATAAATGAGAGGAGAGAGAATGAGATGAGTTGTATTTATAATCTTGAACCCAAGGGTTCATGATGAACCAAAGGGTTCATGATGAACCATGGGTGAACCAAAAATAGGTTTCCCAAATGAGCTAAAACTGTAGGCTCAAATGCAGAAAATAAATTACGAAATATTATTTTGGAAGATGCATGGAGAAATACAGCATAATAAATATAGTATAAATACAAGGTAAATATAATTTATCGGTTTACGAATTAAAATACGTATTCCAGGATCGGGGAGTGACATCTCTACCCTTCTTAGAAAAATTTCGTCCTCGAAATTCCCGCCAAGACAGGATAGTGAAATCAGGACAAGCAAGGCACAATCATATACAAGTTAACTATCATAGCAGTTATTATCATACAGCACAAAGTGCAAAACAAGCAGGTGCAGAAAAGCATGGAATCGTGTCAATAAGGCGTAAAAGTATACCTCATTAGTCAAACAAATGCGGATACCAAGATCTGATATCGTCCTCGCGCTCCCAGGTTGACTCTTCCGAAGAGTGATGGTTCCAAGAAACACGAACAAGGCTTATCGTCCGATTCTTGAGTACCTTCTCTCGCCGGTCTAAAATAGATACGGGTTGTTCCTCGTAAGTTAGGTCGGTACCAACGACTAACTCAAAATGATCGAGGACATGACTCGGATCCGGGACATACCCACGTAATTGGGACACATAAAACACATCATGTATGCCAGTTAACGAAGGTGGAAGGGCAAGTCGATAAGCCACATCACCTACCCGAGCGTGAATCTTAAAAGGACCAACGTATCTTGGACTAAGCTTTCCTCAGGTTCCAAATCTGATGATGCCCTGAGTAGGCGAAATCTGCAGAAACACTTGGTCGTCAACTCTGAACTCTAGAGGCCTACGATGCTGATCTGCCCAATAACGATGTCGGTCCTGCACAACTCGAAGGCGTTCTCTGACCAACTTAACTATCTCCATAGTCTGCGTGATCATCTCTGGCCCCAACATCTTCCGTTCTCCGACGTCGTCCCATGCCAAAGGGGACCTGCACTTCCTTCCGTACAATACTTCGAACGGGGCCATCTGAATGCTAGCCTGATAGCTGTTGTTATAGGAGAACTCCACTAGATGAAGGTGATCCTCCCAAGATCCGCCAAAATCCAAGATACACGTCCATAGCATATCTTCTAACGTCTGGATGGTTCTTTCTGATTGCCTGTCGGTTTATGGATGATAAGCAGTACTAATCTTAACTTGGTTCCCAAACTTTGGTGCAAGCTCCGCCAAAAATAGGAAGTAAACCGCGTATCCCGATCTGATACTATACTAACTGGAACACCATGTTGTCTTACTATCTGCTTTATGTACATTTTTGCTAACTGCTCAGTAGTCTGTCCAACTCGAAAGGGAAGAAAATGAGCGACCTTCGTGAGTCGATCTACTATTACCCAGACTGCATTCTTACCAGTCGGGGATCTAGGTAAACCGGTCACAAAATCTATCGTGATGTGCTCCCATTTCTATTCTGGAATAGGAAGCGGCTGTAGCAATCCTGCTGGTCTCTGCTGTTCGGCCTTCACCTGCTGACATACCAGACACTTGGATACAAATCTCGCTATCTCTTTTTTCATGCCATTCCACTAAAAGTACTGTCTGATATCTCGATACATCTTCGTTCCTCCTGGATAAATGGAGTAAATAGAACTATGAGCTTCGGACATGCCTTCTTGCCGAAGGTCTCCACTCGATACACAAAGTCTGTTTCCAAACCTGAGCGTACCATCTTCATGAATCACTAACTCCTTCCTATGGCCTGATTCACACTCCGACCGTAACTTCTGAATCCGTGGATCTCCTGCTTGTGCTACCCTTATCCTCTCTACTAAAGTTGACTGAACTTGTATACTGGTCATTCTCCCTATATCCCTTGGCAAAACTACTTCGATTCCCATACTCTGAAGGTCTTCTAAAATATGCTTCTGCGAGGTCAAGATATAGGCACTGCCTCTCCTACTCAGTGCATCTGCAACTATATTCGCCTTGCCTGGATGATACTGAAGATCTAAGTCAAAATCCTTCAGTAGTTCTAACCATCTTCTTTGCCTCATGTTCAAATCTCGCTGCGTGAATACGTATTTCAAACTCTTATGATCAGTATAGATCACTACCCGATCTCCGTATAAATAATGCCTCCACAACTTGAGTGAAAATACCACAGCTGCTAACTCCAAATCGTGAGTCGGGTAATTCTTCTCATGGTCTCGAAGCTGCCGAGACGCATATGCTATCACTTTTTCATACTGCATCAATACACATCCAAGACCCTTCCCTGATGCGTCACAATATACTGTAAAGCCTCCCGCTCCTACTGGAAGCGTCAAGATCGGGGCTGAGATCAATCTCTTTTTTAATTCTTCAAATGATGCCTGACAGCTAGCTAACCAAACAAACTCTACGTCCTTGTGCGTCAAACGCGTTAAGGGCGCTGAGATCCTGGCAAAGTCCGCCACGAACCTTCTGTAGTAACCAGCTAATCCTAAGAAACTTTGTACTTCTATTACCGTTCTCGGGACTGGCTAATGCACTACGGCCTCAATCTTTTTCGGATCCACTGACACTCCTGCCCCAGAAATTACATGCCCCAGGAACGAAATGTGATCTAACCAGAATTCACACTTGTCACGCTTCGCATAAAGTTGATGCTCCCTCAATGTCTGCAAGATAGTCCTAAGATATTTCTCATGCTCCTCTTCACTGCTGGAATAGACAAGGATGTCATCTAGGAACACCGCCACAAATTTATCCAAAAATGGCAGAAAGATGCGGTTCATTAAATCCATGAATACTGCGGGGGCGTTCGTTAATCCAAAGGGCATTACTAAAAACTCATAATGCCCATATCTAGATCTGAATGCTGTCTTCGGTATGTCTTGCTCCCGGACTCTTACTTGATAGTATTCCAACCGAAGATCGATCTTGGAAAAAATGTTGGCCTCACTCAACTGGTCAAACAGGTCATCGATCCTTGGTAGTGGGTACTTATTCTTCATTGTTACTGCATTCAGCTTGCGGTAGTCGATGCACATCCTCGTCGACCCATCCTTCTTGGGAACTAGAATCACTGGCGCGGCCCAGGGCGATTTGCTGTCTCGGATGAATCCCTTAGACTTCAACTCTTCTTTATGTTGATACAACTTATCCTGTTCTGACGACGACATCCGGTAAACTCTGTCTGCGATAGGTCTCGTTCCAGGGTTCAACTCAATGCTAAACTCCACCTCTCTGACTGAGGGTATCCCTGGGAGCTCATCAGGAAAGACGTCGAAAAAATCTTCGACCACTCTTGGAATCTGTCCTGGCTCTGACACTGCTGCTGAGATGACGCCTCCGGCCTGATTCTTCAAGGTTCGAGTAAAGATGAACTGTTCCATCCCAGGAATGCTGAATATGACCCTACCTTCTCTACAATCAATTGTCGCATGACTGTCTCTCAACCAGTCCATGCCAAGAACAATATCAAAATTCCCCATAGGGAATTCAATCAATGATACGGGCAGTAAATGTCCACACACCTCTACCGGACATGAAAAGCGCACTCTGCTAACTTCTACGAGCCCATTGCCGGTGAGTATATCCATCCTCTCCGGCAATGCCTCAAACTCTAATCTGATCCGTGTAGCATATTGTGCAGAGATGAATGAATGAGTAGCGCCTGAATCAAATAATGCTACAGCGGGAAATAAGATGACGAGAATTTTACCTGCCACCATGTCACTAGACGCTAGAGCCTCTCCCAAGGATAATGTGAGAGCCTGGCCCTGGCCCCGCCGAGCTCCTTGTTGCGGCCTTCCTCGACCATGTTGTTGCTGCCTCTGAGGGCCTTCGGCTTCCTGTGCCTGGCGGAACATCTGAGCCTGCGTTGGTAGACGCTGGGCTAGGGGCCTTACTGCTAATACTGGCCCTCCACTCGGGGTTGCCACTGGAGCTGGCAATGCTGAAAACTGCTGAGCTGGCCCTCCTGGCCTCTTTATCATAGGACAAGTAGAAATACGGTGGTCTGCACAACCACACCTCAAACATAAGGCATTCGCTGACCGACACACCTCCCTCGTGTGCCCTGTCTTCCCACAGAAGGTACAGCCCTGGGGTGCTCCCTGACGCTGCTGTTGGTTTCTGGGCTACTGATGCTGAGCTGGTGTTGTATTAGTCGACACGGCCGTCCTCCGCGGCGTTCCTGCCTCATGAATACGAACACCGGGTGTTGGTGCCGATGTTCGCTGCATTGCTCCTCCTCCAACCTGGGAATGAGATCTTTTCTGACCTCCTGTCCTCGATGCCAACCTCTGCTGGATAAGCTCGTGCCTCCGAGCTGCCGTCAAAATAGCGTCAAACGTCTGGTAGTCGTGTCCTTCCACAAGCTGTAATAGTTCCAAATGAAGTCCCTGTTGGAACCTCATAGCTTTCTCTGGCTCCGTTGGCACCATTGCTGGTGCAAAACGGCACAATCTGCAGAACTCTGCTGCATACCCATCTACGGTCTTGCCTGCTTGCTTGAGACTGATAAACTTTTGCTGGAGCTCATATCGAGCCACTACGCTAAAATACTTGGCCTTGAATTTGTCACTGAAGGTGGTCCAACGAACAGGGCATCTTGTACCAACTTCTTCTGAGGCCCACCAGTCGCGGGCAAGATCCTGAAGTACCAGTTTGACCTGATCAACCTTCTCATCATCTGGAACCTTGGCTGCCACAAGTATGGCTTCAATGTCTTGAATCCAGGCATCCGCAGTGATGGCATCCTCCGTGCCATCAAAATACCTTGGGTTCAAGCGACGAAACCTTCCTGATGCTCCCGAGTCAGCTCCGACACTCCTCTCAAGAGCTAACTGAATCCCCTGGTTCAGCAACACGTTCTGCTCCTGCTGCCGAGTCTGTTGCTGTTGGTTAGTGACAAGAAACCCCCGGATGATCTCCAGGAGTGCTACGGCGTCTGGTACTGTTGTCGCTGCTGGTGCTGCAGGAGCCTCAGTAACCCGCGGCTCCACTGCCTCTGGTCCTACTTCTGCTCGTGCCTGCACTGGAGAAGGTTCTCTCCCCTGTTGCTGCCCAGTCGAGCCATGCTCTTGCTGCTCTTCCTCATGGGCCTCACCCGCTACTGAGAATGAAGCACCCCTATAGAGAAAGGTATAAGATTATCAAGTTCGGACGAAGAAGATTTCGAGGATGCAAGTCAGGTTAGAGATCAAGGCAAGGACAGAGAATTTGAAACAAAATTTCAAGGGGAACAAGTTTTTTGATTGAGACTCCTAATAATTCACAATACCCCACAAGTCTAAAAATCAGACCTGCATGGGCCACCACTAAAACCTTGTCACGCCCCAGTACCGAAATACAGAGACGGACTAGGCCAGCTACTCCATATGAGGTACGTAACGTCGTACGACGATCGTGGCTGTCGAAAGACGAGGGGGTACATGCTACAATCAAGTCTCCTATGGTCCCACGGAGTTCTATGTCTCAATCAATCAAGTCATATCAGCAATTAAATGAACATTAAAGATAAAGCAGTAAGGCGTCCCCGACGCTTCATCAAAATGGTCATGAGAGACTAGCTTTATAATTTAGCTATCTCAGAGAGTCAGGAGTACAAAATTATACACAGCTGCAGTCTGTTTAATTACAATTATGTACTGACACAAAATATCAAGTAATCCGGCTAACAGGTGCCGGTGGCTAAACGCCGCAAAAGTATAAGCAGGAGTGGTGGAGAAGAAACCCACTCGAGTCCCCGGACCGCCATGCTCCTAGTATGCACTATGGATGTCAGGAAGGAAGATCGTGTCCTCCGGCTCTGCTACGAGATCTGGCCAAACAAAACCAGCAGGGTCAGCCCCGAATAGCAAGTACCGCCAAAGGGGCACAAGAGTTAAGATTAAAAACCCAGCTAATAGTAATACTTATGCTACTATTATAGGGTGGCGCAACATCTTCGAGCCCATATGGTACCCTTACAACCAAACAAGGACAAAAGGTGCCGCATGGAGTCGGGACGTGTCGTACTCTATAACTTTCACATAAGTTAAAAGGTATAAACAAGAAAATCTCATGATCGTGACTTTGGGCGATAGCCTATCACAGCACAATATCCAACCCAACAATCAAATAAGAACATGGGTTGGATCTTGTACCATGATAGGCCATGTTCCTCAGTCATTCACAGAAGTAACACTTCACAACCAGAATAAGTCTTTCGTTCATAACTTCGGTCTACAGCCTGTCATAGTATGATAACCAACCCAACAATCAAACAAGAACATGGGTTGGATCACGTACCACAACAGTCCGCTTCCTTCGGTTATTCGCGGAAGGTAATAGGATACAAGCAAGTCGTTTTCACGGCCAATCAAGTCTACGAGTTTCTAGTGGGACAAGGTTATCCTCGCGTCATGTTATTAGAAAATCCTCAGATCGTATCTTTCCAGCAAGGCTAGCCAACCCAGGGGTTCGCGTAGACAGGTGTTATTGAGCACAGGTCCCTCGTAAGGCCATCCTGCCAAAACATGTAATATATAGCGAGAATTAATCGGATACAGTCATCCACTCGTTGCGGATGACACAGTATCTGTGGAGACCAGCCGGCGCGTCAAGACAATATCTCAAGGCGGCTGGTGTAACACAATCTCGGGATTCTGCCCTCCCCATGCATCTAATATATTTAGTTGCCTAGTTTAACCCTAGGTGAAATCTTGGACTCTCATGCTGTGGCCTGCATGATTATCCCCCTAAAAGGTCGTACTATAGTACGAGTACCCTAAGTGAGGATCCATGTCAATCAGTATGTCAACATGTTCTATCCTCCTTAGTGTAATACATCATTACAAATACACCACGTGGAGTTATGAGTCATTTGTCGAGCATGAACAAGAACTGGGACATTCAGGTACATGTATCAGGTGGGAACACTTGCTCACCAAGATCTCATTAGTGCACATATCATGCTCGGGACAAAAGGCATAAGGATATAAAATGGGCATATAATATCTGATAAAATATCAAAAACGTACGCACAAAAGCACGTACGCTCAAGGGGAGCTGCGTGCGTGAAAAGTCATGCAGGCTCACTCAAAGCAGCGTACGTGAAAAGTCACGCACGCAAGAGACAGCGTACGTGAAAAGCCACGCACGCAAGGGACAGCGTACGTGAAAAGTCATGCAGGCTCACTCAAGGCAGCGTACGTAAAAAGTCACGCAGGCTCACTCAAGGCTGCGTACGTGAAAAGTCACGCAGGCTCACTCAAGGCAGCGTACGTGAAAAGTCACGCATGCAAGAGACAGCGTACGTGAAAAGTCACGCAGGCTCACTCAAGGCAGCGTACGTGAAAAGTCACGCACGCAAGAGACAGCGTACGTGAAAAGTTACGCACGCAAGGGACAGCGTACGTGAAAAGTCACGCACGCAAGGGACACGCTTCCAACAGGAAGCGTACCCAAGCCTGCGTACGCAGCGCTAAGGAGCACGCGCAGCTCAGTGGCATGAGCTAAGAAGCTCTGCACACTGCTCACTGTCTTCTCCAAACAGCAAGAACACCATGGATGAACCCAAAGCTTCAAAGCATCACAACTTGGCCATCCGAACTCCAAATCCGGATTTCCAAAGTTCCATCTTGGATGAAATGGAATTCTCTTCCACATGAAAGCATCAAAACCCACAAAACCCCAACGAAAATAGATCAAGACCAAGGAAATCCGAAAATGATTAAAACTTAGATCTACAAAAATCAAAGCTTCAAAATGGAAATTTCCAAGTTCTAAACTAGTATAGATTGAGGAGAAGAACATGTTTTGGCAAATAGTTTTGTAAGAAATCATTGACAAAATTATGGATCCATCTCTTGAGCAAGTTGGTACTTGCCTTGGTTGATGGAGGAAATATTTGGTTGGTGGAGGAAAATAAATGAGAGGAGAGAGAATGAGATGAGTTGTATTTATAATCTTGAACCCAAGGGTTCATGATGAACCAAAGGGTTCATGATGAACCATGGGTGAACCAAAAATAGGTTTCCCAAATGAGCCAAAACTGTAGGCCCAAATGCAGAAAATAAATTACGAAATATTATTTTGGAAGATGCATGGAGAAATACAGCATAATAAATATAGTATAAATATAAGGTAAATACAATTTATCGATTTACGTATTAAAATACGTATTCCAGGATCGGGGAGTGACAGGAATACCTCTGTAAAATTGCTGATGGGTAAACACCTCTTGACAAAACGTTTGCCATAGATTAAATGATTTTTTTTTGCAAGTCTATTTCCCCTTTATGAAGATCTTGATGTCTACACCAGTGTGAACCCGACAACTGGAAATGCAACTAGGGACACATTAGATTTAGGATGCAGTTGGAAATTAGATTTTAGCAAGGATCCAGTGTTGTATTTTGCTAGATGTTCTTTCAGATATAAAGACTATTAATCCATGGTACTTTATGGAGACTTCTAAAAGTTGAATGATGTTTATCTGGTCCTTGTGAGACTATTCTATTCTTCATTGGCATTTGCAATTTGGAAATAACTAGCAAATTATTAGCAATTTTGTAGCTTGCAACAAGTTCTACTAGATATGTTACTGTCCAAAGCAGCTCCTGTTGTATCCTAGAATTCCACATATTTTGTGACAAAAGGAATAAGAACATCATCATATTCCAAGGTAGAAAAAAACTTGTGTTTAGCTTTCAATGTTGTTTCTGGTTAGAAGTTCGTTTTGGTGGATAAATATGCATTTTATTCACAAGCTACTAGGAAATGATTAGACAAAATTAGTCATTTCTTGAGCATTTATTCAGTCTTGATATGATACAATAGATACTATATACACATAGGCACATTTTGATATGCTTCTTGAATGAGAGCTACTTAGGTTGTCCTTGTATTAAAAAAATAAATGTTGGAAAGAGCTCTTCCAGCAGGCCGAATGACAACCAGGACTTTGGACACCTGGTTGTCCTGTCTGAGGAGTCTAAAGCCATATAGTTGGAGACAGAGGAGTTGACTCCGCTTCAGAACATTGTCAACAAGTATAAAGGAAGTTTTGTTATGGCTAACCCT
This sequence comes from Iris pallida, assembly GCA_029216955.1. NCBI lineage: Eukaryota > Viridiplantae > Streptophyta > Magnoliopsida > Asparagales > Iridaceae > Iris > Iris pallida. Next base: position 19,895,082 of record JANAVB010034417.1, read on the forward strand.
TTATGGGAAGCTAAGAGGAGTCTTAAAAACGAGCAAGGCAATGAGGGTAATATGAAGAAGATGCTAGCGATACGACCTCCAAGTTCGCGTATCACTAAAGGGCATCATGTAGGAGACTTATTTACAGATGTAGGGGATGTAAATTGGTGTATTTAGTCTTTAGGATACTCACCTTGGCTTGGTCACTGGGTCTTGGTTAGTTTATGTAAGTGACACTCTTTTCCGATCTAACTATTTACCTTCTTTTAAAAAAAAAACTTCTTCACAGGAGGACACTACTGATTGTATTACTAATGGAAATTTATGTATCATGAAAGTATTTGTCGCTCTATTTCTTAGAAGCTACATGGAGAACAAGAGTTGGTGATACCTAATCTTGGTTTTGATCTGTATCATAGGTATTTACTGCCCTTGTCATGGCTGCCATAGGAATTTCTCAATCAAGCACCCTGGCACCAGATTCTAGCAAGGCAAAATCCGCTGTAGCTTCTGTGTTCTCAATTATCGACTGGGAGTCTAAGATGGATCCCAGAGAGGACAATTCCATGATGACCATGGAAGGATTGAAAGGTGAAATCGAGTTTCGTCATGTTTGTTTCAGGTATCCGACTAGGCCTAATGTCCAGATCTTCTTCGGAGACCTATGCTTGGTTATTCATTTTGGAAAGGTAAACTATTATGTGAAATGATACAGACCCTTTATTTAATTTGGCATTTGAAACTAATTTGGTAACTAGATGCCAGCACAAACAAATACTTTTGCACTGATCTTTATGTTAGGTTTGGACATTTTAGAGGTACTCTAAATAATTTCCTTATGTAGCTAGTAAATGTAAGTTTTGTATGTGAGATTTTTGTCACTTTGAAGTCTATATCGATACTTTGTGAGACAAAGTTCATAATACTGTTTGGTGCAGGGACAAGAATTTGCTTATACATCTATGGAACCTAAGCTCACAACAATTTATGTGCTACTTAATTCCATTTTATGTTTCTTAGATATGTTGCAGTAACTAACTCTGAAACAAAGTCCATGTTTTGTCACGGCATATGCCAAACTATACATAAATTACAATAACTTGCATCATCCCAAGGTTTAATGTGAAGATTCTGGCTGCATCTATATATTCTGTATATATTAGATATATATGAATGCAGATTAGTTAATTCTTTAGAGCGGGCAGGCAGAGGATCTCAATAAAATATAAATGATTCGCAGTATCCATATCTGAGAGAAAATAATTAAAATTTTAGAAAAAAATATTTTATATATTTATGCATAATTTTAAAGATTTGCTGGATCGTTTCTTAGTAGTTTTGAAATTGAATGAAGTAGTAGTCATCATTGTTGATTGATTTATTTGCAATAGACAAAAAACATTCTTTTACATGCTTTTACACCCTTACTGATTGACATTTTCTTTGCCAAATTGACTGAAAATTTTATTATTTTTAAGCTTGTAATTTTTTTGTTGATAAAAGTTTTGACAGCAATGAGATATTGTTATGCCTATTAGCCTAATCAGTCTTTTGGAATCATATCCTAAAACATGCAGTTAATTCCTATGGAAAATAGATTACCCTTCAAACTTTGGTCATGAATCATGAGAAGTGGAAGCATCTTATTATAGAAAAATGAAGGTGGCCATCAGTTTTAACTTGGTTATAAGTTTTCTCATATCGAAGTAAATAAAGTGAATAAGATTTTCTCTGTGTTATCAGCAGGCAAATCAATTAGCCTAAGGCTCTACTTTCTCTGTGTAGGAAAAAGGGTCAGAAGAGAAGATCATTTAGACTATGACCCGAGATAATATCGGCACAATGACATGGATAAAACTCTTTTTTTTGTGACCCAGTGAGTGCCTGTCATTTGTTTGACACGATGCAGACACGAGAAAAAAATTTGGACTATCCATGCTTCATAGATGACATCAGTTTTTTAACACCACCACCTCCTAGTGTTGCCCTTCTGTGCCCAGTTTACAACCATAGTTGATTTATCCTCTAGCCATATCCTTGTACTCATAGTGCTTGTTTGGTAAATGGATTGGAATTTGTATGTTGTAGTTACTACAGACTGGTGAAGATGCAATACCACTTGCATATACAAGTTCTGCAATATGTTTTACCTCTTGTATCTCAGGATGACACAACTTACTTAGCCCTCTAAGTTTGTTGTTGTTGGCCTTAGAGAGTGTTTTGGATTAATTCGGAAGAGAAGGAAAGTACTGAAATTGAAAGGCAAATTCGAGGGAGATGTAAGTTTGATTTCAACCAAGGATGATTAGTTTGGAAGAGGTACTGTCAAGGGAAGACTTAGAGATCAAGTTAACCAATCACATGACTTGATTTAGTTGTGTCGCTAGATACAACCTTGACATCTTTCATGTTAATTAGAATTGTCATTATTTTAAATGCAATGGGGATATCAATATCATCATATGATTTGACTGCACAATGTCGAGCTCCATGTTTTTTAGGTGTCCTGCGTGTCAGTGTGTCGAACAAACTTAATATTTAGTTTCTAGTACACAATATAAATTTGATGACTATGACCATGAATTTAGGAAATATAAGTCTTAAAAAGTTCAATATATGCCAAAACAATTTAAGTTGTTCTCTGATACACTTGATATAACTTTCCAAGCAAACCATACACTGGCATAGGATAGTAATATATGCTAATTTTTTCTGACAGTTGATGGTTGATATACTCTGATGCTTGACAGTTGATATAACTTCCCTAGTAATATATGCTAAAAAAAATTTAAAGTTTAAATACTCTGATACAGTTGATAATTATCATTATTTTCCAAGACTTCTCATTACATTTCTGGAAAGGAAATATTTTGCAACAAAGTAAAACAAAAAAAAAGTCAAACAAACCTAAGAATATAGTTTTGATATATTATATACATCCTAGACTTCTGCTCTTTAATTCTCCCGAGAAACACACACACACAAACACAAATATGTGACTGAACTTAATCCTAAATAAGTAAAGCTATTGGACACTCTGACCTCAGATTGTTAAAATCAGAACCAATCATTCATGAATCAGCATGGAGTCTAGTTAACTAACTTATGGAATGGAATTACAACCCCACATTGAAAAGTTAGCACAAGTTTTTAATTCACCTGTCCATCTTTATGTGCAAATAGCCAGACCTATAATACTGTAAAAATTAAACTTGAAATGTTCCACTTGTCTGTGAAATGACGTAAACTTTAGCATTTGAGCTGTTGTATCCATATATTATAGAGAAATGTCTAAAAGATATCAACTGCTTGCTTCATCTTATATTCTTCCATATGTTCCATGATTATCATTTACTGCACTAAAAGAATTAAATATTGGAGGCACCTTTCTATACTTACCAGTGGCTCTTGCCAATCTTCCATCAGTTGACATCACTAATTTGCACGCTCGTACACACACACATACATACAAAAACCCCTCCTATAGCTCATCATCTAAGAAGCCTTTTCAGTTTACACATCTACTAAGCATCTATTTCGTCAACCAACATATTTATTTCTCTAGATACCTTGTTATATCTTCATTCCATCTAAAATTATTTGTGTTATTATTTTCTGCTCTTTTGGTGTATCTCCAATCATGTTAGTACATAAGTAGCTTCACTACCCTTATGGTTATGCCGATCTTCTAATTTGCTTACTTTCATAAAAATATTTGTTCTTATACTTCAGGTTCTCACCTATATGTATAAACGACTTGTAAAATTCAGATGTTATTGAAAATAATTTACATTCTTTCCGTCATTAGTCTCTTCTAGTGTAAATGTCTTGTTGAAAGTTGAAACTAACTCCGTCAAATGGTTCAACCTTCAATTTTAATACCATCTGGTGCTTCTTTAGAAGCTCTTTACATTTATCTATATATGTATGCCAATTACCAAGCTTCCATTTCTAGATGAACATTTTTTTGGATTACTAAGTTAATTTACTGATTAATGTAAGGCTGAAAAACTTTATTATCTGGTTGAACTTTTTTGTGAATCTGTTTGACAATAGGAGATTATTAAAAAATAGAAAATTGTTGTTAACTAGTACCAGATTGATAGAGATATTATGTTTCTTTTCTGGTGGTTTGTGTACAATTACCAGGTTGCTAATATATTGTCATATCTTAATTTTATTTGCAGGTCCTTCAAAAGCATTCTGGATATACTTAAATGATAGGCGACGATCGTGTGAAAAATTTTGCGTTAATTTTTTGGGTTCATGTTGGATATACTGAAATGGGTTCATTTTGTAAATGATGGAGACAATGGGTTCATTTTGTAACTGATGGTGTGTGTGATGTATTGTGTTTGGGATTTCTTTTGGAAATGTTCGTACATGATGCTTAATGTTAAGCTTTTTGTTGTTTATCAATTGAACATATATAGTTATATATGGATTTTGTTGTCTTCTACTTAATGGTAAAGAATGCTTGATGTTGTTAAGCTTTTTTT
>JANAVB010034417.1:19904559-20072059 GCA_029216955.1 Iris pallida
TTGGAGTCTAATCGAACAATATGTTAATGGGCTGCAGACCATGACCCATACTTGTTCATTCTTGCTTTATACGATTCGTGTGGATTGAGATATAGTTTAGATTAGACATGATACCCATGACCATGACAGCTTATACGTACTCGAGTCGGGCTGGAGTCCGCTCGATACGTAGCTGGCTTGCTCATGAGCTCGCGTCCGAAAATCGGGTGCGGGTCGTAACAAGGTTACAACCCTTAAACCAAACAAGGACCGGGGTTGTAACCCTTCGCCTGAACAGAACTGGACCCCTGATCTTTATTGTTAATGCCAGTATAAATAATCATGGTATTGAAGTAAGGTAAAACATGACGAGCATGACAGGGGTTGCAATAAGACAATAAACGAAGAGAGGACACAAAACTGCTCCGGGAGCCAGGTTACAACCCTTAAACCAAACAAGGACCGGGGTTGTAACCCTTCGTCTGAACAGAACTGGACCCCCGATCGTTATTGTTAAGGCAAGCATCAATAATCATGTCCTGTCACAATCTTGCACAGGATCAGGATAAGACTAAGTTGGAATAAACTTTATTCAATCAATCACGGCCAAGCAAGGAGTACGGCTTGATACTTTAACTAACTAGGATAATCACAGGCCTAGTTACTAGCAAGATACGACGAGATTATCCCAACAGCCACAAGCCCTGCAGACCATCCAGGTTATCCGGGTCGAATGACCGTTTATGAAGGGGGCACCACTTGACTGCGTGCTGAAAATGTGCCCTACTCGTCGGTAGGCTACAAGTCCGTTAGTGCGCCCAGATAACGGGATTGCCTGTAGCTGGAAAATCTCTTCATGACTACTGAATTATTCTAGTTTATTAGCCTTAGTCAATTGCAGTAGGTATCCCTGACCGTGGTACTCAGGGATCCCTATCCTAGACATGATGCAAGACAGTACTGGTTTATTTGTGCAAATACAATTACCCACGGTGTCCAGGTCATTCATACTTGTCATGTCAGGCTAGCTGTCGTAACAGCTTGTCGAGATACATCATGTCAGTTTACTTGTTAAGAGTGCTCCACGGTGGGCCACTATCGTGTTCTATTCTTACCTTATCATGAATGAGAGAAACTTGTATAAAACAACTAGTGACATATTCTTGAAGCCAAGGAAAAGATCTACAACTTTCATGTTTTGAGTTTTTCAAGATTCTAGCTACAAAATAACTTAAACAGGCAAAAACAGCGAAATAGAGCAATTCCGGCGCATGGGATTCCTGCACAAATCGGCTCATGGGATTCCTGCACAAATTGGCGCATAGGATTCCTGCACAAATCAGCGCATGGGATTCCTGCACAATCGACGCATGGGATTCCTGCACAAATCGACACATGGGATTCCTGTACGGCGCATGGGATTCCTGTACAATCGGCGCATGGGACTCCTGCACAATCGGTGCATGGGATTCCTGCGCAAATCGGCGCATAGGATTTCTGCACAATCGGCGCATGGGATTCCTGCGCAAATCGGCGCATGGAAAACTCATGTTGCGTCTTCAGTACATGCGCGTAGGGAACCTACGCGCATGCCACGCTCGGAGTTAAGGGATGCGTTGCCGGGACTTCACGGCGCATGGCCTCCCGGGCGCATGGGGTTCATCGTCCCCAAACAGCAAGTTCAGCCATGAAAGTCCTAAAAATTTGCTATGGCCATAACTACCTCATCCAAAGTCGAAATCAAGCGAAACAAAAGCCAAAACTACATGAAATTGAATTCTCTACAACATAGAACTATTAGTTTTCGAAAATAACCAAGTTTTAGAGATCAAAACCAAAAAAAACTGAAAAGTTACAAACTTAGATCTACAAGAATCCATCCATCAAATCCAAAGATGCCAAGTTCTAAAGAGGCTTAGAAGCAAGTAAAGAAGAAAATGGAACAATAAAATTTGAGATCCATCATAAAGCAAGTTGCACTTGCCTAGTCTCTTCCCTGGTAGGTGGAAGAGTAAATGTGGAGAAGAAGAAGAATAAAATGAAGAGAGAGAATGAAGGAATGGGTTAATAAAGGATGATGGGGGTGGTAGGTAGGGGTTTTCTCTTGGTCCATGATGAACCAAACAACCCAACCCGAACCAAGCCAACCCAAACTAAACCGAGCCAAGCTAAGAGATATGTAATACAAGATGAAATACACACACGTATTCCAAGATACGTAATACGAACTACAGGCATTACACTATGTGATCTAATTAAGACACGCTTGCTCGGCGTTACCAACAAATGATTATGTTCATCTAAAAATTTAGTAATCACCCACACTTCACTATCCCTCCGCAAGATACACATTCTTGCAGCACATTCTGTCTTCATTGTAGATGTGCTCCTTTTTATCTGTCCATGATCATCTTCTTCACCTTGTTTCTTGAAATTTCCTTCATAAGAACATGAGTAAGTGACTGACATAAGCTCGTTGTTGCTCTTATCCTTACGTTGTGTTCTTTTACGAATACCAAATCCAGTGTTTGCAGCATATTCTTTATAGGAATCTTCCGCTTCTTCAACGGATTGGAAGACCTTTCCAATCCACAATTCTTTTCTGTTATCGATCTTTGTTGGTGTCGATGCATCTCCGTTTTCAACAGTTTCTCCCACTCCAATGGATTTTGCATCAAGACTTGTCATTGAGAACCCTAACTCAATTTGAAAATTAAACATAAATCATTTGAGAATCATAAATGTAAGACTAATATGCACTCGACACAGAAAAGAATAACCGAGAGTCTTGGATATTCAGTTAAGTTTAATCCGAGAGTCTTGGATATGCACTCTCGGATTAAGTTTTTGATGCAAAATCCATATCGTGCACCAAAAATCCATTGGAGTATAATCCATAAATGTAAGACTAATATGCACTCGACACAGAAAAGAATAACCATAAATGTAAGACTAATATGTACCAAGAATATCCAAGACTCTCGGATTAAGTTTTCGACACAGAGTCTTGGATATTCAATTAAGTTTTTGAGAACAATATATAGGTATCCATTTGGTGTCGATGCAAAATCCATATCGTGCATATGTCCACATCGATTGAATAACCACAATCAAAAAGAAGAAGAATGAATTATAATCCCGCACCTTTCTGATAGGAAGATGGTGTCGATGCATCATCGACAACTCCGTTTTTAACAGTTTCTCCCACTCCAATGGATTTTGCATCAAGACTTGTCATTGAGAACCCTAACTCAATTTGAAAATTAGCGTTAAAATTTTAGGATGAAAAAGGGAAGAAGAGGGATTTTGATCAGCACAAAGAGAAATTGCAAATACCTTTCCGATCGACTACTCCCTCTGTGAAGTCGGAAGAAGCCGCCAACCTTCGCTGCACCTTTCCGGTCGACTACTCCCTCTCCCTCTCGTGTTTCTCTCAGCGAAGGTTGGAGAAGCCGATCGACTTCTACCTCTCGTGTTTCTCTCTGTTCGAGCAGATCAGCACATAATGTTCTCTCTCTCTCTCTCTCTCTCTCTCTCTCTCTCTCTTCGTGTTTCTCTCTATTGTGCTGAACCGGTTGGAGAACCGAGCAACTATTGTGCTGAACCGGTCCGCTCACTTGAACCCCCCCTCCAGATCTAATGGTCCTAAGAAAGCAGATCTAACGGCTGAGACTAAGGGAATTTTTAGGGGGCTTTTGCAGGGAGACTTTTGATCCGCTCCCATATATATATATATATATATATATATATATATATATATATATATATATATATATATATATATATATATGGACCATTTCTCGATTTGTCCGTGTCATCCTTGCGCAGGGGCCATGCTAATCTTCTCTGTATCGTTCCAATTTTATCAGATGTCCCCGAAGGGATATATATATATATATATATATATATATATATATATATATATATATATATGTGTGTGTGTGTGTGTGTGTGTGCGCGTGCGCGTGTGTGTTTCTCTCTCTCTCGTGCGTGCGTCTGGTTCTTTCTTAGAATTAAGAAACATGTGTGGTGTGTGTGCGCTCTCTCTCATGCGTGCTGTCTGTTTCTTTCTTAAGAAATAAGAAACACGTGGAAGGGGAGGAAGACTCCAGTCATTGGAATAAAGAGAATGGATGAAGTTGACGTATTATGTACAGGAAATATCAAATGTTGTAACTTTGTGTTGGCGATAGCAAGAAGAAACACTAGCAGAAATGGTAAAAAATCAGCTAGTGTTGGCGATACACAAGCCTCATGATATATTAAAGGAAGACGACGCCTTGAGGGAGTAGCTGCCTGAGGGGGTTTGCAATTCAGTAACTACAGCCTCAACGCAGATCTATGCCTACGCATATATGTTATTTCAGAGATCTGGAACTATATGAATGTAAAGTGACTTGTGAAAGTGTTCCCAGAGTATAAATGAAAATCATTGTCGGAAATGCAGCAATCAGATGTAAATTCTTACTCAAAACAGTTGCCTGCAAGATACAAAGAGCAGGAAATAAGTCTTTAGACGGGTCTTTCAGCAAATCTATGAGACCTAAAAACAAACAAAAAAATCTCATGACCCATATAGGAGGCAACATGTCATTATAATTCTGCTTGAACAAGTGAAAATATATACGAGTAACTTGCAAAAGAGAAGTTCAATAATTGTTTAGATAAAGCATAAACATCACAAATTTGATGGAAATTCGACCCTCCAAGTAGTCCGATAGAAGGATATGGAATTTGGGTCCATTGAATCATAAGTTAACATGTTGCTCCACTGTTAACAATTCTTTTTACTGCTGGTATAATATGACCTAGCATAAGAAACTAGGTAAGTAAAAAAAAAAAGCCGGAAACACGTTCGCAATATAAGAACCTTGGGACCTTTTGAGTTGGCTCTTGTAGAATTTCCAATCTCATAAGCATTTGTTATAAGGGGGCTAAAACTAACTACACAGACAAAATAGTCACAGAAAAGCTGCTGAAATTTACATCAGCATATAAAATAAGCTTGCCAACTAGAAATGCCTTGGCGTTTGTCTGCCACTTGAACCAACACCGTCCGAAAGACTGAGGCCTATATCGCTGCCCCAGTTTCTCTTGCGGCGCCTACTTCGACAGGTATCATCATCCACCGCTGCAACAGTTGCCAGGAGATCTAACAGCAGTGACGGATTTGCTTTCCCCAGGTGCTCAAATTCTTCAGTCTGAATCACATCTGCAAAAAGGATACGATCCACGAGATGAGACAGCTGAAAAGGTGGCTGAACAAATAAAACTAAGACGTTTAAAAGCTTATTGGTAGTAATAAAAGTTTATGGCATGTATCTGCTTGAAAATTCCTTAAGAGGGGAGGATTCCGGATATCACAATTGACCAATAATTCCTATAAATTGATAAGCTAGTTATATTAGACGAACATTAACAGAGCTGAAAGGAAGACAAATATTCAAATGGTTTATGGGCTAAAGGTTTGTTGTTGTTGTACACAAATTTTCCAGCTTGTTTTTTCTCCTACACCACATCCCCACCCCACCAACAGATGCGGTACTCGTCGAAATGCTCAATTCTTTTAAGAATTTTATATTGGATCAGATCATTACAGCATAGGAACTGTTCTCTTTCTGCTGCAGGGGAAATGTTCTCGTCAGTGTTTGCAATCTGGCTTGACCATATACATTAGGAATTGTTCTTCCTGTTTTACCTGGTAGTTACAAGAAGAGTAACCAATAGAAAGAAGCGTTCTAGCTGGGGATACAAATGAACAGAGCATCTCACAAGCTGGACTCAACTAGGTTTGTTATTACTTCGACTTGAAATCATTAATGAACCGAGATCAACACGGAAATAAGCTTGACATCCTTAACAAGCCATGCTTGAATGTTGGTAGCTCAAGCTTGATTAAAAAACATCCCCAACTCGTGGCCTAATGGATTTCTTCCCCTCTATATTGCATGTAGAATACGCTCAACACCAGCTCCCAGCCTAATCAAGCTTGAGCTTCAATAGAGTTTTCAAGCTCGGGCCTTGGCTCCATAATTTCAGGCCTATAAAGGGCCGATCTTGAACTAGCCAGACTTTGTTTGTGTTGGGTGGGGTTTTCGAACACCCCGGAGTGCGACGAGTGCTATCCATGTGTCGGAGAAGCTCGGAGAATCGAAGGCGACAAAGGTGGTGCGTTTGAGCGCATGTCAGACTAGCTACCTGATCTGAAAGGGTGCGTCGCAATACCATGTAAAAAGTCCTTTGTGGTGCGGAAATGAGAGTACAAATGGCCATCATAAAGTTAGGCTGCATACTAATGAGAACTTATACACAGGCTTAACAAAATTTGATGCATATACGTTTTTATGTTGCTTAAATTATATTTCTAATCCATGTATTGCAGGGATGGACAAGTGGGTTGTTGATAATAAATCAATAAATAAGTGATATGCAATGTCTTTCATATTTTTAATTTATACAACTGAACATGTAGACATGAATATGCTATCATGCTAGCAATTATAGACACTATCAATTGACCCAATTTCTTAATAGAAAGATTATTTAAATAAATGTTTGCTCACATAACTAGCAGTGTTTGGTTTTTCCTCGTAATCTCATCTTCGATAATCCTTTTGCACTGATTGTAATCTATTTTCATCTATTTGAAGTATTGCGGTGATTCGTGGATCGGTGAAGGAGTTCGCAAGGAGTCTTGTAACATTCCATTAGCGGAGGCTTTTTCGAGTTAAAATCCGATCTTCCCGTGGTTCTTCTGGCTTTTTCATTTAAAAGTCGTCGTGGTTGCGTGGTGATTTGACATTTGGTTTGTACTTTTTTTTTCGGTCCTCACCAATTCCTATCGGTTTGGTAAAACGGTTTCTGCATTTCGTTTCCAACATGTTCGACTCTATTGGGCTTGAGCACAGCCCTAGTTTTAACTGCTAGTTGCTGTTTCAATTTATAGTCTAATCTTCCACTAAGATCAGCAACCACATGCAGAAAAATTGATCTTTTAATAATTTGCTGACATGCTATCACCGCCAACCTCCTAAAAGTATATAGGTACATGTATTTAGCTGTAACATCTCAAAATGTCACCATTTGACAACAGCGATTATTCCCACGAGAGTCCTAAAATGATCCTAGACAACCACAATTCTCAAAACCACACCCAATTCAATGCCAAGAGGAATATAAATCTGCACATTTTCATTATTCATCACCAGATTTTCTGAAGTACACTAAACCTATAGTGCCTCCAAAACTGTACTTAACATATCCCTTGACGCATATCATGAGTATAGTGAAAATCCAACATCAAAGTAAATAAGTCTGAAGCTACACTAGTAAACTCAATTTAAGCATCATTTTGAATTGCAGAACAGCCAAATAATGGACTAGATGTTTCCACATTGATTATAAACATATTTCAATTCATTATTTACAAGGCAAGACGTAATATCGAGATATCAAGGGAACTCTACAAAAATTTCTATCAATTAGATAAATAAATTAAACACAATAATTTTAAATATGGAAAATATAATTCCATTATACAGACAGCACTCACCTCCTAAGTTTTCTCGAGAAGCAGTGAACTTAAGACAAACAGATTTCAAGTGAGCACATTGATGCTGCTCTGCCAGGGCCATGGTCGATGCAACTGTATCAGCACTAACTAATTCACATAATTTTGCCTCACATAATAGCTTCAACCTCTCCAGTCCATATCTATCAGCTTCCACAAATAAATGCTGCATAATGCTAGCATATATGGCCTTTGAAACTGATCCAGTCAGTTCACGAATATCAGGTAGTACATCTGAATAGATAAAGTTGAGCATTGCCTGAAATCAAACAAATTGAACCATTGAAAAGTAATTGATCAATAGAAATATATATAGAGAGAGGGAAAGCTTGTGGGTCAAAGCATATGTACAACATGGAGGCACCAGTCTTTTCATATCAAGAATATATTCATACTCTGTTCTTGTATTTTACTTTGTCAAATCGGATACATCTCTTTCAATGCATTGTGATGTTTATAGGCCGTATGATAATTATCATATTCTTCTCACTCCATGGCAATAACAATTATTTTGGATGATTTGATAGCAACTGGTAGATAACGACCATTGATTTTCAACATACATTCTTCAGTCATTACAAGGAACTTATAATATTGTACTGATACAGAAACCTATATATTAATTATTTGAGGTATAAGGGAAGAAACTAGTAGCAACAAAGACCCTAAGAGTTGTATACCACTATAGTTGGAACAAGCTAAAGAACAGCACTGGAATGAATATAGGAATGCTCATGATGCGATCTGAGTTTTAGATCAGATCAACACTACCTATCTTAGTGGTAAATACATTGACATGTTGACAGCAATAAGAGGAGGTTGATCTTACCAAACCCATCATATATTCAAGCCTCAGATTTCTAGGGAATCTAGTGACAATATGGTCACCACATAAATAAGGTAATAGTATAATTTTCCAAAAATGGTTGGTTTAAGTCTTCAATTTATAAAGCTAAACCTTCTCTCTCTCTCTCTCTCTCTCTCTCTCTCTCTCTCTCTCTCTCATCACAGAGAGGGAGAGAAGGAACCCACAAAACCATTTTTTTCTCTTCTTCCGAAGTCTCTAGATTGAAGAAAAAAGACACTCCATTTCCCCCTTTGGTCTTCTTCAACTATCAGTTTTATTCTTGGCATTTTCTTTGATGGGTCTTCGAGTTGGACAAGTTGATGTCTTGTTTGGAGCGGGGAAATTGAATCATAAATTGGTGGGTTCCTTCTCTCCCACTGTAATAAGAGGGACCATCAATATATATAATTTTTAAAAAAAAAGGTAAACTATGTATGTAAGGGTACATGGCACGACCATTCATACATGCATATCACTCTCGCACTATTCAAACTAGCAGTCTGCTATAGCAATCCCCATATCCAACCGTTTATCTGGCTAGATATTCATTAATCCCTCTTGCAACACGAGGGCTTGCTCGTACATACGGAGACGAAACCTTCACTACACTATGCTTTTTCTTTCTATTGTACGTAGGTATCGGATCTTCCTCCAAAGATTGAATGACCACCAACCACTCGGACTGCCAACATGGTTAACTGCTGATCATTAATAAGATCTACTTCCTCCTCCTCCTCCTTGTCCTCCCCTATCTCTTCAATAATGTCTCGGATCAGACTCTTTGTCACCACTTACCAATCATTGATTGGGGCTCCACATTGCCCACAACAGAGGCCACTGCGATGTAATCGTAGTACGAGCAATTTTGTGGTTCTAGAAAAGAGACATTGCTCAAGATAGTTCTCGGTTCTAGAGTAAAACCGTAACGGATGCAGTTCTCACTGGCCAAGTGCAGTTTCTCCATTCAAAGACAAAAATTGAGGTGGATTCAAAATCGATTCTAGATCAAACCTGTGTCAGTAGCCGTATTTTAGTTTGAGGCAGGATTGAACCGGTGGTAGTTTTTTGGTTTTAGTTAAAAACTATATTTGTGGGAAGAAAAGACCAAAGTCAGAGCTAAGGAAAAGGAGAACGAAGTATCGCAATTATCACGTAAGGTAGCTAGAGAATAACTGGTCAAGGTGGAGATTGTTGGATATGGCTTGTGTTCACTCCAAAGGAGTCAATACTTCGACAAAGAAGTTATTTTAGGCCAAAACAACGAGCATTGCATCACCGGGGCCATGGTGGGTGTGTGTGTGTGTGTGTGTGTGTGTATATATATATATATATATAATTTTTTTTTAATGACCTCTAGCCTAGTGGTTAAGAGAGATGCATGCGGTCCAAGTGGTCGGGAGTTCGAGCCCTAGTGGAGGCGAGTTCGCCACAATTACCTATTGCTTAATATATATATATATATATATATATATATATATATATATATATATATAGAACTGAAGTGGCTGCCATTTAAAATATATATAATAATAAAAAAGCAAACCCAGGGGGTGCAGTCACGGTCCCTCGTGACCGGATGGCTACGCCCATATATATATATATATATATATATATATATATATATATATATATATATATATATATATATATATAGCGAGGACAGATACATCTGACTAAACCATGCAGGCGGAATACAAAACCACCTCTCGACTCTAAAAGCCAACCTATTTCCTACTTTCTGTATTTGCTCTTGCTATGGGAGGCGGACCTAAGATCAATATATATATATATATATATATATATATATATATATATATAAGCTTTAGCCTCAACCATTTACGGAAACATATATGCTATTGCGGAAACTGAGAAAGTGTTGGCGAAAAGTATATCACCACATAATTCACAATCCCAACCATGCAAAATTGCGCTTCAATAATTTTTTTGGTTCTCCTTGGAGCTAGGCAAAGCAAGCAATATCCCAAATGCGAGGTGAGGAAATGTTGTGTCAGATACGTGCTAGATGCGGATATGGGCATGGATACTGTCCTTTGGCGGAGTATCCATGCAACATAACAAGGCAAACTGATTGCCAATGCTCTGTGTGCATAAATCTGCAAAAGATGTTCAACAACCACAAATATTGGATGGAAACTTTGTCCCCAAGAGTAAATATTGGTAATAACATAGCAGGCTCAAAATATAGGGAGGAACAAAAGCAGATTGACACATGCGATGTAAAAAGTTCAAATATGAGGGGGTAACAGCAACACCAACTAGGATAAGGCTAATTGTTTAATTCTTTCGACATTGCAAGAGATTGCACTAATGGCATGAAGACTTTAAAATGTAGATGAAATAATTATGAACGAGTTCATTAGCATGATCACTAATCTTTAATGGGCACCGACAAACTGTACAATGTGCATATGAAGAACCACTGATAAATCAGAACTTGCAATGCATAATTACCTTGAAAACAAGAGGCTGCACATCTTTAACCACAATCTTTTCCATGTCTGGATTTCCAATAAGCCCGTAGAATTGTGCTTTGAACACTGGTGAACGGACAGCAAGTATTAGCTTGTGTGCCCTGAAAGTCTCATCGCCAACTTCAAAAACAATATCAGAATTCATGCCAGATTTTAGAAGGCCTTCAAGACAATCACCCATATCAGGAGGTGGCACCAAAATGGTAGGTGTTTCCACACGATTTCTAACAACACCAATTGTCAAGTCCATAACCAAGCAGTCATCCTTCAGATAGTCTGATGTTTCTAATAATGATGTCATGTAAAACCGCTTGTAACCCCTAAGAGTAAAGATAAATCAATTGTTGATTTGCAAGAATTAGGATAACAATAGTTGAAAAAGCACAAATAAGGTAAGAAATTGGAAAAGAAGCAGAGTTTAGTTTTGACTACAGAAACTAGATGATTATCATAAAATAAAATATTATAATAAGAAATGAGAGAAATTAAACAAAGTTTTATGAGATGAAGACAAAACAAGGAAAATAAACCTCAAATAGTTAAAATTCATAGAAATAATAGTAAATGAAGTGCAATTCCACAATCAAAGGATGAGAATTACAAGATACTAAACTTCGACTACCAAGATACGACCGAGAACACACTATAGTGCTCCTCTTTCAGTTTCAATTGAATCTGCCAAACCACTGAAGAAATATTAGTTTCAGAATCAGATCATACCGTCCAAGCAATTACAAACTGCACAGCATCATTTGATCTCTATCAATCTATCCTTCCAATTATCAGATCCAAGATTGTCAAGACTGTCAAACTTTGAAGAGGGCAATATAGTCTAATATAAACCATACAGGTATATTTGTATAAAGATCAAAAAGACTCATGTCTGTACAATACAGCCCTACCGCATGTCCCATACAAGTATTTAGGACTGGTTCATGTAATGCTCTTGGCAGACTAAGTACTAAACACAAATAAAGAAGATCTAAGAACAAACATATGGATCCTCGTTTAGCAAGCCAACTTTTTAATGGTGAAAATTGAACAAACATTTAACATTCAGAAGGACCATTAGAAGAAATATATTGGAATCTAGCACTAGGTTACTCTTTAAATTTTATTTTTTTAATATATAACGATCAAACTCTGCCTTTGCTGTGCTAAGTCCTATATTTTCAGTGTTGGTCCCAAACCCACATAAAGGCGGATGGTTGCATTAAATGGTTGCATTACGTAGCCGACAACCAACGTAAAATTATCGGATATCTTTGAAATAAAAATTATAGAACACATGTTGGGTGTATTCCTTAGTAGCGACCATATAGCATTGTTAGGTCGTTACACTTAAGTGAGGCATTGTATCGTTACCATAACAATGCTATGTCAATTGAGGGTGGACTAGAGCGTACCCAAAAGCAATGTGCCACACTACTACTCGAATATGGTTACAAGTAAACAAGGGACTATAGATTATAGGAAACAAAGAGAGAGTAAGATTAAATTAGTTACTTGGAACATATGGACACAAATGGAAAAGGGAACATAGTTAGTGGATACAATGATTAGGAGAGATTAATAATAAACTAAGTGGATAGATGAGAAATCGAGAAATACTATTAGATTTAGAATTTGGTATTACAGGAGAAATGAAATATAGAAACAGTGTAAGGGATTATTGTGGATAAATCATTAAGTTTGACCCTGATATTTAGCTATAAAAAACGTAACAATTACCGTTATTTAGTTGCAAAGCATCAAAGTTCTGGGTACTCTGTTGCAAATAAGGAACCACCACCAAAGTTCATGGTATTTAGTTGCAAATAAGGAACCACCACCAATAAATGCCTTATAAACCATACCTATCGTCAGCCATCGTAAAACAAAGGGCGGAATCACTCAAGGGCTGGGGTGGGCATAAAAGGGATATAAAAAGAAGAAAACCGGCATATAGAACAAAACCAACCATATTATCTACAAATTATATCTGCTTAACAATAAATCCAAACCACTACTACCCAATTCATATGAAGTTGTATATCATCAAATAAAACTTCAATCATATATTTCTTTTCTCTCTCTCTCTCCCCTCCTCAAGGTAATCTAACACAAACCAAAGCATAGAAACTAGATACTGACATAAGAGACATTACACTCGTGCCAGAAAAATCGGAGCCACTTCCAACCAAATTCATACTTACAATCTATACCCAGTAAAGATAATTTGAAGAAACTCCATACAGGCATGTACAAATACGATAAGCATCATCAATCACACAGCCCAAATATGTATAAATGATGACAGAATAAAAGGAACATCTGTACCTAAATTTTCAAAAAAAAAAAAAAAAAAAAAAAAAAATCAGAAGTTGGAGGTCTATCAAGAAACAGTTATTACCAAAAGCTGCCGCGTTTCATGATGTTGCAAGGGCTGGGAGAGTGGTGGAAGTGGTTGTAGGGTATGTGCATGCCCCTTCCGGACTGATCGATGAGGGAGAGCTCCAAGAAGGCCCTCACATCCTCGGTGACGTCGATGCTGGTGAGGATGACGGCAAGGGAGATGAAGAGGGAGTGGTCCTCGTTGTCCGCGCCGTCTGGATAGAAGTATATTGTCCACTCATATCCCGCGACAATGAACTTGTCGCTGGGCACGTACTTCCCCGGTCCCATCCCTTTCGCCAGAGAGTATCCCTTCAACATGTACTGGTAGGAGCCCCTGACGACGTCAGTTATCCACGAAGCTGAGGCTGAGGCCTTCTCCATAATAGTTAGTAGAGGAGTTGTCTTTACTTGCGAGATGGAAAAGAGGAGAAAAGATGGTGAAAAAGAAAAAGAGGGTGGGAGGGAGTATTTATAGACAGGTAAAGGTACAAAAAAAGGCAACTGATATTCTCTGATTGAGTAAATCTTTGATTTTGGCATCAAGGTGCTACTATTTTTAACTGGTCCAGAATCTCGAAAATTGTGATTCTTGAATCATTCCTTCCATATTTGTATTCTTTTCGTATCTCTAATTATCC
Organism: Iris pallida; assembly: GCA_029216955.1. Classification (NCBI taxonomy): domain Eukaryota; kingdom Viridiplantae; phylum Streptophyta; class Magnoliopsida; order Asparagales; family Iridaceae; genus Iris; species Iris pallida. The sequence goes on from JANAVB010034417.1 coordinate 19,918,462, forward strand.
ATCCTCAAATAGAATCTTTTTCCCTAGCTTTTCCATTAAATATTGACAGGTTTCTTTTCTTCTTCCTTTCCTCCATGAACATTACATTAGTCTTTCGTTCCACCATTAACGGCCACCTGCCTGACCTTCGTCGTCGCATCTTTAGACAATTTCAATAGTAAAAAAACGGAGTGCTGCAACTACACCGAGAACCATACTGTCGTACCTAATCACTATCACAGTTGAAAGCGCTCCAGTATCAACAAGGAAATGCCATATGATCAAAGACAACTCTACTCCAGCTTCTTTGACTGCTTTTCTGTAGATGTAAGAAATGATGGAGCTCCTCCCCGCCAAACCATGCAATGTCGGAGAACGAACAACATTTGACATGGTTCACTAATGCAATGGAAGATTGATGAAGAACTAGAGACAAATTGGAAGGGGAATAGCTAGGGCTTTTGTATTCAAATTTGGGGATCTACAAAAATACAATTGTAACTTGGAAAGAAAGTGATGAAGAATACAATTCATTTTATGTTGGAGCTTTTCCTTTGTAACATGTGAAGAGAGCTTGCTCTCAACACATGCCTAGTAAAGTTTAGTCCTACATTAGAAAAAATCATGAGGTATCTCAATATATACTTGGTATGTGTTGTTGAGATATCCACATGGGGTGGTGACTCTAAGGAGGGAACCATGTGGTGATTTTACTAGAAGGTAAGGTTAAGTCTCCATGGTAAGAGCATCTCCAACCCTATTGTCTTGTTAAGTGTTGTGAGTCTTAGGTGGCTCCTATGTGGCATGAGCCACAAGACAATGTCTTGTTTATGTGGCAAAATTATATCTCAAAAGACAATGAGATAGAAAAACTCTCTCCAATGCAAAAGTATTGAGAAGGCAATAAAAATTATTTTTTTCAACTTCCAAGACAACTTTTAAGACAACTACTCATCTTCTTTCTTTTTTCTAAATTTTTTATTCATAATTGATGACATGGAAGAGAAGACATTGTCAAGTGCATTGTCTAGAACAAGACAATCAACTTCACAATGTCTTCTTTAATTTTTGCCACATAAGCTTCACAATTGACTTGACAATTGCATTGGAGAAGAAATTTTGAATAAAATTTTGTCATTCCTATGTGTCATTAACTTTTTTCCAAAGTCATAATAGGGTTGGAGATGCTCTAAAGCATTAGCTTTTGCTCTTGGAATTTACTCCTTTGGAACACTTTGCACAGAGTTTGAGAGAGAAGAGAAGCAGAGCACCAGCGCCACTTAGCGCAGGAATTCGTGCGTCATCCGACGAGTCAGAAGAGCGGAGTATTCCAAAGTTCTCCGTCGAACTTGCTGGTTCCTGGAAGCTGTTCGTGTGGGGCGAATCAAACTTTGAGCGCCGGTGATCATTCACCCCAGCAGGCTGTTGTTCCATCCACATCATCGTCTGTCATCCACTTCAACTCGTTCTGAATGAGAACAGTTCTGATCTAATCAGAAACTATTAGTGGACTATCGTTGCTGTTGCTAGCAATTCGATTTATACCTTTTTTTTAGAAGAATTATATTCGTTTGCTGCTGTTATGAAATCCTTTTAGATTTTTGTAACCCAGAATCCTCTAAGGATCTCTTTTGTGCACCTTCTTTGAAGTGTTGCGTCAAAATATTATTTTTACAATCGTTTCATTTATCAGTTTTCCATCAAAAATTACGTCTCGAGACTAACAATCTTAAAGCTTGATTGCAAGATGGGAAACTTTCGTGCTTCGCTAATCAATCCTAACTTCACAAAGTTAGAACAATTTGATGGTGAACACTATCAAATCTGGAAAAGGAAGGTTAGCCTCAATATTCAATTATCTGACGTTGATCATGTGCTTTTTGAGGAGGAACCTACTATTCTAGAAACTGGATCTGTAGCCACAATTTCTGCTGCTACTAAGAACCGGGCCAAGTGGAGAAGGGACAATAGCATTTGTAGGCTTATGATCCTAAATGCTATGGAAGATTCCCTTGCAGAATCATATTCAAAGAAGACTATTGTCAGAGAGATTTGGGAGTCTCTAGAGAAACTATACGAAGATGATAAGAACCGAAGCAAGATTTTTAGTTGAAAAATATCACAAGTGGTTCTTTGAAGATGAGAAGCCAATGCTGCCGCAGGTGAAGGAGTTCCTGAAGCTGCGATAGAAGTTGGATGATGAGGCGATGTCCCTCCCCGACAAGTTTGTTGTTGGAGGGATCGTCTCTAAGCTCCCCACTGGGTGGAGCAGGTTCTATGCAAACATGCATAGGAAGAAGTTGGAGATCAGTCTGGAAGATCTCCTGCAGGAAGTCTATGTTGAGGACAAAATGAGGGCTCAACTGAAGGTGGATGCACTGTCCAAACAATTAGCTAACGTAAATTTGGTTCATACCAAGGAACACAAGGGAAAGCATGCGGCTTCCCACGACAAAAAGAAGGACCCTAACAATCTGAAAGTTAAGGGGACTTCCTTCAAGAATCAGAAGGTAAAGTCTCAGATGCCTTGTTTCAAGTGTGGCAAGAAGGGCCACTTCAAGAGTGAATGCAAAGCGAAGACCAAGCAATCAGAGCAAGGTAAGCCTAGCAAAGTTTCTATGATCACTGACGTTGTTGCAATGATTGCACAGGTCACTGCTGTAGGGGCTGACTCTGACTGGTGGGTAGACACTGGTGCCACCTGCTATGTCTGCTCAAGCAAGGAGTAGTTCACCACCTACATGCCAACTTCTAAAGTTATTATGGTGATGAACCAGGTACAAGCTGAAGTACTCAGGATCGGGACAGTGGTTTTAAAGTTGACTTCGGGGAAGTCTCCGACGCTTCAGGGTGTGGAGCATATACATGCTATCGCAAAGAACCTGATCTCAGGAGGCCTATTCTACAATGTAGGCCTCAGGATGGACATCAATGCTGGTTAGATGGTGATGTCCATAAATGGAACATACTTCGGGAAAGCTTTTTATACCGAAGGAATGTTTAAAATTCAGCTTGTAAGTTAGTCCAAAGTTGTTAATACAATCACTCATTCTGCTTGTACTCTTGAGTTGTGGCATAATAGGCTAGGACATGTTCATTGTAAACGAATAAACAAAATATCTGGTATAGGACTTATCTCCAAATGGGGGTAAGGTAGAGAAATGTGAAGTTTGTGCTCAAACGAAGATCACAAGGAAACCCTTTTCTCGGGTTAATCGAAGCAAAAATCTTCTGGAGTTGGTACATTCCGATATCTGTGACTTCAAACAATCTTCTGGAGTTGGCATTACTGAAGCATTCAAGAAGTTCAAAGAGTTCAGGGCCGAGGTTGAGCGGCAGACTGGACAACTCAAAAGAATAAGAAGTGATCGAGGTGGAGAGTACCGGTCTCATGAATTCGCATCATTCTTCAAAGAACATAGAATTGTCAACGAGACCACTGCTCCGTACTATCCTCAATCCAATGGAGTAGCAGAGAGGAAGAACAGAACGTTGACAGAAATGATTAACTTAATGCTGTTGACTGTGGGTCTTCCAAAGTGCTACTAGAAAGAAGCTGCATTGATGGCCACTTTTAATCTAAATATAGTGCCTCATGCAACTTCAGACATTACTCCTCATGAACTCTGGTTCAAGGTCAGACCTAACATGAATGTCATTCGAGTGTGGGGGTATCTGGCATACGTGAAGCTTCCAGATCTGAAGTCAGAAGCTTGGGACAAGGACTACAAAGACAATCTTCTTGGGTTATGCTGAGAAGAGTGACGCTCGAAGATTTCTTGATATTGAGTCAAATCATATCATTGAATCTCGCGACGTAGAATATTTTGAAGACAAATTTGCAAGGCATAAGAACATTGTTTTGCAGATGTTCCAGAGAACAATGAGGGTGCACAAGAAACTGAAGTTTTCAATGAGGATGTAGTCCAAGAAGATGTTGTTGTTGAAACAACGGTTGAACCAGAACTCGCTGAACCGTCAGCTAAGCGTGTGACGAGGCCGAAGGACTTCGAAAATGACTTTATCACCTATCTTGTGGAAGCAGATCCACCTACCTATGATGAGGCGATGAAAACCAGAGACGCATTTTTCTGGAGGGAGGCGATAGACAATGAAATTGATTCCATCACCTCAAATAACACTTGGGTATTGGTTGATTTTCCTGAAGGAGCAAAACCCATCTGTCACTACCACATTTCTAGCTTGAGGGTATTTTGGTCATTTTTAAAATTTTGGAATTATTTGGAATTATTAGTATTAATTATAATTATTAGAATTTTTAGTGATTTTTAGTATATTGATTTGTGTGCTATTCTAAACTTTGACTAGTGTTGACTTAGGAGACTGTCCTAGAAGCTAACCTAGGTCATGACTACTTGGTTAGAGTGTGTAACCCTAGCTTGACCTAAGTTAGTGATATCCAACCAATTAGAATTTATTTGGAGAGAATAGGAATTTATTAGGCTAGTTAATGGCTTGTGATTTCACAAGTCATGATTTATGACTTAAGCCCATAGAGGCCCAAAACCCAACACCATGTAACCCTAACCTAGCCAAACACAGCCCATGGCCGGCCAACACTAATCCCCTCCTCTATTTAATGCCTTCTCAAAGTTAGGGCTAGCCTCCTTTAGAAATTTCTCAAGTTTAAAGAAGAGGTAAATCCCCAACTTCATTAATTCATAGAAAATCCAATTTAAATCCTTTTCCATCCAAACCAATTGTAATAGGTTCTAAATTTCTTCTACTTGCTGTTTGTGGTGAAAATTTTTAGAGTGTAGACAATTTGAAGGAGTTTTGGTGGCTTGAGGATCCACTCTCATTTGGGGCTTTTGAGCCTTTGCAAACCCAAGGTAATTTATAATCCACACCATAAAATAGGGTTTTGATTGTATATTTAGGAAGTCTTAGGCCTACCCTAACTGTAGGTATAGCTAACCCTAGGATTCGTGTCCAATACGTGTCCGTATCGGACACGTATCAGTGGATACGTGTATGTGTTTGATGAAATGCCCCAAAGGGAATTTCGATTTGATTTCTGGAATATTTTTAATAGGAAATTAGGATTTAGGCTCGTTTATTAATTTTTGTGTTCTGAGTTGATATTGGTGTCGTGTCGTGTCGGTTTGGACACACGAACACCGGGTGCACCACACGCCGCGAGTAGTGCCATTCCCCTGCTGTTCGGGTCTCCTGTGCACAGCACACACCACGTGGACACGTGTAAGTTGACACACGGGTGTGGGCAGTGTTTGACACGAGGCCTCCAAAGTTTTGTGGGTCCTCGTGTCGTGTCGGACACGGTATCACGTGTGCACGGGGAGTGCACTGTGTGTGCACGGTTCTGGTTTTGTTACTCTATTTAATTCCAGTTTTTAATGGTTTTAATTCATGTTTTAATTACTAAATAGATCCTAACATGATTAATAAGTATGTTATTTGAGTTTACATGTTAGTTTAGGTGTTTGATATGGAATATTTGATTTGAATGGGTTAGTTGGAGACTGTTTTTGACTGATACTTCATTTCTGAACTCCTGAGTTTAAATCCCATTTTAAACTGTTTAATTTAATGTTAAATTGTCACATTGGATATGAGCATATGTATTAATGCCTACTGGATTGGTTTTAGGCATGATATTGCCTAATAGCCTAGACTAGGGCTCTTAGCCTATGGGTGTATCTATTTGTCAGTATAGAGTCTAGATAGACTTGTATAGCCTTGTTAGACCTAGAATAGACTAGTATAGACTTGTTTGACTTAGGTTTGACTTGGTTGACCTAGTTTAACTTCTAGGGTTGACCAGAGTTGACCAAGAGTTGACTTTGGCCTAGATTGACCTAGATTCATGTAGAATACATTGACTTGCATCTTATTATTATTTTAGACTCATAGTGACTTGTACTGTTCTATAGGAGACAGACACCACTCCTCGGACAGTACTTTCATCTTGGACATTCAGATAGCAGGCGAGTACATTCTCTGATCTTTTTATACCTGTCCGGGACTATATTCTTGCTCTAGATTACTTTACTTGATGCTGACACGTATCTTTCACGAATTAGTATTATATAGATCCTTTCCTGAGATGTTATCCCTCTACGGGTGCATCGGGTATTTCATGTTCATGTACTTTATCATGTGCATCAGGTACTCCTTGTACTCGTACTAGTACATGTATTTACATGTTCTCATGTGCCTTCATGTACTATCATGTGTCTCATGTACTACTCATTACATGAGTTCACATATCTTTAGCTGTATTCATGTGCCAATAACGTAACTTGAATGGATCCTTGTGTATTAATTGTGGCGGGGTGAGTAGAATTGGTTATGTGATCATTATCCCCAGTAGGTATTCATGTGCCTCTTAGTTGTATTCATGTGCCCCTAAGCCGTTTACATAACCATATTGTACTCTAAATCACTTAGCCACTTACAGTCTTTACTTATCATGTATTTACTTTCAGTTACAAAATATCTCCTGTTTTTCCGTACTTCCTTTCCAGCATTTCCTGTATTTTACTCTATTGCATGCTTTATACTCCTAACCTATTATGAACTGTTTTGAGAGATATGTGCTCGTTCCCGTCCTGATTGGACCTGTTGAAAATTTTACAGAGGATAGGAGGAGGCCTGCTTAGATACTTTCTATGGGACAGCCTTAGAGGACACTTGCGATCCGGACTTCCAGTCGGATCCCTTAGCTGTAGAGACTGTTGCTCCATAGATATCTTTACTTATTTCATTGTATTGGAGATTTGAGTTGTTTATTTGGATCTGTATTATTTCTGGTTGTCAGTGGAGTTTATCATAGACACTTAGCTTTCTCTCTAATTGTATTTTCTATGGATTTGGGTCTCGCATCTTTTATATCATTCTATCTTATCGTATTCTACCTTAGATGTGATTGAGATATATTCTGTTATGTTACCCCATTCGGGGAGTATAACTGTTATTACCTTAAACTGTTAGATGTTGTGACCTAGGACAGCGTTCTACCGCCGACACTGCGGCGTAGGCTGGACGTACCCACGTCTCGTGCCCTTACTCTAGGGTGCGGGTCGTGACACATTTTTAGTGGTGGCCCTGCAGGTCTAGGTTGGAAATATAGTGGTATTCGAACTAGAATATCGATGCAGCCTGCAGTAGGAATATATTTTTTTAAAGGTACTCAATCACACTAGGAAAACTCCGTATCAGATTCCGTTATCTATTTTGCTGCTTATTGTCTTCCTTAGAAATTTAAACTGTCCTCCTTTGATATTCGACTCATTCTTAGTAATTATTTCTTGTTTCTGTGTCTCCAGGATGGTTGAGACGAGATCGCATCGCCCTGGACTGGGAGACGCTGGAGAGGGTCTAGCACCTCTCGACCTCAGCAGCAGCCAGCTCCCGGTGCCACAGGGCCAGTGCAGCCCTCAGGAGTCGATGTTTCTTCAGCTTTTGGAGGAGCACCTCCACCAGTAGGGGTGTAAAATGGACAAAGTAGTCCGTTGTCCGTACATGTCCGTCTCGATAAATGGTTCGACCGCGGGCCGTCCGATTGATTAACGAACAAAACTTGGACATATTTTTTGGTCCGTTTAAAAATCGGACACGGACACGGTCATATCCATGTCCGGCCTGAATTTGTCCACGGACCGTCCGATAGTGGAAACTCCTTTTGGTTTTGCATCAATTATGTCATATCATTTTGGTTTTGAATCAATTTGTTGTTGTCCGGTCTCGATTTTCATTAACCTTTTACCATTGTTTGTTGTATTCTATAACCTTCCATTATATTTTCTTTCAACTTGATTTTTTAGCAACTATCAAGTAATCTTGATAAAATAATAGCTTTTGATAATATATTTAATTTGTCCGCGGACCGTCCGGTTGAATTAACGAACAGTGGTTGTCCGTGTCCGTCCGGCCCGAATTCGAATAGTGGACTGTCCGTGTCCGTCCGTCCGAACTCATTTTTATTTTCGGACCAAACGCGGACAGTGGACTGTCCGTGTCCGTCCGACCCGTTTACACCCCTATCCACCAGTCAGGAGGCCGAGCATTGTGATTCCTGAGATCCTTCCACCGCAGCAGCCTTCGCCTGCGGGGGATAGTAGACGCTGCACATCTCTTCTCCTTCATGGAGAGGATTCTGGAGTCCCACCAGCAGCAGCAGCAGAGGCAGACTGTCGATTTTCGTCAGGGGATTGACGAGGCACACCAGCTGGTTCGCACTACAGTCGAGATGGTTACTGCTCAGGGGGCCCAGCAGCAGCCCCGTCGAAGGAGAAGGACATACAGGACTTTCAGAATATGCATCCCAGAGAATTCTTTGACACAGAGGGCATCCATTATGCTGACGACTGGATAGAGCATATCGAGAAGATTTTCCGACTGGCGGAGATACCAGATCGACTCCAGATCGAGGCGGCGGGCAGTCAGATGCAGGACTTAGCCCGTGCGTGGTATCAGACAGATCCCAGGATGGGAGTTGAGGGCCAGACTTGGGTGCAGTTCAAGGAGCTGTTTAAGGAGCAGTTCTTTCCTGATGTGGCCTTGGGAGGTATCGAGGCACAGTTCGAGGGTCTGGTTCAGGAGAACCAGACGGTAGCTGAGTATGCTAGAGAGTTTTGTAGATTGGCCCGGTTTATAGATGACTTGACAGAGAAGACGAAGGCGAGGAAGTTTTGCCGAGGCTTGATTAGAGAGGTTCGGTCGCTGAGTAAGAGCGACCGGAATGCTACATTTGTTGAGATATTTTCTGGGGCTATGGCAGCGGAGGACGACCTGGGGTTGAAGCAGAAGAGGGGTCGTGACTTCCAGGGTGGTAGCAGCAATCAGGGTCAGGCCAAGAGGCCTCACTTCCAGCATCACCAGCCACAGAGGCCAGTTCAGCAGTATCAGCAGCAGTCAGCAGTAGGGTCGGGCACCTTTTCAGCAGGTGCAGCATCAGCAGCAGAAAGGGCAGCAGGTACCCCGTCAGCAGCAGGTAGTCGTTTGTGCCTTCTACAAGAAGCCGAGGCATATGATCCATGGTGCAGAAAGAAGCTAGGTAAGTGCCTACTTTGTGGTACGGGGGATCACCAGTTGAGGGATTGTCCTGGGGCTTTTGGACTTGGAGCTCAGGGAGGTGGAGCCAAGGCTCCAGCAGTCCAGCTGAAGGGGCCACTGCAGACCCAGCAGCAGAGGTTCCATCAGCACCAGCAGCAGGCACGAGGTGGACAGCAGGGACGAGCTTTCGCCATGGCGGCTGAGGATGCAGAGGCTATAGGGGAGTTGATAGCAGGTTCGGTTCTTCTAGACTCTATTCCAGCTTTTGCACTCTTTGATTTCGGGGCTTCCTACAGCTTTGTCAGTATCTTATGCTATTAGACACAGTCTGGTTTCTGAACCATTGCCTAGGACCTGCAAGATCACGACCGGGGGGGGGTCATCCTCGTGAGTGATGTTTGCAGAGGGCGAAGCATTATGTTGGGAGGTCGAGAGTTGGGAGTGAGTCTACTCGTCATGCCACTACCGAACTACGACATTATATTAGGTATGGACTGGCTGAGTAGACACCACGCCCGCATTGATTGCCGAGGGGGTAGAGTTTTATTTGGGGCGCCAGGAGAGCCAGAGTTTGAGTATACCCGACGGCAGGCAGAGCAGGACAGTGGCGTCTTCTGTGGAGTTGCAGTTGAGGAGCATGTGGCTCCGTATCCCTTGATCGCAGAGTTTATGGATATATTTCCAGAGGAGTTGCCAGGGCTTCCACCGGACAGGAATGTAGAGTTCTCGATAGACTTGGTTTCCGGTACGGAATCGATTTCTCAGCATGTCTATCGAGTGAACAACAGTGAATTGGTGGAGCTGAAGAAGCAGGTGGATGAGCTGCAGGACAAGGGCTTCATCCGATCGAGTTCTTCACCTTGGGGTGCATCGGTACTCTTCGTACCCAAGAAGGATGGGTCGGTACGGATGTGTATCGACTACAGGGCACTTAACAACCTGACGATTAAGAACAGATACCCACTGCCGGGATCGATGATCTCTTTGATCAGTTGAGCGAAGCTCGGGTGTTCTCCAAGATTGATTTGAGGTCAGGTTATCACCAGGTGAAGGTGAAGAGGGAGGATATTCCCAAGACCGCTTTCAGGACGCGGTACGGACAGTTTGAGTTTTTGGTTATGCCGTTTGGGCTGACCAATACACCGGCAGTATTTATGAACTTAATGAACAAGGTGTTCCACCAGTACTTGGATAAGTTCGTGGTGGTATTCTTTGATGATATCCTGGTGTATTCGAAGACAGAGGAGGAGCACGAGGAGCACTTGAGAGTGGTTCTGGAGACACTCAGGAGGGAGAGGTTGTATGGCAAGCTCTCGAAGTGCGAGTTCTTCCTAGACAGGGTTGACTTCTTGGGTCATGTGGTGACTGGAGATGGTATCGCAGTGGACCCGAAGAAGATCACAGTAGTTGAGGCTTGGGCCGCGCCGACTTTAGTGGCAGAGATCAGGAGTTTCCTGGGGCTGGCAGGATATTATAGGAGATTTGTACAGGATTTCTCCCGGGTTGCAGAACCGTTGACTCGTTTGACCCGGAAGGATGCTAAGTATGTTTGGTCAGAGGAGTGTCAGGCAGCTTTTGATGAGTTGAAGAAGCGGCTTACGACAGCTCTGATTCTGACATTGCCTTCAGGTTCAGGTGGATTCACTATTTATAGTGATGCTTCAGGGAAGGGGCTGGATTGTGTCTTGCAGCAGCATGGGAAGGTGATTGCCTATGCTTCCAGGCAATTACGTCCCCATGAGAAGAACTACCCTACCCATGACCTGGAGCTGGCAGCGGTAATTTTTGCTCTGAAGTTGTGGAAGCACTATCTGTATGGCGAGAGGGTGAAAATTTTCATAAATCACAAGAGCTTGGAGTATGTGTTTACACAGAAAGAGCTCAACATGAGGCAGCGCAGATGGCTAGAGTTGATGAAGGACTTTGATATCTCACTTCAGTATCACTCGGAGAAGGCCAACGTGGTTGCCGATGCCTTGAGTAGGTATCCGACAGCCATTTGTTTGACTATGGATCGGCACTTGCTTGCAGACTTTGAGAGCCTTGGGATTGAGGTGATTGTGCCCGGAGTGCAGATGCAGTTATGGGGCCTTCAGATACAGTCGAACTTGATGGAGAGGATCAAGGCGACGCAGTTCGAGGATATGACTCTGCGGTGTATCCGAGAGCAGGTTCGTGCAGGGTTGGTGGATGGCGAGTTTTCTCTTACAGAGGATGGTGCCTTGAGGCACGGTTCCAGGTTATGTGTGCCTAGCGGGAAGCTCAGGGAGCAGATCATGCAGGAGGCTCACAGATCGCAGTACTCTATACATCCTGGTGCCAACAAGATGTACAGGGATCTGCGAGAGCATGTCTGGTGGTACGGAATGAAGCGGGAGGTAGCTTGCTTCGTAGCTAGATGCTTGGTCTGTCAGCAGGTCAAGGCAGAGAGGCAGAGGCCCGAAGGATTATTGCAGCCGTTGCCCATTCCAGAGTGGAAGTGGGAACATATCACCATGGATTTCGTATCTGGGTTACCGCGTACACCAGGAGGAAAAGATGCGATTTGGGTCATTGCTGACAGGTTGACCAAATCGGCCCACTTCTTGCCATTCAAGGTGGGTACATCTACAGAGAGGCTTGCGAAGTTGTACATGCGGCAGATAGTCAGGATTCACGGAGTCCCCGTCAGCATTATCTCAGATCGAGATAGTCGCTTTACTTCCCATTTCTGGAGGAGTCTGCAGACTAGTTTGGGTACTCAGCTCAAGTTTAGTACTGCATACCACCCCCAAACGGACGGACAGTCAAAGAGGCCTATTCAGACGCTTGAGGACATGCTGCGGACGTGCGTCCTGGATTTTGGAGGTTTTTGGGAGGATCATCTACATTTGGTGGAGTTTGCTTACAACAACAGTTATCAGGCCAGCATTGAGATGTCATCTTTTGAGGCTCTGTACGGGCGTAGGTGTCGTACACCCTTATCTTGGGATAATATTGGAGAGCGAGCTTTAGTGGGACCAGAGATGGTTGTTGACGAAGCCGAGAAGGTGAAGCTCATCAGGGACAGACTTTGCGTGGCGCAGGACAGACATCGGCACTGGGCCGATAGCCACCGGAGGCCGTTGGAGTTTGAGGTACAGATTTAGAGATAGGATTAGAAGTAGGTTGTATTTTTGTTTTGTTTGATTGATCATGTTTGATTTTTAGTAACTTGAGACCTTGCTTGTGATTAGATTGGAGACATGGTTTTTCTACGGATATCTCCGACTCGTGGTACGATACGTTTTGGTGGAGGTGGGAAGCTTAGCCCGCGCTTCATCGGCCCTTTCGTTATCAGCGGGAGAGTCGGTGACGTGGCATACAGGCTAGACTTGCCACCTGCATTAGTGGGAGTTCACAACGTACTCTACGTATCACAGTTGAGACGGTACGTGGCTGACCCTAGCCATGTGCTCGATCATTCGGAGATTGAGGTTGGACCTACTCTCAGTTATCCAGAACAGCCTATGGAGATTCTGGATCGCCGAGAGAAGGTACTGAAGAACCAGGTGATACCCTTGGTACGCGTCGCATGGAGGCATCATTCTCCAGGAGAGTCTACCTGGGAGCGGGAGGATGAGATGCGCGAGCGGTACCCCTATCTTTTTGGACCTTGAGGTATACTTTTCTATCCTTCTCAGCAGTTAGTTTCGCCTTTAATTTCGAGGACAAAATTATTTTAAGGGGGTAGATTTGTCACTACCACATTTCTAGCTTGAGGGTATTTTGGTCATTTTTAAAATTTTGGAATTATTTGGAATTATTAGTATTAATTATAATTATTAGAATTTTCAGTGATTTTTAGTATAATTGATTTGGTGCTATTCTAGACTTTGACTAGTGTTGACTTAGGAGACTGTCCTAGAAGCTAACCTAGGTCATGACTACTTGGTTAGAGTGTGTAACCCTAGCTTGACCTAAGTTAGTGATATCCAACCAATTAGAATTTATTTGGAGAGAATAGGAATTTATTAGGCTAGGTAATGGCTTGTGATTTCACAAGTCATGATTTATGACTTAAGCCCATAGAGGCCCAAAACCCAACACCATGTAACCCTAACCTAGCCCAACACAGCCCATGGCCGACCAACACTAATCCCCCCTCTATTTAATGCCTCCTCAAAGTTAGTGCTAGCCTCCTTTAGAAATTTCTCAAGTTTAAAGAAGAGGTAAATCCCCAACTTCATTAATTCATAGAAAATCCTATTTAATTCCTTTTCCATCCAAACCAATTGCAATAGGTTCTAAATTTCTTCTACTTGCTGTTTGTGGAGAAATTTCAGAGTGTGGACAATTTGAAGGAGTTTTGGTGGCTTGAGGATCCACTCTCATTTGGGGCTTTTGAGCCTTTGCAAACCCATAGATAATTTCTTATCCACACCATAAAATAGGGTTTTTGATTACATATTTAGGAAGTCCTAGACCTACCCTAACTGTATGTATAGCTAACCCTAGGATTCGTGTCCAATACCTGTCCGTATCGGACACGTATCAGTGGATACGTGTATGTGTTTGATGAAATACCCCAAAAGGTATTCCGATTTGATTTCTGGAATATTTTTGAATAGGAAATTAGGGTTTAGGCTCGTTTATTAATTTCTGGTGTTCTGAGTTGATATTGGTGTCGTGTCGTGTCGGTTTGGACACACGAACACGCGGGGGAACCACACGCGCGCGAGCAGTGCCATTCCCCTGCTGTTCGGGGTCTCCTGTGCACAGCACACACCATGTGGACACGTGTAAGTTGACACACGGGTGTGGGCAGTGTCTGACACGAGGCCTCCGAAGTTTCGTAGGTCCTCGTGTCGTGTCGGACACGGTATCACGTGTGCACAGGGAGTGCACTGTGCGTGCACGGTTCTGGTTTTGTTTCTCTGTTTAATTCTAGTTTTTAATAGTTTTAATTCATGTTTTAATTGCTAAATAGATCCTAACATGATTAATGTATGTTATTTGAGTTTACATGTTAGTTTAGGTGTTTGATGTGGAATATTTGATTTGAATGGGTTAGTTGGAGACTATTTTTGACTGATACTTCATTTCTGAACTCCTGAGTTTAAATCCCATTTTAAACTGTTTAATTTAATGTTAAATTGTCACATTGGATATGAGCATATGTATTAATGCCTACTGGATTGGTTTTAGGCATGATATTGCCTAATAGCCTAGACTAGGGCTCTTAGCCTATGGGTGTATCTGTTTGTCAGTATAGAGTCTAGATAGACTTGTATAGCCTTGTTAGACCTAGAATAGACTAGTATAGACTTGTTTGACTTAGGTTTGACTTGGTTGACCTAGTTCGACTTCTAGGGTTGACCAGAGTTGACCAAGAGTTAACTTTGGCCTAGATTGACCTAGATTCATGTAGAATGCATTGACTTGCATCTTATTATCATTTTAGACTCATAGAGACTTGTACTGTTCTATAGGAGACAGACACAATCCTCGGACAGTACTTTCATCTTGGACATTCAGATAGCAGGCGAGTACATTCTCTGATCTTTTCATACCTGTCCGGGACTATATTCTTGCTCTAGATTACTTTACTTGATGCTGACACGTATCTTTCACGGATTAGTACTACATGGATCCTTTCCTGAGATGTTATCCCTCTACGGGTGCATCGGGTATTTCATATTCATGTACTTTATCATGTGCATCAGGTACTCCTTGTACTCGTACTAGTTCATATATTTCTATGTTCTCATGTGCCTTCATGTACTATCATGTGTCTCATGTACTACTCATTACATGAGTTCACGTATCTTTAGCTGTATTTATGTGCCAATAACGTAACTTGAATGGATCCTTGTGTATTGATTGGGGCGGAGTGAGTAGAATTGGTTATGTGATCATTATCCCCAGTAGGTATTCATGTGCCTCTTAGTTGTATTCATGTGCCCCTAAGCCGTTTACATAACCATATTGTACTCTAAATCACTTAGCCACTTACAGTCTTTACTTATCATGTATTTACTTTCAGTTGCAAAATATCTCCTGTTTTCTCGTACTTTCTTTCTAGCATTTTCTGTATTTTACTCTATTGCATGCTTTATACTCCTAACCTGTTATGAACTGTTTGAGAGATATGTGCTCGTTCCCGTCCTGATTGGACCTGTTGAAAATTTTACAGAGGACGAGGAGGAGGCCTGCTTAGATAGTTTCTATGGGACAGCCTTAGAGGATACTTGCAATTCGGACTTCCAGTCGGATCCCTTAGCTGTAGAGACTGTTGCTCCATAGATATCTTTATCTTATTTTATTGTATTGGAGATTTGAGTTGTTTATTTGGATCTGTATTATTTCTGGTTGTCAGTGGAGTTTATCATAGACACTTAGCTTTCTCTCTAATTGTATTTCCTGTGGATTTGGGTCTCGCATCTTTTATATCATTCTATCTTATCGTATTCTACCTTAGATGTGATTGAGATATATTCTGTTATGTCACCCCATTCGAGGAGTATAACTGTTATTACCTTAAACTATTAGATGTTGTGACCTAGGACAGCGTTCTACCACCGACACTGCGGCGTAGGCTGGACGTACCCACGTCTCGTGCCCTTACTCTAGGGTGCGGGTCGTGACACCATCAGATGCAAATGGATCTTCAAGAAGAAAATGAAAGTAGATGGAACTATTGATAAGTTCAAGGCTAGGTTGGTAGCCAAGGGATTTTCTCAGTAGCAGGGATCGATTACTTGGACACGTATGCTTCAGTAGCCCGGATGATCACCATCAGAATGTTAATTGCTCTTGCAGCAATACATAAGTTGGTAATACATCAGATGGATGTGAAAACAACTTTCTGAAATGGCGAGCTGACCGAAGAGATTTACGTGCAACAGCCAGAAGGATTTGTCGTCAAGGGTCTTGAAGACAAAGTCTGCAAGTTTGTGAAATCCTTGTACGATCTTAAACAAGCTCCCAAGATGTGGTATGAAAAATTTGACAAGGTTATAAGGTCAAATGGCTACAGGGTCAGCAAGACGGATAAGTGTGTTTACACAAAGTTCGTTGATGGAAGAGGTGTAATCGTTTGTCTGTACGTGGACGACATGCTAATCCTAGGTACGGATATGGGCTGTGTCACGAAGACAAAGATGTTCATCTCGAGCAAGTTCAGTATGAAGGACTTAGGGGAAGCTGATGTGATCTTGGGCATCAAGATAATTCGGACAAATACTGGACTAGCGTTGTCACAGTCTCATTATATTGAGAAGATGATCACACATTACGGGTATCAGGATCTTCCAGGGATCGATACGCCTTACAGGTGTGATCTGAAGCTGAAGCTTAGTTCGAGGGAAAGCGTCAGGCAGCTGAAGTACGCAAGCGTTATCGAGAGTTTGATGTATGCTAATACTGCCACAAGGCCTGGCATAGCTTTCATCGTGGGAATGCTGAGTCGTTTCATGAGCAACCCAAGCATTGAGTATTGGAAAGCTGTGAAATGAGTTATGATATATCTCAAAAAGACTCAAACATATGCACTACACTACAGCGAAGATCCGCCGATAATAGAAGGCTTCAGTAATGCCAACTGGTGCTCAGAGTTGGAGAGCAAGAGGTCCACAGGTGGATTTATTTTCACAATAGATGGAGCTGCTATATCGTGGAAGTCGAAGAAGCAGACTATGCTCTCGCAGTCATCCATGGAATCTGAGTTCTTTGTACTTGATACCGCAGCGAAGGAAACAGAATAGCTTCAGGAGCTCATGTATGATCTTCCAGTGGTTGGGGCACAAATATCGGCAATACCTATATACTGCGACAACCAGGCAACTGCGACGATGGCATTAAATGACCTCTTCAACAGGAAGAAGAGGACTGTGCGGTTAAAGCACAGGGCAGTACTTCACGATCTCATCAAGAGAGGTATTATTGTATTGATTGATGTTCGGAGTCAGGAGAACCTGGCGGATCGTTCACCAAGGGTCTCAAGCATCAGCTAGTCGATGACACAGCAAGAAAAATGGGCTTGAAGGCATTATGATATTATGTTATTGTAATCCTACCATAATTTTTTATTCTATTAGTTCAAAGAAAAATCTACTAGGTATCTAGCTTTTGGTTCAAGGGAGGACCATTAACTGGAAAAATATCAGGAACAGTGGGTACATGTCCTCTGTGGCATAGAAAGTTATGGATCTACAACCACTGTTGTCTACTATTATTTTGTACGAAAAACGAATCCTGTGAGAGTTTGGCTTAAACGCCTTAATGAGTTCTCAGGCAGAGTAAATGCCTGGTGTGCTTTACAGGAAGCACGGTAGCACAGCACTACAAGGAGTAAAACTCCATGCTACAGTGGGGTGACTCCACCATGAGGTTCCCGAAAGGGATAATGCCTCGGCTTTGCGAACCAAGTCACAGCGGAGTAGCACCACAAATAGGCAGGTAGCCTAATGCTGTATAATAAAATTAAAGAGGGGTAGTCAGCACTACAAAGGGGAGGTGTTCCTCATGTTACAGTGGCACGATACCATGATGAGGTACCCGGATAGGGGTAAAGCCTCGGCCTTGCAAGCCATGTCGTTGCGGCGTAACACCGCAAGGGAGCCTAAGGCTTAATGCTAGGTAGTATGGCACTACAAAGAGGCTATGACCTCATGCTACAGTAGTATGACACTACGATGAGGTTCCCGATAGGGATAATACCTCGGCTTTAGGCCATGTCGTAGCGACGTAGCACCGCAAGAAAAACGCAAGCCTTCATGCCATATCTCTCTAATAAAGAACTCACCTATAGTGTATGGACAGAGATAGCAGGCCGTCTCATGAGGGTAAACTTGTAGACGTCCAAAATTATACACTGAAACCAGGCTGGCACAGGGCCTTTAATGTGCAGCCAGAAGCACATGTAACTGCATTATGTGAGTGTAAAAAATTTTAGCTATGGTGCGGAATTCAAGGCTTAGTCCATTATTGTGTTATAGTCTGTTGTTTGACCCATGCGAGAAGATTCAAGTCATAAACAACAGCACTCCTAATGCATGATGGACAATTACTATAGGGAACACTCAAATCCATATATCGAGATTTGTGAGGGCTTATTGGAGCTTTTTTTTTGTAACATGTGAAAAGAGCTTGCTCTCAACACATGCCTAGTAAAGTTTAGTCCCATATTGGAAAAGCATCATGAGGTATCTCAATATATATATACTTGGTATGTGTTGTTGAGATATGCACATAGGGTGGTGACCCTAAGGAGGGAACCATGTGGGTGATTTTACTAGGAGGTAAGTTTAAGACTCCATGGTAAAGCATTAGCTTTTTGCTTTTGGAATTTATTCCTTTGGAGCTAAGCCCCGTAGGGGCTTAACGACTCGGACTCGAACTCGGACTCAGACTCAGACTCGAACTCGGGCTCATGGGCACATGAGACGTAATGTGGCATTTTGTTGGTGCACTTTGTACCTAGCACGTCAGCATCATCGCTAGGCGCATAGTGCACTTAAGTTGCGTGAGCCTCTTGCACAACTGTTCGTGCGGCCAGATAGCACGCCAGTTGGCGCTGCCAGATGGTGCCGCAATTGGCACTGCAATTGGCGCGACGGTTGGCATGGGGTTCACGTGTGGCGTAGATGGCGCAGGTACGCAGGTGGTACGGTACGCGTGTGGCGTAGGTGCACAGTTTGTGCTGTGCGCGTTTGGCGCGTATGGCGCAAGTTGCGGAGGTGGCGCGCGCTATGCGCCAGTTGGCTCAGATCATGTTTGTGCACGATTTGAGCAGTTACAACACGTTTGGAACAATTTTTCCACGTCCCGAACGTTCTGCTAACTGGGCAGTTATAGCGCAGGCCTATATAAGGTTTTCTTCTCCCTCTCAGTACATAAGTGTTCAGAACACATTCCTTACGAATTCCTCAGAGTTTGAGAGAGAAAAGAAGCAGAGCACCAGTGCCACTTAGCGCAGGAGTCTGTGCGCCATGCGACGAGTTAGAAGAGCAGAGTGTTCCAAAGTTCTCCGTCGAACTTGCTAGTTCCTAGAAGCTGTTCGTGTGGGGGCAAATCAAGCTTTTAGCGCCGGTGATGTCACGACCCGCACCCTAGAGTAAGGGCACAAGACGTGGGTACGTCCAGCCTACGCCGCAGTGTCGGCGGTAGAACGCTGTCCTAGGTCTCATGCATCTAACAGTATAAGGCTAAACAGTTTATACTCTCCGAATGGGGGTGACATAGCAGAATGTAAACTCAATCACAACTAAGGAAGAAGAAGCACGATATGATATAGAACTCAAATGAAATACAGATGATCAGAAGAGTCTAAGTGTCTAAGATAACAACTCAGCAAACATCCAGAAATACAAAGTCTCAACTACAGAGTATAAAAGAATATATATACAATCAAGATCTCAATTGACAGAAATAGTAAAACCTAGACTGGGGAGCCTCAGTCTCTATAGCTAGTGGATCCGGCTGGGAATCCGGATCACAGGTATCATCTAGAGCTGTCCCATAGAAAGTGTCAACACCAACCTCATCCTCGTCCTCTGTAAACATTCAACGGTGCTCAATCAGGACGGAGCGAGCACAATACATCTCAACAGTTCGTAGCAGGTTAGAAAATATAATCATGCAGTAAAGTAAGATACAGGAAACTGAAAGAAAGTACATAATGTAAACAGAGAGAGAACTGTAATAGAAATATCTACTATAAGTAGAGAACTAACAGTGGCTAGTGAGTCAGAGTACAATATAAACATATGAATGGCATAGGATGATTCTGATGCTACACTACGGAAGGATTATGATGCTACACTACTTGGATATTATTCACATGTCTACTTCTACTCCTCCGTACCCCCAATCAATACACAAGGATCCAGCTAGGTTATGTTATGATTCATGTAACGGCCCCCGAAGGGTGGTACATGATAGTCCCATAAATGGAGATTCTAGAAAAGCCCATAAATGGGGGATTCAAGGAAGACTATGTGATCATGAGAGTACATGTCACAAGTGATTCAATAAACCATGAAGCATAGTGATACACCATGTAAGTGAAACGCACAGAACATGTAGTATCCGATGCTCCCTGAGGGGATAACATCTCAAGAAGGGATCCATATAGTACTAATCCGTGTGACCAACGTGACAGTATCAAGTAAAGTAATTTAAAGCAGGAGAATAATTCTAACAGGATATGAAATGATCAGATAATGTACTCGCCTGTATCCTGAGTATCTGAAGAATATCTACTGTCCGAGGAGTGGTGTCTGGCTCCTAATCAGAACAGCACTAGTCACAACATGTCTTAAATGATAATAAGATGCAATTCAATGCATTCTAAATGAATCTAGGTCAATCTAGACCAAAGTCAACTCTTGGTCAACTCTGGTCAACCCTAGAAGTCAAAGTTAGGTCAACTAGGTCAAACTAGTCTAATTCCAACTAGACTAGGTCTAACAACCATTCTAAGCTCTAACAAACCATTCTAAGCTCTCACATCAACCACAAATCATTATAAGCTATCAACACATGCATATACATACTTTCATGCATCCATTCATCCATGTCATTCTATATATATTTACATACACATAAAGAAACAGGTATATCACATATAGCTTATGAACATTGAAATTCCTACACACCCTACACTACCATTCACACAATTACATTAGGTTAGACTTATATATATAGCTATAGGCATTAGTGTTAGTGTTTAAAGGGGAACATGTGTGTATATGTGAGAGTGGTACATGTGAGGCCTTGTGTGTGTGTGCATTAGTGCTCACAGGAACATATGTGTTTGTGTAGGAGATGTGTGTGTATGTAATGAGCTTCACAGGAATATATGTGAACTGTGTGTGTTAATGTGTTCTTAAGTGACAGGAATATGTATGCTAGAGTGTGTGTGTAGGAATACATGAAATTGTGTGTGGACTGAAACATGTGTGCACAGGAAGACATGGAATGTGTGTGAGTGAAAGCATGAGGCAACAGTGAAGGAACTATGTATATATGCTTTACATATGTGTAAGTGACAATGAATAACATATGTGTGTGACTGTTCAGTGAAGGGGAATTCAGAAACAGTGTGTGTGTGCTAAAGAAAGAAACCTGTGTTTCCCTGGAATTCGATTTCCTGTGTGTGTACCAATTCAGTGTAAATGTATTCATTTGTGCTCAGGATTTTAACAAACAATGTAAATGGAAACCAGTTCTTGATCCCTGTGTCTCAGATATTGGAAAAATATTGACAGGATTTTAACAAACATTAGAAATATTGACAGGTAATATAAGAGGACCTTTGTTCAGTGTTCTCAGGAATGCAAGAATTCTCAGGTTATTGAAACAACCATTTAATCAACCAAATCACCAATTAATTTCCCCACATGAAACCAACCTCCCCAACACATAAACTTCTATATAACATGTGTAAATATGTGTGAGTTATCATTGAACTGGAATTTAAACATTCGAAATAAAGAGTAAGTACTGATACTGAATTGTATCAGGAAATAGGAAAACCATTTCATGGTTCAACCAAACTGAGAGTTGAATCCTAATCATGGTCTAGTGTTCAACTAATTTAAAATACAACTGACACATGGCATTGACATGAAATTTAATGAAGAAGAAATCAGGAATCAGTTAACAGTTGATATTGAAAATACCATAAACCTATGTATCAGTCCTGGCATTTCCAATCCATATTCAAATTCATAATTCATTGATGACATTAGGTTGGTAATCATTAGTGGTTATTAGTATGTGTCACACTAACCAAATGGTGTCCAAAATCAGGACACATGAGTGTCCAATATTACACGAACACAAGACACCAAACCACAAACTAGGCTATGTGAACCCGTGTCCAGTGTGGATCGAATATCTCACCCGACACAAAATATTAGGACACGAGGCCTTGGGGATGTCATGACAAACATTGCCCCATCCTGCGTGTCCAAGCACACGCGACCAAGTGTCCTGTGCACTGAGCACGAACACACTGGTAGCAGGGGAACATTGCACGCTGCGCGCGCGTGCGTGTGCACGAGCACGACACGACACTAAACCGACACGAGACACGCTCAGTCGAGCAAAAACACATAAGCCACACCAAAATACAGCTTCTTATTCATTTACATTTTAAAATCTCGATCGAAATGCCTACTGTGGCATTTCGTCGAACACCTGCATGCACCCACTGATATGTGTCCGATACGGACACGTACAGGATACGAAATGGTGCAAATCCTATTCCTACAGTACAAGGACACCTAGGGCTATGCAACCATGCTAAGAAATCAAAAATCTAATGGTAGAATAGGAAGTTACCTATGTGGTGCTCTTCCTCATGAAAGCTCAACAATGGAGATTCCCCCTAGCTAGCTCAAAGCTCCAATGGATACCAAAACTGAAGTTAACCTCCACCAACAGTAGGAGAACAGAAATTAGATTACAATGCAAGAAATTTGAATGAAAATAGATGAGTATTGATCAAAATAGAAAAGTTTGAAAGAAGAACAAACCTTGCTCTTGAAAAAAATGGAGGAATGAACAAAAGAGGCAAGTATTTTTTGGAGACATTAAATAGGGTGGGGGTGTCCCTAGTGGCCGGCCCATAAATCTAGGGTTAGGGTTTTGGGAAAACAAATCAAGGGCTCTCCTATCATCTAGTCAAATCAAGGGTCTAGAATCTAGGTTTCACACTAGTCTAAGTTGTAATCTAGTTAGTTCTAACCAATCATGACTTAAACCCAACTAACAAATGCTAACTAAAACTCACTATGGCTAACTAGACTAGCTATGACTAATCTAGGTTAGGTCCAATCTAGGTTAGGCTAATCTAAACCACATGGAAATTAATTAAATAATATTTAAATCACACCATTCAAATAAATTATTTTAAATTCCTAATAAAATATATTAAATTCAAATAATTCAAAAATGATGAAAATACCCTCAAGCTAGAATGTGGTAGTGACAAATCTACCCTCCTTAAAAAAAATTTGTTCTCGAAATTGAAAGGCGAAACTAACAATGAGAAGGATAGACAACCATACCTCACGGTCCAAAAAGATAAGGGTATCGCTCGCGCATCTCATCCTTCCGCTCCCAGGTAGACTCTCCTGGAGAAAGATGCCTCCATGCAACGCGAACCATGGGTATCACCTGGTTTCTCAGCACCTTCTCTCGACGATCCAGAATCTCCACAGGCTGCTCTGGATAACTGAGAGTAGGTCCAACCTCAATCTCTAAATGATCCAGCACATGGCTAGGGTCAGCCACGTACCGTCTCAACTGTGATACATGAAATACGTTGTGGACACCCACTAGTGCAGGTGGCAAGTCTAGCCTGTATGCTACGTCACCGACTCTCCCGCTGATCACGAAAGGTCCGATGAAGCGCGGGCTAAGCTTCCCATCTCCACCAAAACATATAGTACCACGAGTCAGAGATATCCGCAAAAAAACCATGTCTCCAACTTAAACACAAGAAAGGTCTCAAATTAACTATGATAAACAAACATGATCAATAAAACACAAACAAACAAACCTAAATCTAATCCTACTCTAAATTGTACCTCAAACTCCAGCGGTCTCCGGTGGCTATCGGCCCAGTGCCGATGTCTGTCCTGCGCCACGCAAAGTCTGTCCCTGATGAGCTTCACCTTCTCGGTTGCGTCAACAACCATCTCTAGTCCCAGTAAAGCTCGCTCACCAACATCATCCCAAGATAAGGGTGTACGACACCTACGCCCGTACAGAGCCTCGAAAGATGACATCTCAATGCTGGCCTAAAAACTGTTGTTGTAAGCAAGCTCCACCAAATGTAGATGATCCTCCCAGGAACCTCCAAAATCTAAGATGCACGTCCGTAGCATATCATCGAGGGTCTGAATAGTCCTCTCTGACTGTCCGTCCGTCTGGGGGTGGTATGCAGTACTAAAGTTGAGCTGAGTGCCCAAACTAGTCTGTAGACTCCTCCAGAAATGGAAAGTAAAGCGACTATCCCGATCCGAGACGATGCTGACCGGAACTCCGTGAATCCTGACAATCTGCCGCATGTACATCTCCGCAAGCCTCTCTGTAGACGTACCCACCTTGAATGGCAAGAAGTGGGCCGATTTGGTCAACCTGTCAACGATGACCCAAATCGTGTCTTTCCCTCCTGGTGTACGCGGCAACCCAGATACAAAATCCATGGTGACATGCTCCCACTTTCACTCTGGAATGGGCAACGGCTGCAATAATCCACCGGGCCTCTCCTCTCTGCCTTGACCTGCTGACAGACCAAGCACCTAGCTACGAAGCGAGCTACCTCCCGCTTCATCCTGTACTACCAAACATGCTCCCTCAGATCTCGGTACATCTTATTGGCACCAGGGTGTATAGAGTACTAAGATCTGTGGGCCTCCTACAAAACCTGCTCCCTGAGATCTTCGCTGGGCACACATAACCTGGAACCGTGCCGCAAGACACCATCCTCTGCAAGAAAAAACTCGCCATCCACCAATCATGCTCGCACCTGCTCTCGGAGACACCGCAGAGCAACGTCCTCAAACTGTGTCGCCTTGATCCTCTCCATCAAGTCTGACTGTATCTGAAGGCCCCATAACTGCATCTGCACTCCGGGCACGATCACCTCAATCCCAAGGCTCTCTAAGTCTGTAAGCAAGTGCCGATCCATAGTCAAACACATGGCTGTCGGATACCTACTCAAGGCATCGGCAACCACGTTGGCCTTCCCTGGGTGATACTGAAGTAGGATGTCAAAGTCCTTCATCAACTCTAGCCATCTGCGCTGCCTCATGTTGAGCTCTTTCTGTGTAAACACATACTTTAAGCTCTTATGATCTGTAAAAATCTCTACCCTCTCTCCATACAGATAGTGCTTCCACAACTTCAGAGCAAATATCACTGCTGCAAGCTCCAGGTAGGGTAGTTCTTCTCATGGGGACGTAATTGCCTGGAAGCATAGGAAATCACCTTCCCATGCTGCTGTAAGACACAACCCAGCCCCTTCCCTGAAGCGTCACTATAAATAGTGAATCCTCCTGATCCTGAAGGCAATGCCAGAATCGGAGCTGTCGTAAGCCACTTCTTTAACTCATCAAAAGTTGCCTGACACTCCTCTGACCAAACATACTCAGCATCCTTCCGGGTCAACCGAGTCAACGGCTCTGCAACCCGGGAGAAATCCTGCACAAATCTCCTATAATATCCTGCCAGCCCCAAGAAGCTCCTGATCTCTGCCACTGAAGTCGGTGCTGCCCATGCCTCAACTGCTATGATCTTCTTGGGGTCAACTGAGATCCCATCTCCAGTCACCACATGCCCCAAAAAGTCAACCCGGTCCAAGAAGAACTCATACTTGGAGAGCTTCCCATAAAGCTGCTCCTTCCTGAGAGTCTCCAGCACTACTCTCAAGTGCTCCTCGTGCTCCTCCTCAGTCTTGGAATATACCAAGATGTCGTCAATGAATACCACCACGAACTTGTCCAAGTACTGGTGAAACACCTTGTTCATTAGGTTCATAAACATTGTTGGTGCATTGGTTAGCCCAAACGGCATAACCAAAAACTCAAACTGCCCGTACCGCGTCCTGAAAGCGATCTTGGGAATATCCTCCCCCTTCACCTTCATCTGGTGATAACATGACCTCAAATCAATCTTGGAAAATATCCGAGCTCCGCTCAACTGATCAAAGAGATCATCGATCCGCGGTAGTGGGTATCTGTTCTTGATCGTCAGGTTGTTGAGTGCCCTGTAGTCAATACACATCCTACTGACCCATCCTTCTTCGGCACAAACAATACTGGTGCACCCCATGGCGACGAACTCGAACGGATGAAGCCCTTGTCCTGCAGCTCATCCACTTGCTTCTTCAGCTCCACTAACTCACTGTTGTTCACCCGATAGACGTGCTGAGAGATGGGTTCCGCTCTTGGAACCAAGTCTATCGAGAACTCAATGTCTCTGTCTGGTGGCAATCCAGGCAACTCCTCTGGAAAAACATCCATATACTCTGCTATCAAGGGGTGTGGAATCGTCTGCTCCTCAACCGAGACTCCACAGAAAACTCCGCTGCTCTGCTCCGCCTGACGTCTGGAGTACTCGAACTCTGGCTCTCCTGGCACTCTGAAGAGAACTCTACCCCCTCTGCAATCAATGCTGGCGTGGTGCCTGCTCAACCAATCCATACCGAGTACTATATCGTAGTTCGATAATGGTATTATGAGCAGGCTCACCTTCAACTCACGGCCTCCAAAAACAACACTCCGACCCTTACAAACATCACTCACGAGGATAATGCCACCCCCGGTCGTGATCTTGTTAGTTCTAGGCAACGATTCAGCTATGATACCGTGTCTAACCGCAAATGATACTGATACGAAACTATGCGAAGCACCGGAATCGAATAATACAAAAACTGGACTGGAGTCGAGAAGAACCGAACCTGCTATCAGCTCTCCTATCACCTCTGCATCCTCGGCCGCCATGGCGAAAGCTCGCCCCTGCTGGCCTCCTCTGGCCTGCTACTGGTGCTGAACGAATCTCTGCTGCTGTGTCGGCAGGGCTGGTCCCCTCTGCTGGCCTGCTGGAGCTCTGACTGCTGCTCCCTGAGCTGCTCATCTCATACGACACCCCCTCATCTGGTGGTCTGCTGAACCACACACTAGGCACTGGCCCAGCCTCTTCCAGCACTCATTGGAGACAAGTCCGGGCTTCTTGCAGTAAGCACAAGTGATAATCTGTCTCTGGCCCTGCTGGTGCTGTCTCGACTGCTGCTGCTGTCTCTGTTGGAACGACTGCGGCTGGAACTGCCTCGGCTGCTGGTGCTGAAAGTGAGGCCTCTTGGCCTGGCCTCCGCTGCTGCTACCCCCAACAGGGTCTCGCCCCCTCTTGAGCCTCAGCTCAAGATCGTCCTCAGCCAATAAAGCTCTCGTCAAAATCTCCTCGAAAGTGGCATCCCTGTTGCCCTTGGTCAAGGACTTGACTTTCTTAACCAGACCCTTTCGAAACCTCTGTGCCTTCGCCGTCTCGCTCAAGCCCTCTACGAATCTGCTGAGACGGCCGAACTCCCCAGCGTACTCCTCTACTGACAGGCTCCCCTGAACTAAGCTCTCAAACTGCGACTCCAAGGCCCGGAGCGCTGCATCTGGAAAGAACTTCTTCTTGAAGAAGCCCTTGAACTCCTCCCAGGTCTGTCCAGCTACCCCCACCCTGGGGTCTGACTGATACCAGGTGCGAGCAAGATTTCGCATCCGGCTAGCTGCTGCCTCTATCTGGAGATCTGTCGGTATCCGGGCCAGGCGGAAGATCTCCTCTATATGCTCGATCCACTCGTCAGCATATAAAATCCCCTCCGTCCCCAGGAAGTCTCTGGGGCACATCTTCTGGAACTGCTCTATCCTAGGTGTCCTCGGCTGCTGGACTGCTGGTCGAGCTGCGACTGTCGTAAGGGCCAACTCCATGCTCCTGGCCTGCCGGGTCTATTGCACCTCCATAAACTAATGAAAGTAGGCGAACATCTATGCCGCGTCCACGTATCCTGTAGGCGGCGGCTGCTGGAAAGACATCTCTAGGATGACTGGGTCCTGCCTCCGAGCTGGTGGAGGCATACCCCCTGCTGCTGAAGTCCCAATACGAGCAGAGGTGGCAGGAGCTGCAGCCTCCTGACCCTGCTGAACTGGCTGAGAGATAGCAGTCCCCTCTACAGTATCCCCATGAATGGTACGCTGTGACCGCGTCTCCACCATCAAGAAGACAGATCAAACAAGGGTATCAATTGCTGAGAAGAAGCGATATAACAAAGGCGGACAGTTAAAATTCAAAAGAAATCAATTGACAGTAAGGAATTAGATGGCAAAAATAGAGTTTTTCCTAATGTGATTGAGTATCTTGAAAACTAATGTCCTATATCCTACTGCAGGCTGTAGTGATACTCTGGTTCGAATACCACTACACTTCTAGACCTGACCTGCATGGGCCACCACTAAAAACGTGTCACGACCCGCACCCTAGAGTAAGGGCACAAGACGTGGGTACGTCCAGCCTACGCCGCAGTGTCGGCGGTAGAACGTTGTCCTAGGTCTCATGCATCTAACAGTATAAGGCTAAACAATTTATACTCCTCGAATGGGGGTGACATAGCAGAATGTAAACTCAATCACAACTAAGGAAGAAGAAGCACGATATGATATAGAACTCAAATGAAATACAGATGATCAGGAGAGTCTAAGTGTCTAAGATAACAACTCAGCAAACATCCAGAAATACAAAGTCTCAACTATAGAGTATGAAAGAATATATACAATCCAGATCTCAAATGACAGAAATAGTAAAACCTAGACTAGGGAGCCTCAGTCTCTATAGCTAGTGGATCCGGCTGGGAATCCGGATCACAGGTATCATCTAGAGCTGTCCCATAGAAAGTGTCAACACCAGCCTCATTCTCGTCCTCTGTAAACATTCAACGGTGCCCAATCAGGACGGAGCGAGCATAATACATCTCAATAGTTCATAGCAGGTTAGAAAATATAATCATGCAGTAAAGTAAGATACAAAAAACTGAAAGAAAGTACAGAATGTAAACAGAAAGAGAAATGTAATAGAAATATCTACTATAAGTAGAGAACTAACAGTGGCTAGTGAGTCAGAGTATAATATAAACATGTGAATGGCATAGGATGATTCTGATGCTACACTACGGAAGGATTCTGATGCTATACTACTTGGATATTATTCACATGTCTACTTCTACTCCCCCGTACCCTCAATCAATACACAAGGATCCAGCCAGGTTATGTTATGATTCATGTAACGGCCCCCAAAGGATGGTACATGATAGTCCCATAAATGGGAATTCTAGGAAAGCCCATAAATAGAGGATTCAAGGAAGACTCTGTGATCATGATAGTACATGTCACAAGTGATTCAATGAACCATGAAGCATAGTGATACACCATGTAAGTGAAACGCACAGAACATGTAGTATCCGAAGCTCCCTGAGGGGATAACATCTCAAGAAGGGATCCATATAGTACTAATCCGTGTGACCAACGTGACAGTATCAAGTAAAGTAATTTAAAGCAGGAGAATAATTCTAACAGGATATAAAATAATCAGAGAATGTACTCGCCTGTATCCTGAGTATCTGAAGAATATCTACTATCCGAGGAGTGGTGTCTGGCTCCTAATCAGAACAGCACTAGTCACAACATGTCTTAGAATGATAATAAGATGTAATTCAATGCATTCTAAATGAATCTAGGTCAATCTAGACCAAAGTCAACTCTTGGTCAACTCTGGTCAACCCTAGAAGTCAAAGTTAGGTCAACTAGGTCAAACTAGTCTAAGTCCAACTAGACAAGGTCTAACAACCATTCTAAGCTCTAACAAACCATTCTAAGCTCTCACATCAACCATAAATCATTATAAGTTATCAACACATGCATATGCATACTTTCATGCATCCATTCATCCATGTCATTCTATATATATTTACATACACATAAAGAAACAGGTATATCACATGTAGCTTATAAACATTGGAATTCCTATAAACCCTACACTACCATTCACGCAATTACATTAGGTTAGACTTATATATATAGCTATAGGCATTAGTGTTAGTGTTTAAAGGGGAACATGTGTGTATATGTGAGAGTGGTACATGTGAGGCCTTGTGTGTGTGTGCATTAGTGCTCACAGGAACATATGTGTTTGTGTAGGAGATGTGTGTGTATGTAATGAGCTTCACAGGAATATATGTGAACTGTGTGTGTTAATGTGTTCTTAAGTGACAGGAATATGTATGCTAGAGTGTGTGTGTAAGAATACATGAAATTGTGTGTGGACTGAAACATGTGTGCACAGGAAGACATGGAATGTGTGTGAGTGAAAGCATGAGGCAACAGTGAAGGAACTATGTATATATGCTTTACATATGTGTAAGTGACAATGAATAACATATGTGTGTGACTGTACAGTGAAGGAGAATTCAGAAACAGTGTGTGTGTGCTAAAGAAAGAAACCTGTGTTTCTCTGGAATTCGATTTTCTGTGTGTGTACCAATTCAGTGTACATGTATTCATTTGTGCTCAGGATTTAACAAACAATGTAAATGGAAACCAGTTCTTGAACCCTGTGTCTCAGATATTGGAAAAATATTGACAGGATTTTAATAAACATTGGAAATATTGACAGGTAATATAAGAGGACCTGTGTTAAGTGTTCTCAGGAATGCAAGAATTCTCAGGTTATTGAAACAACCATTTAATCAACCAAATCACCAATTAATTTCCCCACATGAAACCAACCTCCCCAACACATAAACTCCTATATAACATGTGTAAATATGTGTGAGTTATCATTGAACTGGAATTTAAACATTCGAAATAAGGAGTAAGTACTGATACTGAATTGTATCAGAAAATAGGAAAACCATTTCATGGTTCAACCAAACTGAGAGTTGAATCCTAATCATGGTCTAGTGTTCAACTAATTTAAAATACACCTGACACATGGCATTGACATAAAATTTAATGAAGAAGAAATCAGGAATCAGTTAACAGTTGATATTGAAAATACCATGAACCTATGTATCAGTCCTGGCATTTCCAATCCACATTCATATTCACAATTCATTGATGACATTAGGTTGGTAATCATTAGTGGTTATTAGTATGTGTCACACTAACCAAATGGTGTCCAAAATCCGGACACAGGAGTGTCCAACATTACACGAACACAAGACACCAAACCATACACTAGGCTATGTGAACCCGTGTCCAGTGTGGATCGAATATCTCACCCGACACAAAATATTAGGACACGAGGCCTTGGAGATGTCATGACAGATATTGCCCCATCCTGCGTGTCCAAGCACACGCGACCAAGTGTCCTGTGCACTGAGCACGAACACACTGGTAGCAGGGGAACACTGCACGCTGCGCGCGCGCACGTGTGAACGAGCACGACACGACACTAAACCGACACGAGACACGCTCAGTCGAGAAAAAACACATAAGCCACACCAAAACACAGCTTCCTATTCATTTACATTTCAAAATCTCGATCGAAATGCCCACTATGGCATTTCGTCGAACACCTACGTGCACCCACTGATACGTGTCCGATACGGACACGTACAGGACACGAAATGGTGCAAATCCTATTCCTACAGTACAAGGACACCTAGGGCTATGCAACCATGCTAAGAAATCGAAAATCTAATGGTAGAATAGGAAGTTACCTATGTGGTGCTCTTCCTCAAGAAAGCTCAACAATGGAGATTCTCCCTAGCTAGCTCAAAGCTACAATAGATACCAAAACTGAAGTTAACCTCCACCAACAGTAGGAGAACAGAAATTAGATTACAATGCAAGAAGTTTGAATGAAAATAGATGAGTATTGATCAAAATAGAAAAGTTTGAAAGAAGAACAAACCTTGCTCTTGAAAAAATGGAGGAATAAACAAAAGAGGCAAGTATTTTTGGGAGACATTAAATAGGGTGGGGGTGTCCCTAGTGGCCGGCCCATAAATCTAGGGTTAGGGTTTTAGGAAAACAAATCAAGGGCTCTCCTATCATCTAGTCAAATCAAGGGTCTAGAATCTAGGTTTCACACTAGTCTAAGTTGCAACCTTGTTAGTTCTAACCAATCATGACTTAAACCCAACTAACAAATGCTAACTAAAACTCACTATGGCTAACTAGACTAGCTATGACTAATCTAGGTTAGGTCCAATCTAGGTTAGGCTAATATAAACCACATGGAAATTAATTAAATAATATTTAAATCACACCATTCAAATAAATTATTTTAAATTCCTAATAAAATATATTAAATTCAAATAATTCAAAAATGGCGAAAATACCCTCAAGCTAGAATGTGGTAGTGACAGGTGATCATTCACCCCAGCAGGCTATTCTTTCATCCACTTCATCGACTGTCATCCACTTTAACTCGTTCTAAATTAGAACAGTTCTGATCTAATAAAAAACTGTTAGTGGACCATCGCTGCTGCTGCTAGCAATTCGATTTATACCTTCTTTTTAGAAAAATTACATTCGTTTGCTGTTGTTACGAAATCTTTTTAGATTTTCGTAACCCAGAATCCTCCATGGATCTCTGTTGTTCACCTTCTTTGAAGTGTTGCGTCGAAATACTGTTTTTACAATCGTTTCATTTCTCAGTTTTCCATTGAAAATTATGCCCCAGGACTAACATTTTATACCCTCTTCCTTCCTCACTCTCTTATTTATAGTTTGTAATAATGGTACCAGTGTTTTAGAAACCGGACAACGCGACAAATTCAACCGGTTAACCCGTAAACTGGTAGCTTTTTTCGGACCGGTTTAGTATTGACCCACTATCTTCTTAGAAATTGGTTGTAAATAAATATTTTTGTAAAATTCTATTTTTAGAATAAATTGAACTTGAACCACTTAGGTTAAATCTACTGGTTGAAACACTGGTTGAACCAACTGGCTGATCCGGTTTAATCTGACCCAGTGCATTGTCCGGGTCAATCTCCGGTCCGATTTTTAAAACACCAACCGATACTAGCAGTTAGTTATATGATAATGTGATCGAGGACTGGGGAATGCTGATAATCTATGATACTCTAATTCCATGCTAGTAGATACTGATAATCTAAGCACTTTCCATTCCCGAGCATTCACACTCTAGATGGTTGCATTACTTAGCTTAGCTAGCTAGTTAGAGAGCTTCATCAATACCCTCTCCTTATTTTGACCTTGCCTTAAGGTTAAAATTAGGATATGTTTTAACAAATTTTGTATAGGGCACCCATATAACATCCTCAATATTTTTATCCTTCCACTGGACTTGTAGATCCACTGCTGCCTTGTTCTTTCTGTGCACTAACCTCCTTCTGATATACAGTCTGGTTCAATAATTACTCCCTCTCTTTGAGTTGGTACTATAGTCTACACCACAATTTGTTCACTATTTGTCTTCTTAAGTTGGGAAACATGAAACAAACGATGCAAGGATCCTTCAGGAAGTTCAAGTTTATAGGCTATTGGTCCAATCCTGGATAGGACTCTATAGGAACCACATAACTTTGGAGATAGCTTCTGGGGTCTCCTATGGGCCACTAATACTTGCCTATAAGATTGCAGCTTGAGGTATACCCAATATCCCCTATAGAGAATTTCATGTCAGTCCCGTGCAGATTGGCCATCCTCCTCATCCTATCCTGGTCTAGCAGCAGATTGTCTTTTAACATTTGTAGAGCATTATCTCTTGAGGATAGGGCCCCAGCAACCTCTCTGTCCTCAGCAGTATCAAAAATATACGTAAGGATATGAGGAGGTCTTCTACCATATACAACCTCAAATGGAGTGACTTTAGTAGCTGAATGACAGTTAGTATTAAATCAGAATTCTGCCTATGACAGGTATCTACTCTATTCTTTGGGTTTGTGGCTGCAAAAGATCCTCAAGTATCCTTCAATACACCTGTTAGTAGCCTATGTATGCCCATATATTTGAGGGTGATAGACAGTATTTTTTTAAGTGTAGTGCCATGTAGTTTAAAAAAATTCTTTCTAGAATGTGGTTGTGAGTATAGGGTCCTTGTCTGAGACTATATTTTGGCATGTCATGCAACTTGAAGACTCCATGTATGAATGTTTGAGCCACCATTGCTCTTGTGTATGGGTGATTCAAGGGAATGAAGTGGATGTATTTGTGTCATGTCCCGCTCCTGAATAATCGGGTACGGGTCGATTAATACTCGACCTACACTTTCGTTGACAGCGGTAGTGAGCCGCCTGGTCTAGTCATCATCTATATATTCTCATCATAGCGTCTATCACGAATTATCCGCCACCAATCATCACAGATTACTATACAATTATTACAGGCTTATACATGAATGTCCGAGTACAAAGCCGGTAAATAATCTAAAAACTATTTAGCCAATAACATAATACTCAAATACATCCAATCAATCTCCTATACATGGATCTACATCTCAATATACGGTGAGCTCCAATGCTAGCCATGGCAATCTAAAAGATCCATCTCACCTGTAATCAACGATACTGTCAAGAAAATGAGCAAAGTACAAGTAGCTCAACCAAGCACGGAATATCAACGGAATAATAAAACTAATAAGTACATGAAAGGAAAATAAATGACAAATGCACTATCTATATGAATATGCAATATAACACCGTCAAGTATGTAGGGCTATCAAGTCAAGAGTGTAGTGCAATGGCATGCTATCAATCAAGTGTATAGTAAGACATACCATGTACGCTACGCTATCAAGAGTAAAGTATATAGCAACGGTAAGCTATCAGGCATGTCTAGTGTAAGGCATACCGTACTAGCAGTCAAGTAAACAAGCGTGTAGCATAGGACGCCGATATACTAGCATGCAAGTATAGTATAAGATATATCGTGCCTATACTCCAATCAAGTACACGCTCAGGCTTAGGTGACTACATGCCCTTGGGTGTTCTTCCCTCCCCTTCCCGACATGACACAAAATGCAAGCAAGTAAAATAAAGTACAAGCAAGTCAAGTGCAATATGAAATGTATGCATGTGATGATCGAGTTCGAATACTTGCCTCTCTTCCAAGTTTTGTCAATGTCTTCTAAACCACCTAAAAAGTAGAGAAATAGAATTATTCCAAAATTTCCTTAATCAAGTCCAAACTACTCCATATGACTAAATTTCTAGTCAATAATTCAAATTAACCAAAACCTATTGTCTTGAGTCTAATAGTCCACACTCACCAAACTTGTACTAGTCATTAGAAATTCCAGTATACAACATTCTGGCCTATTAATGTCTTAGCTTCAAAAGACAATTCCATAGCAACTACCTAAAACCATAATCTAATGTTAGGCCCATATAATCGAGCCATCTCCTGTAGGAAACAATTGATTCAGTCTATAGCTACATCACAACCCAAAGGAGTTCACACTCAAGCTCTATTTTAAATTAAATCTAAGTTCAAACTATCACATTCAGTGTCTAACCTAACACCCACTACTGAACTAACGGTCAGTGAACAGTAGATGGATTCGAACTTAATTGCTAACCATAGATGCCACTCCAATTAAACGCCATGCTAACCAATATTGAAGAACCGTGTCCTCTGTTGGTTCGTGTCCCCTCTGTTATGCATCCTGTTCGACACCGTGTCGGACACGAGGTAGTCTCCTGATACTAAGTCCTCTCCAAGTACACAATCGCATGCGTTCTAACGCATCCCTGGAAGCGCAGAAGAGCAAAACTCAACCAACTATTTGTTATTCCCGAGGCATAATTTTCGATGGAAAACTGATAAATAAAACGATTGTAAAAATAATATTTCGAAGCACCACTTCAAAGAACGTACATGACAGAGATCCTTGGATGATTCTGGGTAACGAAAATCTAAAAAAATTTCGTTATAGCAGCAAACGAATGTAATGCTTCTAAAAAAAAAGTACAAATCAAATTGCTAACAGCAGCAGCGACGAAAGCCCACAAGAGATTTCTAATTAGATCAGAGAAGAAGAGAAGGAAAGACGAAAGAGAAAGGCAGCTTTGCGGGGGTGATCAGTTCACCGTTGCCAAAGCAAGATTCGCCTATATACGATCTGCTTCCAGGAACCAGCAAGTTCTTAAAGAACTTTTGGAACACTCGTCAGTCAATTTTTGAGACTTGAACGGACTTCCTGAACTTTACGGACTCCCTTAACTGTCTTCTTTGGTGCATCTTAGAAAGGAGGCCAGGGGGCTCTATTTATAGAATGGAGTGAGACTTCACCCTTTCTCCTATCCGATGTGGGACTAAAATACCAATACTCTAAAATAGAGTTTGATATTTTACATTATCCCACAATCAACATAGTCGAGTGCCAGTCCACGTCTACCCCCCGAACACCTGCACGTGCATGCACGAGGCATCCTGGAGTCCGAGTCTGAGTCCGATCAACAAAAATCAATTTGCATCTTTGTTAGAATTAATCCTTTTTCCTTCTTGGAAAATATTCCTACATGGCACACACTTGTGTCCTACCACACCTTATGTGCACATCTCAACACAAGCAATGCATTATATTGAGATACTCATCATTTGGTGTAACTGATGTGAGACTATCTTTTCTAGTCTAAAGGCAAAAAATAATCCCCCACATATCTTAACATATTGGTTGAGCGTTCCCCACAGTGACTGCCCATCATACATTAGGAGAGATGTCACTACGACTTGAATCTTCCGCATGGATTAAATAACAACATGATACAAGAATGAACGAAGCCTTGAATTCTGCACCATAACTGCAATTCTTTCCACTCATATAATGACATCAACTGTGCTTCTGGCTGCACATTAAAGACCTTATGCTAGCCTGGTTTCGGTGTATGTATATTGGATGTATACAAAGTTTTCCTCAAGAGATGGCCTACATCTCTATCCATACACTCTAGGTGAGTTCTTTTAAAGAGTCTTGGCATGAAGCCTTTCGCTTTTTTGTCGTGCTACGCCGTTATGACTTGGCCGGAATCCGAGGCAATGCCTCATGTGGTGTCATACCACTGTAGCACGATGCCCAGCCTATTTGTAGTGCCAAACTACCCAGCATGAAGTCTTTCGCTTCCTTGCGGTGTTACGCTGCCGTGACATGGCTTGCAAAGCTGAGGCACTACCTCATGTAGTGTCATACCACTATAACATGAGGCACAACCTCTTTGTAGTGCTGCCTACCACTCTTCATTCTATAGCATTAGGCCCACTTGCCTATATGTGGTGCTATATCGCTGTGACTTGGCCCGAAGCTGAGGCTTTATCCTCACTAGGTACCTTATGTGGTGTCACCCTATTGTAGCATGGAGTACTATGCTCCTTTGTAGTGTTGTGCTATCCGTGCTTCCTGTAAAGCACGTCGAACATCCCAAATGTCCGAGAACTCATTAAGGCTTCCAAGCCATCCTCTCACAGGACTTTGTTCTATAAAAGAACAAACAGTAGACAACAGTGGTTTTGGGTTCATAACCCCGCAGAGTCCCAAAGGATTACCTACTTACAGTAGTTCTGGGTCTGAAACCCCGCCATATTCTAAGGGATTGCCCACTAACAGTGGTTCTAGGTACGTGACCTCGCAATATCCAAAAGACTGCCCACTAACTGTGTTTCTAGGTCCGTGACCCAGCAGTATACCAAAGGATTGACTACTGCACCTGATATTCTTCCAGTCAATGGTCCTCCTTTGAACCAAAAGCTAGATGCCTAGTAGAATTTTCTTTGAATTAATAGCATAAAACTTTATGGTAGGATTGCAGAGACATAATATCAGAACGTCTTCAAGCCCATTTTTCTTGCTGAGTCCTCGACCAGCTGGCGCTTGAGACCTTTAGTGAACGGATCCGCCAGATTCTTCTGGCTCCGAACATCCACCACGGCAATGACTCCTCTTTTAATGAGATCATTCACCGACCTGTGCCTTAATCGTACAGCCCACTTCTTGCCATTGAAGAAATCATTTGATGCCACCACTGCAGTCGCCTGGTTGTCGCAATAAATCGACATTGCCGGAATATGCGCACCATCCACAGGGAGATCGTGTCCGGTTGTCGTAACACATCTGCATCACCCGAATTTGCGTACCAACCACAGAGAGATCCTTCCTGAGCTCCCGAAGCAATTTCGTTTCATCTACTATAGCTAAAAGAACTTAGATCCCATAGTAAGAGAAATGTCTGCTTCTTTGACTTCTTTGATATAATACCATTACCCATGGATGTACTTTTTCGACTTTCGATATAGCAGCCTTATCCATGTAGAAGATATAACATCTTCTTTCTCTCCTTCTGAGCACCGACTGGCATCACTGAAGCCTTCTACCCCTGCAAGGTAACCGATATAGTGTATCTTTCTGAGTCCCTGAGAGTTATCCAATTGCTCTCTTTACAGCTTTTCAAAGATGAAAACATGGCTAGCTCGTGAATCGACTCGTCATGCCTACAGCAAAAGCTATGTCAGGCCTGGTGATACTTATATCCTACATCAAACGCCAAATGATGTTCAAGTACACCAACTGTCTGACGTTTCTCCAGGATCTGGCTTCAGCCTTTGATCACACCTGTAAGGAGTATCGATCCCTGGAAGATCCTGATATCCATAGCGTGTGGGCAACTTTTCATGTAGTGAGCTTGTGACAGGGCAAGCTCAACTTCCGTCTGGATTATTTAAATCTCCAGGATGACATTCGCATCTTCCATATCCTTCATACTTAATCTGGACATGAGGAACATCTTTTTTCTAGTGACACATCATTATGTCGTCCACATAGAGACAAACGATGACTCATCTCTCTTCAGCGAACTTCGTGTAAACATACTTTAACAGTCTCGCTGATACTGTAGCCTTTTGACCTAATAACCTGGTCAAACTTCTCATGCCACAGCTTGGGAGTGTACTTCAAATTGTACATAGAATTCACCAACTTGCAGACCTTGTCTTCAATACCCTGAACTAAAAATCTATCTAGCTGTTGTATGTGAATCTCCTCTGTCATTTCTCTATCCAAAACTACTGTCTTGACATCTATATGATGATAGAACAGCTTATGAATAGCAACCACGGCCATCGTCATCCTGATAGTTGACATCTTAATCTCCTATTCTTGAGCAAGTCCTCTAGCCTTGAACTCACCTTCAGTTCCTTCGACTTTCGTCTTTTTCTTCTTGAAGATTCAATAGGTTTAGCTCCTTCAGGCAGATTAACTAACATCCACTTATACTTGGATGTTACAGAGTCAACCTCTTCATTGACTCTTTCCTCCAGAAGATCGTATCTCTGGACTTCATCACCTCATCAGCCTCCACGTGATGGATGATAAAGTTTATCTCCGAAATCTTTCGTCCTTCTCACTCGCTTTGGTTACTGCTTAACGAATACTGGTTCAAGTGTTGTCATCAAAGACAACCACCTTCTGGACTACTACATCTTTAAAAGTACTTGCTCCTTCAGTACCAACAATATTCTTCGGAACATCCATGATAATAATGTTCTTGTCCCCAACAATTTTGTCTTCAAAGAATTCTGTCTCGCGAGACTCAATGATATAATTGACACAATATCAAGTGATCTCCGAGCTAATTCCAGAAATACTGTCTTCTTGGTCTTCGTCCCTAACTTCTAAATCTTAATATTCGAAAGCTTCACGTACACCAGACACTCTCACACTTGAATGATATTCAAATTAGGTTTAACCTTGAACCAGTGTTGATGAGAATCATAGTCAGATATACGAACGGTACTTTATTCAGCAATAAACGTAGCCGTACACACAATCTATCCCAGAAGCATATTAGAAGATCCGCTGTATAGATATCATCATCTTTGACATCGTCCTGATCTTCCTTTCTGACAGTCCATGGATTAATACTACGGAGCAGTCGTTTCATAGCCAATTCCATGTTCATAATATAACGATTCGAATCCAAAAAACGATACTCTCCGTCTTGATCAATCCTGAGTGTATATGCAGGGCAGTCATTTCATAGCCAATTCGATGTTCATAACAGAACGATACGAATCCAAAAGAAATGACATTCTCCGCCATGATCCCTTCTAAGTTGTTGTAGACCGATTTAATGTTCAGCTTCAGCCTGAAGTCCCTGAACTTCTCGAATGCTTCATCCTTTGACTTGAGAAGTCATGTGAACGTGTACTTCGAGAAACACTTCGAACCGACCTCCATAGAGAATTGATAAAAGTCACAGATAAGTGAGTATACTAACTCTAGATGATCCGTACTTTAGTTCAATCGTCTGAGCAGCTTTCTAGCAGTCTTGTCTCTGCACAGACCTCAAATCTCTCCACCTCCTTACCCCCACATTCTAGGGATAAGGCTTAGATATGACATATTGAGTCTGCTTCTGTCACGACCCGATCCCAAATAATTGGGTCGAACCGGATCATGCCCAGCCTGCACCGTTGTTGAGACGGCGGCAGTAAGCTGTTCCATTAGCAGGTAACCACACAACAACATCTATATTTGTCACAACTCAAATTCGGGAAATGAAACTTTATTAACTTTGAAATGAAATACAACTGAAAAAATGTACTGAAATAAATAACAGAGTTTAAAATAAACAACAATGCCGAAACAGAAAACTATCTAATCAGCCGGCTCATCGGCCTCAGTCCCAACATCCTCCAATGGGGACTCTGACAGCATTACTGGGTACAGAACAAGGTCGTAGTAGCTGTGGTATAACAGCTCATCATCCTCATAGTCCCCTAAAAATATATCTCCAGTCAGGAGGGAGCAAAGTACAATTCATGCTAATTTAAAACAGTTAAAATGAATAATAGAATCATGCACTTCTAAACAGTTTAGAAATTGAACAGTTTTTTCAGCAGTAAAACAGTGTGATTTGAATAGGCAATGAATATGACCGGCTTGGGATGATTCAGTAGTATCCTATTGATACGGTACGGCTTATCCCCGTGTGTAAGAGGGGTAAGCTCACACAGTTCGAAGTTT
The DNA here is from genome assembly GCA_029216955.1 of Iris pallida. Taxonomy (NCBI): domain Eukaryota; kingdom Viridiplantae; phylum Streptophyta; class Magnoliopsida; order Asparagales; family Iridaceae; genus Iris; species Iris pallida. The sequence goes on from JANAVB010034417.1 coordinate 19,958,983, forward strand.
CAGTTGGCTTTGGTCATAAACATTACTCTACTCCCCCAGTCCCCAATCAGTACAGTAGTTGCAGTCAGTACTCTCCGAAAGAGTTTCGTGTTTGCATCGTGGTTTAAACTTGCAGTAAAGCGATTATTAAAATAACTGTAAAACTAATACAAACTATACTTGCCTCAAAGTGGACTTGACTGGAGAGGATGAAGACTTCGAGACGGGAATTCAGAATCGTCCTCGAATTCCTACATTCGAGAAATTGACTCAGATTCCAGAGTTACCAATCTAGCTACGCTAGTTGAAATCTCTATTTGTGTCCTAATCCATTTTAATTCTTATTTAACAAAACACAAACAAGAATTACGATTATCAGTGCGTTGATTTTAATACGAGGGAAAAGATCGTTTTAAACTTTGAATTTGGAAAACTCGTCGATACCAGATTAATTGGTTAAAACCTTGTATTTTAGTAACTATAAATATAAAACTAATTTCTTATTTAGTGAGAAATACATGATCGTTAATTAATATTAAAACTTGTAAATTTTAGGTGAGAAAATCTTTATTAATTTTTATACGAAAATACTTTTATTAAATTTATTCGTATTCTACAAAAACTCGCAAAAACAGCAAACAACCAAAAAACCTACGCTACCAAATTACAGTTACAGAACCAACAACCAGCTGGGCTTATGCCCATTACAATTTATTTACATAAATTGAAATAAGACAAAAACTGCCGTTAGTCCTAAACTTTAAATAAATTAAATATGAATAAAACTAAAATAAAATAATTATTTATCGAGTCTCAGATATGGTCCAATCGTCAACTAGGCCAATGCCTCAACGTCCGGGCGAAGCCGGTTTCGTTTGCACTTAGCCGGGACCCATTGACCGATAGATCGTCGCCCAAAATTCAAATATCAAATATATAATTCCAAAATCCATTTTAAAATTATTTTTAAAATATACTTTAAATTTACGAAAAAATCCGGCAGCATTTCCTCTATTTTTGGTCAACCCAAAAAACTGGAAAATATGCCGATAATCTTTCCTGCAATCCCAAACCAGGGAATCCCAAAATATATATATAAAATAATCCACAACCAATCCACAAATTAATTCGGAACGACCCGAAATAATTTCGGAAGTCCGAATCCAACCAAACGTCACAGCACAATACCGGAAATATCCGGAAGCCAAAATATACCGAAATCCAATTTCCGAAAAGTTCCGAAAAATCCAAAACAATCAACAGAACCTTTCCGAAGGTTCCGAAAAATACGACGTCGCTAAAAACTGAATTCCCAGGAGGGAATCGGGGACCATTCTCATCACAGACTAAAGGAAATGAACGGGACAGGGGTTATACCTCGGGTTGCTCGGCTAGAGCTCTCAGATGATAATTAGGAGAAAAAGGAATTCCGCGGGCTTGGAAAACTCCAAAATTCGCGAACAGCAAAGATCGGCGATGGGAAACAGCAGATCTGGGTCCACGAGATGCTACGAACAGCGGATCGGTGCTCGGAACAGCAGTGGACAGCGGCCAACGCTGTCGCGGGACCGTGGGAACAGCGGATCGGGGTCGGGATGGACCGAACAGCGGCACGGAAGACCGCAGGAAGGCGGTCGGTCGGCCAAAGGGGGTTGGCCGGAGCTGCGTCGGGCGCGGCCGGCCGGAGTCGGCTTCGGGGCGCGCTGGAGGGTGTCGGGCGCACAGGGTCGCGCCGAGGGGGTCCTCGGGAAGGGCGCGCGCGGGAGAGTCGGGGCGCGCCGGCGTTGCTGGGGGAGGGGCGCGAGGGCTAGGGCACGGCGCCGGGATGCCTGGGCCGGCGGGGAACGCCGGGGAGGCACGGGAAGGGCGCTGTCGGAGGAGCCCGGTGGGAGGCCGGGGCGGAGGCACCGCACAGGGGTCGCGCGCGGGACTTGAGGGAGATGGGTTGATGGGGAAGAAGTTGCTACTCCTTGTGGGGGAGAAGAGAGGAGATGATGGTGGGAGTGTTTGCTCTTCTGAAGGAAGAGAGGGGATGGGAATGAAGTGGGGTGGTTGGTGGTGTTTTAAAAAAGAAGTGGGAGCATGGGTTATAGATGTGAGTGAAAACAGGGATGGGGAGTAAGGAAAACAAGAACGTGGGGAGGGATTGTGCTGGTCCTACGGTGGACCAGCTCCAAGAAGTAAATAATATATATATATATATATATATATATATATATATATATATATATATATATATATTAATAAACAGACCCAAATCAGAAATTAAGGAATAGGTCCAGGTCTGGGTTCGGGCTCGGGTCTGGGTTCGAGTCTGAGTCAACAACCAAAAGTCCAGGTTTAATTATTTTCGAAATAATTTTAACACTCAAAAATAATCCTAATAATAAATATAATAATAATAATACTAATATTAACTTACAAAAAAATTGGGTTTCACAATCTTCCCTCCTTAGAAAATTTCGTCCTCGAAATTTCAAGGATAGAGCCGGGTACAATCAAAATCACCTAACCTTAAACAAAATTTAGAATTTAAATCACCAAGCACGATTGGACTCTAGGCATGGTCACTAGGTACAAAGATAAACTATCGGCATGATCAAAGTTATCTAGATATGATCTGAGATAGGGTTGGAATGTTGTGGTGATAAAAATCATTTTGGGCACGAGAAAAATCTAGGTACAAATTATGATCATGAATAGGAGAAAATCAAGTGGGGTCTCGAGAAACAGGAAAGGCAAGAAAGAAGCAAATGTCAACAGTGTATTGAGAAGGCAAAAAGTAAATGGAATCATTTGAGATGATGGACTAAAAATGTCAAATCAAATTGGAATGGGGTACAAGGGTTTGTGACTCAGGAAAGGTAAAAGTTGTACGATAGTAGGATATTAGAGATGATTAGAATAATAATGAATGTAATCGAGTGAAATATTTCCAATGAGGGCCGAGTGATGATCAAAGAGGATGGAAAGTATGTCGTTTCGCTATTCAATGGTCAAAAGATAAGATATGCGGGAAAAGACTTACAAGATAACTATCTATAGCTTCCAAAATCTGCAACTAAATAATAATAATAATAATAAATAAATAAATGAATAAATAAATATATAAGATATCAGAATATATGTGTGTGCAACGTACCAAGGTTGAAACAGAAAAGAGATTGAGGTAGCAGAGATTGATTTGATCCTAATAAGTTTTTAGGAAGATCAAGTAGAATTTTACAGGAAATCCTTTCTTTCTGAATATGACAAGAGATTTCTGGGAAAGGAGACAACCGCTAGAAATGTAAATTCTTTAATCAGGCAAAAGTCAGAATGATTTGATGGTGCAAAGACAACCATGGTTTGAATATAGTCTGAATAATATTCAGAAACCAAATATGTTTGAAGTCACTTTGTCTCAGATTCATGCCTCGCCAGAGTGCACCTGACTGCAGTGAATTTTTGACCCAATAACTTGAATAATTTTAGGTTACCGATTACTCTTTTAACTTTATCCATTTCATGACTAAGCAACAAAGAAAATCAACATGGTGTATTTAGAACATAGTCACGATAATATCCGAAAATCTATGAACACCCGAAATCACTTCAACTTTAGAGTCTTTTGCCTCGCCAGTGCGCATCTGGCTGCAGTAAACTCGCAGTTTTCATAATTCAGGCAAATTACTACAACGCAAATGTGCGAAGTCGTATTAGGTTATTGGATATTTTTTCAACTTTGTCCATAAGAATTTCAAAGAAGTTTCGTAAAAATTCAAACGAGTTCTAAAGTTCTATTCATGATAGAAAAAGATGTTGATGAATGTTCGACTGGTTTCAAGAAAATTTATCAGGATAAATATGTGTTCCAGTAGCTTTTGGGATTTAAGAGATTTGATTTTGAAGAAATTGATCAAGCTTGAGTATAACTAATTGAGTTGGTCACAGGATAAGGTAGAAGAATCAGAGCTTTGGGTTGAGTTGAAGAAGTCAATGAGAATATTCCCGACAAATCACTTAAAGGATACAGACGTTTACCAAAATTATTTGAAGAATTAATTTCTTATCCAAGGAAAGTTTTGAGAATGTGATGGGAAGTAGGGTTGACATAAAAGAAGTATGTCTTTATGGATTTCGGGAAGTCAGGTTAAAATGGTTTAGTAAAGCCAACAAGGGGATGGTTCAACAATTTAAAAGAAGATTTACTAATAGGATGGAATCAATTCTCTGACCATTCGTACTTCACGGTACTCAAGCATTGAGTTTAAAAACTGTCTAGGCCTTGAATTGATCAAGAAGTTGCATAGAGAGTGTAGGGTTTTCAAGTTGAGTGGAGGAAATCAACAATAAAATATTTGGAATAACCTAGGAGATCACAGTCAAAATTTGAGGTTATTTTGAAATTATCTTCTCTAGGGGAATCATGAACTAACTAGGCTGAACCAATTCTTTCGGTAATAATTGAGGTTTATGGTTCCAGAGGGATTTGGTTCAGGATTCGTTCCAAGGAAGTCAATTAGAATTTAGATCAAGTTTGGATACGCTAAACATATAAGTATCTCAGGTAGATAAGAGTTATTAGAGTTTAAAACTCTAGATAGAGAACGAGTCTGGATTCCCGTTAAAGATAGAAAAAGATTTGTTCGACTAGTGGAGAAGTTTAAAAAGGTCTGCTGACGAAGGAGATTGAAGAGTTCTAATATTGATCCATAAATAACAAAAGTATAGATCTTAAGGGGTGCTAAAACCTATTAAAGATATGGAAAGGAGATAATCCCGAAAATCACGGGACACTAAAAGATACAAAATCTAGGAAAGTAAAATATGTAGTAACATATACCATCATACAGTCGGCCTAAACTGGTCAAGGTCAAAATCACTCCTCATGCCCTCATTACTTCCAATTGTTATAGGTACCAACTAATATTTTGGTAATCCAAAATTCTACTCTTCCAATTCTTAATCACCAATATATCCCTGATAAATATCGCCTTACATTCCTTCTCATTAAGATTACAATTTCAGCAATTGTATCGTAGGAGAGAAACTTTGGGAAAGACATCTACCATAAAGGTGTAACCAAGAATTTTATTCATATTGGAGAATTACAGCAAGACTCTCATGATTATTCTAAAGACATCATGTTACAACTTCTTATAACAATAGATAATGCTACTCAGCAGTTCTAGGTACTAGTCTTCATGCCTCTGGCTCTTGCACGAGCAGTCTCCAACTGCTTCATCTTCTTCTATGATTCTCAAGTCTGCATCATGCCTTTCTGCAGTGAGTGTAGGAGGCAAGACTTGCTCGATAGGAAGAGAGTCCCTAGGTTGCAACGTAGCAGGTGTTGCTGAGATAGGTGTTCTGGTAAAATGGACAGATAAGAGGCAGTTCTTTACCCGATGTTCAGCGGATCCACATGCCAAACATTGTCCCAATCTCTTGCGGCAACTAACGGCTAGATGACCAGGCCTCTTGCAGTAGTCACAAGCCAATAACTTCTTACGACAAGACTGTCGGGAAGTAGAGTACTTGATGGGACCCAAATATCTTCTAGATTCAGGGGTATTCCTCCTAGGGTGAGGTTCCGCACCAACTCGGTTTACGTTAGCTAAGGCTATGTCGTTGACATCCTTCATAACATCTCTCGTGATATCAATCTGTTTCTGCTGGGCCTCGGCTTGGGCCTTCTGGGACTCCAGGATTCCTTGGAGTAGGGCAACCATCTGGGAGGTATATACTGGTACTGGTGGGGCGACAGGGGTAACTATCATAACAGGAGATGGTGGAATTACCGTGGGCGGAATAGGTTCGGCTGTAGTATGAGCTGTGCCAGGGACTTGTGCAGCAAAGGGGGTATAGATGAGCTGCAAAGGAGAAGGATTGGAATAGACCCGAGGGAGAGGGGTGTGATCAGGAGATAACACCTCATCATCAGCAGGGCCGAATCGGATAGTCTTTCCTTTGGCCATAATCTGGAAGGTTTTGGGTACAAACATAAGCAAGGTGTCCTACCAGTCTATAATCAAACAAAAATATTTATGTATATATAATTCGGACCTATGTTGTGACAATGTTCTAGTGTTCTAATTGTTTCTAGGTATGTTTTCCTAAGTTGTTGTTGCACCTGCATGGGCCACCACAAAAAATATGTCACGATCCGATCCCAAATAATTGGGTCGAACCGGATCATGCCCAGCCTGCACCGTTGTTGAGACGGCGGCAGTAAGCTGTTCCATTAGCAGGTAACCACACAACAACATCTATATTTGTCACAACTCAAATTCGGGAAATAAAACTTTATTAACTTTGAAATGAAATACAACTGAAAAAATGTACTGAAATAAATAACAGAGTTTAAAATAAACAACAATGCCGAAACAGAAAACTATCTAATCAGCCGGCTCATCGACCTCAGTCCCAACATCCTCCAATGGGGACTCTGGCAGCACTACTGGGTACAGAACAGGGTCGTAGTAGCTGTGTTATAACAGCTCATCATCCTCATAGTCCCCTAAAAATATATCTCCAATCAGGAGGGAGCAAAGTACAATTTATGCTAATTTAAAATAGTTAAAATGAATAATAGAATCATGCACTTCTAAACAGTTTAGAAATTGAACAGTTTTCTCAGCAGTAAAACAATGTGATTTGAATAGGCAATGAATATGACCGGCTTGGGATGATTCAGTAGTATCCTATTGATACGGTACGGCTTATCCCCGTGTGTAAGAGGGGTAAGCTCACACAGTTCGAAGTTTCAGTTGGCTTTGGTCATAAACATTACTCTACTCCCCCAGTCCCCAATCAGTACAGTAGTTGCAGTTAGTACTCTCCGAGAGAATTTCGTGTTTGTATCGTGGTTTAAACTTGCAGTAAAGCGATTATTAAAATAACTGTAAAACTAACACAAACTATACTTGCCTCAAAGTGGACTTGACTGGAGAGGATGAAGACTTCGAGACGGGAATTCAGAATCGTCCTCGAATTCCTACATTCGAGAAATTGACTCAGATTCCAAGGTTACCAATCTAGCTACGCTAGTTGAAATCTCTATTTGTGTCCTAATCCATTTTAATTCTTATTTAACAAAACACAAACAAGAATTATGATTATCGGTGCGTTGATTTTAATACGAGGGAAAAGATCGTTTTAAACTTTGAATTTGGAAAACTCGTCGATACCAGATTAATTGGTTAAAACCTTGTATTTTAGTAACTATAAATATAAAACTAATTTCTTATTTAGTGAGAAATACATGATCGTTAATTAATATTAAAACTTGTAAATTTTAGGTGAGAAAATCTTTATTAATTTTTATACGAAAATACTTTTATTAAATTTATTCGTATTCTACAAAAACTCGCAAAAACAGCAAACAACCAAAAACCTACGCTACCAAATTACAGTTACAGAACCAACAACCAGCTGGGCTTATGCCCATTACAATTTATTTACATAAATTAAAATAAGACAAAAACTGCCGTTAGTCCTAAACTTTAAATAAATTAAATATGAATAAAACTAAAATAAAATAATTATTTATCGAGTCTCAGATATGGTCCAATCGTCAACTAGGCTAATGCCTCAACGTTCGGGCGAAGCCGGTTTCGTTTGCACTTAGCCGGGGCCCATTGACCGATACGGTCGTCGCCCAAAATTCAAATATCAAATATATAATTCCGAAATCCATTTTAAAATCATTTTTTAAATATACTTTAAATTTACGGAAAAATCCGGCAGCATTTCCTCTATTTTTGGTCAACCCAAAAACTGGGAAATATGCCGATAATCTTTCCTGCAATCCCAAACCAGGGAATCCCAAAATATATATATAAAATAATCCACAACCAATCCACAGATTAATTCGGAACGACCCGAAATAATTTCGGAAGTCCGAATCCAACCAAACGTCACAGCACAATACCGAAAATATCCGGAAGCCAAAATATACCGAAATCCAATTTCCGAAAAGTTTCGAAAAATCCAAAACAATCAACAGAACCTTTCCGAAGGTTTCGAAAAATACGATGTCGCTAAAAACCGAATTCCCAGAAAGGAATCGGGGACCATTCTCATCACAGACTAAAGGAAATAGAACGGGACAGGGGTTATACCTCGGGTTGCTCGGCTAGAGCTCTCAGATGATAATTAGGAGAAAAAGGAATTCCGCGGGCTTGGGAAACCCCAAAATTCGCGAACAGCAAAGATCGGCGATGGGAAACAGCAGATCTGGGTCCACGAGATGCTACGAACAGCGGATCGGTGCTCGGAACAGCAGTGGACAGCGGGCAACGCTGTCGCGGGACCGCGGGAACAGCGGATCGGGGTCGGGATGGACCGAACAGCGGCACGGAAGACCGCGAGAAGGCGGTCGGTCGGCCAGAGGGGGTTGGCCGGAGCTGCGTCGGCCGCGGCCGGCCGGAGTCGGCTTCGGGGCGCGCTGGAGGGTGTCGGGCGCACAGGGTCGCGCCGAGGGGGTCCTCGGGAAGGGCGCGCGCGGGAGAGTCGGGGCGCGCCGGTGTTGCTGGGGGAGGGGCGGGCGGGCTAGGGCACGGCGCCGGGATGCCTGGGCCGGCGGGGAACGCCGGGAAGGGCGCTGTCGGAGGAGCCCGGTGGGAGGCCGGGGCGGAGGCACCGCACAGGGGTCGCGCGCGGGACTTGAGGGAGATGGGTTGATGGGGAAGAAGTTGCTGCTCCTTGTGGGGGAGAAGAGAGGAGATGATGGTGGGAGTGTTTGCTCTTCTGAAGGAAGAGAGGGGATGGGAATGAAGTGGGGTGGTTGGTGGTGTTTTAAAAAAGAAGTGGGAGCATGGGTTATGGCTGTGAGTGAAAACAGGGATGGGGAGTAAGGAAAACAAGAACGTGGGAAGGGATTGTGCTGGTCCTACGGTGGACCAGCTCCAAGAAGTAAATAATATATATATATATATATTTTAATAAACAGACCCAAATCAGAAATTAAGGAATAGGTCCAGGTCTAGGTTCGGGCTCGGGTCTGGGTTCGAGTCTGAGTCAACAACCAAAAGTCCAGGTTTAATTATTTTCGAAATAATTTTAACACTCAAAAATAATCCTAGTAATAAATATAATAATAATAATACTAATATTAACTTACAAAAAAATTGGGTTTCACAGTTTCTGTCATAGAACAACTCTCAGTCCATTCAATGAAGTAACTTCATCGCCATCAGCAGAAGTTCGAACACGCCTTCAGTACCGAACATCTTTTCGAACATGTTCCTCGCCAAGAAATTGCCATATGGCTAGTATGAATGTCCATATTTCAAGTCTGTATCATACAACATACTTTCTGAGATTAGATCTTCGAAAATCTCTGGTACGTGCAACACGCATTCGAGTAACCTTGTCGGTGGTTCATAACTACCGTCTCGATCTTCAGATCTTTTGCTAGATATATGTTCTCCATCGAGACCTTCGTCATAACAAGGCTTGTCCTCGGTGAACAGCTCATTCGAGAGCACACGTGGTCAGATACACTAGTGTCCGACCACTAGTCAGCTACCATGCTAGATAACTCAACTTATGCAACAATAGAAACCAAGTTAAGTAATCAAAATAACCAAGTTTAGCTATACTTGTTATTTTGTTTTGGGTTTGGCCCTACAATCCTTTTTAAAGTAGCCCTTCTTGCCATAGTTGAAGCAAGCCCCATCGCCCTTAGGCATTGGCTTGAACTGAGCTGACTTCACCTTCAGCTGGTATGAGTGCTTAGCTCTTCTTCAACATGAATCTACTGCAAGTGGCGTTCAAGATCCACCTTCATCTTCTTGCGGTGCATGTCCGCGACGAAATTGCTCCACCCAGGTGGAAACTTGGGGATAATGCTCCCGACGATAAATGCATCGACCAAGGACATTCTGCCATCCGCCAGCTTCTGCCATAACTAGAGGAACTCCTTGACTTGAGACATCATGATCTTGTCATCCTCAAATCGCATCCTCCAGACCTTTTCGGTCACGTGGATCTTGTTCCTGTTCTCATCTGCCTTGTAAAGATTCTCTACAAGACTCCCAGACGTCCTTAGCATGGACCGTCTTACTGTATGACTCTGCCAGAGAGTCCTCCATAGAGTTTAAGATAAGCAACTTGTAAAGGTTGTTATCTTTCCTCCACTTCGATTGTAGAGCAGTGGCCTCAACGACCCTTTGAGCATTTTCATCTTCTGGAATTAAAGGCTCAGGATCTGTCAACATGTAGTCAATGCTCACGAGTTGAAGATTAAGGCTGACCTTTCTCTTTCAGATGTTGTAGTGCTCCCCGTCAAACTTCTTAAGTTTGTTAAAACTTGTGTTGAGAAGGTTTGCACGGTTGTTCTCCATCGAATCTAAATCTTGCTTTGAGATTGTTATTCTCGAGGCGTAATTTTTGATAGAAAACTGAGAAATGAAACGATTGTAAAAACAATGTTTCGAAGCACCACTTCAAAGAAGGTGCACGACAGAGATCCTTAGAGGATTCTGGGTAACAAAAATCTAAAAAGATTTTGTTACAGCAGCAAACGAATGTAATGCTTCTAAAAGAAGGTACAAATCGAATTGCTAGCAACAGTAGCGACGAAAGCCAACAAGAGGTTTCTGATTAGATCAGAGAAGAAGAGAAGGAAAGAAGAAAGAGAAAGGCAGCTTTGCTGGGGTGATCAGATCACCGTTGCTCAAAGCAAGATTCGCCTATATACAATCCACTTCCAGGAACCACCAAGTTCTTAGAGAACTTCTGGAACGCTCGTCAGTCAATTTTTGAGACTTGAATGAACTTCCTGAACTTTACGGACTCCCTTAACTCTCTTCTTTGGTGCATCTTAGAAAGGACGCCAAGGGGCTCTATTTATAGAGTGGAGTGAGACTTCACAATTTCTCCTATCTGATGTGGGACTAAAATACCAATACTCTAAAATAGAGTTTGATATTTTACATCATCCTACAATCAACATAGTCGAGTGCCAGTCCACGCCTACCCCCCCGAACACCCGCCCGTGCATGCACGAGGCATCCTGGAGTCCGAGTCCGATCAACAAAAATCAACTTACATCTTTGTTAAAATTAATTCTTTTTCCTTCTAGGAAAATACTCCCACATGGCAGACACTTGTGCCCCACCACACCTCATGTAGACACCTCAACACAAGTAATGCATTATATTGAGATGCTCATCATTTGGTGTAGCCGATGTGGAACTATCTTTCCTAGTCTAAAGGCAAAAACACAACACTATTCACAGTAAGCATAGAAACATTACCTGAGCTCTGAGAATGATTAGCGGAGTCCGACACATGCGTCTTCAGTGTCCAGAATAGGAAGGTAAGCTGATTCAAGCATTCAATCAAACACCAGGTAGACAAGTTTGAGAATTCGATTTATCATTAATATTTGGAAAATGTTAAAGAGTTTCGAAATCGAAACTTACTCCGATTTGTATCTGATCACAACTCCGAAGAATCAATCAAACTCCAAAGGAAAACAGATTAAAGAACCACAAAATCTGATCAAGAACAGTTATAGAAACCACACATTCAGTGCCGAATCACCAAGTCACACCAAAACGAGATGTAACCAAACTTACCAGAACAGTGCGATCGACCGATCAAGATCAGAGTGAACAGAGTGATGGCGAATTCGGCGGAGAACTTCCTTCAGAGGACGACTTATCCTATTCATCATCGATCAATCCAGGAATCACAAACATAGGTCAGTAATTGATCGAGGAATCAATAGGAGTGCTAATTGAAGGGAGAAGACGAACAACAAAGGAAAACAACTCACTAGTTGGATCTTCGCTGCAGAACTTGACACTGATGCTCGTCACTGACACCAGAACACCGCACTGCTACAGCGGTCGCCGTCGTCAACAGCAAGTACTTCTATTCGCCATGGCCACGCTTGGAAGCTCGAAGGAGAAGAAGGAATCGGAGCAGTGAAGAATTTGACAGAGCTTCGCTATTTATGCAGTGATGATGAAAAATAAGGAAGAAGAGGGCTATTTAATGACGGAGGAGGCGGAGACAGTTACAATCCAACGGCTCATCTTCGCCTGCCACATCGATGGCCGCTCGTCGACGGTAAGGATGAAGTCGGACGGTTAGAAGTTGGTTATGATCAGATGGTTAAGAGAGAGGAGGAAGTTAGAGATGGACGGTCGTGATGAAAGAGAAGGATCTGGAAGTCTTCCTTCCGTCGAGCAGTCGCAAGTTGGTGGCGAGCGGTCGTCGTCTCCGATTTGAACTTACAGAAGCAATGGAGGGAAAATGAAAATGTTTGGAGAGGAAAATTGGTTTGGGATCCCATTTAAAGGGCTATGGTTTAATGGATCCTGGGTTAAGGGTTATAGGGTTAGCGAATCTGGACCCTGTGGATCCGCAGCCCAATAGTTGATGGGCTAGCTGAATTCAAAGAGATGTTGGGCTACTTCAGCCCAAGAGTTGTCGGGTAAGATTTACTAGTTGTGAAGCCCAAGGAGAAAATAATGGAAGGAAGTAATTAATAGGTTTAGAAGGAATGGTTAGAAAGAATTTGATGATTCTAATCAATAGAATTTAATAGGAAAATTAGGAAGAATCAAAATAAAAAATCTTAATTATTTGAAACCAATTTAAGATACTCTAATAAGGAAGAAAATATAAGATCATAGAAGAAATGCCCAATTTCATTACTTAGGAAAAGTAGAGTTACAATTTGGTAAGCCTATCAACTACCACCATAATAGTTGTCTTGTGATAGCTGACTGGTAGCCCCTCTATGAAGTTGTCATGACCCGCACCTGGTGTAGGGACACGAGTGAGTGACAGCGCCCAGCCTACGTCGCAGCATCGACGGTAGAACGATGTCTAGGTCCATATAACTAACTAACAATTATAAATATTATAACCTGTCGAGATAGTCAACTCCAAACTGAGGATAAGTGATGACAATATAACATACTCGATCACAATACTGAAAGGAAAATAAATGATACGAAAAGATAAAGACAAAAAGATACGAAAATATCCAGAAACTAACATAGAAATAATACATGTCCAGAGTCTCAGAGTCAAATATAATAATATATGTCTGAAATAATAAACAGGCAATCTGATAATGCTAGAGACAAAATCCAGTATAAAACCTAGTCTAACTGAGTCACCACTAAAACCTCCTCAGTTGGAACTAAGCCTTGCTGGACTAGGGTCTCCTGATCTATACCTACTACGTCATGCAGACCATAGTAGGTTGTGCACTCGTTCTCGTCGTCTGAAAAATATATCCAGTCAGGATTGGAACGAGATATATTTCTAATAACAGTTCCAATAAATTGATAAAGACTATGTAGCAATAAATAGAGAGAATATACAAGGTAAAGTAACATGTACATGAACATGGTAAGACATAGTAAGACTGTAAATGAGTGTAAGAGCAAGAGAGCAAAGTATATCATGTACAAGAATCAAGAAAATATTATCTATGTGAGTGAGCACTAGTTTCAACATGTGATCGGCTTAGGAACTTGATACAAGAGTTTATTGCCTGGTTAATCATGCGTGCGGTGTATGATTAACACTATTCAAGGTTCAAGACTTGATGCAAGGAGGGTATTGATCACATATCTGCGCTAATACTCTCCACCCCTGGACTAGTATAGTGGATCCAACCATGACACAGTATGACACGGTATTCTTTGAGAAGGTAGCGAGCCTTCGCAGGAACCAGTGTCAATATAATGCACAAGAACAATAAGAAGGCTTGCAATAGATACACCAAGGTATACAAGGAATAACGTCTCATGGCATGATCCAGATAATACCAATCCATGACCAATGTGTCAAGAGAACGAGGATATCTACACTAAATACAAGAAACATAGAAGATATGATAAAACATGAAATTATTAGAGAATGTACTCGCCTGAGATCCGGTGTGGAATATCAACAGTGTCTGATACGGTGCCTCAAAGACCTAAATATGGAATATCAATGTCAATTTATGGTTTAGACTCATAATCATACTATACCAGGTCAATTCTAGGTTTCTAAGTCATTTCTAGGTCAAACTAGGTCAGCTTAGCTCAAAAGTTGACTTATATCAATTTCCTAGGGTTATCCTTGCCATTAGAGTATTTACCCCTTCCTAGGTATCTACTCTTACATACATCCTAGAGTATATCTCTATGATACTAGTACTGTAGAGATACCCAGTAATTACCTATATGCAAGTCTTCTTGAAGAATTAGTACTTTATAGATTATATTTAAGCCTATAATATATCCTTATGCCTACACATAGCTTATCCTTATAACCAAGTATCACCCATATACCAATTACCCAATCCTAACCTCTTTACCTTAGCACATGTCCTATTACCTATTTGATAAGAATTTACAACCCTATTCAACTATCCTATAACCCATAGGTTTTATTCGTTACCTTTGCTCATAGCTACTATCTAAACATTACCTATTTGCCTATGCCTATTTTCTAGACATTACCTACATTCCCAATACCCATGTATCCTAGTTAACTATACTCATACAAACCCACACTACACTCAAACACAATCCTATTTTTCCCTCCTGTCATTGCCAAACAAAACCCTGTCACATTCCTGTGCACACAGGAATCCTATTGCCTCTAATGACCTACACTCAACACACACAAACCTACTCTACTTACAATGGTATAATTTACCACCTTTGCTATCCCCTAGGCTCATGCCTATCCTATTCACTACCTAACACACCTTAACATATACACTATAGAATCCCCAATTTCTAGACACAAACATATCTTTGTAGGGTATCCCCTACCTTGACTGAAATTACACTCACATACTATAGCTACATTCATATAATCACATATACATATCTATGACACACTAACACATGTATCAGTAAGATACATTTCCTTTCCCCCTTCTTCTAATTTATTGACTGAACAAGGGGTTGCCCAAGCACTCGAGCCCCCAATTACTTGTGCACCATTTTTCCTTTCTTCTTCCTATTTAGTCCAAAAGATATATCCACATACCCCCAACTGCCATCTCTAAATTTAGTCGTTTCATATACCTTTTATTGACTGATACCATATTCAGTCTAAGACTGAACACACATCAGTCTAAGGACTGATACATATTAGTCTTATAGATTGATACCATTTAGTCCCAGGGACTGAAACACCATCAGTTCAGTTTCCCCCCATTCAAACTGTACACTGATTGAAACGTTTAGTCAATCTACAGTCTGATACAACGATTCATTAGTCCCCACCCCATCTCTGATATCCATAACATCCTACTTAAATATAGATAACACTATTCCTATATATATATATATATATATATATATATATATATTTATATATATATATTTTTATATATGTATAGTGCATCCTATATATATATATATATATATATATATATATATATATATATATATATATATATATATATATATATATATATATATGTATATAGGATGCACTATATATATATATATATATATATATATATATATATATATATATATATATTATATATATATATATATATATATATATATATATATATATATATATATATATAGTTAAAATTATTGTACCATGTCGATTCATGAGATGAAGAACATAAATTAAATTGCGGAAGCGTACCTGAATCCATTGCTAGGCTTGATGGATCTTAAAGTGGTCGTCCTTTTATGTAGTTCGATCTTCCAACTTGCTACGACCCTTAATGACAAAGAAGAATCCAAATTCTTTGTCCCTCTCTTTCCGTTGATGGGGATGTAGAAGAGAAAAAAAAAGAGAAACCTCTCTTTTGGTGGCCGTATAAGTTGGGGACCATAACCCTAATGAATACATATATTTATATGTTTTGAGATTTTTCTAATTTGGCCCCTCATCAAATTAGAATTATCTCCGGTATCTACACATTAATTCCATGACAATTATACCCTTAAACCAATTTCCAAATAGACCACTTTAATTTGGCTTAATTATTTAGATAGCCCAAACACAATTAATTTTACATGTGTGGCCCCTTAATTATTGAATAATTCCAACAATCTTCCACTGGGCCACATATGTAACCTTATAATTGTGTTAACCTTAGTGAGCTCATAAATTGCTATCTTAATCCTTAGGGTATATCCGGACAATCTCGTCCATTAACCATATCAATATAGGATCAAAGCGACATTCGTCACATATAGCGTAACTAAACCATCAATGGTCACATATACCAATATAGCTAAATGACATAGATCAATCATGGATGCGTAGCATAAAAATTACACGCAATGTGATCAATACATGTCTATTTCCAACTGGTCCTCCTTAACTTTAGTGAGATCAATACTTTAATATAATAAAAACAGAATGAACTGAATTTTTATATATCTGATCAGATAAATATCCAAAATACTTTAATACATAAATGTGTCCAAAACCAAATAGCACCCAAATACATAAAATACAAACTCCCACTGTATTGCCATATTCTTAAGTAAGATAACACCCATATGAGCAGTATGCTCATAAAAGACCCTGGGTGATAATGCTTTTGTGAGCGGATCCGCTAACATAGAGTTTGTCTTAATGTGCTATATGGACACTATAACCATTCTGAATTCTTTCCTTCATAACTAGAAACTTTATGTCAATATCCTTTGACTTATACAAGTTTCTGTTGTTATTGGAATACAGTACTACTGATTTATTGTCACACCATAATTTTATGTGGTCTTTCAACACCGTACTGTAGACGCAGCCTTGTGACAAAATTTCACAACCATATTCCCTGAATAGATGTCCCACAGTATGTTATAAACCTTGCTGCCATGGTGGAAAAAATTATGAGTGCATATTTGACACTCATCCAAAATATATCTCCATTAGTCAGCATGACCTGATGTGAATCTTCTGCTGTGTTGGCATCCAACAAAATCGGAGTCGGAATACCTTATGATCTCCAAAATTATCCGATCTCCTACAAAGAGCATATAATTCTTTGTTCTCTATTAATTACTTAAGTAGTTTGGCTGCTACCCAATAATCCATCTCATATTTGCTTAAATATCTGCCTAACATCCTAATATGTACGCAATATCCTGACGCGTACATACTTGAGCATACATTAGACTCCCTATAACTGCTTATGAAGGAAAAATCTATTGTATTTTCTTAATTTTAAGGCTAACCTTATGGCACTTGATTGAGACTGAATTTGTCTTCTTTAACGAGAGGTGTCACCTGGTTTGCATTGAATACTTTAATCAATATACAAAACTAGAAAATTATTCCTACTCCCACAGAACTTGTGATACACACAATCTTCAACAGTGTTCATCTCAAAACCAAACGAGATAATCACTTGAAGTACCTTTGACGAGAAGATTCCTTGAGTTCATAAATAGATTTTGTCAATTTGTAAACCATATTTTTTGGGTCTTTCGACACAAAGTTTTCTGGTTGCACCATATAAACTGTTTCATCAATGTTACCATTGAAAAATGTCGTTTTGACATCCATTTAATGTAATTCAAGATCAAAATGTGCAACATATGCTATGATTGTTTTAAAGGAGTTTTTCAAAGATACCGAAGAGAAAAAAACTCTTTAAAATCAATCCCAAGATTTTGAGTAAAGTCACTACTACAAGACGTACTTTATACCTCTCCACATGATCCTTCGAATCCTTCTTGGTTCTAAATGTCCATTTGCAACCAATGGACTTCATACCTTTTGGTAATGGGACAAGTTCTTAAACTTTATTGTCTTGCATGGACTTATACCCCTTATTTATTGTATCAATCCACTTTGAGAACTGAAACTTTCCATGGCCTGACGGAAGTTGATTAGATCATCTTCCAGTATCCACAGTCTTCCTCACGTTCCTAGAGAAATATGATAAATTATCTGAAATTATATTTCTCCTTTCTCTGGTGGACCATCTTAATATTACCGGTTCTTGAGGTTGTTGAGTTTGATTCTTAGGAATAATTACCTTATCTTGAATGGGGTGCCGCTACGTTGTCGTTGTTAAGGTATCTCAACAACGACTTATAGAGGTAATTCGACATTGTCTTATTGAGGCTCCGAATTCACTTCTTGATCATGACAGGTATAGAATCCTGTATATCGTCAAAAGTGATAGTAGGAATCGTAATTGATTCCTTGTCAAAGACAATGATCCTGACTTTATTTCTCCCCAAAACTCAACATCCTCAAAAAATATTATACTTCTCGTCTCAAAAAAAATTCTTAGTGTGGGACCATATAATTATTAATCCCTCGATTTGTCAGCATAGTCAATGAAGTAGCTGCTTATAATTTAACTTTGGTCTGTATTTCCTTTACACATTAATATAGACATTAAAGTCTATAGAGTCAATAAAATCCAAATTTCATTAGACACAAGTCGTTCAACTCTATTTCTAGAGATGTGACCTAATCGCTTATGTCATAATGAGGCTAAAAACATTTATTATTAATTTTGCGTTTAGTACCACATGACTCCACTTGCAAGGTTTCATTGTATTAAGATGCAATAGTTTCAAGTGAATATAGGTTATCATAAATCTTAAAGGAACCGTTACCAATAATATTTGGATTTAAAGATAGACTAAACTTATTATTTTCAAATGAACAATGATAACCAAATTTGTCCATTAAGGAAACTGAAACTGAATTTCGTCTAAAAGACGGTACAATAAAAGTGTCTATCAAATCCAAATAATAATCGGTTCCTAAAAATAACCTAAAATGTCCTATTGCTTTCACTTCTACCGATTTGTCGTCATCCACATAGATGTATCTTTCACCATCAATTGGCTTCGGTAACTCAAACAACCTTGTCTATAAATACTAATGTGGGTAGTAGCACCAAAATCTAACCACCACGTGTTTTTAGGTACTAAATCTAAATTAACCTCAGAACAGACCAAATTTAGAAATGTACTTTTCTTTATACGCCATGCGTGGTACTTTGTACATTTCTTCTTTATGTGTCATGGTTTGTCATAAAAGAAATAACCCTTAGTTTTATATTGTTGTTTCTTTTGAGCTGGACCCTTAGCAGCTTTTGTATTTATTTTCTTTTTCGCCCTTAAAGTTTATCCCATTAAACATGAAAATTAAATTCGTATTGGCAGATATTATAGCAACATTAACTGAAAAGATAACAAAAATAAATAAACAAATATGCTCTAATTAATAACCAAAGAATAAAAGATAGTCAAACAAATTCAAATAATGGTGAACCCCATCTCAAGATATCTAGTACATCATTAATATCAAGTCTTTGGACAGTGATATTAACTGCAAGTGGTACTCTTGGTGTAATGATCAAACGTTGACAATAAGTCATGTCAAATAATAAGCCTATCTTTGGATCGGGTTATTATTCACATGTAAACCTTATAATTGTCACACATTTATCACCACAAGTATGTGTGCAATTCGGCCAAGTATTAACCTTCCTTTGGGCCGACTAATACTCGCATGAATTTACACACACAAACATCCAACATCCCTCATAGACTATCTACGCAAGAGAGGTCACTTTGGCGATACCTTGTTTCAATGGGTCTATTTAGAATATTAGACGACTATTGCTAGTCACAAAAGGCACCAAAAAAATTTGAATGTTGACTAAATTTTTCAAAATCGAATCATGTCCAAAACTTTATGTACATGCATATTTAAAAGATTATTACTCAAATAAAGTAATCAAAAGCATAAGCATGAATTTTAATTTGACAAAATTGGATATTATCAACATAACAAAATTCATGTAATAATCTACTGAGGATATGCATACAGAGAACAACAACAACATATATGACGTGATACAAATACTCCAACGTAAAATAAATGTCATAGAGTTCTATATTTTTCTTATTAAGCTATTTTGGCAACAAAAGTTACGATAGTAATAGCTAATACATGTGTTGTCCTCTCTTGATTAGCATTGCCTGAACTATAGAGAAACATAAGCCTTAATGATCTACAAGTTTGCCAATATATTTTTATCATCACTACTTACAAGTGAATGAAACAAATGTTTTTATATTTCGTTTTATAAGACAGATACTCGCACAATGAACATATGCCATGTTTTTTTCGCCATAGTTCCAAAAGTTCCAAGCACATCCATAAATGGATCTTAAGGTGACCAAATTTTATCATACAAAAGAACATCGAAAATAATTAAATGACAAAGTATCAAATTAAGCATAATTAATCCCAACTGAGCTATCAGCATGTCATACCACAAAATTTTCTATGAAATTAGAGCATAGTTTTTAGGAACCAATACTTTTCGGTGCATCATACCCAAATACAGATAGCATTTTCGAAACAAGAAAGTTGGAAGAACACAACCAACACTCACAACCTGAGATATTTCTAAATGATTAGGTCTTCCAAAGAGAAAGTTATAGGTGGCCCATGTAAACTTACAAACAGGAAAGATTCATCATGTTCTACTAGAAAACACAAATCAATGGAAAGAATACCTGAATTCCAACAAACACAGTTTTGTTGGTCATATGGAATAAACTGAAGTCAATAAATTTAAAGTCGGCTTGCACCATATTTCTAATTAGAGAAGTTCTTCTTCCAATCTCAAACAAACCATTATCATTATTAAGAGGGACAAATTTGACAACAAGAACAGATTTAATCCGGTGGATTATAAAAAAATGATCGAACAATCGTAATCCTAAATTAAATTAGATGGAAAGATTTAGGATTTCTGAACAACAAAAATAGATCCTGCAACTTCGACCTCATAAATCAAACAAGGAGGCTCTGATACCACTTGTTAAAATTATTGTACCATGTCGATTCATGAGATGAAGAACATAAATTAAATTGCGGAAGCGTACCTGAATCCATTGCTAGGCTTGATAGATCTTAAAGCGGTCGTCCTTTTATGGAGTTCGATCTTCCAACTTGCTACGACCCTTAATGACAAAGAAGAATCCAAATTTTTTGTCCCTCTCTTTCTGTTGATGGGGATGCATAAGAGAAAAAAAAGAAACCTCTCTTTTGGTGGCCGTATAAGTTGGGGACCATAACCCTAATGAATACATATATTTATATGTTTTGATATTTCTAATTTGGCCCCTTATCAAATTAGAATTATCTCCGATATCTACACATTAATTCCATGACAATTATACCCTTAAGCCAATTTCCAAATAAACCACTTTAATTTGGCTTAATTATTTAGATAGCCCAAACACAATTAATTTTATATGTGTGGCCACTTAATTATTGAATAATTCCAACATATATATATATATATATATATATATATATATATATATATATATATATATATATATATATATACACACACACACACACACACACACACACATTCAAGTACATGTGGATTATAGATAGCACCTATAGGTATGCCTATATTATAAAGACACAAACACTTATACCAAATATACAACTCCAAAGCCTATGCATATGAGGATACACAACTCAGTTAGAGACTGATACTCAAAATTAGTTTTAAGATTGATATCCAAATCAGTCTAGGGACTGATCACAAAAATTAGTCCCATGAACTGATACTTCAGTCCCATGGACTGATACCACAGTCCCTGTGGACTGATAATCAAAATCAGTCAAGGACTGATCACCAAATCAGTTAATGACTGATAAATCAATCCACAAATCAGTTTAAGAATTGAACAAACATCCCTGTATTGGACAGTCCACATAGAGGATAGTTCAATCAGTAAACACAGAAAGCCCATTTCTCATCTCTATCCTATCTAGCATCAACCTATATGCCTGATACCTACTGGACACTCACACACCTATATGGTCTGCTGCTTAAACTCCTAATTTTTCCTATTGCCACTAAAGCATAGCAGCCTCTTGCTGCTGCTATTATATGCACTTTCTCTCGAGCTAACAAATGAGACACACATATAATCTAACACATGATACACACTCATTCCCAACCCGTTACCATAGCCCTGTATCTAGAGGTAGGGTCAGCCCCTCTCTCTTTCTTTCTACTCTTCACATGTAAGCTACCTACATCCTTAAAACTGTAGGCACAGCAGCTACTACTAATCTAAACTCTAAGATACTCTTCTACTCTAACCCACATACACACCCTACCAACCATTGTAGCAATTTGATACCCTTGTAATACCCACTACTTATCCCACAACTGATCACAAATATCTTCCTTTACTAGTCATTCCAAGACTGAAATCGATTTCAGTCTACTATCTCAACTGCCTAACCATTCATCTAATCCTAAAACCCAAGTGCACTCATGGCCTAAGGCCAATTTCCCCCAACTGGTACAGTCCATATACTGCATCCCTCACTGACTGGACTGACATTGAGTGTCTCCTCCTTCCCATACTGTTTGGGACAATGTCCTCATAGCATGTATGCTTCACTTCTTTATTTGATGCCCAAAGCCACATCTTTCATTCAGTGAGGCACATACCTATGTTTCCTAAACAAGTTCTCCTAATCTCCCACACTTTCCTGCTCTTACCTGACCTGCAATAGCTCCTTGCCCGACCCCCTGCTGCCCTTGTCTACTGTTCGAGCCCCTATTTACAATGATACATATAACCCAATGTACATATATACATAAACACAAGTGTTCACAGACCTATTTGCAATAACAGAGGTAGCCTCACAACTTAATGTATTTATACATGTCTATACATCTTAAGAAATAACTGACAGTACGTACCAAATTCTATATTGACATAACACTATGCAATCTAATAAACATGTTACCATTCATGAGGCACAAAACAACCCAAATTCCTTACCTATATGCTCATATACACTAATATATATAACCCAACATTTATTTCCTATATATATATACACACACATACACGCATTTGCATGTATTCTCAAATCTAACCGTGCATTTCATGAGATATCATGACACCACACCACGTATCCTATTTAAGACACGTGCCCAAAATATCAACTCAAAATGGATACGAAAATCCCTTTGGGGACACGTTTCGAACACTTGGTGGTCACAATCCCATAACTACCCAAATGACACCATTCTAACTTATAGAACTATTAGGAATGAGTCCTTTAACAACTACTTCTCCACCTATAGGGTTGGACCTAGCCATTAGAAGTGTCTCCTATATAAATACATGAAATTTGGCTATGAAAATGAGAGAAAAGAATGTTATACCTATGTGGAATGGAGCCTACATAAAGACCCACAAATTTTGAGGAAGATGGAGGAAGAAGTGGCTACCAAATCCTTGCTAGAGCCTCCACCAAGCCTCCTTGAGCTCCCCAAGTCCTTAGCACACCAAAGGGAAGGAAGAAATAAATTTTTGGGAGAGTGTGGAATGAAAGAATGAGTGGGCAACCCTAGGTTGATATGGTGGCTGCCATTATTGGCTTGTGAGAGTTTATATAGGGTCTTGCTAAGCCCTAAACTCATCATGACACTTTGTATTAGGAAGATCTTTAAGGGAACTAAGTGGTTTGGCTCTAATTAGTGCTTGCACCATAATTAACCATGACTAGGGTCCAACTTAAATAGAATTTTTAATTTATGAATTAGGTTTAATTATCATGCTAGTGGCCCACAATTAGAAATTTTTTAACTTGGTCGAAAATAACCCTAATATTAAAAGTAGTGGTTACAGAAGTCTATAGATATATCCTTCTAGATCCTATCGAGAATGGGTAGAGATTGGAGTACTCTTGTTGGAGAAATGTTTTGAGTCCTATTCCCCTGACAGAGCTTACAAGCTTTAACATAATTCCTCACAGATCTCTTCATTCCTGGCAAGCAACAAGCCTTTTTTAATCTTTGTAATTAAGGTGCTTAAATGCCCAACTTGTAAAAAATCACGATATTCCTTCAGCATTGTATTCACAAAACTGGAATTAGGTCCAAGACCAACCTCTTATCGTACAACAACCCATTATTCAGGGTATATTTGTTGTGGTCTAATAGCCAATGTTCCCATTTGCTTTTTAAATTAGTGTAGAACTCAGATTGATCCATCTTCTCTTTGAATTATTACACTCAATATGCTTTTACAACTGATAAGGCAGATAAAGTAGCCTCTCCCCTTCTAGACAAGCTGTTAGCTGCTTTATTCTTCTTGTCCTTCCTGTATTCCATCTTATAATAATATCCATAGAGTTTTAGAATCCATTTATATTGTGCATCTGTATACACCCTTTGTTCCAGCATGTAATTCAAGGGTTTGTGATATGTTCTTATCAGGAACTGCCTTTCTCATAATATTGGATCCATTTCTTCACTTCCAAGAGAATGGCTAGTATTTCCTTCTTATAAGTAGAGAGACTGGTAGCCCAGCCCTTAAGATGTTGGCTTAGAAAAGCTAGGGGTCTACCTTTCTGCATTAATACTGCTCCAATGCCCCCACCAGATGCATCACACTCCAATACAAACTCCTTACCGAAATTAGGCATAACTAACACTAAAGGTTGGGTCAGAGCTTCCTTCAGTTTTATTAAAGGATTCATGTGCCTTTAGTTCACAGAAGAAAGAGTTTTTCATGAGAAGGTTAGTCAAAGTCCATGCTATAATTCCATAGTTCTTGATGAACCTCCTGTAATAGCCTGTAAGCCATAAGAAACCCCTCAACTCCTTGATTATTTCAGGTGCAGGCCACTCTGTGATATCTTTAATCTTATCTTGGTCATCTTCCACACTCCTTAAAATGATATGGCCCAAATACTCCACATGTTCTTGTACAAACTGACATTTGCTTCTTTTGACCTTCAATTGATTGTCTTCTAAACTTTTAAAAACTTTCTCTAGATGATCATGCTGTTCTGTGAGACTAATGATGTATATTAGTATATCATAAAAAAATTAGCAAAATTTTCTCAAATACTCTTTGAAAATTGCATTCATTATGGCTTGAAATGTTGATGGTGCATTTGTGAGGCCAAAGGGCATAAGTAGGAACTCATAGTGGCCTTCACGAGTCTTAAAGGCTATTTATGAACTTCCTTATCAACCATTCTTATATAGCCCAAAAAATCTAACCCTATCCCTAATCATAACCCTAACCTATTCCCAAATAGCACCGAAAAATAAAAATTACAAAATAATTATTTTTGTTTATTTAAATATTAGATACTTATGAGACATTGGAGAGTCAGACCTCTCAGGACACTAAGGGAAGGGTTGGGGGATGAGACTAGCCAGTCATTATACTAGCTAGGAGAAGCAATCTATGGGTACAAGATGTTAGAAAAGGGAAAGGTGGCTGTGTGTACTATACCGGATCATTGGTGTCTCAGTACTCTGTTTATTCCATCGCTCTTTGTAAGCATTTTGAATTTTGGGATTATTTTAATTTATTTATAATTACTTATTTTAATAATTTATACATCTATTTAAAATTTTTGACTATAAATACACTTTATCGTAGCTTTGATTTTTGAAGCACATCATTGGCCAATTCTCTGAAACAAATTTCATATTTGTGTTTTAGACGAGTTCACCTTCATTTTGGTATATCATTTCCACTCAAACACATCTCCTTGTGCACTATTTTTAATTGTGCAAAATTCATGCATAATTTCTAACTCAAACCTAAGATAGCTTTGCACATATGTCCGTTCCAATCAAAAATTTGAGACACAACTTTGACTAGTTCCTTACAATCATTATATGACCATGATAGTATATTAAGATTACAACATCCATGATATTTGTATCACACCCAATTAGACTTTTACATACTTTCTATTTATTGCAATCCCAATGACACAATCTCTAGTCCTAATGAGCTACCGATTTGACTTAGCCCAAACCTAGTTAGACTCAACCCAAACACTTATACACCCTCACATGGCTCATGCCAAACACCATACACCATTGTTCTCTCTACAAAATACTACACTCCAAGGTTCACCACTCAAAACCATACATCTAAACTTTTGGAAAATAATTTCAGCTTTGCACACCTAACTCTACATCTCACCACTTAAAATCTAATAGATAACTTAAGCGTGGTCAAACACACTTAGTGGGCATCCATAACCCTTTTACTTCTCATATTCCTTTACCCCATAACCTCCCTACCACTTCACTTCTTCACTCATGCATAACCCCCATCCTTTATGACAATTCAACTCAACGTTTCACCTCCCCTTAATAAACGACAAATCCATGACCTCCCCTTCACTTATTATCTCAAACCACCTGAATAAAACTTCTTCCTAACCCTCTGCCAAACAAATTCTCTTCACAAACTATTTCTGAAAACCTTCTCCATCTTCCTCCACACCTTCATCTATCCAGCCTTACCTAGACTGAATTCGAATTTAGCTAGTCTCTACCAATTCGGACATATCTCCCTCCACACTAAGTATTTTTCTCTCAAATTTAGTACACTTCTTCCTCTCACTGTTCTCACCACTTCCTCTTCACAAACATTCCATCAAAACGCATTCTAACTTTGTAACCTTCGTATTCCAAATGATCCGAATTAATTTATCTAGTCAGTAGTTAGTATAATTATACCATATATATATATATATATATATATATATATATATATATATATATATATATATATATATATATGTTATGTGACCTATGTTAGGCCTATAATAGGTTTTCGGCATGTTGAGTTAAGTTCAACCTAGTGTAGTGAGCTAGTGGGTTAGTTTAGGTTAGCAAAACTTATTTAAATCAATCCAAATTAAACCCAAACTTGAACCTTATGCACTTGGGTGTATATGGACTCAAACTAAGTGAGATAGGACTTGTATTTCTCACCAGAACTATGGAATTTTAGCAGCTTGTATTGCCTTTAGATCCAACCTAGTAGTGAGAGAAAGTGCAAATTTGGGTAGTTATTGAAACCACCCACTCACCCCTTCTTTAGACATTCAAACCCACTCTCTTTCCTCTCATTTCACAATCAAACTTCAGCCACAACCTTATCTTTCCATCAGTCTTCACTCCTCTACTCAATCTCTCTTGGCCGAAAATCTCAAGGAGCTTGGGGTTGTGCACAATTGACGCTTGGGTGATTTTTTTAAACTTTCAAAGGTAAATTATTTTCCTCCAACTTTGAACTAGTATAATTTTTGTATATGTAATATTTTTCAATTCTAAAAGTTTGTATGCAATCTTGGTTATGTTTTCTATAAATATTTTATGTTGGAGTCATGTTTAAATTATTAAGTTTGGTTGGTGTAAATTAGACTCAAACTTAACCTCTAGAACTCTGAATCCAGAAATTGTATTTTTTTATCCAACTTTGAAGTAGTGTAACTTTTCATATATGTCATATTTCTCAAATCCAGAAATTCATATTGAATCTTGGTTATGTTGTCCACAAATTTTATGTTAGAACCATATCCAAAATAATTCATTTAATTGGTGCAAATAAGACTGAAAGTTGACCTCATGAACACCGAATTTTAAAACTATGGTTTTCTTGCAACTTTGAGCATGCATAACTTTCTGTTTAGTGATTATTTTCCAGAACCAATTATGGGATTAAAATTTATAATATTTTTTCTATCAACTTTGTATAGAAGCTATGTCCAGAATAATTCGTTTCACTAGTGTAACATAAGGCTAAATTAGGCATCATGAGCAGTTTTCTGCATAATGAAATAATTCCAAGTCTGGAATTATTTTTACCAACTTTGGATGTATGTAATTCTCTTTGTAAACCATATTCGTATATTCCACTTCCATGTATGTATTCTTGATTAAGTTGTAAATCATTCCATATAGGTTTCATGACCTAGCTATATATTTTAGATTATGTAAATTGAAGACAAAGTGAGCTCCATGAATAACATTTTAACAATTTCAGTCTGAAACTATTTTTGGAGGACACTTTGAGCTCAATTTTTTGAAAATTAAACCGTTGGATTTCTGTATGATTTTTCCATAGTAACCTATAGTTAGATCTATATCAGACCCAAAAATTTGAGCCACAAATTACATTGTATGTTTACTCAAATGTTACTTCCCAAAACTATTTTTTTTTTATAAATTTCTATACTCAAATTATTTCTAAAGTCTAAAATCAATTTTTCTTGTAACTTTGTTCTTCGATTCTGAAAAATCCAACCGTTGGATTGGCTTGAAATTTTTTTCTACTGTTAGAATTTTTTTATTCTTCTGAATCCTTAAGTTTCAAACGTTCATCGTTATTTCTGACCACTCTTTCACTAGCTTAAAATTAAGATAAAATAAACTTTTGAAACCTTTTTTTGGGTAAAATATGAACTAGAAATTGTAGGAAGGTGTACCCTCTATCCATAGCAACTTAACATTAGTGTTATATAGGTTAGATAACATGATTTTATAGGTTAGTTTTCATAGATTGTTGATGTGTACTCATAATATCGACCTTGGACGCCGATACAAACTTGATTGTTACTTTCGGCTCAGGACCCCATGCAAGTACAATTCTCTGATTGTTTTTAGTATATGATAGTTTCTATAGTAGATGTTTTAGTAATGTGTACTTGATTTTCGACACGTATGTTACATGGATTGGTACTGCATGGATTCCTAGTCAGAAGATGTGCCTTTCATGCTGTTGTTATACCGTGATCATCGTGCTCGTTTTTATTCCGTGCATTGTGATCCACGTGTTATGACATATCGTAATTCGAATCCATTTGTATTAGTTGGGGTAGGGGAAGTACTTGTTTATATGTGATCAATACCTTTAGATTCCTATGGTAGATTCATGTGGATAGCTAATCATACACTCATGTATGAATAACTGGACATGATACTCCCTACTGCACCTAAGCTGGTCACATATCAAGTAGTATTTCAAAACACCTAGAAATAGTAAGCATTTACTATGTTATTTTGATTTCCTATTTCATTGTTTACAACCATGACTCTAGTTGTACTTAATTATTATATATGTGATTTATGATTTTCAATTTTCTTTAATCATGTATTACATTTACTATATTCCTGTTTTATAGTCTCTATCATTTATCTGGAACTGTTTTTATTGATTGTACTTTGCTCCAATCCTGTCTGGATAACCATATTTTTAGGAGAAGTTGTGCTCACGTTCTTAGACTTCTGATGTATGCTATAAATGTAGAAACCTGTTACTCTAGCATAACAATAACTAAGACCTTGTGTTTCCTTGAATCTTGTATCCTCCTTACCTTTCGAAATAGTCGAGTCTCTGGAATAAGGAATTGATTATCAAGTGGTGATGATATATCTTTGGTTTTGTAATGGTATCTTAGACATTGAGATAAATTTGATGAAAGGAAAGCGGAACTAATGTTCGAAGAATAACAAAGAAAATAGTACCATTGTTGAATTTTTTAAAATGGTTATATTGAATAAATTATTTAGAGTATGGATTATATTCATATAAAGAGAAAATATGGAAATTTTAAGGAAGACCTAATGCAAAATAATGATGAAATCGTATATCAAAAATTTGAGAAATTATAAATATTTTGAGCTTACATTCTTAGGATTGATGGAAGTATTGAATGATGATTAAAGGAATGAGATTAAGGCACTGACTAATAAGAATTGGAGGTTATCAAATTATGCGATGATGATATAAAATTGAACATAGGATTCGTAATAGTAAACAATGAATGACTAAGAGATGCCAGAACACTAAATTTTTGGGGTTTGGAGTACAAAATCTAAGAATCAAGTTTATGAATTTTAGAATTTTTAAAAAAATATTCAAGGAAAATACATGTTTAAGGTAAAAAAAATATAATGCTCGATGGTTATATTGAGGTTAAAATTTATTTTAGTAACATTTATTACTAATAGAGAAAATAAAATTTGATCCTAACGGTGACAGTAGATTTGTAGAGGAATAATTTAAAGTATACTTCAAGATTAAGATGAAGAAGCTTGAATTTAAACCATGGTCAAGGATTAAATGTAAATAAATTTTGATTCGAAGAATTTAGATCTATTTAAAAAATAAAGGTTGTGAAATTTGAAACTTTTATAGATGACTGAGTTCGATAATAGATCATGAGATTGATTAAAAAAATTGAGTATGATAATTGATAAATGGTATGGAAGCATTGCATTCTAATAGTAGGGTCGTACAGAGATCGAGGCTATACAAGTATTTAGAAGCTGCAGATTTTCATCAACAATATCAATCCTTCTTAGCTTGATTTACTTTCGAAAATTGTAGAAAAAACATGTTCTTATTGGAGACCTATTATCAATTTCCATTGGAATGCTGGAACTATCACACTTTCAGTAAGTTCATGCTAGAACTGTATTTATATTGTGACAAATCTTGAACTGTCCTGACTATCAACCATAATGTTCATCTTCCTCCACTCTCTTTCCTTTCATATAAGTTATGTTCTATTAATCTATAACGTGTTTTTTGGTATCAGGACTGGATGCCAAAGATCATATTCTTGTCATGCATATCCCTAGAAGGCTTCATCTATTATAGTACTTACTGTTCTTATTTCCAGAACTTGAAATAGAGATGATTAAAGACTTGTTGTAACCTAAAAAATGCATGCCAAACTCCTTCTAAACTATCTCAGTTGATCATATATTTATGGTTAACTATAATTTTTCTGCTTTCATGATATGAAGGATTTTCTTGATTTTGTCACCTTAGAAAGATAATGTGCAATATCCTATTTATTTGTCCTTCTTCTAGTACTGCTCATACCTTGAATTTGTAAAGAATTCAATGGAAAAGCCATGACCGCTACAAGCGAACCCTATTTGTTCACTTGACCAACCAGGCCTGTCTATCCTAGTCATCTTTAAATTTCGAAGACGAATTTTTTTAAAGGGAGATAAATTTGTAACCATATCCGAATTAATTTATGTAGTTAGTAGCTAGTATAATTATACCATATAATATATATATATATATATATATATATATATATATATATATATATATATATATATATATATATGAAGCGGATGAAAAGCCCCCTTAGAAAACCCCATAAAACCCCCCCTCACTCTAATCCGTAATTTAATGTTAATATTAATGTTAATGTTAATATTAATGTTAATATTAACATTAAATACTAAAATTAACATTAAACTTTACATTAAAATTAATATTAATATTAATATTAACATTAACATTAATATTAACATTAACATTAACATTAATATATAAAAAAATAAAAAATTAACATTAACATTAATATTAATATTAACATTAATATTAACATTAATATTAATATTAACATTAATATTAACATTAATATTACGAATTAGAGTGAGGGGGATTTTTAGGGGTTTTCTAAGGGGGGCTTTTGATCCGCTCCCATATATATATATATATATATATATATATATAAAATATATATATATATATATATATATATATATATATATATATATATATATTATGTGACCTAAGTTAGGCCTAGAATAGGTTTTTGACATGTTGAGTTAAGTACAACCTAGTGTAGTGAGCTAGTAGGTTAGTTAAGTTAGGCCTAGAATAGGTTTTTGACATGTTGAGTTAAGTTCAACCTAGTGTAGTGAGCTAGTAGGTTAGTTTAGGTTACCAAAACCTATTCAAATCATTCCAAATTGTACCCAAACATGAACCTTATGTGTTAGTTCCAAGGCACAATTTTCGATGGAAAATTCTGAAACTGAAACAATTGTACAGACAACGTTTCAAATGCAACACCTTAAAGAAGATGTGCAACAGAGATCCTGGAGGATTTTGAATTACGAGGATCTAAAAAGATTCTATGTAATACACAAAAAGTCTAAAGAGACTTTGTGCAAGCGACTATCGGCAGTAGAGCTTCTAAAAAAGTTACTGTAAAAGGCAACAGCAGCGATGACAGGCGAGAATGAGATGCTGGGGTGAATGAACCACCGTTGCTCAAAGCTTTATTCGCCCCACACGAGCACGAATAGCTTCCAGGAACCAACAAGTTCACGAAGAACTTCTGGAACGCTCGTAAGTCAATATTTGAGACTTGAACGGGCTTTCTGGACTTAACAGACTTCCTCAACTCTCTTCTTGGTGCATCTTTCAAAGGAGGCCAAGGGGCTCTATTTATAGAGTGGAGTTGAGACTTCACCTCTTCTCCTATCCGATGTGGGACTAAAATACCAATACTCAAAAATAGAGTTTGATATTTTAGATCATCCCACAATCAGCATAGAAGTGTGCCAGTCCACCCCTACCCCCCGAACACTCCCGTTCATGCACGAGACATCCTGGAGTCCGTGTCCGAGTCCGAGTCCGCACAACAAAAATTAACTTGCATCCTTGTTGGATTTAATCCTTTTTCCTTCTAGGAAAATACTTCCACATGGCACAAACTTGTGCCCCACTACACCTCATGTGCACACCTCAACACAAGCAATGCATTATATTGAGATACTCACCATTTGGTGTAGCCGATGTAGGACTATCTTTTCTAGTCTAAAGGCAAAAACACCAACAATCCCCTACATATCTCAATATATGGGTTGAGCGTTCCCCATAGTGACTGTCCATCATGCATTAGGAGAGATGTCGCTACGACTTGAATCTTCCCGTATAGGTTAAATAACAGCATGATACAAGAATGGACTAAGCCTTGAATTCTGTACCATAACTGCAATTCTTCCTACTCACATAATGACATCAACTGTGCTTCTGGCTGCACATTGAAGGCCTTGTGCCAGCCTGGTTTCAGTGTATAATTTTTGGGCGTTTACAAGTTTACCCTCAAGAGACGGCCTGATATCTCTGTCCATACACTATAGGTGAGTTCTTTATAAAGAGTCATGGCATGAAGCATTGCGCTTCTTTGCGATGCTACGTCGCTATGACATGGCTTAAAGTCGAGGCTTTACCCCACCTGGGTACCTCATCGTAGTGTCATACTACTGTAGCATGAGGTCACAGGCCTCTTTGTAGTGCCAAACTACCCAGCATGAAGCCTTACGCTTTCGTGCGGTGTTACGCCGCTATGATATGGCCGCAAAGCCGAGGCTTTACCCTACCTGGTACCTCTTCGTGGTGTCATGCCACTGTAACATGAGGACATCGTCCTCTTTGTAGTGCTGTCTACTTCTCTTTATTACGATTATAATACAGCATTAGGCTACCTGCCTATTTGCGGTGCTACTCCGCAGTGACTTGGCTTGCAAAGCCGAGGCATTACCCCTACCTGGGAACCTCATGGTGGAGTCACCCTACTGTAGCATGGAGTTACACTCCTTGTAGTGCTGTGCTACCGTGCTTCCTGTAAAGCACTCCAGGCATTCACTTTGCCTGAGAACTCATTAAGGCATTTAAGCCAACCTTCCCACAAAAACCGTTTTCCGCAGAAAACAATAGTAGACATCAGTGGTTATAGGTCCGTAACCTCTCCATGTCCAATAGAACATGTACCCACCGTTCCTGATATTCTTCCGATTAGTGGTCCTCCTTTGAACCAAAAGCTAGATGCCTAGTAGATAAATCTTTGAACTAATAGCATAAAACTTTATGGTAGGAATACAATAATACAATATCAGAATGCCTTCAAGCCCATTTTACAAGTTGTGTCATCGACCAGCTGGCACTTGAGGTCCTTGGTGAACGGATCCGCTAGGTTCTCCTGACTCTGAACATCAATCACTGCAATAACACCTCTCTTGATAAGATCGTGTACTGCTCTGTGCTTCAACCGTACCATTCTCTTCTTCCCGTTGAAGAGTTCATTTGATGCCACTGCTGCTGTCGCCTGGTTGTCACAGTATATCGGTATTGCCGGTATCTGAGCCCCAACTACCGGAAGATCATACATGAGCTCCCGAAGCCACTCTGCTTCATCTGCAGCAGCATTCAATGCAAAGAATTCAGATTCCATGGAGGAGCGAGATAACATAGTCTACTTCTTCGACTTCTACGATATAGCAGCTCCGCCCATGGCGAATACGAATCCACCTGTGGAATACTCGCTCTCCATATTTGAACACCAGCTAGCATCACTGAAGCCTTCCACTACTGACGGATCTCCGCTGTAGAAAAGTGCATATGTCTGAGTTTTCTTAAGATATCTCATAACACGCTTCACAGCTTTCCAGTGCTCAACGCCTGGATTGCTAGTGAACCGACTCAGCATTCCTACTGCAAAAGCTATGTCAGGCCTTGTGGCAGTATTAGCGTACATCAAGCTTCCGATGACGCTAGCGTACTCCAACTGCCTGACGCTTTCCCTCGAATTTGGCTCCAGCTTCTGATCACTCCGGAACGGTGTATCAATAAAAGGAAGATCTTGATACCCGTAGCGAGTGAGCATCTTCTCAATATAATGAGATTGTGACAGCACTATTCCAGTGCCTGTCTGGATGATCTTGAGCCCCAAGATTACGTCGGCATCCCCCAAGTCCTTCATACTGAACTTGGTCGAGAGGAATTTCTTTGTCTCTATGACGCAGCTTAAATCCGTACCTAGGATTAGCATGTCGTCCACGTAAAGACATACGATTACTCCTCTTCCGTCAGCAAACTTCGTATAGACACACTTGTCTGTTTCACTGACCCTGTAGCCATTTGACCTTATCACCTTGTCAAACTTCTCATGCCACATTTTGGGAGCTTGTTTCAAACCATACAGAGACTTCATCAACTTGCAGACTTTGTCTTCCAGACCTCTGACGACAAAACCTTCTGGTTGTTGCATGTAGATCTCTTCGGTCAGCTCGCTATTAAGGAATACCGTTTTCACATCCATCTGATGTATCACCAGCTTGTGTATTACTGCTAGAGCAATTAACAATCTGATGGTTATCATCCGAGCTACTGGAGCATAAGTGTCAAAGTAGTCGATCCCCTGCTTCTGAGCAAACCCCTTGGCCACTACCCTGGCCTTGAACTTGTCAATGGTTCCATCTGCTTTCATCTTCTTCTTGAAGATCTATTTGCATCCGATGGGTCTTGCTCCTTCTGGCAGGTCAACCAATACCCATGTGTTGTTGGAGGTGATTGAGTCAATCTCGTTGTCTATCGCCTCCTTCCAGAATACAGCATCTCTGGTCTTCATCGCCTCATTATAGGTCAGCGGATCTGCTTCCACATGATAGGTGACGAAGTCATCTCCGAAGTCTTTCGGCCTCCTCGTTTGCTTAGTTGACGGCTCAGCGAGTTCTGGTTCAGCTGGTGTCTCCTTGACGACAGCTTCATCTTGGACTACTGGTTCATTAAAGACTTCTATCTGCTTTGTACCCTCATCATTCTTCGGAAGATCCGTGAGAACAATATTCTTGTATTTTGCAAACTTGTCTTCAAAGTATTCAGCATCGCGAGATTCGATGATATGGTTTGACTCGATATCAAAGAATCTTCGAGCATCACTCTTCTCGGTATACCCCAAGAAGATCGCCTTCGTAGTCCTTGTCCCCAGCTTCTGAATCTTCAGATCCGGGAGCTTCGCATAAGCCAGACATCCCTACACTCGAATGACATTCAAGTTAGGTCTGACTTTGAACCAGAGTTCATGAGGAGTTATGCCGGAAGTTGCATATGGCACTCTGTTCAGAATGAACGTTACCGTTAGTGCAGCTTCTCCCCAGTAACACTTTGGAAGACCCGCAGTCAACAGCATGGAGTTCATCATCTCTGTCAACGTTCTGTTCTTCCTTTCTGCTACTCCGTTGGATTGAGGAGAGTACGGAGCCGTTGTCTCATTGATGATTCCATGTTCTTTGCAGAATAATAAGAATTCATGAGACCGATACTCCCCGCCTCGATCACTCCTTAACCTCTTGAGTTGTTGTCCAGTTTGCCGCTCAGCCTCGGCCCTGAACTTCTTGAACTTCTCGAATGCTTCGTCTTTAGACTTGAGCAAGTAGACGAAAGCATACTTTGAGAAGTCATCGATAAAAGTAATGAAATACTTCATCCCGGCCTTTGTAGAGAATTGTTTGAAGTCACAGATATCTGAGTGAACCAACTCCAGAAGATCTGTGCTTCGATGGACCCTGTGAAAGGGTTTCCTTGTGATCTTCCTCTGAGCACATACTTCACATTTCTCTACCTTACCCCCACACTTGGAGATAAGTCCCAGACTAGACATTCTGTTAATCCTTTTACAATGAACATGTCCTAGCCTATTATGCCACAACTCAAGAGAATAATCAGAAAAAGTGATTGCATTTATATTATCATGCTGGGTTACAATAAGCTGAATCTTGTACATTCCTTCAGTTTGGAAAGCTTTCCCGAAGAATGTACCCTTCTTGGACATCACCAACTGGCCAACATTGATGTCCATCCTCAAGCCTGCATTGTAGAGCAGACTTCCAGAGATCAGGTTCTTAGCAATTACTGGAACATGCTTCACACCTTGAAGCGTCAGAGTGTTCTCCGATGTGAGTTTCAGCTCCACCGTCCCGATCCCCAGTACTTCAGCTTGTGCCTGGTTTGCCATTATGACCTTCTCTGAAGTTGGCTCATAAGAAACGAACCAGTCTTTGTCTGAACAGACATGGCAGGTCGCACCAGTGTCTATCCACCAGTCCAAGTCAGCCCCCACAGTTGCAACCTGTGCTATCATGGCAACTAGATTAGTAATCATAGAAACCTTACTAGGCTCACCTTGTTCTTTGGGCTTGAACTTGCATTCGGATTTGTAGTGGCCCTTCTTGCCACAATTGAAGCAAGTCACATGGGACTTGGACTTCTGCTGCTTGAAAGCAGGATCCTTCACTTTCAGATTCGTAAAGTCCTTCTTTTTGCGATGAGAAGCAGCCTGTTTCCCCTGGTATTCTCTGGTTTGAACCAGATTTGCCTTCGCCAGTTGCTTGGACAGAGTATCCATCTTCTGTTGAGAGCGCATCCCGTCCTCAATATGGATCTCTTGCAAGAAATCTTCCAAGCTAATTTCCATCTTCTTTCGATGCATCCTTGCATAGAAGTTGCTCCATTCTGTAGGAAGTTTCGCGACGATCCCTCCAACGACAAACTTGTCGACGAGGGGCATGTTCTCGTCTTCTAGTTTCTGACGCAACTTCAGAAACTCCTTCACTTGGGGCAGCATCGCCTTCTCGTCTTCGAAGGTCCACTTGTGGTATTTTTCTACCATAAAAATCTTGGACCGGTTCTCGTCATCTTTATAGAGCTTTCCCAAGGAGTCCCATATCTCTTTGGCAGATGTCTTCTTGGAGTAGGACTCTGCCAGAGAGTCTTCTGTGGAATTGAGTATCAGTAGTTTACATATACTGTTTTCTCTCTTCCACTTCGCTTGCTTGGTCGTAGCAGCGGCCACAGCCGCAGCAGATCCAGTGGTTGGAACGATCGGTTCTTTTTCTGACAGCACGTGATCAACATTCACGAGTTAAAGATTTAAAGTGACCTTTCGTTTCCATATCTGGAAGTGTTTGCCATCGAATTTCTCCAACTTGTTAAAGCCGGTATCGATGAGCGAAGCTCGAGAGTTATCCATCTTCTCAATAAAGCTTTGAGATTGTTAGTGCCGAGGCACAATTTTCGATGGAAAATTCTGAAACTGAAACAATTGTACAGACAACGTTTCAAATGCAACACCTTAAAGAAGATGTGCAACAGAGATCCTAGAGGATTCTGAATTACGAGGATCTAAAAAGATTCTACGTAATACACAAAAAGTCTAAAGAGACTTTGTGCAAGCGACTATCGGCAGTAGAGCTTCTAAAAAAAGTTACTTTAAAGGCAACAGCAGCGATGACAGGCGAGAATGAGATGCTGGGGTGAATGAACCACCGTTGCTCAAAGCTTTATTCGCCCCACACGAGCACGAACAGCTTCAGGAACCAGCAAGTTCACGAAGAACTTCTGGAATGCTCGTAAGTCAATATTTGAGACTTAAACGGGCTTCCTGGACTTAACAGACTCCCTCAACTCTCTTCTTGGTGCATCTTTCAAAAGAGGCCAAGGGGCTCTATTTATAGAGTGGAGTTGAGACTTCACCTCTTCTCCTATCCGATGTGGGACTAAAATACCGATACTCAAAAATAGAGTTTGATATTTTAGATCATCCCACAATCAGTATAGAAGTGTGCCAGTCCACGCCTACCCCCCGAACACTCCCGTGCATGCACGAGACATCCTGGAGTCTGTGTCCGAGTCCGAGTCCGCACAACAAAAATTAACTTGCATCCTTGTTGGATTTAATCCTTTTTCCTTCTAGGAAAATACTTCCACATGGCACAAACTTGTGCCCCACTACACCTCATGTGCACACCTCAACACAAGCAATGCATTATATTGAGATACTCACCATTTGGTGTAGCCGATGTGGGACTATCTTTTCTAGTCCAAAGGCAAAAACACCAACATTATGCACTTGGGTGTATATGGACTCAAACTAAGTGAGATAGGACTTGTGTTTGTCACCAAAATTATGGAATTTCAGCAGCTTGTATAGCCCTTAGATCCAACCTAGTGGTGGGGGTGGGGGGAGGGGGGAGGGAGAAGAAAGTGCAAATGTGGGTAGTTATTGAAACCACTCACCCACCCTTTCTTTAGGCATCCAAACCCATTATCTTTTTTCTCTCATTTCTCAATCAAACTTCATCCACAACCTTCTTTTTCTATCATTCTTCACTCCTCTACTCAATCTCTCTTGGTCGAAAATCTTAAGGAGCTTGGGGTTGTGCACAATTGAGGTTTGGGTGATTTTTTCAACTTTCAAAAGTAAACTATTTTCCTCCAACTTTGAACTAGTATAATTTTTCATATATGTAATATTTTTCAATTCTAGAAGTTTGTATGCAATCTTGGTTATGTTTTTTTTTACAAATTTTATGTTGGGAGTCATGTTCAAATTATTTCGTTTGATTAGTATAAATTAGGCTCAAACTTAACCTCGTGAATTCTGAATCCAAAAACTATATTTTTTTAATCCAAATTTGAAGTAGTGTAACTTTTCATATATGTCATATTTTTCAAATACATATATTCATATGAAATCTTGGTTATGTTGTCCACAAATTTTATGTTGGAGCCATGTCCAAAATACTTTATGGTGCAAATAAGACTCATAGTTGACCTCATGAACACCAAATTTTGAAATTATGGTTTTCTTCCAACTTTGAGCATAAATAACTTTTTGTTTAGTGATTATTTTCTAGAACCAATTATTGGATTAAAATTTATAATATTTTGTTTATGAACTTTGTATAGAAGCCCTGTCCGAAATAATTTGTTTCACTAGCATAAAATAAGACCAAATTAGACATCATGAGCACTTTTCTGCATACTGAAATAATTCTAATTCTAGAATTATTTTTTACCAACTTTGGATGTACATTGTTGTCTTTGTATACCATATTTGTATATTTCAATGCCATTTGTGTATTCTTGGTTAAGTTGTGAATCATTTCTTATAGGTTTCATTACTTAACTATATATTTTGGATTATGTAAATCGAGGACAAAGTGAGCTCCTGAATAACATTTTAGCATTTCAGTCTAAAACTTTTTTTGAAGGACAGAGATCAGTTTTCCAAAAATTAAACCGTTGAATTTCTGTGTGGTTTTTCCATGGTAACCTATAGTAAAATCTATATTAAACCCTAAAATTTGAGTCACAAGTTAAATTGTATGTTTACTCAAATGTTGCTTCCAAAACTGAAAAAATTATAAATTTCTGCACTTAAATTATTTCTAAAGTCCAAAATTAGTTTTCTTTTTGCAACTTTGTTCTTCGATTCTGAAAAATTCAACCGTTGGATTGGTTTAAAA
This sequence comes from Iris pallida, assembly GCA_029216955.1. Taxonomy (NCBI): domain Eukaryota; kingdom Viridiplantae; phylum Streptophyta; class Magnoliopsida; order Asparagales; family Iridaceae; genus Iris; species Iris pallida. Next base: position 19,998,650 of record JANAVB010034417.1, read on the forward strand.
TTTCCTTCTACTGTTAGACAAAACTTTATTCTTCTGAATTCTTAAGTTTGTACCATTCGTCATTATTTTCTGACTACTCTTTCACTAGCCTAAAATCAGGATAAAGTGAACTTTTGAAAACTTATTTTTGGGTAAAATATGAACTAGAAATTGTAGAAAGGTGTACCCTCTATCCATACCAACTTAACATTAGTGTTATATAGGTTAGATTACATGATTGTATAGGTTAGTTTTCATAGATTGATGATGTGTATTCATAATATAGATATTAGACGCACATACTTGATTATTATTTTCGGCTCAGGATCCCAGGCAAGTACACTTCTCTGATTGTTTTCAGTATATAATAGTTTCTATATTACATATTTTAGTAATGTGTACTTGATTTCCGATACATATGTTACACGGACTGGTACTGCATGGATTCCTAGTCAGAAGATGTGCCTTTCATGCTATTGTTGTACCATGATCATCATGCTCATGTTTATTCCGTACATTGTGATTTACGTGTTGTGACATGTCGTGATTCGGATCCATTTGTATTAGTTGGGGTGGAGGAAATACTAGTTTATATGTGATCAATTTATTTAGATTCCTATGGATAGCTAATAATACACTTATGTATAAATAGCCGGAACTGATACTCCCTGCCGCACCTAAGTCGGTCACATATCAAATAGCATTTCAAAACACCTAGAAATAATAAGCATTTACCATGTTATTTTGATTTCCTATTCTTTGTTTACTACCATGACTCTAGTTGTACTTAATTATTATACGTCATTTATAATTTCTAGTTTTCTTTAATCATGTATTACATTTACTATATTCTTGTTTTATAGTCGCTGTCATTTATTTGTAACTTCTTTCATTAATTATACTTTGCTCAAATCCTGACCAGATAACCATATTTTTAGAAGAAGTTGTGCTCTACTTCTTAGACTTCAGATGGATGCTATAAATGAGACTAATCTTACACATTGGACTAAGAGGTGATCTTGTATTTAGATATTATTATTTATTATTCATGTCTACCTTTAGCATGCTGTGATTGAGTACATGTTGGTAGTTGTTGGACTAGTATTAGTATGTTGGAGGTTTAGACAATGTTCTATCACCAATACAAAAATATAGGATGGACGTACCCATAACTCATGCCCAAATCTTCTGGGTGTGGGTCCTGACAAACTTTCACAAAATAGCCCCTCCAACAGAGGTGTCAAAGCTGAATCAGAATTCATCCTATTCCCTTCTTAGGACACTCCAAACCTCCTTCCACCATTCCACCATCGAACACGCGGCCCTACGACCTTCCTATAACACAACAACAAGCCCTTAGGCTGCCACAACCTTGGTTTGGTCGACACCAAGCCAAGAAGGCAACATAAAGTCGATCGAAGTGGGTTGAAACCTTAAAACAGGTACGTTGTTTTCCCGAGTGGGGTTCGTCTACTTTTTCTTGTCCGGTTGATGCAAAATAAAAACTAACATGAAGATTTATGTGTCCTCTATCATCTTTTAAAATTTTAGCACCTAGTTCGCAACGGTTTGCCCATGGCGTCCGTTTTACGCCAGGGTATCCAGATTCCACTCTGTCAGGAGTAGCTGATATTCGCAAGCCTTTGTGGAGCTACTCGACGGTTACAAGACCATTGGTAAGCACCCAAAAAACCCTTCTTTGATCCCTCTCCATGTATATAATCTTGCTTGTAGCAAAGTTTCGTGTTGTTTTGATATCAAACTTTGCTATGGTTGTCGCCGTAGTCGGCTGATTGCTAGGAAATCAATTTTCTTGATTGTTTGTTATCTTACTATTGAACTTCTCGATGTTAAAAATTCAAAAGACCCTTGGAGTAATTTCTGGATATGGTAAATTGAAATCAATTTTTTCAAAATATATAAATCTATCTTTGTTATGATCGAGTCGACCCGTTTTGTTTGAAAATTGGCAAGTTGTCTGAACCAATTGAACTTGTAACTAGATCATGAGTTATTGAGTAATTCTTATAAATAACCTATACAAATTATATTTAAAGTATTTTCCATTATTTTTTAGAATTTATAATAAATATTTAGTAATTATAGATATTATATTTTATTAAAATAATATGGTACTTAATGGGTGCATAGCTTTGATGACTTCAAGGATGGGTTACGTGAGATAGTTTGACTATATAAGTGGTGTCCATTGATACCAAGAGTTGATTGTGGTTGTTGGTGTGACATAGGAGTTCGTGGAGAGGAGACAGAAGGGATAGAAGCATCTCTTTTGCAAAACCAGCTATATGATACATGCAAGTGGACCTTGCCAAATTTTTAGTACATGTTGTCTTCTTTACTTTGTTATTTTGTTTCTATCTTCATATATCATGACATAGGAATAGTTGGTACTTAGCGTCCGATTAGTATTTGGGTGTCGATGTCTATTTATTGATATCAAGTACTGATACTAGGCATGATGATATGTTAAACTCATGTCCATTGACACGATAGACCACATGACACAGATACGATGGATGATGATGATATAATACGGAGTCTGACATAAGATATTCGTGGCTATGGACTCTATGATAGCATGTAGTACTAGCTCGCATGACTTGTTACTTGTTCATGAGTTCCATTTGACTTACTTGACTGGTTAGTTTAGAGCATGGGATAGGGATGACTCTACCGAAGTACTCGGCAGTCGTGACTCATGACCATGTCTTCTTATTTGGGGTTTGGTTATTTCGTGTGCCAGGGTCTCTGTAGCAGAGCCTTGGAGTTGTTCCATGTTCACTCATTGGTATAACGACATGGTGTTATGAGTGATTTCCATTTTGGTTGTGCCTGATATTAGGATTGTCCTCAACTGCATATGTGCAATTAGATGGCTATGGTAGTTACTTTCAAATTATATTTTCTCTCTACTATTACTTGGCATGCATATTATGTACCTTGCTATGTCACTTGGGGACTTGGTGGTCTCTCCAGGTAGTCATTTTTGCAGAAATTTTTTTTTGATCCGTGTGGTGTTGTTGTGTTCGGCTCAGATATATATTTGGTTGATATTTTTATTATTTTCTATTATACTTATATTTTTTGTCATTTTATTCTGCTGACATAGTCTACTTTTACAAATTTTATCTTGTTATAACATTGTCAAGACGATTGTAACAGAGTTTGGTCTAATTTATTGTATATTCTATATTCTTGTTTGTTTGTGGGATCCAGTGTGTTAATGTCTGACCAACATTAGTACACTTGGTCTTACGAAGAATTTATCTTCAGTGGATTGAGATTAGAATTATCTTAGTGATATAAAGATATAACTACATGACTTAGACAACTTGTACATATTCAAGCTGGGCTGGAGTGCACTTGATACGTAGCTGACATGTATACGCATTCCTAGTCCTACGTATTTTGGGACTGGGTCATTATATATTTTTGTGGTGGCCCATGCAGGTCGAGATTATATCGTTTCAGTTATGTTGCACCGAGTGAGCCTGCAATATAATATTGTATTAGAATCTCAATCCATAATTACTATTGAAAATCCTTTAACTTCTATTATCGTCCTTGAATCTCGTGTTTGTATTCGTTCATACCTTTTTTGAACTCCTTATATTGGATTCTCGTCTTTTCCTATTTTGAAAAGACGAATGTGTATTCTGGTAAGCTATTTGAATTGTATTTTATTGTATATAGGAATAAGGTGGATAGAATAATTTAATGGATGATTATCTAAGACAAGGATTGGATAGACACCTATACTAGATGGAAAAGTAGGTAGGAGTTGCATTCTTACTTCTATGTATGAGGTTTAATTAGTGGGCAAATCTATTTTAATCAGTGGGTAGGCATTCCTACAACTTTTTTAAGAGTTGGAGTTGGATTAGAAGTTTTGCATATTCATGAATATTTGTTGGAAGATAAGATAAAATTTTCCATGATGGCTAAAGATGCGATCTGAGAGATTATACAATTGAACCCTGGATTTAGACATAGCCCCTAAACCAAATAAGAACACCTTTATGAAAGGCCTTCAGAAGATATGACTTCATGATAGAATGATTCGATGAGACTTGACTTGATGATTAGATATAAGTATGTATAATATTTGATCATCACACTGTGGTAGGAATTATTAATTGGAGGAGATAGGAATCCATGCTTAACAGGACTAGATAATTAACTAATGTGGGTAGGATTTTTATAGATACTCCTCCAAGATGATAGCCAGAATAGAGTACAGTATAAGGCTTAACCCTAATAGAAGACCTGATGATCATTAGACTAAACCAAATTACCCTTTGCCTAAGCTAGATAGAGTTCTAAATAGAAGTATACATAAACTATTTGGGTTGGTTAGAAGAATACTATAAGATTTCTTGATCATAATGGTTAGGGTGAGTAAGAATGCAACTTGGAGGAATATATAGTGGAATTTAGTCACATATTCTAATCAGTATGGGAGTGCCAAACTAAAATAGACATCGAGGATCTCGTTAAGGTAAATAATTCAATGAAGCATAATGTTCATGACTGGATATAAATATTGTTGGTGTTTTTGCCTTTCGACTAGAAAAGATAGTCCCACATCGGCTACACCAAATGGTGAGTATCTTAATATAATGCATTGCTTGTGTTGAGGTGTGCACATGAGGTGTAGTGGGGCACAAGTTTGTGCCATGTGGAAGTATTTTCCTAGAAGGAAAAAGGATTAAATCCAACAAGGATGCAAGTTAATTTTGTTGTGCGGACTCGGACTCGGACACGGACTCCAGGATGTCTCGTGCATGCACGGGAGTGTTCGGGGGGTAGGCGTGGACTGGCACACTTCTATGCTGATTGTGGGATGATCTAAAATATCAAACTCTATTTTTGAGTATTGGTATTTTAGTCCCACATCGGATAGGAGAAGAGGTGAAGTCTCAACTCCACTCTATAAATAGAGCCCCTTGGCCTCCTTTAAAAGATGCACCAAGAAGAGAGTGAAGGGAGTCTGTAAAGTCCAGAAAGCCCGTTCAAGTCTCAAATATTGACTTACGAGCGTTCCAGAAGTTCTTCGTGAACTTGCTGGTTCCTGGAAGCTGTTCGTGCTCGTGTGGGGCGAATAAAGCTTTGAGCAACGGTGGTTCATTCACCCCAGCATCTCATTCTCGCCTGTCATCGCTGCTGTTGTCTTTTACAGTAACTTCTTTTTAGAAGCTCTACTGCCGATAGTCGCTTGCACAAAAGTCTCTTTAGATTTTTTGTGTATTACGTAGAATCTTTTTAGATCCTCGTAATTCAGAATCCTCCAGGATCTCTGTTGCACATCTTCTTTAAGGTGTTGCATTTGAAACGTTGTCTTTACAATTATTTCAGTTTCAGAATTTTCCATCATAAATTGTGCCTCGGCACTAACAATCTCAAAGCTTTATTGAGAAGATGGATAATTCTCGTGCTTCGCTCATCGATACCGGCTTTAACAAGTTGGAGAAATTCGATGGCGAACACTTCCAGATATGGAGACGAAAGGTCACTTTAAATCTTCAACTCGTGAATGTTGATCACGTGCTGTCAGAAGAAGAACCGATCGTTCCAACCACTGGATCTGCTGTGGCTGTGGCCACTGCTACGACCAAGCAAGCAAAGTGGAAGAGAGAAAACAGTATATGCAAACTACTGATACTCAATTCCATGGAAGACTCTCTGGCAGAGTCCTACTCCAAGAAGACATCTGCCAAAGAGATATGGGACTCCTTGGGAAAGCTCTATGAAGATGACGAGAACCGGTCCAAGATCTTCATGGTAGAAAAATACCACAAGTGGACCTTCGAAGACGAGAAGGCGATGCTGCCCCAAGTGAAGGAGTTTCTGAAGTTGCGTCAGAAACTAGAAGACGAGAACATGCCCCTCGTCGACAAGTTTGTCGTTGGAGGGATCGTCGCGAAACTTCCTACAGAATGGAGCAACTTCTATGCAAAGATGTATCGAAAGAAGATGGAAATTAGCTTGGAAGATTTCTTGCAAGAGATCCATGTTGAGGACGAGATGCGCTCTCAACAGAAGATGGATACTCTGTCCAAACAACTGGCGAAGGCAAATCTGGTCCAAACCAAAGAGTACCAGGGGAAGCAGGCTGCTTCTCATCGCAAAAAGAAGGACTTCACGAATCTGAAAGTGAAGGGTCCTGCTTTCAAGCAGCAGAAGTCCAAGTCCCATGTGACTTGCTTCAATTATGGCAAGAAGGGCCACTACAAATCCGAATGCAAGTCCAAGCCCAAAGAACAAGGTGAGCCTAGTAAGGTTTCTATGATTACTAATCTAGTTGCCATGATAGCACAGGTTGCAACTGTGGGGGCTGACTTGGACTGGTAGATAGACACTGGTGCGACCTGCCATGTTTGTCAGACAAAGACTGGTTCATCTCTTATGAGCCAACTTCAGAGAAGGTCATAATGGCAAACCAGGCACAAGCTGAAGTACTAGGGATCGGGACGGTGGAGCTGAAACTCATATCGGGGAACACTCTGACGCTTCAAGGTGTGAAGCATGTTCCAGTAATTGCTAAGAACCTGATCTCTGGAAGTCTGCTCTGCAACGCAGGCTTGAGGATGGACATCAATGCTGGCCAGTTGGTGATGTCCAAGAAGGGTACATTCTTCGGAAAAGCTTTCCAAACTGAAGGAATGTACAAGATTCAGCTTGTTGTAACCCAGCATGATAATATAAATGCAATCACTTTTTCTGATTATTCTCTTGAGTTGTGGCATAATAGGCTAGGACATGTTCATTGTAAAAGGATTAACAGAATGTCTAGTCTAGGACTTATCTCCAAGTGTGGGGGTAAGGTAGAGAAATGCGAAGTATGTGCTCAGACGAAGATCACAAGGAAACCCTTTCACAGGGTCCATCGAAGCACAAATCTTCTGGAGTTGGTTCACTCAGATATCTGTGACTTCAAACAATTCTCTGCAAAGGCCGGGATGAAGTATTTCATTACTTTCATCGATGACTTCTCAAAGTACGCTTTCGTCTACTTGCTCAAGTTTAAAGACGAAGCATTCGAGAAGTTCAAGGAGTTTAGGGCCGAGGCTGAGCGGCAAACTGGACAACAACTCAAGAGGTTAAGGAGTGATCGAGGCGGGAAGTATCGGTCTCATGAATTCTTATCATTCTGCAAAGAACATGGAATCATCAATGAGACAACGGCTCCGTACTCTCCTCAATCCAACGGAGTAACAGAAAGGAAGAACAGAACGTTGACAGAGATGATGAACTCCATGCTGTTGACTGCGGGTCTTCCAAAGTGCTACTGGGGAGAAGCTGCACTAACGGCAAAGTTCATTCTGAACAGAGTGCCATATGCAACTTCCGACATAACTCCTCATGAACTCTGGTTCAAAGTCAGACCTAACTTGAATGTCATTCGAGTGTGGGGGTGTCTGGCTTATGTGAAGCTCCCGGATCTGAAGATTCAGAAGCTGGGGACAAGGACTATGAAGGCGATCTTCTTGGGGTATGCCGAGAAGAGTGATGCTCGGAGATTCCTTGATATCGAGTCAAACCATATCATCGAATCTCGCGATGCTGAATACTTTGAAGACAAGTTTGCAAAACACAAGAATGTTGTTCTCGCGGATCTTCTGGAGAATGATGCGGGTACAAAGCAGACAGAAGTCTTTAATGAACCAGTAGTCCTAGATGAAGCTGTCGTCAAGGAGACACCAGCTGAACCAGAACTCGCTGAGCCGTCATCTAAGCGAACGAGGAGGCCGAAAGACTTCGGAGATGACTTCGTCACCTATCATGTGGAAGCAGATCCGCTTACCTTTGATGAGGCGATGAAGACCAGAGATGCTGTATTCTGGAAGGAGGCGATATACAACGAGATTGACTCAATCACCTCCAACAACACATGGGTATTGGTTGACCTGCCAGAAGGAGCAAGACCCATCAGATGCAAATGGATCTTCAAGAAGAAGATGAAAGCAGATGGAACCATTGACAAGTTCAAGGCCAGGCTAGTGGCCAAGGGGTTTGCTCAGAAGCAGGGGATCGACTACTTTGACACTTATGTTCCAGTAGCTCGGATGACAACCATCAGATTGTTAATTGCTCTAGCAGCAATACACAAGCTGGTGATATATCAGATGGATGTGAAAATGGCATTCTTAATGGCGAGCTGACCGAAAAGATCTACATACAACAACCAGAAGGTTTTGTCGTCAGAGGTCTGGAAGACAAAGTCTGCAAGTTGATGAAGTCTCTGTATGGTTTGAAACAAGCTCCCAAAATGTGGCATAAGAAGTTTGACTAGGTGATAAGGTCAAATGGCTATAGGGTCAGTAAAACAGACAAGTGTGTCTATACGAAGTTTGCTAACGGAAGAGGAGTAATCGTTTGTCTTTACGTGGACGACATGCTAATCCTAGGTACGGATTTAAGCTGCATCACGGAGACAAAGAAATTCCTCTCGACCAAGTTCAGTATGAAGGACTTGGGGGATGCCGACGTAATCTTGGGGCTCAAGATCATCCGGACAGGCACTGGAATAGCGCTGTCACAATCTCATTATATTGAGAAGATGCTCACTCGCTACGGGTATCAAGATCTTCCTATAATTGATACACCGTACCGGAGTGATCAGAAGCTGGAGCCAAATTTGAGGGAAAGCGTCAGGCAGTTGGAGTACGCTAGCGTCATCGGAAGCTTGATGTACGCTACTACTGCCACAAGGCCTGACATAGCTTTTGTCGTGGGAATGCTGAGTCGGTTCACTGGCAATCCAGGCATTGAGCACTGGAAAGCTGTGAAGCGTGTTATGAGATATCTCAAGAAAACTCAGACATATGCACTTTTCTACAGCGGAGATCTGTCAGTAGTGGAAGGCTTCAGTGATGCTAGCTGGTGTTCAGATATGGAGAGCGAGTATTCCACAGGTGGATTCGTATTCGCCATGGGCGGAGCTGCTATATCGTGGAAGTCGAAGAAGCAGACTATGTTATCTCGCTCCTCTATGGAATCTGAATTCTTTGCATTGGATGCTGCAGATGAAGCAGAGTGGCTTCGGGAGCTCATGTATGATCTTCCGGTGGTTGGGGCTCAGATACCGGCAATACCGATATACTGTGACAACCAGGCGGCAACAGCAGTGGCATCAAATGAACTCTTCAACGGAAAGAAGAGAACGGTACAGTTGAAGCACAGAGCAGTACACGATCTTATCAAGAGAGGTGTTATTGCAGTGATTGATGTTCGGAGTCAGGAGAACCTGGCGGATCCGTTCACCAAGAGCCTCAAGCGCCAGCTGATCGATGACACAGCTTGTAAAATGGGCTTGAAGGCATTCTGATAGTGTGTCTTTGTAATCCTACCATAAAGTTTTATACTATTAGTTCAAAGAGAAATCTACTAGGCATCTAACTTTTGGTTCAAAGGAGGATCACTGACTGGGAAACTATCAGGTAACAGTGGGTACTTGTTCTCTGGAACATGGAAGGGATACGGACCCATAACCACTGTTGTCTACTATGTATTTTCTGCAGAAAAAACTGATCCTGTGGAAGGTTGGCTTAAACGCCTTAATGAGTTCTCAGGCAGAGTGAATGCCTGGTGTGCTTTACAGAAAGCACGGTAGAGCAGCACTACAAGGAGTAAAACTCCATGCTACAGTGGGGTGACTCCACCATTAGGTTCCCAGGTAGGGGTAATGCCTCGGCTTTGCAAGCCAAGTCACAACGGCGTAGCACCGCAAATAGGCAGGTAGCCTAATGCTGTATGACGTAATTAAAAAGTTGTAGACAACACTACAAAGAGGACGATGTCCTCTTGTTACAGTGGCATGACACCACGAAAAGGTACCAGGTAGGGTAAAGCCTCGGCTTTGCGAGCCATGTCATAGCGGCGTAACACCGCACGGAAGCGCAAGGCATCATGCTGGGTAGTTTGGTACTACAAAGAGGCCTGTGACCTCATGCTACACTAGTATGACACTACGATGAGGTACCCAGGTGGGGTAAAGCCTCGGCTTTAAGCCATGTCATAGCGGCGTAGCATCGCAAAGAAGCGCAATGCTTCATGCCATGACTCTTTATAAAGAACTCACCTATAGTGTATGGACAGAGATATCAGGCCGTCTCTTGAGGGTAAACTTGTAGACGCCCAAAAATTATACACTGAAACTAGGCTAGCACAAGGCCTTCAATGTGCAGCCAGAAGCACAGTTGATGTCATTATATGAGTAGGAAGAATTGCAGTTATGGTGCAGAATTCAAGGCTTAGTCCATTCTTGTATCATGCTGTTATTTAACCTATGCGGGAAGATTCAAGTCGTAGCGACATCTCTCCTAATGCATGATGGGTAGTCACTGTGGGGAACGCTCAACCCATATATTGAGATATGTGGGGGATTGTTGGTGTTTTTGCCTTTGGACTAGAAAAGATAGTCCCACATCGGCTACACCAAATGGTGAGTATCTCAATATAATGTATTGCTTGTGTTGAGGTGTGCACATGAGGTGTAGTGGGGCACAAGTTTGTGCCATGTGGAAGTATTTTCCTAGAAGGAAAAAGGATTAAATCCAACATGGATGCAAGTTAATTTTTGTTGTGCGGACTCGGACTCGGACACGGACTCCAGGATGTCTCGTGCATGCACGGGAGTGTTCGGGGGGTCGGCGTGGACTGGCACACTTCTATGCTGATTGTGGGATGATCTAAAATATCAAACTCTATTTTTGAGTATTGGTATTTTAGTCCCACATCGGATAGGAGAAGAGGTGAAGTCTCAACTCCACTCTATAAATAGAGCCCCTTGGCCTCCTTTGAAAGATGCACCAAGAAGAGAGTGAAGGGAGTCTGTAAAGTCCAGGAAGCCCGTTCAAGTCTCAAATATTAACTTATGAGCGTTCCAGAAGTTCTTCGTGAACTTGCTGGTTCCTGGAAGCTGTTCGTGCTCGTGTGGGGCGAATAAAGCTTTGAGCAACGGTGGTTCATTCACCCCAGCATCTCATTCTCGCCTGTCATCGCTGCTGTTGCCTTTTACAGTAACTTCTTTTTAGAAGCTCTACTGCCGATAGTCGCTTGCACAAAAGTCTCTTTAGATTTTTTGTGTATTACGTAGAATCTTTTTAGATCCTCGTAATTCAGAATCCTCCAGGATCTCTGTTGCACATCTTCTTTAAGGTGTTGCATTTGAAACGTTGTCTTTACAATTGTTTCAGTTTCAGAATTTTCCATCGTAAATTGTGCCTCGGCACTAACAAATATTTTTAGGAGTTTATATTTGTATTGAGTTTCGAGGAAATTTTTACTTGGAGGATATAGAAATTATGACATAGTGAATGAAATTACCATGGATAGTAGCCTAAATGACTCCACTAGAGAAATTATTATCGGATGATAATATCAGAATGATCAAGGAGTATTAGATATAGTAGAAAGGTCTGAGTTAGAATAGACAATCATCTCTATATATGGTGATACTAGCCTTTAAATTACCTATAAAAGACTAGGACTAAAAAGTGACCAATAAGTTTATAGTATGTCAGGAGTACTAGATCTAAGCATCTGCTTAACTCAGCCTTGACCTTACCTAGTATATAGGTGTAAAATAGTGGGACGTACTTATAAGAATTGTATAACTTATTGATAATTAGAAATATATAGATTATTAATTGTACTACTAAAGGGGTTTGATATATAACTTATTACGATATAGTATAGAGTTTAAGGATTGATCGAATAAGGATTGATTATGATTTTTCTATTTCTAATGGTTAGCCATAGCGAAGGGCTTGAGAGCTGAGTTAGAAACCTTACCTTAAGTAGACTAGCAAATCCTTCATCGATGCGGGATAATTAGGAATCCCAGAGGAATTGTTACTAGAATAGTTATGTTTGGGTTAAGGTGCTTACAATAGTTATAAAGAGGGGAGAATTATAGGCGCAGTACTATGATAGGATGATTAATTGAAAAGGAGCAAGAATAAAAAAATATAGGAAAAAAAACTGAGAAGTGACAATTGAGATAAGGATTATGATAAGGGATTATCTATAATGATGTAATCAGGATTGCAGAAAGGATGTGCTTGAGTGAGTTGTGTGGCTGTGAACTCAACCTTGAAGTCGAGAATCAAATAAAGAATGGAAAGATTAGCTCGAGGAATTAGATGGTGCGAGTTTCATGATAGGTAAAGGTAATGTTAGGAAATCGTTATGTCATACAAAATTATTGATGAGGCAATAGAAAGCCAGTGTCATAGATTATTAAGAGGCTTATGATCAAGATTATGGCATTTAAAAAACAGAAAAAATGAAATGACATGAGATGATAAGAAAAAGAAAAAAAATTCAAGATAGAGGTGCAGGAGTGTAATAGAAGTAGAGCATCCTTAAATAAGATTTGATAGATGGGATCTAAGGTTTGAGTTGTATAGTAAAACATTTGGAGAAAAAGTTATTTTGTAGGCTGAGGAAAATATAAAAAATTTAATACTATATTTAATTTTCAAGGATCGAGGATGGTTAATGATCTTGGTAGATTACATTCTCAGCATATTAATATCATGCTGTTGGAAGCTACATTTGAGAAAGCTAGGCCATAGAATGGCGTGAACTAGTGGAAGAAAATGGTAGATAAATTTGTAAGAAGATATAAATTAGGATGGATCTAGAATTGATTGTATCCAAACTCTTGGTAGGCTATGTCAACTTAGATCCATTGCTATTAGCATACTCTAGAAATCCTATGCGGCTAGTTTGCTTTATACCATACTTTCATGTAATTTTGAGGACAAAATTCTAAGTATCGAATGTCCATCAATCAAAACAAGTTACTGACAACTATATTGATCGACTTCTTTTATTCTTAAGTTGTACCACTCAACTTTATTTATCATGTCAGATATAATCCACCTATAGGGTTTACATGACATCCTTATGAGTTCCTTAAGGGGACATCATCAACCCCATACATCGGGACATGGATTCCTTTTATAATCAACAACCTATCATACACATAATGCCATTACCCAATTCATAGAGGTTATTGACTCATTATGAATCTCACTCTTTTATGAATCAAAGAAATGTACACTATATATACATGTCTGTTATTATATTCGGATTAAGAGCACAAGCATCCATAATAACAGAGGTATTTGTTCTCTTATGTAGTTAGTACAAAGAGAACAACCTCAAGTGGTCATGTTCAATACACACAAAGTGCACTAGTATAAACCTATAGTCAAGATAGACTAATGCTAGATTATACTACAACCTTACCAATGGTTTGTCCAAATCCATCTATATTGTGAACCATTTATATATTCTATAAGGGACTGATAATCTGATCTTCTGTGTGTCCCACATACCATATTATCTATAATGTAGAATATCAAACACTTGCATTAACATATAACAAATATAAAATGCTAACATTTGCCCATATGATTCTCATTAAAAAATAATAGGAAAATATAGATAATACAAAAGTGATGCTTTTAGTATATAACCCTAATACTATTTTTAATTGTGCAACATTCGTGTATAATTTTTAACTCAAACCTAAGCTTTGCACCTATGTCCGTTCCAATCGAAAATTTGAGACATAACTTCGACATATTCCTTGCAATCAATATATGACCATGACATTAAATTTAGATTACAACATCCATGATATTTGTGTCACACCCAATTAGACTTTTACATACTTTCTATTTATTGTAAATCCCAATGACATAATCTATAGTCCTAATGAGCTACCAATTTGACTTAGTCCAAACCTTGTCCAAACTTAATCTAGATACTTATACACCCTCACATGGTTCATTCCAAACACTATACATATTGTCCACTCTACAAAACACTACACTCCAAGGTTCACCACTCAAAACCTTACATCTAAACTTTTGGAAAATAATTTTAGCTTTGCACCATTTGTAATACACCCAACTCTACACCTCACCACTTAAAACCTAATGGATGACTTAAGTGTGGTCAAACACACTTAGTGGACAACCATAACCATATTACTTTTTATATTCCTTTACCCCATAACCTTCCTACCTCTTCACTTCTTCACTCATGCATAACCCCATTCTTTATGACAATTTAACTCAACTTTTCACCCCCTAGTAAATGGCCACCCTATGACCTCCTTTTCACTTATTGCATCAAACCACCTGAACAAACCCTCTTCCAGACAACTTCTCTCCACAAACTATTTTCCAAAACCTTCTCCATCTTCCTCCACACCTTTATCTATTCAGCCTTACCTAGGATGATCCGAATTCAGCTAGTCTCTGCCAATCTAGACATATCTCCCTCCATACTAAGTATTTTTATCTCAAATTCAGTAAATTTATTCCTCTCCCTGTCCTCAACACTTTATATTCACAAACTTTCTATCAAAATCCATTCCAACTTCTTCAAAACAACCTGTCCAACAGAGGTGTCCAAGCTAAATCTGAATTCAGCCTATTCCTTTCTTAGGCCACTCCAAACCTCCTTCTACCCTTCTACCACCTCACACGTAGCCCTAAGAACTTCCCCTAACACCACAACAAGCCCTCAGTCTGCCACAACCTTGGTTTGGTCTACACCAAGCCAAGAAGGCAACCCGAAGTCGATCGAAGTGGACTGAAACCTCAAAGCAGGTACGTTGTTTCCCCGAGTGGGTTTTGTCCAATTTTCTTGTCCGGTTGATGCAAAATAAAAATCAACATGAAGATTTATGTTTCCTCTATCATCTCTTAAAGTTTTAGCACCTAGTTCGTAATGGTTTGCCCGTGGCATCCGTTTTATTCTAGGGTGTCCAGATTCCACTCTATCGGGAGTAGCTGCTGTTCGCAAGCCTTTGCGAAACTATTCGACGGTTACATGACCATTGCTAAACACCCAAATAACTCTTCTTTGATCCCTCTCTATGTATATAAACTTGTGGCAAAGTTTCGTGTTGTTTTGATATCAAACTTTGCTATAGTTGTTGCCGTAGTCGGCCGATTGGTAGGAAATCAATTTTCTTGATTGTGTGTCATTTTGCTATTGAACTTCTCAGTGTTAAAAAATCAAGAGACCCTTGGAGTAATGTTTGGATATGGTAAATTGAAATCAATTATTTTAAAATATACAAATCTATCTTTGTTATGATCGAGTCGACCCGTTTTGTCGAAAAATTGGCAAGTTGACTGAACCAATCGAACTTGTAACTAGATCATGAGTTATTCTTATAAAAAACCTATACAAATTATATTTATAGTATTTCCATTATTTTTTATAATTTATAATAAATATCTAGTAATTATAGATATTATAATATGGTACTTAATGGGTGCATAACTATGATGACTTCTAGGATGTGTTGTATGAGATAGACTATAGAAGTGGTGTCCATTGATTCCAAGAGTTGATTATGGTTGTTGATGTGACATAGAAGTTCATGGTGAGAAGACAGAAGCATCTCTTTTGTAAAACTAGCTGCAGGATACATGCAAGTGCACATTGCCAAATTTTTAGTATATGTTCTCTTCTTTACTTTGTTCTCTTGTTTCTATCTTCATATATATCATGACATTGGAATAATTGGTACTTAGCGCCCGATTAGTATTCGGGTGTCAATATCTATTTATTGATATCGAGTACTGACACTAGGCATGGCGATATATTAAACTCATGTCCATTGATACGAAAGACCGCAGGACATAGACACGATTGATGTTGATGATATGATACGGAGTCTAACTTGAGATATTCGTGGCTACGGACTCTGTGATAGCATGTAGTACTAGCTCGCATGACTTGTTACTTGTCCATGAGTTCCACTTGACTTGACTTGACTGGTTGGTTTAGAGCATGGGGTAGGGATGAATCTACCGAAGTACTCGGTAGTCTTGACTCGTAATCATGTCTTCTTATTTGGGGTTTGGTTATTTCGTGTGCCAGAGTCTCTGTAGCAGAGCCTAGTAGTTGTTCCGTGTTCACTCATTGGTATAACGACACGGTGCTATGAGTGATTGCCGTTTTGGTTGTGCCTGGTATTAGGATTGTCCTCAACTGCATATGCGCACTTAGATGGCTATAGTAGTTACCTTTTATATTATATTTTCTATCTACTGTTACTTGGCATGCCTATTATATACTTGCTATGTCCTCTCAGGACTTGTGATCTCTCAAGGTAGTCATTTCTTAAAGAAATTTTGTTGATCAGTGTGGTTTTGCTGTATTCGGCTCAGGTATATATTTGGTTGGTATTTTCATTATTTTGCATTATTATTATCTTTTTTGTTATTTTATTCTGCTGACATAGCCTAGTTTTGCAAGCTTTATCCTTTGTTATAGGCTCTTCCAGACAATTGTAAAAGAGTTTGGTCCACTTTATTATATATTCTATTCTCGTTATCTGTGGGATCCAGTATGTTATTTATCACTCCCCAGTTCGAAAATATATCGGAACCCAAGACATGAGCATGCCACCTGTACGACTAGAATAAGTATTTCCAATTTAATGGACTTATCCTAATCGTAGTATGCTGAATCCTATATCTATAATGTAATAGTCACACGTAAACTAATATCTCCACAATAACAACACTATAATCTTATCTATAGAATAACAAGCATAACACAAATGAATATAATAAATCTCTGAATGAAATAGAATATAAGTTTGAATAATCAAATACAAAATCTGTTTGAGATAAACAAGTCTGGTGGAAATATATCCACGAAATCAAAGTACAATGCTGGAATAATAAAAATACTAAAATAAGGAAATAGTCGGGTATAACTAGCTAGATAAAATGTCCATGACTCTAATCAGATATCAACCCCTGGATCAGGAAAACTCCTCTGGCAGAACCTTTATTTCCTCTGCAAGATAGCCGGGCTCGATGCCTGGTCCATAAATTGTAAGATAAAGATACTCGTCAAGATCTGGGAAATAATCAGGTCCTTAGGGGACATAACATGATACAAAATAGCAAGCTACGATATGAACTGAAATAAATATAGGAAATAAACTAGGTAAACTATCCATCTACGTGAATGCATGTCGAAGACGACTTTGGGCCGTATGGGTAGGTAAGGGAGTAGCATTAGTGTCAACTAATGCTGGAACATATACTAGCATACTTTTTCGACCATACCGGATACTACTCTGTGGCCGCTAACAGAAATATCCATTAGTATGTCCAGTAACATGGCACACTGAGTTTGATATGCAAGTGTCTGTTCCATACGCCTACTAATAGTCTTTTCCTCCCTGTCCTGCTCGAATCACATCTATGACTCTGGCATTCTACATCACAATACAAGTCTCTACCTAGACTCACTCTAACCAATATATGAACCGTCACACAATCCACCCGTATTGGTAGCTAGCCAAAAACGTAGGCTCGTACCAACAAAATGTAAACTCACTCAAGATATCTTTATTGCTATTCCGGAGAGTTTACTAACCTCTAAGTCACACCACAAAATCATATCAACGAAACCATCGATAGCACCCAAGACACATTTGGTCGCACAACACTAACTCATCTATTCCTATGCACAACAATAAACCATGTATTTAAATAGTACAATAGAGGTAGCAAAATATCTTGCCTGGATTTGCAACAAAGGAATAAATTATTGATCCGGTGTCACCCTCCGCAGTCACGGTCTCACGAACTCCTATAAATATATATATAACTAACATTAATAACCACACTAATATTATTATTGTAATTGATATTTTTTTTCAATTATATATATATATTCTTTTTTAAAAAAGATTATATATATATATATATATATATATATATATATATATATATATATATATATATATATATATATATATATATATATAGAAAAAATATAGTACATAGAAAAATATATTACATAGAAAAAAAATATAGTACATAGAAAAAAATATAGTACATAGAATTATCTAACTATATACCAGTCATAACCAGTCATAATACATACTAGTCATAATACTCCTACAAGGGCTAACAAAATTCCATAAAATATAAATAGAAAATATTCAGTATTAATTCTAAAATAATTCTCTATAATTCTAAAAATATATTTTGTATAATTAATATTGCATAAAACCATTTAGAAATCAATTCATGATCAAACTAGTATCCGTATTGATAAATCAACTTAATTAGAACTCGTTTAACCATAAATAAAATAACTTTAATATTCTAAAATAAATGGTAAACAATTATTTAAATTATCAAATATTCATGATCATGAGTCGAGGGTCGATAATATGGAGCATTGTATGCACACAAAATTATTTGGGACTCACAAGATGGTAATGTTGATAGTTCGTTTTACGACAGAATTTTGTCCTTCTAAGATCATATGATTCAAGCATTAAAACATCAAAATTATGAAAATCTCATTGAACGAAAATTGTAGTAATCAAAATACGATCGTTTTCATATATGATATCAATTGTAAAAGTGAAGTTATAAGGTTCAAAACTGTCACGCACTGAACTGTGTCAATTTCGGACACACTTTGGTAAAATATATGCCAAAAAAATCTAAAAAGAATTTCGATATAAAATTTTATATGAAGGTACTAGACGTATGGTGGAATCCAAAATTTTTGGTCCCATGAAGTTTTGATATCCAGTAGTGGAGAAGATGCATTCGTACGATGGACACACATGTTATGATTTTGGACAACAAATTGAGGGTGTTCGGGCTGTTGCGACCTACCAGAGTGGTTTCCAATAATGGCCAGCCTTGGAAAGGTAGAGGGGGGGGTCTTGGAACGTCAAGGATGAGGTGGTTGGGCTGGAGGTGGTGGGCAAGTGTGCCCAACAACAACATAGGAAGGGGATAGCAGCGACAGCAGTAGAGATTAGGTTAGGGTTTCGTTTGGGTATTTTTGGTTAGGGTAAGACGGTATTTATATAGGGTATTGATGGGGATCGGTCATGGGCTATTGTTGTGTGGGTATGGGTGGGTTTTGGAAACCAAATATAAGAGAGATTGACATATGAAGATATATGTTTCCAAATTTAGAAACTTGCGTTGATTGAGTTTTCCTATTAGGTTTGACTCAATTAAAGTCTCCAATAAATTTGAAATAAAAATCTAGGATGACCCTATCTATGTAGGAATGATCATAACAAGTTGTCTACAACTTGTTAGATAAATTTAGGCTCAAGAAAAATTACTCGATTGAAAAATAGGCTTAAAAAGTCACATAAGGGATCTTATGTGCCATTTGAATTTAAATAGCACATAGGGCCTCGATTGAGTGGGACACCCTAGGCATGTGTATAGTAGGCTCAAAAATATTCGAAATCATATATTGGATCATTTAGGTTGGATCGATGTCGAGTCTCGAATTCAAGTTGGAAGTCACGACAAATCTCATGGTAGATAACTTCTTGGCCTAAATTGACCCCGAAGTTGTGTGAAGCAAATAGAATACAAGAATACATATTTGAGTGGGACATGATATACTTAATTGAAGATAAACTTGTCTAGGTGAAAACTCATGAAGGAAGTTTCTAGAGTTTGGCATTTCTTGTGCTCCAAAAATCAAAGCTACGGAAGAGTACATTTTATCATCATAAATAAAAGTGGAAAAATATATAATAACCAATATATAACTCAAATAATATACACACACACACACACAAACATATATATATATATATATATATATATATATATATATATATATATATATATATATATATATATATGTCATATATATATATATATATATATATATATATATATATATATATATATATATATATATATATATATATATATATATATATATATATGTCAAAAATTCAGAGGTCTTACGACATCTCTACATTAGAAAATTTCATTATCGAAATTAAGCAAACACTAATATGAAGCAATCAATATTAACTAATTAAAGATGACATACCTAACCGCATCCTCGCGCTCCCAAGTCGACTTGCCTGGTGCATAATGCCTCCATGCAAAATGAACTAAATGAATGGTTTGGCCCCGCAAGAATTTCTCTCGACGGTCTAAAATCTCTATAGGCTGGTCTTTGTAAGATAGGCTCAGCCCTACAGTAATCTCGGAATGGTCCAGAACGTGACTAGGTTCGGACACATACCTCCTCAACTGAGATACATAGAACACGTCATGAACACCTTCCAAGGTCTATGGCAATGCAAGTCTGTAAGCGACCTCTCCAACTCTCTCTAGAACATCAAACGGCTCGATATACCTCGGACTAAGCTTCCATCTCCCTCCGAATCTAATAGTCCTTCTGGTAGGAGAAATCTTCAGAAATATATAATCTTCTGGATGAAACTCCAATGGTCGACAATGACTGTTTGCCCAATACTTTTTTCGATCTTGTGCTGCTCATAAATGTCCTTGAATTTGTTTTACCTTCTCCACCGTACGAACCACTAAATCTGGTCCCAGTATCTGTCACTCACCAACATCACTCCAACATACTGGAGAGCGATACTTTCTTCTATACAAAGCTTCGAATGACGCTATCTGGATACTCGCCTGATGACTGTTACTATAAAAAAAAGTCCACCAGATGAAGATGATCCTCCTATGAACCTCCTGTCACGCCCCAGAACCAGAATACCGGAGAACGGGGGAATGACTCAGCCAGCTACGTATTACGTATAGATGAATACCGTATAATATGATCAATGCTGTCTAAAGATGAGGGGGTGCATACTACATGAAAGTCTTACTAGGGTTACTCAACATCTATTGTCTCAATCATTCAAACAAGAAACAGTAAATAGAGAACATGTAAGATAAAACAGTATGGCGTCCCAAATGCTCAGTCAAAATGTTCTTGAGATCTGCCTTTATAAAACGTAGCCAGAGGATATAACAAGGTATACACAATCATTATCAGCTGCAGTCTGACTTAGTTACAATTATGTAAAAGTAAGTACAAGACTATCCGACTAACATATCGGTGCCAAGTGGAAAAATGTAAAGTAAGTAGCAAACGAACGGGGAAACAAGGAACCCACTCGTGTCCTCCTGCGATCATCCCTCTAGTATTGACCATCTTGGAGGTAGAAGTAAGCTGAGTCCTCAGAAACTGGCTCTAAATCTGGCCATGCAAAACCAGAGAGGTTAGACCTCTAATAGCAAGTACCACAAGGAAGCACGACATGAGAATTAAAACCAGTGGTAAGAGTTAAGAATACGATAAATAAGTCTCCACTTGCTACTGGGGTTCACACAACATCACGACACTTCAAGCCAACTACCCAACCAAACAAGGACAGAAGTTGACCCGTCATGTCCTGACATTCTGATCATCTCAGTAGTTAACAGAGTAGGTACAACACACAAACAAATTAATTTAAACGGCAATACAAATACTATGGCTTGCTAACTGTAAGTTCCAAGTTGCCCCGAAAATATGTAATAAGGGATTCTTCAGTTCTTACTATGTACAAGCAAGGCTAGTCTATCCAATAATCAATTACGCCAATCATGAATTCCAATCATGAATTAGACGAGTCCCAGTAGGACACCCCTCATCAGTATATATAACAGTATAAGCAGATACCACTCCCTGCCCGTGTGGCAGATTTGTAGTATCTGTGGGAACCAGCCGGCATATCGCGGCACTAATTGTCCCAAAGATGGCTGCATGTAAGAACTCAGGAATCCATTCTCTCCATGCAATCGTTATTTTATTTAGCTTAATAGTCCCTATGTTGATTGAAATCTTATGCCGTGGATCATGGTCATTCAGAATAAGTACTTCCGTACAGAGTACGATATGTACAACCCTACAACGATGCCTGTACGGTTAGGTTGTAGGTCTTACATAGCGTAATACAATAATCAAACCTAGCTACAGAATAATCATGCCTTGACTGTAAGGTACACATGCTACTTTTATAGAAAAATGGAAGTCAACATGTGTCCATATGCCAATGTTCGGATCGGCTAGTCGATCGCAATGGTTCATGGTTCATGGTTCATATATGAACGTGTCTCATTCAATTCGATAAGACGACTAGCCAGTCTCTTAGTTCCAACTAGAAACACATGATCAATCATTAGTCAAGGTAACAATCAATGTCAATTCATGATAAGGCATGAAAGTCAACTAGTATTTAGTATGGTCGAGTCTATAACTCTAAGGGTTAAGTTCCAGTCATTCTGGGTATCCATAAATAAATCAAGACACAGGGCACATTCTGTACAACAATATGTAAAGATATTAACGTATCATGATTATATCGAGTTCATGTCAAAAGGCGTAAGGATATTATAAGGATGCCATGTATGCCAAAAAAATAAGCTCAATGAAGTACGCGTAAAGAAACTTTACGCGTGAGAGAAGTTTACGCATGAAAGAATAAGGCTTACGCGTAAAAGGTAACGCTCAATAAAATATGCGTAAAACTCGTCTTACGCCAAGCCAGAGGAGTAAGCGTAAAGAACAGAGTTACGCATGAAACTTGCATGCGTAAAAAGGTCGAGTTATGCGTAAAGCTTTTACGCGTAAAGAGTTAGAGTTTACGCATGAATGAATACGCGTAAAGAGCATAGCATTGCGTGTGTAAAGGAAGTACGTATAAAAATAAATTACGCGTGAGCCATTGTACGTGCAAAGAACAACGTTACGCATAAATGAATATGCGTAAAGGAAAAATGTTACACATAAAACATTGCACGCATAAAGGAAGTACGCCAAGCCAAAGTAGACTTGCGTATTCCAGATTCACGCTGACACGAATGATCGTAGGCATAGAGCTTGATATTATGCGGGCACATAAAAACATGGGCGTAGAGCTTGATATTACGCGGACACGTAAAACGTGGGCGTAGAGAACATTCTGAACTCCAAATTCTGTAAAACCTCAATCGAAGCCAAAAATAGGACTTTCACGGATCAAAATGGGGTGTAACACAAATCTCAACAACCAGGAACGATCAAAACTCGAATTTAAGGAAGTTTGATATATCAAAACCCCTAAAATCTGAAAATGGCCAATTTCTAGATCTACAAAAATGAAACTCTCAAAATGGAAAATACCAAGTTCTAAACTATCTTAGGATCACGAGAGGAAGATAAATGAACCATAAAAATATGGGTTCTCATATGGAGCAAGATATACTTGCCTAAGCTCTTGGTAGGTGGAGAGAGTTATGAGGAAGAAGAAGAGTAAATGAGAAGGAGAAGTAATGAAGAGAGAGAGAGAGAGAGAGAGAGAGAGAGAGAGAAAGAGAGGGGGCTTTAAATGGAGATGTGGTAGGTGGGGAGTTGGGTTGATGATGAACCACCAAATCCGGAAATAAACCAACCCAAGCCGAACCCAAGAGCAAAACTTAAAGCAGAAAAAATAAAATAATTAACGAAAAATTAAGGGAATTAAATACAGAACAAATGTATGATAAATATTAAATAAATACATTCAAGCAGTACACGTATTTAAAATACGTATTCTGGGAACAGAAAATGACATCTCTACCCTCCTTAGAAAAATTTCGTCCTCGGAATTTCAAATCCAAGCAAGATAGAAATATCAGAGCTAGACTAATCCAAGTACAAATAATTCTAGCGAGCAAGCAATCATCTTACAATATCAATAGCAAGTAATATATATATATATATATATATATATATATATATATATATATATATATATATATATATATATATATATATATATATATATATATATATCAATCTACGATATCAAGCAATTTCTACTCATAGGGTGATAAGCATGAGGAATCAAGACAATCAAGGTACACGAAAAGAAATATACCTTATGAGTCAAATAAGTGCGGATACCTTGATCGGATATCATCCTCACGTTCCCACTTTGACTCTCCTAAGGAGTGATGACCCCAAGCAACTCGGACAAGGCTAATTGTTCGGTTCTTGAGTATCTTCTCCCTATGGTCCAAAATGGACACCGGCTGTTCTTCGTAAGACAGGTTGGTACCAACAACCAGCTCATAATGATCGAGGATATGGCTTGGGTTCGATACATACCTACGCAACTGAGATACATGAAACACATTATGCACCTCTCGTAATGAAGGTGGAAGGGACAAACGATAAGCAACATTGCCTACCCTATCAAGAATAGCAAATGGGCCTGCGTATCGCGGACTCAACTTCCCGCGAACGCCAAATCTAATGACCCCACGAGTAGGTGATATCCGCAAGAACACGTGGTCCCCAACAAAAAAATTCTAGTGGCCTACGATGCTGGTCTGCCCAATGACGATGCCGATCTTGTGCAACTCGAAGTCGCTCCCTAATCCCCTTAACCACTTCAACCGTCTGAACAATCATCTCTGGGCCTAACATCTTCCTCTCCTCGATCATCCCATACAAGTGACGACCTGCACTTCTTACCATATAGTGTTTCGAATGGCGCCATCTGGATACTGGCTTGATAACTGTTGTTGTACAAAAATTCGACTAAGTGCAAGTGACTCTCCCAAGACCCTCTAAAATTTAGGGTGCAAGCTCGTAACATATCTTCTAAAGTCTGAATTATTCTTTCTGATTGTCCGTCCGTCTGTGGATGGTAAGCCATACTAAATCTTAACTTGGTACCCAGGCTATGATGTAAACTCTTCCAAAAATGTGATATAAAATAGGTATCTCTATCTGATACAATACTGACAGGGACCCCATGCTGTCTGACTATCTATTACATGTATAACTCTGCCAACTTTTCTGTAGATTGTTCTACCCTAAAAGGGAGAAAATGTGCCACCTTCGTCAGCCGATCCACTATCACCCAAATAGCATCTTTACCACTCAGTAATCTCGGTAAACCGGTCACAAAGTCCATTGTGATATGTTCCCACTTCCACTCCGGGATAGGAAGCGGTTGTAATAATCCAGCTGGCCTCTGCTGTTCTGCCTTTACCTGCTGACATATCAAGCAACAAGAAGCGAATCTAGCTATCTCCCTCTTCATTCCGTTCCACCAGAAGTGCTGCTTGATACCTTTGTACATTTTGGTCCCTCCAGGGTGTATAAAATACTGAGAACTGTGGACTTCTGCCATAATCTCCTGTCTGATATCTCTACTTGGCACACATAGACGTAATCCAAATCTAAGTGTACCATCTTCGTAAATTCTCATCTCATTCCTGAGTCCTGACTCATATTCTGTCCTAAGCTTCTGAATCCTTGGGTCCTGTGCCTGAGCTGCCTTGATCCTGTCTACCAAGTCGGATTGAACTCGTAGACTTGCCAGAATTCCTATATCACTAGGAAGTATAACCTCGATGCCCATCTCTTGAAGGTCTTCTAAAATATGTTTTTGTAATATCAACATAAATGTGCCACCTCTCCTGCTAAGAGCGTCTGCTACCACATTAGCCTTGCCTGGATGATACTGAAGCTCCACGTCGTAATCCTTGATCAACTCTAACTATTTTCTCTGTCTCATGTTCAGTTCCTTCTGAGTAAAGATGTACTTCAGACTTTTGTGGTCTGTGTACATGTCCACTCGATCACCGTACAAGTAATGCCTCCATAGCTTCAAAGCAAATACTACTGCCGCCAACTCCAGGTCATGAGTCGGATAATTCTTCTCGTGGTCTCGAAGTTGCCTAGATACATACGCTATCACCTTCCCATGTTGCATTAAGACACACCCAAGTCCGTTTCCTGACGCGTCATAATATACAGTAAAACCTCCGGGTCCAATCGGTAATGTAAGAATAGGTGTCGTGATCAACTTCTGCTTCAAATTCTCAAATAATGCCTGGCACTATGCCGACCAAATGAATGGCACATCCTTCCGTGTCAAACGGGTCATGGGTGCTGAGAGTCTTATAAAGTCTGATACAAACTTTCTGTAATATCCTGCCAATTCCAAGAAACTTTGCACATCTGCTACGGTCTTAGGTACTGGCCAACTTTCTACTGCTTCTACTTTCTTGGGATCTACTGCTACTCCAGCCCCTGATATGATGTGCCCCAAGAATGAAATATGATCCGTCCAAAACTCACACTTGCTGAGCTTGGCGTATAACTGGTTCTCTCTCAAAACCTGCAACACTTTCCTGAGGTGATCTTTATGTTCTTCTTCACTAACTGAGTATACGAGAATGTCATCGAGGAACACAACGACAAATCGATTTAAGTATGGCATAAAGATGCGGTTCATTAAATCCATAAATATTGTTGGAGCATTGGTCAAACCAAACGACATTACTAAAAATTTATAATACCCATACTTCGACCTGAATGCTATCTTGGGAATATCCTCTTTCCGAACTATCACTTGATGATACCCTGACCGAAGATCTATCTTGGAGAAAACTCTTGCTCTACTCAATTGATCAAACAAATCGTCGATCCTTGGTAGTGGGTACTTGTTCTTTACTATTGCCGCGTTGAGCTTTCTGTAGTCAATGTACAATCTTGATGACCCATCCTTCTTCCCTACAAGTACCACTGGTGCTGCCCATGGTGATTCGCTAACCCGAATGAACTTTTTCTCCTTCAGTTCCTCTATGTGCTGATACACCTTGGCCTGCTCTGAATCTGCCATTCTGTAAACTCGATCTGATATCGATTTAGTTCCAGGTGCCAACTCTATACTGAACTCAATATCTCTAATAGGTGGTAGACCTGGAAGTTCTTCTGGAAATACATCTAGAAACTCTTCAACTATCTTCGGAACTTGAACTTCTTCTATTGCCGCTACTACTCCTTCTTCTTATTGAGTTGCCACTGATCTGACTAAGGTGAACCGTTCCATGCCCAGAATATTAAAAGATACACTCCCTCTATGACAATCTATTGTCGTATGACTGTCTTTCAGCCAGTCCATGCCTAAGATAATGTCAAAATTTCTAACAGGAAATTCTATCAACCTGGCGGGTAAGGAACGCCCGCAAACTACAACCCAACATGCTAGAATAACTCTACTAACTCCTACGAGCCCATTACCAGTGAGTATATTTGACCTCCCTAGCAATGCCTCGAATTCCATTTCTAGTCGTGTCGCAAATTGTGTAGATATAAATGAGTGTGATACGCCCGAATCAAACAATACTACTGCGGGATATGAGACGACGAGAATGTTACCTGCCACAACATCTCTCGATGCCAATGCTTCTTCCAGGGATAAATTGAATGCCTGCCCTCGGCCTCCTTATTGGTTCCCATGCTGTGGCCTAGCCTGGTGCTGTTGTTGGCCCCTGTCTTAGTGATGCTGGGGTGGTCTATGTTGTTGCTGCTGCATCGGCGGTCCCTGCTGCCGAAACATCTAAGCCTGTGACATCAACTGGCGTTGTGCCAGCGGTCTTACTGCTACCGTTGGTCCTTCTGACCTCGAACTCATGGGACAGGTGGAAACCCGATGATCTGGACTTCCACATATCAAACACTATCCGTTCAATGCCCGACATACCTCTCTAGCGTACCCTGCCTTCCCACAATAAGTGCAGTCCGTTGGGGGTTGCTGGTTCTTCCTCTGCTGCTGTTGTTGCCTTGTTGGGGGTGTTGGCCCTCGCATTGCCACATCGTGAATGCGAATGCCAGGGGGTTGTGCTGTAACTCGGGGAGCTGCTCCCCCTCCTCTTTCAATCTGATTGTGAGATATCTTCTGACCTCCAGTCCTAGATGTGATCCTCTGGATTGTGATCTCATGCCTCCGAGTTGCCGTTAATACATCATTAAAAGTCTGGTAGTTGTGCCCCTCTGTCAATTACAAGAGTTCAAGATGAAACCTTTGCTGAAACCTCATAGCCCTCTGGCTCTTCGTTGCTACCATCTTCGGGGTAATCCTACTCAGTCTGCAGAACTCTGCTGCATAAGCATCCACTGTCTTTCCAGTCTGCTTGAGGTTGATAAACTTCTGTTCTAGCTCTAACTGCGCCACAACTCCATAGTACTTAGTCTTGAACCTTGCAGTAAAATCATCCCAAGCAACAGGACGTCTGATGCCCACTTCTTCTAATTCCCACCAATCATGTGCGAGGTCCTGAAGCAACAGCTTCACTTGATGCACACGTTCTTCCGTTGGTACCTTAGTTGCTGTCAGAATAGTCTCAATATCCTTAAGCCATGCATCTGCTGAGATGGCATCTTCCGTGCCCTCGAAACGACGGGGGTTGTACTTGCAAAATCTGGTTGACGCCCCTGAATCAGTCCTCACTCCCCTTTCCAAAGCCGTTTGCAATCCTTGGTTGAGCAATACATTCTGCTCTTGCAGCTGAGTGTGCGTGTGGTGCTGGGTCAACATCTGATGTTGCTGAGTAGCCATCATCCCTCTTATGATCTCTAGAAGGGCTGGTGTGTCTACTGCCATAGGGGTAGGTGGAACTGTTGGTAGTGTTGGAACCTCCGGATACTGCGGTCCAGCTGTTGGTTCTACTATCACCACTTCTTGGATGTTCTCTTAGAGTAGTACTGGCCCTTATTGCTGACCAACATGGTCAGGTTGTTCATATTGCCTTTGTTGTTACTGTCCAGCTCTGACAGTTGCGGACGAGGTACCCCTAAGAAAAAGGGACAAGAGAGCAATCAAACGATCGGACAGGAAAGATCAATGAAGTCAAAGGATACCAGAATGTCAAGTTAGGGTCGAGAGTAATGAATCATGAGATCAAGGGGAAACATGTGTAATTGAGACATCCTATAAATTAAAACACCCCACGAGTCTGAAATCAGACCTGCATGGGCCACCACTAAAACCTTGTCACGCCCCAGAACCAGAATACCGGAGAGCGGGGGAATGACTCAGCCAGCTACGTATTACGGGTAGATGAATACCGTATAATACGATCAATGCTGTCTAAAAGACGAGAGGGTGCATACTACATGAAAGTCTTATTAGGGTTACTCAACATCTATTGTCTCAATCATTCAAACAAGAAACAGTAAATAGAGAACATGTAAGATAAAGCAGTAAGGCATCCCAAACGCTCAGTCAAAATGTTCTTGAGATCTGGATTTATAAAACATAGCCAGAGGATATAACAAGGTATACTCAATCGTTATCAGCTGCAGTCTGACTTAGTTACAATTATGTAAAAGTAAGTACAAGACTATTCGACTAACATGTCAGTGCCAAGTGGCAAAATGTAAAGTAAGTAGCAAACGAACGGGGAAGCAAGAAACCCACTCGTGTCCTCCTGCGATCATCCCTCTAGTATTGACCATCTTGGAGGTAGAAGTAAGCTGAGTCCTCGGGAACTGGCTCTAAATCTGGCCATACAAAACCAGAGAGGTTAGACCTCTAATAGCAAGTACCACAAGGAAGCACGACATGAGAATTAAAACTAGTGGTAAGAGTTAAGAATACGATAAATAAGTCTCCGTTTGCTACTGGGGTTCACACAACATCACAACACTTCAAGCCAACTTCCCAACCAAATAAGGACAGAAGTTGACCCGTCATGTCCTGACATTCTGATCATCTCAGTAGTTAACAGAGTAGGTACAACACACAAATAAATTAATTTAAACGGCAATACAAATACTACGGCTTGCTAACTGTAAGTTCCAAGTTGCCCCAAAAATATGCAATAAGGGATTCCTCAGTTCTTACTATGTACAAGCAAGGCCAGTCTATCCAATAATCAATTGCACCAATCATGAATTAGACGAGTCCCAGCGGGACGCCCATCATCAGTATATATAACAGTATAAGCAGATACCACTTCCTGCCCGTGTGGCAGATTTGCAGTATCTGTGGGAACCGGTCGGCATATCGGGGCACTAATTGTCCCAAAGATGGCTGCCATGTTAGAACTCGGGAATCTATTCTCTCCATCCAATCGTTATTTTATTTAGCTTAATAGTCCCTATGTTGATTGAAATCTCATGCCGTGGATCATGGTCATTCAGAATGAGTACTTCCGTACAGAGTACGATATGCACAACTCTACAACGATGTCCGTGCGGTTAGGTTGTAGGTCTTACATAGCGTAATGCAATAATCAAACCTTAGCCACGGAATAATTATGCCTTGACTGTAAGATACACATGCTGCTTTTGCAGAAAAATAAAAGTCAACATGTGTCCATATGCCAATGTTCGGATCGGCTAATCGATCACAATGGTTCATGGTTCATACATGAACGTGTCTCATTCAATTCAATAAGTCGACTAGCCAGTCTCTTAGTTCCAAATAGGAACGCATGATCAATCATTTGTCAAGGTAACAATCAATGTCAATTCGTGATAAGGCATGAAAGTCAACTAGCATTTAGTATGGTCGAGTCTATAACTCTCAGGGTTAAGTTCCAGTCATTCTGGGTATCCATAAATCAATCAAGACACAGGGCACATTTTGTACAACAATATGTAAAGATATTAACGTATCATGATTATATCGAGTTCATGTCAAAAGGCGTAAGGATATTATAAGGATGCCATGTACGCCAAAGAAATACGCTCAATAAAGTACGCATAAAGAAACTTTACGTGTGAGGGAAGTTTACGCATGAAAGAATAAGGCTTACGCGTAAAAGGTAACGCTCAATGAAATATGCGTAAAGCTCGTCTTACGCCAAGCCAGAGGAGTACGCGTAAAGAACAGAGTTACGCATGAAACTTACATGCGTAAAAAGGTCGAGTTATGCGTAAAGCTTGTACTTGTAAAGAGTTAGAGTTTATGCATGAATAAATACGTGTAAAGAGCATAGCATTGTGCACGTAAAGGAAGTGCGCGTAAAAATAACATTACGCGTGAGCCATTGTACGCGTAAAGAACAACGTTACGCGGAAATGAATATACGTAAAGGAAAAATGTTACGCGTAAAACATTGTACGCGTAAATGAAGTACGCCAAGCCAGAGTAGACTTGCGTATTCCAGATTCACGCTGACACGAATGATCATGGGCGTAGAGCTTGATATTACGCGGGCACATAAAAATGTGGGCGTAGAGCTTGATATTACGCGGACACGTAAAACGTGGGCGTAGAGAATATTTCGAACTCCAAATTCTGTGAAACCTCAATCGAAGCAAAAAATGGGACTTCCATGGATCAAAATGGGGTGTAGAACAAATCTCAACAACCAGGAACGATCAAAACTCGAATTGAAGGAAGTTTGATATATCAAAACCCCTAAAATCCAAAAATGGCCAATTTCTAGATCTACAAAAATGAAACTCTCAAAATGGAAAATGCCAAGTTCTAAACTATCTTAGGATCACGAGAGGAAGATTAATGAACCATAAAAATATGGGTCCTCATGTAGAGCAAGATGTACTTACCTAAGCTTATGGTAGGTGGAGAGAGATATGAGGAAGAAGAAGAGTAAATGAGAAAGAGAAGTAATGAAGAGAGAAAGAGAGGGAGGGGGCTTTAAATAGAGATGTGGTAGGTGGGGAGTTGGGTTCATGATGAACCACCAAATCCAAAAATAAACCAACCCAAGCCGAACCCAAGAGCAAAACTTAAAGCAAAAAAAATAAAATAATTAGCGAAGAATTAAAGGAATTAAATACAGAACAAATGCATGATAAATATTAAATAAATACATTCAATCAGTACACGTATTTAAAATACATATTCTGGGAACGAAAAGTGACACCTCCAAAGTCAAGCATGCATGCTTTCAACATATCCTCCAAGATCTGTATGGTACGCTCTAACTGTCCATCCGTCCGCGGATGATATGATGTATTAAACTTTAACCTCGTACCAAGACTCTCCTACATGCTCCTCTAAAAATTTGAAGTAAACCTCGAATCTCTGTTGAACACAATGCTAACTGACTCTGTGTAGCCATACGATTTGCTTCATGTACATCTTGGCAAAGACCTCCGTAGATTGGCCCACTTTAAAATACAAAAAATGGGCTGCCTTCGTGAGTCGATCTACTATAACCCAAACTGAATCTCTGCCACTCGGACTACTCGAAAATTCTTTCACAAAATCTATCATAATATGCTCCTACTTCTACTCCGAAATGGGCAATGGCTGGAGCAACCCTGCTGATCTCTGATGTTCAGTCTGAACATGCTGACAAACTAAACACTTTGCTACAAATCGAGCTATCTTCTGCTTCATTCCATGCCACCAATAATGTTGCTTCAGATCACTATACATTTTCGTCCCTCCTGAATGAATGAAATATGGTGAACTGTGTGCCTCAGTCATCAACTCCTGCTGAATCTCTCCATTCGAAACGTAGAGACGATCCCTACACCTCAAGGTCCCATCTTCGTGAATATGCAATCCGATCTGTATACCGGCCTCGGTCCTCTGTCAAAGTCTCTAGAATCTCGCATTCGTCGGCAGTGCGGCCTTGATCCTCTCGACCAATGACGATTACACCTGAAGATTCGTCAATTGGCCATCGACTCATGGCAGTATAACTTCTATCCCCAACTTCTGTAGATCCTCCAATAATTGCAGTTGGGTAGTCAAGAAAAATGCCATAGATCTTCTACTCAAAGCATCAGCTACTACATTCGCCTTCCCCAGGTGGTACTATAAGTCAATCTTGAAACCCTTCATCAATTTCAACCATCTTCTCTGTCGCATATTCAAGTCCTTCTGAGTGAAGGCGTACTTCAAGCTCTTATGATCTATAAAGATCTCCACTTGCTCCCCATATACATAGTGCCCCTAAAGCTTTAATGCAAGATCACTGCGACACGCTCCAAGTTGTGAGTAGGATAATTCTTCTTATGAGTCCTCAATTGTCTAGAAGCATAAGCTACTACCTTTCTAAGCTGTATCAATACACATCCTAATCCTTTCCCGGAAGCATCGCTATGGATCACGAATGCCCCGGGTCCAGATGGAATCATCAAGATGGGTGCATTGGTCAGGCGCTTCTTCAACTCATCAAATGTCGTCTGGCACTCCTCAATCCATACGAACTCCTGCTTCTTACAGGTCAACCGAGTCATCGGTTCCACAATCCACGTGAAGTTCTCTACAAACCTCTACTAATAACCGGCAAGCCCAAGAAAACTTCTTACCTTAGAGGCGTTGGTCGGAACAAGCCATGTCTTTACTACAGGTATCTTGGCTGAAACAACTGAAATGCCTTCTTCCGAGACAACGTGCCCAAGGAAATAAATATAGTCTAAGAAGAACTCGCATTTGCTCAATTTAGCATAGAGTCTTTTGTTCCTTAATGTCTCCAAAACAATTCTAAAATGCTGCTCGTACTCCTTCCGGCTCTTCGAGTACACCAAAATGTCATCAATAAAAGTAATCACAAACTGATCCAAATATTGGTGAAACACTCTATTCATCAAATTCATGAACACTGCTAGTTCATTTATCAATTCGAAAGGCATCACCAAGAACTCATAATGATAATAATGAGTCCTAAAAGCCGTCTTCAAAATGTCTTTTTGTGCACATTCACTTGGTGATATCTCGATCTCAAATCAATCTTCGAAAAGACCTTTGCTCCTATCAGCTGATCGAACAAGTCATCAATCCGGGTACTGGGTACTTTTTTGATAGTCAATGCGTTCAGTGCCCGGTAGTTGATGCACATACGCACTGATCCATCCTTCTTTGTCACAAATAACAGTGGAGCCCCCTATGGTGATGCACTCGATCGAATGAAGGCCTTGGTTTGCAACTCTTCTAGTAGAACCTTCATCTCGTCCAACTCCTTCTTCACCAACCGGTACACATTAGAAGAAATCGGTACTACTCCTGGCACTAACTCGATACTAAACTCCCTGGTCTGTCAGGTGGTAAACCTGGAAAGTCCTTCGGGAATACATTCATCAACTCCTCAATAATAGGCGATGGTGGTGCTACCTCCATGGACATGAAATCTTCAACTGCTTGCCTAACTCCCTTCTCTATGGTCCTTTGTATGAACTCAAACTCGGGACGACCTGGCGTTCAGAAGATAACACTTTCTCTATGACAATCTAACACAACATGGTATTGGCTCAACCAGTCCATCCCCAATACTACATCAAAATTTGGCATTAGAAATACCAAAAATCGTGCTCTCAACTCTCCCGCACATACTACAACCGAACAACTTCTACATGTACAAGTGGGAGAAACAATACCTCCTTCCGTAAGAATCCTCCAAGTCTTAGGTAAGGGAGAGGTAGCTACTCTATGCATTGCTATAAATCTACTAGATATGAAAGACAAAGTGGCCCCCGAATCAATTAGTGTAGTTGCGGGTATAGATGCTACTAAGATAGTACCTATAATTGCCACGCCTTCGGGTTCCTCTACAATGGGTGCCATAACATAAGCCTGGCTAACTCTCTATCCTCCGGCCTACTGTCTAGCCCTCCTATACTGGACCTCCTGTGATGGTAAAGGTGGTCCTCTCTGTGGTCCTCCTGGTGCTGCAGTTGCCTAAGTAGGCAGTCTCGGTCCTAGTGGTGCTGGTAGTACTGGTAGTGCTGGACTCGGGGCTGGATGCTGTGGTCTATCACTCTGCTGCGGATACTCCATCTCCATGGTATGGTGTTGGTCAGATCCATACTACAAGTATTTTCCTAATCTCTCTTGACAGTCTCTCAAAATATGTTCCTTTTTGCCGCAATGATGACAAGTCGGGAGCTTTTTTGCTGGATAGGTTATACCTCTCTGCTGATGAAATCCTCCTGGGCATCTGATGGGTCCTCCTAACAGTCCTTTGGCCAGAACAATTGCAGTAGCAGGGCACTTTGGAAGTACTAGGTCCTTGTTGATAGCCTCTTGGAGACGGGCTTCTGCTAACACCTCAGCGTACGAAACTCTAGACTGTGCAGTAGTATATCGCTAAAGCTCATTCATCAACCCAAGGTGAAATATCTTTGCCTTCTCTATGTCATTGGGTATCAGGATGGTATAATAAGATAGTACAAATTTACATGAGAGGAGTATGGAATCAAGCTATATGCATAAAAAAGATAGTACAAATTTACAGAATAATCAAGTCTGGTGGAATATATCTACTGAATCCAAGAACAATGCTGGAATAACAAAATACTGAAATAAGGAAATAGTTAGGACATAGCTAGCTAGATAAAATATCCATGACTCTAATCAGCCATCAACCCCTGAATCAGGGAAACTCCTCTGGCATAACCTCTGTCCTCTACAAGATAGACGGGCTCAATGCCTGGTCCATAAACTGTAGGATAAAGATGCTCGTCTGGATCTGGAAAATAACCAGGTCCTCAGGGGACATAACAAGATACACAATAGCAAGCTACGATATGAACTAAAATAAATGTTAGAAATAAACTGGATAAACTATCTATCTACGTAAATGAATGTTGAAGACGACTTTGGACCGTATGGGTAGGTAAGGGAGTAGCATTAGTGGTGTGCTGCGCAGACACCCAAAAATAAAACTTTACTCTTAAAATTATATGTAGTAGAGAGAGTAAGGATCGATCCCACGGAGAGTAATCCGTATAAATTTTATGCTATGTGAACAAGGATTGGGGGAGAGAGTTTGGAAAAGAAAATTTAAGAAGAGCTAAAGCAATTAAAGTATTAAAATCAATGAAGGGACAAATATTGGTCTCAGTGAACATTCACTATTGGAAATCATAAAATTTGATCATTGATGCAAGCATACATTAAATCATACTTTGAACATTTACCGTTGGAAGTATCTTCCTATCTCTCTTAGGCTTAGTTAATCAGATACAAGCGACCTAATTAACTTTACTTACTAAATAATCTAAGACAAGCGCTATAGATTTAATCTAGCAGTTTCTTAAAAAACAAAAAAATCGATAAAGCAAAATAATACAAGCACAAGCGGTTGCATTTAATTTTGTCAAAACGTTTTTCTTCTAAGATCTAATAAAATAAAGCAGTTTATTAAAGCTTGGTTGCTTCACAAATTAGAAACATTAAACTATTATGGATTTGATATCTAATTTAGCGGTAGATCGAAATGAATAATAAACTAGTAGGCCTCCTAGTAATTAAACAAAACAATCATGAAAGTTGGCATAGAAAAACATTCAATATTCAAAGTATAACTCAAATATATAAAGCAATTTAGATCTCACAAGTTTACTGATTCCAAGGCTTCCGTACACTTCGACCAACAAGACTTCTAGCCGCACATGTTCATCAAAAACTTCAAAAGAAAAGTTGGAGAAGAAGAAGAAGAGTTTTGTTGTGTGTTCTCTTCTCATTATTTCTACCCCCTTTTATACACCATAAATTAGTTGTGTCAAGCCCACAATATCTCCCCACATATCCTCTAAAAGTTACAACTTCTCAAACCAAATAGAATAAGTCATAGAACAAGTAGGAACATGGTTATTTTGGTTCCTATTTTTGTTCACAGCATCTTTGACCCAACTTCAAGTCTGATTTTGTCCATGATATAGCTTGATTTGCAAAAAAACAAAATATAAAAGTTTTAGCCCTGTGTCATAGCTTTCCAAAACTTTTTGAATCACCTATATTGCTTTTTGGATGAGAAAGTTATGCCCATTTTGGTGAAAGGTGTCAAAACAGTCCAGAATTGCATTTTAGCTCCATTTTGCACATAGTGTCTCCAAATTCATCCTACAGCAAAATATAAATATAATGAGTACCTATAGTCATAAAATGAGCATAAAATGATGAACATTAAGGGATAAAAATATAACATTTTACGTTCTCATCAAATACCCCCACACTTAACTTTTGTTCGTCCTCGGACAAAACTTTTATTTATTTATTTTCAAAACAAAAATCAAGGTTGTAATGTCATAAATAAAGAATAACCATGCTCTTCAAAACTCATAACATATCATGAAAATATATTCTTAAACAACTTCTAATTACTTAGTAAGTAATTTAATTTGAAGATAGAGTAAACTAAATTGGTAGACCCTCGCGGGAATAAACACTCAACTCTCGTATATTTGAAGGGTATGTGTTTCGCTCAAATTTATTCCAATAGAAATGATCTACCATAAGCTTGCATATCTTCTCATTCTCCACCACTTGGATCACATGCATAACACAAATCATAAGGACTTTTTATGGGTTGTAGCGGGGCTTAGGATTAAGGTAGGATATATTTTGGGAGTGTAGCTCAAAAGCCATCAAAACTAGTGGAGCAAAAATGATTTAACTCAAGCTCGAATATATAAAATATATAAAACCAATCACCCCATTTAGCTTCTTCAAATTGACCTTAAAGCATTCAACATACCCCTTTATTGGAATTGGAGGAAGAATTATGAAAATGAATATCAAAAGTAAATTCCTCCATCACTTTTTTTTCATTACTTCTTTCTTTTTTTCGTAATTTTTCTCATCATCTTTTTTTTATTTTCTTTCTTTTTCATTTTTTTTCATGATGGAACTCAAGAATTTGAGAATAAAAATATGTAGCCAAACTAGAAATTAAATACCCCCACACTGATTTCATATACACCCATACATATCATAATGCTCTACTAGTTTTTCGGCTTGGGTAAGGATTTTTTTTTTAGGTTAAAGCTTGTAATATGGGTTCACAAAAATAGAAGCAATAAGACTCAAAGGGGTTCAACCAAAGGAAAAATAATTTTAGGGTAGGCTATTTGGCTTAAGTAGCGTAAAAAAATGGCCTTAATCATGTTCATGTATGCATGTGTTGATGTGACCTTGAAGAGAATCAAAGCAAGTTCTAGAGAAACAAATCCATGGAAGAATATCTCTCATCAAAAAAATAATGAGACTGATGCGTCAGTACAAAGGCTCAAAATCTCACCGGCTTTTGTCTACCAAATTTAGTCACAACCATCCTCAAGAAAAATAACTATACTAATTAATTCTAAGTTGAAAAGAGTATTTATTCAATCATGTTATGAATTTTTCAAACTCAGTTGAATCTTGTTCATGGCATACACAACAAAAAATATTGAAAATCACAAAAAAAAAACTTCTTTTTTAAAATAAAATAAAATAAAACTTTATTGAAAACCACAAAAAAATAAAAAATAAAAACTCTTTTTTTTAAACATAAAAAAAAACTGAAACTGCTTAAAATAATTACCCCTCCCCCACATTTAAACTGACATTGTCCCCAATGTAAGCCTAAATGCAAATAAAAGAAAAAATAAACAAAAATAGAAATACAAGAATAAGAACAAACTTCCCTTGGGTTGCCTCCCAAGCAGCGCCTTTGTTTAATACGTCGTTGGCTCGACTTTATGCACACTTGACATAACTATGAAAGGGTTTTTCATCTTGGATAGAGGCCTGCAAAATAGATGGTAAATGCCAGTTGTTAGAATTTGATAATGCCATATAAGGAAAGTTATATGACTGTTGCATTTTTTGAAATTTATTCAATGCTAATACAGCTTCCTGCAAATTAGAACTCAAAGATAACTCTTCATTCCCTTTCTCAACATGCTCACTGATGGCAACATCCAATCCATCTTTGCCATCAAGTTCAAAAATTTCTTGTCCATTTGGTACTACATTGTCATTAGGAATGTTCGTGTCTGCAACGCTGTTGATCTCTTCTTCTTGTTTTGACGATGTAGGCGCTTTCTTTACTAGGTTGTCAACATCTTCGTCATTTCTCAAAACGATTGTACTTATATTTTCTTTTGGATTTACTATCATTTGAGATGGCAGTTGTTCCAAACTTTATGCCTCCAGTTTAGTAATTATTGTAGCCATTTGGCTCATTTGATTGTTCAAACTTTGGATGCTGGCCCTCGTCTCCTGTTGAAATTAAAAAGTATTAGTGGCAAGAGACATAACAATATCTTCTAAAGACATAGCAGAATTAGAAGTTTGGTCCAATTGTTGTTGACGAGGGTATGGTTGCTTGCACTGTTGGTAACTTGGGCAATTTTGAGTTACACTGGACTCGTCTTCAAGTATTGGGCACATATCAGTTAGATGCCCTTCTATTAAACAAATCTCACAAGCCATTGTTGTTTGCATGTGACCACCTACAACCATTTGATGAACAAGAGAAGTTAAACTAGCAATTTGTTGTTCAAGAGAATAAATATTTACCTCATTAGCGTGCCTAGATGGAAGATCTAAACAAGTGGCAAATTGTTGATAATTGGTCGCCATGTCCTGTTAACGTTTTTTTTGCTAATAAAAAATTATTTTATTACAAGAACAAAATAAAGATCACAAAAAGCACAAAAATTAACTAAAATTACTCCCCGGCAACGGCGCCAAAATTTGGTGTGCTGTCGCAGGCACCCAAAAATAAAACCTTACTCTTAAAATTATATGTAGTAGAGAGAGTAAGGATCGATCCCACGGAGAGTAATTAGTATAAATTTTATGCTATGTGAACAAGGATTGGGGGAGAGAGTTTTGAAAAGAAAATTTAAGAAGAGATAAAGCAATTAAAGTATTAAAATCAATCAAGGGATAAATATTGGTCTTAGTGAACATTCACCATTGGAAATCATAAAATTTGATCATTGATGCAAGCATACATTAAATCATACTTTGGACATTTACCGTTGGAAGTATCTTCCTATCTCTCTTAGGCTTAGTTAATCAGATACAAGCGACCTAATTAACATTACTTACTAAATAATCTAAGACAAGCGCTATAGATTTAATCTAGCAGTTTCTTAAAGAACAAAGAAATCGATAAAGCAAAATAATACAAGCACAAGCGGTTGCATTTAATTTTGTCAAACGTTTTTCTCCTAAGATCTAATAAAACAAAGCAGTTTATTAAAGCTTGGTTGCTTCACAAATTAGAAACATCAAACTATTACGGATTTGATATCTAATTTAGCGGTAGATCGAAATGAATAATAAACTAGTAGGCCTCCTAGTAATTAAACAAAACAATCATGAAAGTTGGCATAGAAAAACATTCAATATTCAAAGTATAACTCAAATATATAAAGCAATTTGGATCTCACAAGTTTACTAATTCCAAGGCTTCCGTACACTTCGACCAACAAGACTTCTAGCCGCACATGTTCATCAAAAACTTCAAAAGAAAAGTTGGAGAAGAAGAAGAAGAGTTCTGTTGTGTGTTCTCTTCTCATGATTTCTACCCCTTTTTATACACCATAAATTAGTTGTGTCAAGCCCACAATATCTCCCCACATATCCTCTAAAAGTTACAACTCTCAAACCAAATAGAATAAGTCATAGAACAAGTAGGAACATGGTTGTTTTGGTTCCTATTTTTGTTCACAGCATCTTTGACCCAACTTCAAGTCTGATTTCGTCCATGATACAGCTTGATTTGCGAAAAACACAAAATATAAAAGTTTTAGCCCTGTGTCTTAGCTTTCCAAAACTTTTTGAATAACCTCCATTGCTTTTCGGATGAGAAAGTGATGCCCATTTTGGTGAAATGTGTCAAAACTGTCCAGAATTGCATTTTAGCTCCATTTTGCACATAGTGTCTCCAAATTCATCCTACAGCAAAATATAAATATAATGAGTACCTATAGTCATAAAATGAGCATAAAATGATGAACAATAAGGGATAAAAATATAACATTTTATGTTCTCATCAATTAGCATCAGCTAATGCTGGAACATATATTAGCATACTTCTCCGATCGTACCAGATACTAGTCTGTGGCAGCTGCTGGATATATCTACAAGTATAGCCTATAACATGGCACACTGAGGCTAATATGCAAGTGTCTGTCCCATATACCTACTAATAGTCTTTCCCTTCCATGTCCTGCTTGAATCACATCCATGACTCTAGCATTCCACATCATAATGCAAGTCTCTACCTAAACTCACTCTAACCAATATATGAATCGTCACACGACCCGTCCGTATTGGTAGCTAGCCAAATACGTAGGCTAGTATCAACACAATGTAAAATCACTCAAAGTGTCATTTCATAAGATATATCAAGTCATAGAAGTCATAAAAATGACTTCATTGCTATTCGAGAGAGTCTACTAACCTCTAAGTCACACACGTACTATCATATCGATGAAACCATCGATAACACCCAAGTCACACTTGGATGCACACCCTAACTCATCTATTCCTATACACAACAACAAACCATGAATTTAAATAGTACAAGAGAGGTAGCAAGATATCTTGCCTGGATTTGCAGCAAAGGAATAATGTATCGATCCGGCATCACCCTCTGCAGACAAGGTCTCACAAACTCCTATAAATATATATAACTAACATTAACAACCACACTAATATTATTACTATCATCGATAAAATATATATATATATATATATATATATATATATATATATATATATATATATACACATAGAATTATCTAACTATATACTGGTCATAACTAGTCATAATACTCTTACTAGGGCTAACAAAATTCCACAAAATAGAAATAAAAATATTTAGTATTAATTCTGAAATAATTCTCTATAATTCTGGAAATATATTTTGTATAATTAATATTGCATAAAAACCCATTTAGAAATCTATTGATGATCAAACTAGTATTCGCATTGATAAATCAACTTAATTATAACTCGTTTAACCATAAATAAAACAACCTTAATATTCTGAAATCAAAGGTAAACAATTATTTAAATTATTAAATATTCATGATTATAGTCAAGGGTTGATAATATGGAGCATTGTATGCACACAAAATATTTAGGACTCATAAGACGGAAAAATTGATAGTTCAATTTACGGCAGAATTTTGTCCTTCAATGATCAAATGATTCAAGCATTAAAATAGCAAAATTATGAAAAACTCATTGAACAAGAATTGTAGGTAATCAAAATATGATCGTTTTCATATATGATATCAATGGTAAATGTAAAGTTATACGATTCATAACTGTCACGCACTGAACAGTTCGAGGCAAACAAGGCCAACATAGTCCCGATACGCATGGTCTCCACGTGCATCATCGTCTATGTAGAAGAAATCATTCTAATGACAAAATCAACCCCAAATGAGCTTTCTAGCATAAAGTCTCAGAGTCAAAAATAACTTACGTAACAGACTCTCACAAATAAATCCTTGAGTATATGCGAACAATCTCGCAGAAGGCACTCCTACGCTCGCATGGGAGAGCGGTGGCTACATGGTTCACGCAACCCTATCTTAATGACAATAAACTTGGGCAGCAGTAGACCTCCCTGTGCACCACTTCTACCGATTCACCAAGGGCCCCTATGACGTTTCCATGTACGGAAGATAGAGAGCCCTACTTTGTGGAAGCCTTTAGCATCGAGTGTCACGCTCCAGTTCCAAAAATACTTAGGAACTCAGGACATAAGCATGCCAGCTGTACGGCTAGAATATGTATCCTAATTTAATAGTCTTATCCCAATCGTAGTACCCTATAAAGTATACTAAATCTACTTTGTCTCAACTATGTCTTAATCCACATATAGGTAAATGAAACAAGAATAAACCATATGTAATATAGTTGGCCACTTGTAATACACATGTTCGAGCAAACTCGAGAATAACATATGTTTGCAAAACTAGGCTAATGAGCAAGATATAACAGAAAAAAAAATAGAAAGCACGAAAAAATGATAAACTAAGACTACAGCAATACCTGAACCCTGCAGCCAAAATCATATCATCCACCTGTCTATATTATAAGCTCAACAACAACCTGGAGAGATCACCAGGTCCTGAGAGGGACGTAACAAGATACAAAATAGCAAGCTACTATATGAAATGAAATAAATACATGAAATAAGCTGGGTAATGTATATATATCGAAGAAAACTTTGGGCCATATGTGTTGGTAAGGGAGTAGCATTAACATCAACCAATATTGAAATATATACTAGCATACCCTCCGACCGTACCAGAGACTAGACTGTGGCCACTGCCAGATATATCCACTAGTATAGCCTATAACATGGCATATTGAGGCTGGTATGTAAGTGTCTATTCCATACGCCTACTAATAGTCTTTCTCTTCTATGTCTTGCTCTAGTCACATCCATGACTCGGGCAATCCATATCTTTATGCAAGTTACTAACTATACTCAACTACTAAATATATATATCGATACATGAAATACTCGCATCGATGATCAGTCAAGTGCATAAGCCCAGACTAACACCATGTAATCTCACTCACTATGTTGTGTATGATACGTGACAAAGCATAGAAGTTATTTGGAAACAACTTCGCACATTTCAGGTATGTCTCCTATACACGTAAGTCAAACATACACGCACGAACATCGATGGCACCCAAGTCATCCTTGAATACACTCTTCTAATACATCTACTTCTAGTACAACAATAATCCAAGTATTTAACAGTACAAGAAAAATAACAAGGTATCTTGCCTGGATTATCGACAAAAGAATAAAGTATCAGTCCGTCTCCAACCTCCGTAGACAAGTGAACCCGACCTCCTAAAAAATATAAATAAACTAAATAAATATCACCACGATACTTACCACAAATATACTTACCTTATTTAGACTAAACTAGTCACAAAAATAGTCAACTAGTCTATACTATTTATAGATATAATAATCTATATATGGAAACCTATTATATAATATTATATACTAAAAATATATAATTTTAATTTCTGAAAAATATCATAATAAATTTTGAATATATTTTATATAAATATATTTTTAGAAAAATGTACTAAATTGCTATATTAAAGTATCAACACAACATGCCACATAGAATTTCAATTCGGATGCAAAAAATAATAAAAAATATAGAAATATTTATTCTGGAATAAATCAAAATAATAAGGGTTAAATATGATTTTTCATCTAAATTTATTAGATTTAGATCATATTTAAATCCTACAAAAGTTTGAAGTCAAAAAGATTGATTTTGAACAGTATGTCGGTGTCCGAAATTTGATAGAAGCAAAGTGATAACCTATCACCATGAAATCCTTACAAATATTCATAAAAAATGATTCTATATGATAGGTATTTAACCTAGACACAGTGTGTCGGTGTCCGAAATTTGATAGAAGCAAAGTGATAACCTAGACACATTTCGGTGTAACGAACGCCACGACGAAACGGAGTGGAACGGTGTGAGTTAGCAATTGGACATGAAAGTAGACATGTAGGTATATCCATTAAACTTACTTTGAGGCAAATTAGATGAGAAAAAAATATTGAAAACCTATTTTAGAAGATGACAAACTTGGGTTCGAAATTTTTTGTTACAACTAGAAATAACCATCAAGTTCATCCTCTAAACGACCAAATAAGTTGACAAAACTCCTCCGGGGCTTGATAGGGTTGAATAAGGGTCTCTTGGAGTCGTCATGGAGGTGGTGGATGGCTCAAAAGTCGAGGATAAGGGGGGTTTAAAGT
This sequence comes from Iris pallida, assembly GCA_029216955.1. NCBI lineage: Eukaryota > Viridiplantae > Streptophyta > Magnoliopsida > Asparagales > Iridaceae > Iris > Iris pallida. Next base: position 20,042,794 of record JANAVB010034417.1, read on the forward strand.
GTTCGACCAAGCAATGTATGCCGTCGGCCTCATGGGAATTAGGGGTTCGATTTTTGCTATCGGGAGAGGAGGTGGGCGGCTATTGACGGGTTTGTATATATAAGGTTTTGATATCATATTATTTATGGAAATATAAGTTTTGATTTGTATTCATTTGGGGTTTATTTGGTCATCCAATCAATCAATTATAATTGGAGTAGGAAAAGGTTTTCATATTTGAATATGATGTTTGATTTTGGTCAAAGTAGTGGATATTTGAGAACATGGCTGCTCTTAAATTGATTTAAATCAGTCTAACAGTATTCTTCGATGAGTTGGTACCCTATAGTCGTCCCCACTAAGTTAGATTGACTAGTGTTAAGTCCCGGAATTATTTCCAATAGAAATAAACACCGAAATGACTATAAACGGGTCTTATGTGCCATTTGAAAATAAGTAGCACATGGAAACTCAATTAATTGGGACACCATAGGCATGTATGTAGTAGGCTCAAAATATGTCAAAATTATATATTGGGTCATTTAGGTTGGACCGATGTCGAGTCCTTGAAATTAAGTTGGAAAATACAACAAGTTTTACGGTAGATAACATTTTGGCCTAAGTTGACCCAAAAGTTTTATATAAAAATAGAATACAAAAGAACATATTTGAGTGGGACACGATATACAAAATTGAAGATAAACTTGTCTAGATCAAAACTCATGAAGGACGTTTTGAGATATTGGCATTTCTTGTGCTCCAAAAATCAAAGCTACGAAAAAGAGTGATTAATGATAAAAATAATAGTGAAAAAATATATCTATTATAACTATATTAAATACAATAATAAAAATAAATTAAAAATAACTCTAAAAATCTAGGAGGCTTACAATCTACCCACCTTAGAAAATTTTATCGTCGAAATTAGACATACCATAATATACAACACATAATATTAATAATAACGTCTAATCAATGGCATAGTCTCAGCTTCTTCTTGTAATCCTTCTAAACACGTAACTTCTTGACGCCAATGTGACTAATTGGGAGCTCCTTTGTCTAGCATGGGAGGACCCTGTGCTGAAGATGTACTCCTGGTTGTCTGATTGATCCTCCATGCTGTCCTCAAAATTATATTTAAAGCATGCATAAATGAAACTGTTTAAACATGATTTCTAGAGGACCCTTATACCAATGGGATTCTAAGTTTACATGATCTACTGAAAACTAAAGCACACACAATTTTACATACTTTCTAACTAATATAATGACAACACAAAAATCAAGGTCTGGAATGGTACAACTACCTATAAAAAATACAAAGCTTAGGTATAGAAAATGAATAATGGATGATTTTATTGATGGGCTACTACTTGCTACTTATAGAGGTTCCAACTCCTCTTTATATTACATTTTCCAATGTGGGACTAAAGTCCCTTATTGATTCTTAGTACTCCCCCTCAAGATGGGCGATAGATATTAATCATCCCCATCTTGTTACATAACTTTGACAGACTCAATGAACTAAGGCCTTTAGTTAGACAGTCTGCAACTTGTTCTTCTGAGCGAACATGGTCAATCTTCAGTATCCCTTGTTTCAGCTTCTCTTTGATGAAGAATCGATCGATCTCGATGTGCTTCGTTCTGTCGTGCTGAACTGGATTGTTGGCTATACTTATTGCAGCTTGACTATCGCTCAGAAGATGTAACGGTGCTCCCTTATCCAGCTTCAACTCTGTCAGCAGTGCTTTCACCCACAGTAATTCTGACACTCCCAGAGATATTGCTCTGTATTCTGCTTCAGCTGACGACCGTGCTACCACTGACTATTTCTTGCTTCTCTATGAGACCAGGTTTCCTCCTACAAAGACATAGTACCATGTGGTAGACCTTCTGTCGTCTATGCAACTTGCCCAGTCTGCATCACAGTATCCCTTAACTTCTATGCATCCATTCTTCTTGAACTATAGCCCTTTTCCTGGCGTCCCTTTCAGATATCTTAAGATCTGAAACACTGCTTCCATATGACCTGTTCTTGGATCATGCATGTAGTAACTCACTACACTCACCACAAATGAGATATCAGGGCGAGTATGCCCTATATAAATTAATCTCCCTACAAGTCTTTGATACCTTTCACGATCAACTGGCTCTCCTGCTTCTGCTCCCAACTTGCACTTCTGGTCAATCGGAGTGACTGTTGCTTTGCATTCCAGCATCCCTGTCTCCTTTAGCAGATCTAGTACGTATTTTTTTTGTGAGAGAACAATTCCTTGTTTGCCATCACACACCTCGATACCCAGAAAGTACTTCATCGCTCCTAAATCCTTCACCTCAAATTCCTTCGCGAGTTTTGATTTCAGCTTAGTGATCTCGGCCTCATCATCACCTGTGATTACTATATCATCCACATATACAGCAAGTATAGTAATGTGGCCTCTTGCATGCTGAAGAAAGATTGTATGATCTGCATTTGTTTGATGGTATTCCATGCCAGTAACAGCCTTTCTGAATCTGTCGAACTAGGCTCGAGGAGATTGCTTGATCCCGTATAGCGACTTCTTTAGTTTACATACTTTTCCATACGACGTCCCTCTATTTGATTCTGTCGCGTAGCATCTTAGCGGGAGCTCCATGTACACTTCTTCTTACAGGTCTCCGTGGAGAAAGGCATTCTTAACATCTAATTGGTATAGCTTCTACCCATAGTTTGTTGCAATGGAGACCAGAGTTCTTACCGTATTGATTTTTGCTACCGGGGCAAACGTCTCATCATAGTCGATGCCATATGATTGTGTATATCCTTTTGCAACCAACCTCGCCTTGTACCGCTCTACTTTTCCTTCTAGTGTCTCCTTCACTGTGTACACCCATTTGCATCCCACAGTTTTCTTCCCTTTGGGTAATGGAACCAGCTTCCATGTCTTATTTTTCTCTAGTGCCCCAAGTTCTTCCATCATTGCAGCTTTCCACCTTGGAACTTTCTTTGCTTCCTACCAACACTTAGGCAAAGAAGTAGAGTCTAACGATGCAATGAAGGCTCGATAATTTGAAGAAATGTTAGAATAAGACAAGAAATTGGCAATATCATGTTCATAATCATTATAATGACTAGGAGCCTTACCTGCATTGATGCGAGAAGATCTCCTTAAGGGAGCAATAGGTGGTGGAGAGGGAGCAATAGGTGTTGGAGAGATCATACCATCCGAGTCAGAGAGATCCGCATCAGAATCAGAGTGATTCAGTGTGGGGGCAACATCTTCAAGAGTTGGGACATGAGTAGACGAGGGACTAGGCAATGGGTACGACACAGTAGGCAATGGACACGACATAGTACTAGGCCCCTTTTTTCTTGTCTCTTCCTGCGTAACATATGTATCTTCTTCTTCATTCTCCGTATCAGAGTCACTGCTATCTCCCCCTTTTATCCAATTTTCTACGACCGGGCACGGGACCAATTCGACTACCACGTTTGGACTTATTATCTCTCCCTCACGTCTAACACCCTCTGTGTTAGGTGTGTCACCAAACATCGAACCTGCATCCGAACCATATTTTGGTTCAAGTTCTCTGAATGTAACGTCCATGCTAACAAACATCTTTCGCTCAACTGGGCTCCAACATGCGTATCCCTTCTGAGTCGCTGTGTACCCGACAAATACACACTTAACCGCTCTTGGATCTAGTTTGCCAACTCCTGGCCTATTATCTTGGACAAAACACACACCCAATACTTTTGGGGGAACAGTGTATGTAGTTGCACCAGTAAGCATCTCTAACGGTGTCTTCCAGTCCAATATCTGAGATGATATTCTGTTAATGAGATAAGTGGTCGTCAATACAGCTTGCCCCCATAAGTGTTTCGGGATATTCATAGCCAGCATCATCGTCCGTGCGACCTCCAGCAAGTGCCTGTTCTTCCGTTCGGCCACACCATTTTGTGTCGGTGTATAGGCACATGAAGTTTGATGTAGTATTCCATGAGTAGATAAATACTCAGCAACCCTCTTATTAGTATACTCAGTCCCATTGTCAGACCGAAAACACTTTATTTTAACGTTATATTGCGTTTCCGGCGATGAAAATCCTGAAAAGCCTCAAGGACGTCACTTTTATTCTTCATAAGGTACACCCAGGTCACACGGGCATAACAGTCAATAAAAGTGACGAACCATCTAAAACCGTTAATACTGGTTGTAGGACAAGGGCCCCATACGTCCGAATGTATCATATCAAATATAGTGGAACTTCTATTCCCTGAGCTCGCATACGAGCTTCTGGTATGTTTTTCCAACTCACATGCATTACAAAATAACTTCTCTTTATCAGCCCTTTGATATAAGGACTGATACATTCAACTATTAACTTAAAAGGAAGAATGCCCGACACGCTGGTGGTGGAGTAGTAATTCGTCTTCTACACTGCGACGGGAAGCGTCCAGTTGTGCGTCTGCTACTAGAGAGGCCAATGCTTCGTCTAGTCCAATCCTGTCCAAGTACCACAGTCCCTTATGCCATGTGCCAGTCCCTAGTCGTCGTCCTGTCCCCTTCTCCTGAAAAGTCATCGTAGGAATGTCAAAGGAAACAGTACAGTTTAGGTCAAGGATAATGGCACTAATAGATATAAGATTGACAGGAAAAGATGGAGCATGAAAGACATTGGTGAGAGTGAGGGAAGGGGTGCATACGACAGTACCTTTACCTATGACAGGTCTGGAGGTACCATCAGCAGTCTGAATACTCTCTGACATCGGTAGGTGAGTATAGTCCTGGAACTCACCGTGGGACCCCGTGACATGTCGAGATGCCCAAGAATCTATAATCCAACCTGGCTGATGGACAGATGCAAGAGCACGCGCAGGTATACCTGTGCTGGTTTGGGCAAAGCAAGTGATGTGATCCCCTGAGATAGATGACACCCCAGGAGTAACTTGAATGTCGTCCTAACCTAGCTTCGTGCCTCGTAACCTCGCAATGAACTCTCTCTCAAGAGGGGTTATTTCAGCCAATTGAATGTCTCTCCCTTCTTCCACCAGATTTGCTTTGTGTCCTCCAAAATAATTTTTCCTTCTACCTTTACCACCACGACGTCCTCCACGGCCCCGTCCGCGATCATTTGACTGACCTCACAGGGGTTTTGGACAAAATCTAATGTAATGTCCCGAGTCACCACAGTTGTGGCAAACACCGCCCGTAGAGGGAGGCTGATTAAAGATGGTAAGGGCAGACTTTTCAACAGCAGCTTACTCCCCCTGGAAGTAGCCCTTGTTGGACATCAACTTCAATCGAGCTTCTTCTTGTGCCATGGCAGCTATAGCTTCTTCTAAGGTTGGTAGCATGGGTTGTACGAGTAGTACATTTCTTCTCTGCTCAAACACAGGGTTGAGCCCCTTTAAGAACTTCATCATCCGTTGTCGTGAAATATACGCCAGAAACGTCTGAAAATGCTTTGCAAATGCCGGTTTGACTTGTGCATCATCCATCCCAAGAGGATCATAGTGATCCAGATTAGACCAGTACTTCTTCAACAAAGCTGCGTACTCAGAGATATTACGTTCATCTTGTGCCACCCTATCGAATTCATCCCGTAGATGGAAGGCCCGCATAGGGTTGCTCGAACCTGAGTACATATCCTTCAAAGTCCGCCAGATATCAGCAGCACCCTCCATTTCCTCTACATTGCCCGACACCTGGTCGGTCAAGGAGGCTGTCAACCACCCAGCCACTACGTTGTTGACAATCTCCCAAATAGTAAACTCTTTTGAGGAGGGATCAGCAGGTGCCTTGGATTGGCCATTGACATGACCAACCAAGCCACGTCTCTTCAATGTCCGCATCGCCTGCCGCGACCATTTCAAGTAGTTGGACGTTCCTTCTAACTTCATCTCCAGCTTTTCCAACTTCCCTATTTTGTAGGGTAACGGATCCACATCAGTATGGATCACACTAGGGGTCGCCTCGGTCAATCTCCTCGACAAGATATCATCAACCAAGGCCTTCATCTCTTGTGCTGTCAGTTTTCCAGCGATCGAATCCATGTTCTCTTCAACTGTATCTCTAGTCGTCGTTGTTGTCGGCAGGCAGCTGCTAACTGCTAGTCATCGTCTTCGTCGGCAGCTTCTTCGTCTTCTACTCTACGAATGCGCTATGCGCATGTAAAGTGAACACGTCAGGACACAGGAGAAAACACGATCATTCTCTGTATAGATCTCGATGTGAAGATCGAGGAACAAATAAAGCATGTGTTCATTTGTTCACTCCAGACGGTAGAACACCATTTTTTTACTTTTTATTATTTTTATTTTTTTCTTCTTTTTTTATTTTTTTACAAAACAACAAGAAAAATTACATAACAAAAAAATTACAAAACCAAAAAGATCGGGGGGGGGGGGCGCCGCTGGAGCCGGGGAGGGGGGGCGCCGCAGGACCCGGGGGGGCAGCCGCTGGAGCCGGGTGAGGAAATGGTTTTTTTAGGGGGGAGAGGGGTGGATGGTTATGGCTCTGATACCATGTAAAAAATAAATAATGGATGATTTTATTGATGGGCTACTACTTGCTACTTATAGAGGTTCCAACTCCTCTTCATACTACATTTTCCAATGTGGGACTAAAGTCCCTTATTGATTCTCAACATTAGGTATTGCAGTATAAATTCAAGGGCTTCTAAGGAGTCATAATTATCATCATGTGGTTCTATTGGTCAATGAGTCTATAAGAGAAAGTTTTACTAATTCAACACTATTCCTATATAGGCCATGTCTTCCACAAAATTGGAGGAAAATATTACTCTACTCCTTTAAACTATCAACATGCTAGACATTTCTTACAAGTACCCATAACCATCTTATACCTATGTGCTATGTATAGGTCAAGGCTGAGCTAAACAGATACACACCTATTGGTAAATTTTCTAGCCTCGATCTTTTTAAGTCATTTTAAGACTAGTTTTACTATGTTTAGGGATGGTCGTCTAATCTAACTCGGATTTTTCTACTCTGTCTCAAATTATTAGGTCACATATCATCCTAACATTATCATTTAATATTTAGTTCTCTAGCAACCTATCTTAAGCAAAGGCAGAATGATCATGGGTTTTCAGATGATCCATCCATCTAAAGGGCGAACTTCGACTCATACCAAAGTATATGGGCGAACTCCGACTCATACCAAAGGATATGCTATCTATCACGGTTCCCTAGGAAGGTGACTAACTATTCTTGAAAGTCACGTTCTAACTTATGCTACCTTAAAAATCATAGGTCCCAACTCCAACCAGTTCACCCACCTCGGTGGCCTGGTTTTTCTTTAGTGGTGTTACCATTTAGAATGCAATCTTATTAGGTCCTAGCCATCCTTGATCCCCTTTTATTATTTCTCCAATACGTTGTGTTGCTCCTATGATTCCTCTCTCTTTATGCCCTATATCTTATTCCTACACAAATTTTTAACTACAAGTTATTCGAAATTCCCAACTAACCTGTATTGATAAAGGGTCTAATATATCTACGACTTACTAGTCTTCTTAAGCTAAGATTTTCTACTCTACTCTCATGTCCTTAACTATGATCACAAAAGATCATAACCAATCCTTAAACTCAAACAACCCTTAACTCTATATTATACTCCTATAAGCCATATATCAAATCTCTTAGCGGTATAATCAATGATCTATTCTTTCTAACTATAAACATGCTATACAATTCTTACCAATACGCCTAACCCCCTTACGCTTTCCTGTCGGGTAAAGGTTGAGGCTGAGTTAAACAAATATTTTGATCTAAAATATAACCCTATTGGTTAATCCTCTAGTCCGGGTTTCTAATAGATCATTTTAAGGCTAGTCTCAATAATTATAGAGATGGCTATCCAATCTATCTTAACCCCACCTACTATATTCTATACCCCTAGATCACATATAACTTTGATGTTTTCAATCTATATTAATCTCTCTAAAGTAGATCCTTCAGGATACTTATCCAAGAAAATTTCTTCCCCCTAACCTATATATTATATTCATGATTCCTATATCTTTCACGTAAATTTTTTCAAAATCCAATACAATATGACTTTAATAATAAGTTTTGATCTAGCTATGAACATCATGCTTCCGTAAATCATTTTATCCTCATGAAATCTTCGGGCTCTATTTGCTATTGTCCTTCAAGTTGTCACTCTTAAATGATTACTAACTGTATCTTCAATCTAAAATCTGACTGTCTCTTCCTCTAAGTTGAATTCCTACTCACTTCAATCTTGATGGTCGAAGAATCTTTCGTACCTTCCTATAAACCTCTGCCAATAACATAAACTTCCATTCAAGGCTCTATCTAGCTTAGGCAAGCATAACATGACTTGGTCTAATAGTTCTAAGGTCTTTCGTTAGGTTAAGTCCTTTACTGCACTCTACTCTAACTTCTATTTTAGAAAAATGTCTATAAATTCTTTCAACCTTAGCTTCTTACCTAGTCCCGTCAAACATGGCTTCGTATATCCTCCAAGTGAGAATTTTATAACGAAAGATGGTCACTTCTACCTATTCGGTCCATCTAGTATAGGTGTCTACCTCTACCCCTCTCATATCTAGACAATCACTTCTTAAATATTCTATCAAACTTACTCCTATCATATAGTCGAATTAAAATGGTTCATCAAGCACAAATATTCGTCTTTCCGAAACAGAAAACACAGGAATTCGACAAAAGGAGTTCAAGAGAGTTTTGCTCGATTAGGAATACAAGATTTAAGGGATATAGTAGAAATCAAGGGAAATTCAATAGCAGTTGTGGATTGAGATCCTAATATATTATACTATCATAGGCTCATCCGGTATAGTAACGTAACTAAAATGATTTATTCTGACCTACATGTGCCACCAGAAAAATATGTCATGCTCCAGTTCCAAAAATACTTAGGAACTCAAAACATGAGCATGCCAGCTGTACGACTAGAATAAGTATCACAATTTAGTGGACTTATCCTAATCGTAGTACATTGTAATGTTACTAAATCTACTCTGTCTCAACTTTGTCTCAATCTATATATAGGTAAATGCAACAAGAATGAACCGTATGTAATATAGTCGGCTGCCTACAATACACTTGTTTGAGCAGACTCAAGAATAACATAAGTTTACAAAACTAGGCTAATGAGCAAGATATAACATGAAAGGAAATAGAAAGCACGAGAAAATGATAAACTAATACTACAAGCAATACCTGAACCCTCCAGCAAAAATTATACCATCCACCTGTCTATACTATAAGCTCAATAACAACCTGGAGACATCACTAGGTCCTCGGAGGGACGTAACAAGATACAAAATAGCAAGCTACAAGATGACTAAAATAAATACGAGAAATAAATGGAATAAAATATCAGTCTATGTGTATGCATGTTGAAGACGACTTTGGACCATATGGATAGGAAAGAAAGTAGCAATAGCGTCATCCAATGCTACAATATATAGTAGCATACCTCAGACCGTACCCGAGACTAGTTCGTGGCCGCTGCCATATATATCCCCTAGTATAGCCTATAACATGGCAAATTGGGGCTAATATGCAAGTGTCTGTACCATACTTTTACTAATAGTCTTCCCCTCCTATATCTTGCTAAAGTCACATCCATGACTCGGGCAATCTACATCTCTATGCAAGTTACTAACTAGACTCAACTAATCAATATATGTACCGATACACAGACCGCTCACACCGATTATCAGTCAAGTGTGCAAGCTTGTGCCAATACCATGTAATTGTACCGACTGTGCTGTGTATGATATGTGACAAGACATAAAAGTTATTTAGAAAAAACTTTACATAATCCAGGTATGTCTCATATACTTGTAAGTCAAACACACGCACACGAACATTAATGGCTCCCAAGTCGTCCTTGGATACACTCTACTAACACATATACTTCTAGCATAACAACGATCCAAGTATTTAACAGTACAAGAAAAGTAGTAAGGTATCTTGCCTGGATTATCAACAAAAGAATAAAGTATCGGTCTGTCTCCAACCTCCGTAGACAAGTGATTACGAACTCCTAGAAAATATAAATAAACTAAATAAATATCACTACGATACTTACCACATATATACTTACCGTATTTAGACTAAACTAGTCACAAAAATAGTCAACTAGTCTATACTATTTATAGATACAATAATCTATATATGGCAATCTATTATATAATATTATACACTAAAAATATATAATTTTAATTTCTAAAAAATAACATAATAAATTCTGAATATATTTAATATAAATATCTTTTTATAAAAATACACTAAATCGCTATATTAAAGTATCAACACAATATGTCACATAGAATTTCAATTCGGAAGCAAAAAATCATAAAAAAATATAGAAGTATTTATCTGGAATAAATTAGAATAATTAGGTTTAAATATTATTTTTCATCTAAATTTATTAGATTTATATTATATATAAATCCTATAAAAGTTTGGAGTTAAAAAGATTGATTTAAACGGTGTGTCGGTGTCCGAAATTTGATAGAAGCAAAGTGATAGCATATTATCATAAAATCCTTGTAAATATTCATAAAAGATTCTAGATGAAATATATAGATGTTATAGACCTTACCAATATTTTGTTTGAGATCAAATAGGGTTCGAAGTCATCGAGAAAGTCTTAGCACCGAAATTTCTCAATTCTGGACACATTTCGGGGTAACGGATGCCATGACCAAACGGAGTGGAACGGTATGAGTTAGCGATTGGACATGAAAGTAGATATGTAGTTCTATCCAATAAACTTGGTTTTAGGTAGCATAGATGAGAACAACTATTAAACCTATTTTAGAGGATGACAAACCTGGGTTCAGAATTTTTGCTACGGCTAGAAATAACCATCAAGTTCGGCCTCTGAACGACCAAATAAGTTGATGAAACTCTCCCGAGGCTTGATAGAGTTGAAGAGGGGTCTCTTGGAGTCAAGGATGTGGTGGATGGCTCAAAAGTCGAAGAGGAGGGGGTTTGAAGTGTTCGGCCAAGCTATGTATGTCGTTAGCCTCAAGGGAAGTGGTGGGGGTTCAGTTTTTGCTATGGAGAGAGGAGGTGGGAAGCTATGGAGAGATGTATATATAAGGTTTTGATCTCCTATGATTTATGGAAATATAGGTTTTAGTTTGGATTGATTTGGAGTTTATTTGGTCATCCAATCAATCAATTAGAAGTGGAGTAGGAAAGGGTTTCTATATTTGAATATGATATTTGAATTTGGTCAAAGTAAGTAGAGATTTGAGCACATGATTTGTCTTAAATTTATGTAAATTAATTTAATAGTGCTTTTCCATGAGTTGGCACCCTAGAGTGGTCCCCACTAAGTTAGGTTGACTAGGGTTAAGTCTCATAATTATTTCTAATAGAAATAAACACCGAAATGACTATAAACGGATCTTATGTGCCATTTGAAAATAAGTTGCACATGAGAACTCAATTGAGAGGGACACTATAGGCATGTTGTAATAGGCTCAAAATAGGTCAAAATTTCATATTGGATCATTTAGGTTGGATCGATGTCGAGTCCAAAAATTAAGTTGGAAAGTACAATAAGTTTTATGGTAGATAACATTTTGGCCTAAGTTGACCCAAAAGTTGTGCAATGAAAATAGAATACAAAAGAACATGTCTGAGTGGGACATAATATACCAAATTTAAGATAAACTTGTCTAGATAGAACTCATAAAGGACATTTCAAGAGAGCGGTATTTCTTGTGCACCAAAAATCAATGCTACGAAAAAGAGTATTAATGATTAAAAATAATAGTTAAAAAAATCTATTAATAACTATATTAAAGAAAATAATAAAAATAAATTAAAAATAATTTTAAAAATCCACGGGGCTTACACCGAGGATAGTGTTTCTCACATATGAAAAAAAACCTATAATTGCTACATAAAGTTCACATGCAAAGGACTCACATATCCGAAATCCCGCCAGCAGTGTAGTATATTATCTTCTTACTCTGATTTTTGTAATGTGCTTGAGCAAAAATGTAGAATACAAAAGGGTCAAACTATGGCAGTATTGACTCACCATGAGCATCATAGTCATGTTAGTCTATTTGCAAACAATCGATGGAAAAACTCAGTTGCAATCCCTAAGAAGAGATGCAAAGAATGCAGTTGCAATCCCTAAAAAAGAGATGCAAATAATGCAGTTGCAATCCCTAAAAAAGAGATGCAAATAATGCTGATTGCGTAGCCTAAACGATTAAATAAAAATCGAATCGCGTTTGCAATAGCGGTTTCTCGAAGGCAACAAGAGATGATCAACAACAGTTGAGTCTCAGATTCTCGAAGGCAACAGAAAGAGGAAGGAAGAAGAAGAGCGGATCTCGCTGGGGTGTTGAACACCGGCGCTCAAAGCTATACCCGCAGTACGGATAAGCTCCCAGGAACCAGCAAGTTCAGGAGAACTTCTGGAACGCTCGTAAGTCAATATTTGAGACTTGAACGGGCTTCCTGGACTTAACAGACTCCCTCAACTCTCTTCTTGGTGCATCTTTCAAAGGAGGCCAAGGGGCTCTATTTATAGAGTGGAGTTGAGACTTCACCTCTTCTCCTATCCGATGTGGGACTAAAATACCAATACTCAAAAATAGAGTTTGATATTTTAGATCATCCCACAATCAGCATAGAAGTGTGCCAGTCCACGCCTACCCCCCGAACCCTCCCGTGCATGCACGAGACATCTTGGAGTCCGCGTCCGAGTCCGAGTCCGCACAACAAAAATTAACTTGCATCCTTGTTGGATTTAATCCTTTTTCCTTCTAGGAAAATACTTCCACATGGCACAAACTTGTGCCCCACTACACCTCATGTGCACACCTCAACACAAGCAATGCATTATATTGAGATACTCACCATTTGGTGTAGCCGATGTGGGACTATCTTTTCTAGTCCAAAGGCAAAAACACCAACAATCCCCCACATATCTCAATATATGGGTTGAGCGTTCCCCACAGTGATTGTCCATCATGCATTAGGAGAGATGTCGCTACGACTTGAATCTTCCCGCATAGGTTAAATAACAGCATGATACAAGAATGGACTAAGCCTTGAATTCTGCACCATAACTGCAATTCTTCCTACTCACATAGTGATATCAACTGTGCTTCTGGCTGCACATTGAAGGCCTTGTGCCAGCCTGGTTTCAGTGTATAATTTTTGGGCGTCTACAAGTTTACCCTCAAGAGACGGCCTGATATCTCTGTCCATACACTATAGGTGAGTTCTATATAAAGAGTCATTGGCATGAAGCATTGCGCTTCTTTGCGGTGCTACGCCGCTATGACATGGCTGACAAAGCCAAGGCATTACCCCTACCTGGGAACCTCATCGTAGTGTCATACTACTGTAGCATGAGGTCTCAAGCCTCTTTGTAGTGCCAAACTATCCAGCATGAAGCCTTGCGCTCCCTTGTGGTGTTACGCCACTATGACATGGCTTGCAAAGCCGAGGCTTTACCCCTACCTGGGTACCTCATCGTGGTGTCATGCCACTGTAACATGAGGACACCGGCCTCTTTGTAGTGCTGCCTACATCTCTTTATTACGATTATGCAACATTAGGCTACCTGCCTATATGCGGTGCTACGCCGCCTGTAACTTGGCTAACAAAGCCGAGGCATTACCCCTACCTGGGAACCTCATGGTGGAGTCACCCCACTGTAGCATGGAGTTGTAACACTCCTTTGTGGTTGTTGCGCCACCATGCTTCCTGTAAAGCATAACAGACCTTCACTCAGTCTGAGAACTCATTAAGGCATTATGCCATCCTTCTCACAGGATCAATTTTCCGTAGAAAATTCATAGTAGACAACAGTGGTTCTGGGTCCGAAACCCTTACATGTTCCGCAGAACAAGTGCCCACTGTTAACTAATATTTTTCCAGTCAATAGTCCTCCCTTGAATCAAAAAATTAGATATCTGGTAGATTTCTCTTTGAACCAAGAACATAAAATTTATTGATAGGATTATAATGACACAATATTAGAATGCCTTCAAGCCCATCTTCCTTGCTGTGTCCTCGACCAGCTGACGCTTGAGACCCTTCGTGAACGGATCCGCCAGGTTTTCCTGACTCCGAACATCGATCACTGCAATGACGCCCCTTTTTATGAGATCGTTCACTGCTCTGTGCTTCAACCGCACAGTCCTCTTCTTTCCGTTGAAGAGTTCATTTGATGCCACTGCTGCTGTCGCCTGGTTGTCACAGTATATCGGAATCGCCGGTATCTGAGCCCCAACCATTGGAAGGTCATACATGAGCTCCCGAAGCCACTCTGCTTCATCTGCTGCAGCGTCCAATGCAATGAATTCAGATTCCATGGAGGAGCGAGATAACATAGTCTGCTTCTTCGACTTCCACGATATAGCAGCTCCACCCATGGCGAACACATATCCACCTGTGGAATATTCGCTCTCCACCTCTGAACACCAGCTAGCATCACTTAAGCCTTCCACTACTGACGGATCTCCGCTGTAGTATAGTGCATATGTCTGAGTCTTCTTGAGATATCTCATAACACGCTTCACAGCTTTCCAATGCTTTACGCCTGGATTGCTCGTAAATCGACTCAACATTCCCACTGCAAAGGCTATGTCAGGCCTTGTGGTAGTAGTAGCGTACATCAAACTTCCGATGACGCTAGCGTACTTCAACTGCCTGACGCTCTCCTTCGAATTTGGCTCCAGTTTCAGATCACTCCTGTACGGTGTATCAATAATAGGAAGATCTTGATACCCGTAGCGAGAGAGCATCTTCTCAATGTAATGAGACTGTGACAACGCTATTCCAGTGCCTGTCCGGATGATCTTGAGCCCCAAGATTACGTCGGCATCCCCCAAGTCCTTCATACTGAACTTGGTCGAGAGGAATTTCTTTGTCTCTGTGACGCAGCTTAAATCCGTACCTAGGATTAGCATGTCGTCCACGTATAGACAAACGATTACTCCTCTTCCGTCAGCAAACTTCGTATAGACACACTTGTCTGTTTCACTGACCCTGTAGCCATTTGACCTTATCACCTTGTCAAACTTCTCATGCCACATTTTGGGAGCTTGCTTCAAACCATACAGAGACTTCATCAACTTGCAGACTTTGTCTTCCAGACCTCTGACGACAAAACCTTCTGGTTGTTGCATGTAGATCTCTTCGGTCAGCTCGCCATTAAGGAATGCCGTTTTCACATCCATCTGATGTATCACCAGCTTGTGTATTGCTGCTAAAGCAATTAACAATCTGATAGTTGTCATCCGAGCTACTGGAGCATAAGTGTCAAAGTAGTCGATCCCCTGCTTCTGAGGAAACCCCTTGGCCACTAGCCTGGCCTTGAACTTGTCAATGGTTCCATCTGCTTTCATCTTCTTCTTGAAGATCCATTTGCATCCGATGGGTCTTGCTCCTTCTGGTAGGTCGACCAATACCCATGTGTTATTGGAGGTGATTGAGTCAATCTCGTTGTCAATCGCCTCCTTCCAGAATATAGCATCTCTGGTCTTCATTGCCTCATCATAGGTAAGCGGATCTGCTTCCACATGATAGGTGACGAAGTCATCTCCGAAGTCTTTCGGCCTCCTCGCTCGCTTAGTTGACGGCTCAGCGAGTTCTGGTTCAGCTGGTGTCTCCTCGACAACAACTCCATCTTGGACTACTGGTTCGATAAAGATCTCTGTCTGCTCCGCACCCTCATTATTCTCCGGAATGTCCGCGAGAACAATGTTCTTGTGCCTTGCAAACTTTTCTTCAAAATATTCAGCATCGCGAGATTCGATGATATGATTTGACTCGATATCAAGGAATCTCCGAGCATCACTCTTCTCGGCATACCCCAGGAAGATCGCCTTAGTAGTCCTTGTCCCCAGCTTCTGAATCTTTAGATCCGGGAGCTTCACATAAGCCAGGCACCCCCACACTCGAATGACATTCAGGTTGGGTCTGACTTTGAACCAGAGTTCATGAGGAGTTATGTCGGAAGTTGCATACGGCACTCTGTTCAGAATGAAAGTGGCCGTTAATGCAGCTTCTCCCCAATAGCACTTTGGGAGACCCGCAGTCAACAGCATAGAGTTCATCATCTCTGTCAACGTTCTGTTCTTCCTTTCTGCTACTCCGTTGGATTGTGGAGAATACGGAGCCGTCGTCTCGTTGATGATTCCATGTTCTTTGCAGAATGATGAGAATTCATGAGACCTATATTCTCCACCTCGATCACTCCTCAGCCTCTTGAGTTGTTGTCCAGTTTGCCGTTCAGCCTCGGCCCTGAACTCCTTGAACTTCTCGAATGCTTCGTCTTTAGATTTGAGTAAATAGACGAAGGCATACTTGGAGAAGTCATCGATGAAAGTAATGAAATACTTCATCCCGGCCTTTGTAGAGAATTGTTTGAAGTCACAGATATCTGAGTGAACCAACTCCAGAAGATCTGTGCTTCGATGGACCCTGTGGAAGGGTTTCCTAGTGATCTTCGTCTGAGCACATATCTCACATTTCTCTACCTTACCCCCACACTTGGAGATAAGTCCTAGACTAGACATTTTGTTTATTCGCTTACAATGAACATGTCCTAGTCTATTATGCCACAACTCAAGAGAGTAATTCAAACTAGTGATAGCATTGACATTATTATGCTGGGTTACAACAAGCTGAATTTTGTACATTCCTTCAGTCTGAAAAGCTTTCCCGAAGAAAGTACCCTTCTTGGACATCACCATTTGGCCAGCATTGATGTCCATCCTCAAGCCTGCGTTGTAGAGCAGGCTTCCAGAGATCAGGTTCTTTGCGATTGCAGGAACATGCTTCACACCTTGAAGCGTCAGAATGTTCCCCGATGTAAGCTTCAGCTCCACCGTCCCGATCCCCAGTACTTCAGCTTGTGCCTGGTTCGCCATCATGACTTTCTCGGAAGTAGGCTCATAGGAGACGAACCAGTCCTTGTCTGAACAGACATGACATGTCGCGCCAGTGTCTATCCACCAGTCCAAGTCTGCCCCCACAGTTGCAACCTGTGCTATCATGGCAACCTGATTAGTAACCAAAGAAACCTTGTTAGGCTCACCTTGCTCTTTGGGCTTGGACTTGCATTCACTTTTATAGTGACCCTTCTTGCCACAGTTGAAGCAAGTCACATGGGACTTGGACTTCTGTTGCTTGAATCCTGGACCCTTCACTTTCAGATTCGAGAAGTCCTTCTTCTTGTGGTGAGAAGCCGCCTGCTTCCCTTTGTTCTCTCTGGTGGCTTGAACCAGATTCGCCGTTGCTAGTTGCTTGGACAGGGTGTCCAACTTCTGTTGAGAGCGCATCTCGTCCTCAACATGAATCTCGCTGAGGAGATTATCCAGGCTAATCTCCATCTTCTTCCTATGCATCCTTGCATAGATGTTGCTCCATCCTGGAGGAAGTTTTGCCACGATCCCTCCAACGACGAACTTGTCGACGAGGGGCATGCTATCGTCCTCCAGTTTCTGGCGCAGCTTCAGGAACTCTTTCACTTGGGGCAGCATGGTCTTCTCGTCTTCAAAGACCCATTTGTGGTATTTTTCAACCATGAACATCTTCGACCGGACCTCGTCGTCGTCATACAGCTTCCCCACGGACTCCCAGATCTCTTTGGCAGAAGTCCTCTTTGTGTAGGACTCGGCCAGAGAGTCTTCCATGGAATTCAGGATCAGCAGCCTGCATATGCTGTTATCCTTTTTCCACTTCGTCTGCTTGCTCGTAGCAGCGGCCAGAACAGCAGCAGATCCTGTTGCTGGAACGATTGGTTCTTCCTCATCCAACACGTGATCAACATCCACGAGTTGAAGGTTCAGAGTCACCTTTCGCTTCCAGATCTGGAAGTATTCGCCGTCGAATTTCTCCAACTTGTTAAAGCCGGTATCGACAAGCGAAGCACGAGTGTTTTCCATCGAATCGTATAGCTTTGAGATTGTTAGTCTATTTGCAAACAATCGATGGAAAAACTCAGTTGCAATCCCTAAGAAGAGATGCAAAGAATGCAGTTGCAATCCCTAAAAAAGAGATGCAAATAATGCAGTTGCAATCCCTAAAAAAGAGATGCAAATAATGCTGATTGCGTAGCCTAAACGATTAAATAAAAATCGAATCGCGTTTGCAATAGCGGTTTCTCGAAGGCAACAAGAGATGATCAACAACAGTTGAGTCTCAGATTCTCGAAGGCAACAGAAAGAGGAAGGAAGAAGAAGAGCGGATCTCGCTGGGGTGTTGAACACCGGCGCTCAAAGCTATACCCGCAGTACGGATAAGCTCCCAGGAACCAGCAAGTTCAGGAGAACTTCTGGAACGCTCGTAAGTCAATATTTGAGACTTGAACGGGCTTCCTGGACTTAACAGACTCCCTCAACTCTCTTCTTGGTGCATCTTTCAAAGGAGGCCAAGGGGCTCTATTTATAGAGTGGAGTTGAGACTTCACCTCTTCTCCTATCCGATGTGGGACTAAAATACCAATACTCAAAAATAGAGTTTGATATTTTAGATCATCCCACAATCAGCATAGAAGTGTGCCAGTCCACGCCTACCCCCCGAACCCTCCCGTGCATGCACGAGACATCTTGGAGTCCGCGTCCGAGTCCGAGTCCGCACAACAAAAATTAACTTGCATCCTTGTTGGATTTAATCCTTTTTCCTTCTAGGAAAATACTTCCACATGGCACAAACTTGTGCCCCACTACACCTCATGTGCACACCTCAACACAAGCAATGCATTATATTGAGATACTCACCATTTGGTGTAGCCGATGTGGGACTATCTTTTCTAGTCCAAAGGTAAAAACACCAACAAGTCACAACATCATCATCAACTGCTACTACTCCAAGATAGTTGATACACACGTCAAGCAATATGTATTTGAGCAATTATAATATGCATCGTCGGTCGAATAATAATCAAAGTAAAAAAGGAATACATAGGACGAAGACCTGCCATTTGCCCCAATTAATATGATAAGACGATCTTTTCACAAATGTCGCGACAGAAGAAGACAAGAATCTTTCCACTATTCATCCCCTTTCCAACTCATCTGACATTGACTACAGACCCAAAGTTGGCAAGATGATCGTTCCGATAGACGACATCTACCAAAGTATCCGCTCGAGAGCAACGTCTCTACGAAGCAATGAGGTACCTTCATTCGGGGGTAACAACCTTCAAATTTTGTGGTAGACAGTGTTAGCTCGAGCTACACAGCCTTAACAACTGTCCCATCATTCTACGAGCGAGAAGTTAGCATCTATACGACCAATAACAATAAAGAAGGTACCAGCACTCACGTTGAGCAACACCTGAACAAAAAGGGAACCTCAATAAGAGAGATCTGTTCTATGTTAGAGAAAATGATGGAATTTTAGTTGGCTACCACGATCCTACCTCTACCAACTCTGGGTAAAAAAACCCTAAGGCAGAAAAATCAGGATTCAAAGGCACACCCATCCTCTCCTCCAAGGCTCCAAATATTGGTGATAGAGCCCATCCAGTAATACAGGGTGCCTTGCCAAAATTATTTAATAAACGATCTCAATGTCGTTGATAGATGCCATCCCTAGACTGGAAGCCCGTTTGTACTCGATCGATAACATAAAAAACCTTCTCAACCTGGGGTGTCACAACCATTCCCAATTGAGTAGGACGATGTAGTATGTTTTCCCAACTTCAAGCCACAATACTTGCTGCCCTTTGACGGGCTAACTTCTCATCAACATCACTACTACTTCAGCTCGCAAATGTGTAACATCCAGAGGAATGATACCCTCCCGACGAAGATGTTTATCGAGACATCGTAGGGGGTTGCATTTGATTGGTTTTGAAGTCTACCTAACAGCTCTGTTAGGACATTTAAAGACCTGGAATCACTCTTTTTGGCCATGTTTTACAAGAAGGAGCCAGATGTCACCATGTCAACATTAATCTCTACCACCAAAAAGAAAATGAGCCAGTTTGTAATTATATTGAATTCTTCTATCGCCTCATCCTTAGGCTACCCTAATGCATCCTTGTCAGCATATTACAAGAAACATGCCGGGATAACTTCGCACATGCTAGTAATTTTTGTCTCAGAGTTGTTGACATCCAAACTTGCCCAATGCTGATCGAATGTGCTCAAGCTGCCGAGAAGTCCACAACAATTTAGAACTCATGGGCCTAAACAAGCCCAGCCCTGAAGACAAGGGCAAGTGACCCCAAAATGACAACTCCAACTCCAACCATAGCAATAGAAATAAAGAAAAGGAATCCCCGGTAGTCGATTTCATGGCGGCAGCTATGCAGCCTGGATCGTAGGGCCAACATGGATACCCTAGGAGTACACATTCAGTGAAGAGTTCACAATTGTCATCTTCTACATCCTGATGAAAGGAAATAAGTTGAAACTTCCTGACGCTAGATGACCTGAAGAGATTAGGCGCACTAGCGAGCCCAAATATTATCTATTCTATCAGTACATATATCAACATATGCAAGATTTTTATCTATTGAAAAATAAATCCAGTAGTTGATAGATTCTAAAGCTATCACCCTCAACAATAACCAAAAGAAGGTCATCACCAACATGGTGTCACTAAATTTGGCGACCTTCCTAAGGTGGAAGTCCAAAATGGTATCGTTCAATACCGAAGGCAAGAATGGAAGTTGTCAATCTTCGTTGGCCAAGAAAACAAGCAAGTGGGCCGATGCCATTGACCATCACGCAGGGTGAGATAATGTGGGTTCATCCTAACCTCTTGTAAGATCAATAGTAGGACCATCCTTCTACTTTCAAGCATGGAAGGAAGAAGAGCAAGCTATGCGACATGGTTGTTAACGCTTCTTGTAACCCCACTTTTCAGTTCCATAAAATTTTGGACTATTTTAATAGTTTTAGAATAAAATGTTCAAGTGTTTAGAATAGAGGTGCAACTCGGGCGGGCTTAACCCGAACCCGATCGGGTAAACCCGTTAATGGGTTAGATTAGGGTTGAAGATATTCGGGTTCGGGCTTGGGCTCGGGTTAAAATATTTGAACCCAATCAAAAATCGGATTGGGCTTGGTTCATGTGTTGGGTAACCCGAAGAACCCGAAACCCGACATACATATAATTTATATATATATTGTTTCATATAGGCCTGTCAATGGTATACCGAAAATCCGTATCCGATCCGTATTCGAACCGAAAATATCCGAAAATTCGGATATGGATACGGATTCGGATATCATATCGGATATTTATCGGATATTGGATGCGGATACGGTAAGTGTCATATCCGGACCAATAATATCCGAACCAATAATATTTAAATTATTTAATAAATTTAAAATATATTGGGCCATTAGGAATTCAGGATTCAGCCGAAAATCTGTTGTTTCGGCTGTTTCTTGACAAAATATGTCATTTCAATGTGAAAATCTGTTGTTTCTTGACAAAATCTGCTGTTTCTTGACAAAATATGTCGTTTCAATGTGGAAAACTGTTGTTTCTTGACAAAATCTACTGGTTCTGATTTTTTTCTCTTCTCATTTTTAATATTTTTTTAGTAATCTTATTGGTTCGGATATTATCCGATATCCGTTAAAATTATCGGTAACGGATATGGTAGCCAAAACTTATATCCGAACGGATATCGGATAGTTAACGGATATATCCGATAGTTAATGGTTCGGATATGGTAATGCCAATATCCGACCAATAAGCTACCATTGACAGGCCTAGTTTCATACTACTCAAATAAAAAGTTTAAACTATAATTTTTTTCACCCGAACTCTTCAACTCCTTGTCATAAATCTCATTTCAGTTTTATTTTGTAATGATTGAGGCTTGATTGTTATTTGATTATGCATTTAACATTACTATTGTTTAAAATTATTTCAAATATCATATTAAAGTCCGATAAACCCGATGGACCCGACCCAACCAGAGCCCAACTCGATCCTTCGGACTTGGTCTTGGGCTTCATATGTTGAACCCGAAGTCGGGTCGGGGTTGGGCTTGGGCTAGGCTTATGATCTATCGGGTTGGGTTCGGATTGACCTCAAACCCGACCCAACTACATGTGTTTGGCGGGTTGTAGGTTTTAAAAAAAAGTTGTGTAGTGAACTTTATATCTTTTTTAAAATGTTCTAACTGAACTAAAGTTTTGAAGATTTGCTAAACTTTTAGTTTAGAATTTTGGGTCTGAGTGGTCTGGGTCAGAGAAGGAAAACAGGATATGGTTTTTGGACTGGGCTAATTGGGCCAATAGGAGGGAAAAGGAATTTGGAGCTCTGGGCTACATTTTGGCAATAGGGTTTCATCTATTGGCTTTTATTGATGCAATAGAGTTTGGAAAATTCTTTGGCTCCATCTAGATGGCTGAGTTTGTTTAAATGCAATAAAGTTGTTTTATATGGTAGCTAGTATTGCAATATAGCTGTATAAACTGCTAGTATTTTGTGTGTGTGTGTGTGTTCTATTTTAATGTTCAGATGTGTCTTGCTGTATGGAACTGGCCGTTGGGTTGAACCGAGCCAATGGAAAATGCTATTCAAATTACAGGATGATTCCATTGGGTTGTTATGTTGAGTATAAGTTTGGGCTATGTGGAAAGAATATAGGCAGGTTGCTGAGTTCTACTAGAGCTATAGTTGGTGGGTTAATTATGGGTTGCTTTTGTTCCAGCTGGAGTGAGGTAGCAGTAGTGTCCCAGGGGGTATATTGATTGGTCAAAGAAAGTGTTGACCAGCTGTTGGGGCCAGCAGTATGTTTTGTTTTCAAATAATTCAACAATATACCAGATTGTATCTTGGCTGTTCGGGTTCACCAAACAATTTGAGCTAGTAAATTTGAATTCTAGCCAATACTGTTTCTCTGTGATTATTTGGAATTTCTACTTAGCATTAAATTGCTAATAAGTGATTTGGAGCTTCTATTTAGATTATGTCAGTTCGTTACCAAACATACTAGATTGTGTATAAATTTATATTATCTTTCCAAATCGGTCACCAGTAATTATCTTAGTTTAAATTATTATCTAAATTATTGTATGTTATCTTGCTGAATATCTAGATAGTACATTAGTTAGCAAGTAAATTTCAAATAAATATTTTGAGTAATTTTGACTAAATTAGAGTGAGTTCTATGAACATATGAGATGTTAGCTAGTTAGATTATTGATTAGTTCTCTATATATATATTCATAGTTAGCTAGTTCAGTTAATTGTCGTTATGTGGAACCTAACCAACTTGTACCAAAAACCAGGAGGACGGACAGCTCTACTTTCTACTCTTAATCATCCTGAGCAAGGCAAGTACTTTCTATGGTCTTGTGCATTTACATTCATATCTTGTACCCCTTTTGATGATACGATGTGACATGATATCAACTTTTATGTTCTTATACCTACTTGTAGTCAGGGAGGGGAAATACACTAGCTATGTGACCAAACATAAAGATCAAAAATTTAGGTTGATAGCTTAGGTCTCATACTGTACACGTGGGACCCTAAGCCGTACCCATTTCCTGTGCTTATTCATGTACTTACCCCAGCCGGTCACATATGCCAGCTGTATTTAAAATATTGTGCACATATCAGGTCTTGTACATCATGTTCATGATTTACTTCATATACTTTATTTCCTGTACTTCCTGTACTTTTATGTTCTTTTCCTGTACTTTACATTCTTTGTTCTCCTGTACTCAATTTCATATCATGATGTTCTTGTTCATTACCTAGAATTGTACTTTACTCCGCTCCTGACTGGATATGTTGTAGGTATACTTTAGGATCTTGTTCACCTTTACGGGCCAGAGCTTGGGATCTTAGCTGAGCAGGATGGAGCCATGACTCAGGACTTAGGAGCTATAGTTTGGTTTCTTTGTTTATAATGTTGGAGTTTACTTTGGATTATTGTATTATGATTTGTATTTTATTTCTGTTACCGGATTTGTCTCCGGATGATCTTTTTTTAAAAATGACTTAGTGGATTGTGGTGATCTGTTCTGGGTCGTTTATAGATGCTGTGATTGTATATATTCATGTTTGCCTATTAGATTCCCTAGCTTGGTGCAACTTACTTCATCGTGTCTAACGACGGAGGCTGGTCGTGTCCTACTCGTATCCGAATATTCGGGAGCCGATCGTGACATGTTTTTAGTAGTGGCCCATGCAGGTCTGTCTTAATGGCACTTAGGCTATAGAGTGCTATTGGGGAACCTGTTAGACTAAGAAAAACTCATCACAACATAGGATTGCGGAAAAATGGTTCTGGGTATATATTACTAAGTCTTGTTATACATATTACTAGGATTGCTTATTATTAGGATTGCTTATTATCTATAGTTAGGTCATTTTAACAGTTTTCTATTTTCCATATGGTTCAGACACGTAACATCGAAATTGTTGAGCCACGTGTACTTGAGGCTCCCGAGATTCCACCACCTCCTGTCGCCCTACTATCTCTATTTGTAGTACCCAGTTGATGGAGATGTTTCAAGAGTTCTTTTATGCCAAAGGGAGCAAGCCATATTTTTTTTTAAGCCAGACTTGTGGATGTACTCTCCGAGTCAAGAAGGACTTCTGATATCCAGACTCTCAGACCTTTGGACTTCCTCGATACTGAGCGCATTTCTTGCATTGAGGAACAGATCGAGAACCCGGAGCCGCCACTTCTGAAGATCATCTAATTCTACGAGGATCCGACTCCTCTAATTGAAGTCACCAGCCAGGAGATCCAGAACGTAGCACAGACAATAGAACGAGACGAAAATATAAAGGCCAAGAGAGACATGAAGACTTATGATGGAGATAGCATCTACCCTGGACCCGCAAAGCGTCACAACACTCAGAAAGTGCCTCTTCAATCGTACCATCAGTTGCATTATTAGAGACAGACTCAGACCTACCTTCCTTGTGTATTTTGTAAGAGGACGAGACACCATGTTGACAAATGCTACAAGAAGCTCGGACTCTACCTATTCCGCTGATTGTACTGCCAAAGGACGATCATGGGGAGCACCAGGACTGCAACAAGGGGTCCCGTCTCTCCAGTTTCAGCAAAGGAATGGAGCACTGCTGCAAGGACCAGCCTACGACAGGACAGCTGAAGACGTTGAAGAGATTCTAGTCTTAGAGGAATACTGAAAACAGATTGAAGATAGAAGACTCCTCCTGCATGGTTGGAGAAATCCATGGATCATGATTCACAATCCAGTCTTCCCTTAGATCCCTCTTGCACCTAGATCATTTCTTAAAACTTCCTTGTTTCCTATTCAAGGATCGTTAGACTTTGTATTCTATTCTAAAACCCTGATTGCTATTTGAGATGTATTTCGAGAGACTGCTTCCCATTTTAGAATCTTGTTTGTAACTCTACTCTTATTTGAGATTTTTTGTTCAATAACTTGTTTCATATTTATTGTTCCTGATGTAGTTTCCTAATTCAAGATTCTGTTCTATTCGAAATCTTATTCCATATTCAGACCCTGTTGCTATTTGATATATTACTTCGAAATTTCATTCCTACTCAAACTTGTTCCCATTCAAAATATTGTTTGAATCTTGCTTCTATTCGAGACTTCATTTGAAGATTTTTTTTTTTTTGTATCTTGAAATTTTGACTTGTCCCTTATGAGATTTTATTTCCTATTTGTGACTTGTTCTATTCAAGAATTCATTTCTGTTCACGTCCTTGTTTGACCTCGTTTCCTATTTTTAGATTTTGCTTGTTTCAGATCCAAAATTCGATAATTGTTTCAAATCTACTATTCGATATTGTTTGCATATTCATTATTCATGACTTTGTTTCCTACTGTTGGCTCCTACTTGGAAATTTTGTTCCCTCATCAAACTTCGTGTTATTTGAGATTTAATTCCTACTCGAGATTTCATTTCGAAACCCTGTTCCTCATTCGAAACCTTGTTTGTGCTTCGTCATATTCAGGACATTGTTGAGGATTCTTTTGAGGGTTTTGAATATTTCGTTTCCTATTTAAGATTGTGAATCATTCTCTATATGAGACTTTTTTTTTCCATTAATGACTTTGATTTTCTATTCGAGAGTTGTTTGTTCACGACTTTGTTTCGACCTTGTCTCCTACCAAGATTTTACCTGTTTCATGGATACTTGTTTCCTATTCACTTATTGATACTCTGTTCTTTATTCACTGTTCATGACCTTGCTCCCTGTTCGAGATTTTCTATTCGAGAATTATTTCCATCTGCGACTTTGTTAAATTTTGATTTCTTAGTTGAGATTTTGTTCTTATTAAAAATTTGCTTCGTAATTTGAAATTTTGTTTGAAACTTCGTTTGCTGTTCGAGGTTTGGTTGAACTTTTTTCGATACGAGATTTTATTTCTTATTTTAAACCTTTGTCTTCTATTTAATACTTTGCTTATATTCACCATTCGAGACTCTGTTATCCCTTCGGGATAACGTTCCATATACAGAATCTTATTACCATCCCAGTTTCATTTGAGATTCTGGTTACTATTTGAAACTCCATTCCTTGTTCGAGATTTAAAATCTCCTTGTTTGCCCTTTTAGTACTCACTACTCCTTGATTGGATCCCTTGTTGCTTCTTAGTACCTAATAAGCCCTTGTATTCTAACAAACAGATAACCTCACCATTATCGTGACTTGGACTATTGAAACTCATTTTGGATTCCTTAAAACCCTTTTTAAATTCCTATGGATAAGGTTGAAAGACTATTCGATGACCTACTAGGGTGTGGCAGTTGCGCACTGCAACTACTGCCTGGATTACGGAGACTGAGGGTTCACTGCAGCCAGCAGCACACTAATGAGGCATGAACTCTAAGTTGAAGTGATTTCAGACATCGTAGGTTTTCGGGTATTATTGAGACTTTGTCCTAAATTCTTCATATTTTGATCCCTTGAGTTGTTTCGTTAACATTTGTTTGAAATGGATAAGTCGATAGAGTATTCGGTAATATATCGTTATTTCAGTCACGGAACCGAAAGTTCACTGCCGTCAGATGTACACTAACAAGGTAGGGATTGTAAGTAAAGTGATTTTAAATACCTATATGTTCCCGGATACCATAGCGATTATACCCTCTCTTCATATGATTATTGATTCTCGAGAATCACAAATCCTTGTACGTTCTTTGATTGGATACTTATACCTCCTGGGTAGTTTCCATATGATTTTTCAAATCGACTTGAAATTTTCCTTCCTACATTTATCGTTGGAATCATTTGATTTTCTCAACAAATATGTATTTGGATTCTGTTCCACCCAATCTTTCGATTAATCATACTTAAATCTTCATCGTGTTTGACTAAACTTTGATCATGACTTAGGGTTTTTTTACCCAGAGTTGGTAGAGGTAGGATCGTGGTAGACAGTGTTAGCTCGAGCTACACTACCTTATCAACTGTCCCATCATTCTATGAGCAAGAAGTTAGCATCTATACGACCAATAACAATGAAGAAGGTACCAGCACTCGCGTTGAGCAACACCTGAACAAAAAGGGAAGCTCAATAAGAGTGATCCGTTTTATGTTAGAGCAAATGATGGGATTTTAGTTGGCTACCATCCTACCTCTACCAACTCTACGTAAAAAAACCCTATGGATAAGGTTGAAAGACTATTCGATGACCTACTAGGGTGTGGCAGTTGCGCGCTGCAACCACTGCCTGGATTACGGAGACTGAGGGTTCACTGCAGCCAGCAGCGCACTGATGAGGCGTGAACTCTAAGTTGAAGTGATTTCAGACATCGTAGGTTTTTGGGTGTTATTGAGACTTTGTCCTAAATTCTTCATATTTTGATCCCTTGAGTTGTTTCGTTAACATTTGTTTGAAATGGATAAGTCAATAGAGTATTCGGTAATATATCGTTATTTGAGTCACGGAACCGAAAGTTCACTTTCGTCAGATGTACACTGGCAAGGTAGGGATTGTAAGTAAAGTGATTTTAAATACCTATATGTTCCCGGATACCATAGAGATTATACCCTCTCTTCATACGATTATTGATTCTCAAGAATCACAAATCCTTTTACGTTCTTTGATTGGATACTTATACCTCCTGGGTAGTTTCCATATGATTTCTCAAATCGACCTTGCAATTTTTCTTCTTGCGTTTATCGTTGGAATCATTTGATTTTCTCAATAAATCTGTATGTGAATTCCGTTCCACCCAATCTTTCCATTAATCGTACTTAAATCTTCATCGTGTTTGTCTAAACTTTGATCAAGCTTATCCAATCGTGATTTCCCTATTTGCTCTATTTTCAATAGTGTTAAACTTTTGATATTGATCGTGCTTAGAAGGTCGTGTCCTCATTCCTCTAAATCATTCATTCCTCCTCGTACCTGTTTAACTCTCGATCATTGCTGCATTGCCGTGCCTGGTCTTAACTAAATTCATTTCACTTTGTGCCTGACTATGTTTTGATCACTATTGATCGTATTTGTTATTCTGTTATGTTGAGTTATTTCAAATCCATTACCATTTTAGTATCTAGTCATCAACCGTATTCATACTAGTGCCTAATTAATTAAAAAACCCTTAGATTCATGTACCTTGCATACAAAGTTTTACAAAATCCTTATATTTTTAATTACTGCTATATTTAACTATATAACAAAATAAGACAAAATAGCATTTTGGAAAAGAAAAATCTCGACGCGACGCTTTTCGCAACCTTAAGTAATTAAAATAATTATCATATATTATTTTGAAAACTATCCTAAATAAAATCTATAATCAAAACCGTTTTTCTAAAAGTATGTACCTCGCACATATTCGCACTCGACGAGCAAATATGAACACGCAAATTCGCGCGTGATGTACAATCCTTAAAGAAAAATCAAAACAAAAAATTATAAAAAAATAATCGTAGAAAAAATTTGGGGGTTTACATCCTACCCAACATATAAGAATTTTGCCCTAGAAATTAATAATAAATACGGGGTTGAGAATGCGCAAGGGTATATCGATAAGGCAGCACAAATCATTCGGCGAGGCAAAGAAATGACGTTCATGCAACATGCATTAGAGCCGTGATTTCAATAACGGCGAAGATAATCATGGATTAACCCAGGAAGGAAAATGATTAAGATAACGTGCAATAAAGAATAGTATGGGTTCAAGAAAAAATAAATTAGATACCTTAAGGATATGGTTTTATGAGAGTAGGGTGATGGCACGATTAAGAGAGAGATTAGGTTCACTCCTAACTTTAAGCGATTAGAAGGTCATGAAAGTAAATATAGGGCCGAGAAAAAGGGCGAGGAGTTTAGGATGAAGATATAGCGA
>JANAVB010034417.1:20077059-20404559 GCA_029216955.1 Iris pallida
ACCGTCGCTCCACCTGGGAGGCCCACCCCGTCCCACTCCTCCCCCTCCACCTTCGGCACCGAGCTCCCCAATCCCCCGAGCGAATCCCCGCTCTCCCGTCCCGCTCCTGCGGGCCTTGCTCCCTCCGGACCGCCTCAACCCTCCTACGCCGCCATGCTTCGTCCGGACCTCCTTCCCTCGAAGGGCGTTATCCTCCCAGACGTCCAACTGCCAGACATTGAATATTCGCAAGAGAACTCAACCCCCGTCATCCCCTTCTCCGACTTGGAACTATCGTCGCTGTCAACGGCCTTTCCACACACATTCATCCTTAAATTCTCCACCGGTTGCCCCAAACTTCTCAGGGTGCAGGAAGCGATCGCCAAATGGAATCTCGCGACCGACTACCGAGTGGCCCCCCTCGACTCCAGACACATTCTCCTTTACCTATCTTCAGATCGCGATCACAGAACCGTGTGGTCCAAGGGAACATGCAAGATTGACACCCACCAGATGAAGATTATCAAATGGTCACCAGATTTCAACTCCAAAGTAGACTCAGCCACGGTTGCCGCGTGGGTTACCCTTCCCAACCTCCCCCTCATCTGTTTCGTTCCCGCGGCGCTAAAGCCCATCGCCAACTCCTTCGGGACGTATGTGGCCTCGGCTCCCGAGACCAGTAACCTCACCAAAGCCCACTACGCCAAAATCTGTGTTGAACTAGACCTCACTTCCGAACCACCCAACTTTATCAACATCGAGCTTGGCAATCATACACATACCTAACAAATCTTCTACGACAACCACGTATTGTTCTGCAACCACTGCCACCTAAGGGGCCACCTTCCTAAGAACTGTCATCGCCTGCACCCGGAGCTTAAAAAGAAGCCATCCAGGAGAGACAATGACCTACAGGTCGAGAAGCCCCCCAGGTCGCCCATTCTTCCCCTTCCAAACTCCCACATTCGTTTCGATTCCAGTATCGGAGAGCCAAACTCCAGCGAAGCGTCGAGCAGGGCTCTGATCCCCTTCATCCCCCAACACATAGAGATCTCCAACCAATTCGCCATTCTCGATTCAGAGGACCCGGAGCCAGACTTCTCTCTAGACGGCTCCAACACCCCCGATCTGCCACCCTCCTCCTCATTCTCCTTGCGCACGGAGGACGCCACCGAAGCTGGCAACGCTGATCACCGACAACTCCTCTCTGGACAGGGGGCCGCCCTCCCGGCCCCTCCCCCCTCAAATGATACTCATCAATCCCACAGTGCGATCCCAGTTGAAGAAGTCCTAGCCATCCTTGGACCAGACCAAGTGAGGAGAGGCCTCCAAGTGCTAGCAGCAGGTGCCCCCCTCCAGCAACTGCTGTCCGAGAGCGCGTACGACTCCCTCGCCATTCCCCCGGAGGAGACAGCAGTCGACACAGCTGGCAATCTAATAGTACCTCCACCCGGTTTGCTCGAGGGCCACAACTTCAACCCGCCCATATTATCAAACATCAACCCGACTGACACCCTTCGGAGCAAATCAGGCTCCGATAAGTCCGCCACTATCCAAACTAGATCCGCCGCAAGGCGGAACAAAAAAACATCCCCACAACCTCTAAATGCTTAACATCCTATCCTGGAATGTTCGAGGCCTGGCTAATAAACCTACTTTATGAAGAATTTCTAGTCTTCGTAAAATTCACAAGATCGACATCTTCATCATCATCGAACCCAAAATCCCTTCCAAACGTCTCAAATCTACTCAGTTGGCTCTGGGCCTCCCTACGGCTATTGCCAGCAGGAACGACATCTGGATTCTCGGAACGAAGGAGGTCAATCTCGATATCATCCAGGACACCCAATAAGCCCTCTCGTGCTGGGTCTCTCACCCTACACTTCCCGAGCGGGCCATCCTCTCGGCGGTCCACGGTAGCTGTGTCATCGCAGAACGGAAACACCTATGGAACGACCTCCTCGACACCTATCACCTCAACACCAACACCCCCTGGCTTTGCATAGGGGACTTCAACGCCATCACCTGCAGAGACGAGAAGATTGGAGGGCGCCCTACGCCCCTGTCAGCCATGCAAGACTTCAACAGCTTCATCTTCAATGCTCACCTCACCCCTCTTCAATTCAAAGGCAGCGAATTCACATGGTGCAACATGCAGGACGGCGATCACCGTCAATATTCTCGTCTGGACAGAGCCCTCACCAACGTGCGTTGGCACGATATGAGAATCAGCTCCACCCTGACCCACCTCAACTCCACCGAATCCGACCATGCCCCTATTCTAGTGGAAATCAAAAACAGATCCATCCCATCTAAAAAGAACTTCCAATTCCTCGACTTTTGGACCGATCACCCGCAATTCTTGAGCATCGTGACAGAGGCGTGGCACAGTCAGGACTCCCCTCATCCTCTCACTCGGGTCAGCAACAAGCTCAAAGCCACCAGGAAAGCTCTGTCCAATTGGAGCAAACAAGCCTTCGGGGACATCTTCCAAGCGATTCGCGTCGCAGAGGACGATGTCACCCGAGCTGAAGCTTTATTCCTCTTCGACCGATCCCCGACGGCGAGGAGAGCCATGAACCTTACCAAGGCTATTCTTAAATTCAGGCTCAAAGTTGAGACCGACTTCTGGAAGCAGAAAGCCAGACTGAAATGGGACAGCGACGGGGATAAAAACTCTAAATATTTCTACGCCTGCGTCAACGGCAAAAGAAACAAACTTTCGATTCATCATATCACCGACGATCTAGGCATCATCAGATCAGACCACAAGGGGATCCAAGAGGCGGCTGCAGATTTCTACTCCAAATTATTCTCCAAGGAGATGATCTTCAAAGACAACTCATTCCTTGACCAAATCTCCACCATAATTAACGACTCCGACAATGCTCTGCTGGAGCGCCCTCTGTCTGAACAGGAAGTGAAAGACGCGGTTTAGGCTTTGAACGCGCACAGTGCCCCCGGTCCGGATGGCTTTTCGGGGACTTTCTTCCACACCTGCTGGGATATTATCAAGCAGGACATCACCGCAGCGACGATCGCCTTCCTCGAAGGAGTTCCTTACCCAAAAGCTATTTCCAGCGCCAATCTCATCCTTATCCCGAAAAAAGATAACCCCAACTCCTTCCGCGACTTCCGACCCATCAGCCTTTGTACATTCACCAACAAAATCATCTCCAAGATCATCGCTTCCAGAATGACCGAAACACTCCCTAAAATCATCTCGGAAGAGCAAAGCGGATTCGTTCGCGGTAGAAACATCCAAGACAACATCATGCTGGCCCAGGAACTTATCACCTGTATAAAATTTCTGGCTAGAGGGGGCAACATCGCCATCAAAATTGATATGGAAAAAGCTTACGACAGACTAGATTGGCAATTCATGATCTGGGTCTTCAGAGCATTCGGTTTCTCTGCGAAGTAGACCAACATCGTGTGGAGATCCATCAGCAACTCATGGTTCTCCACA
Organism: Iris pallida; assembly: GCA_029216955.1. Lineage (NCBI taxonomy): Eukaryota > Viridiplantae > Streptophyta > Magnoliopsida > Asparagales > Iridaceae > Iris > Iris pallida. The sequence goes on from JANAVB010034417.1 coordinate 20,080,508, forward strand.
GTGATCAACGGCTAATCTGAGGGATTTTTCAAATCTAGCCGAGGAATCAGACAGGGCGATCCCCTATCATCCACGATCTTCATCATTGCAGCCGACGCCCTGAGCAGAAACCTCAACAACATGGTTAACATCCCCAACTTCCAGTAATTCCACACTGCTAGCGGATGCCCCACCATCACCCACCTGGCTTTTGCCGACGATCTTCTATCTTCTCTTCCGGGGACGTAGGATCTATGGAGGTAGTCCACACTACCCTGGCGCGGTACTCCAGATGCTCCGGCCAGAAGATTAACCTATCCAAGAGTACTATCTACTCCCATCACAGCTTCAATATCGAGAACGCGGCCAGACTCACCAACCTCACCTCCATTGCGGTAGCTCATCCTCCTTTCAACTATCTCGGCGCCCCCTTGGCGTACGGGAAATCTAACGCCAGCATCTACGAGAACTTAATCACCAAAATCAGGAACAAGATCGAAGGATGGCATAACGCTACCCTATCCCCAGGCGGGAAAATTATCCTCATCAAACATGTACTCAACTCCGTCCCCATCCATACCCTAGCGGCCTGCTCTCCGACCAAGAAGGTTATCATGTCTATTGAACAGATCTTTTGCAACTTCTTCTGGGGGCACAACAAGGGGCAAGACAAACACCACTGGGCCAGTTGGGACACTATGGCTTCCCCAACTGCTAACGGCGGGCTTGGATTCACCAAACTTGATCACATCGTCAAAGCTTTTTCAATGAAACTGTGGTGGAAATTACGTACTAGCAATAACCTGTGGACCAAGTTTATGAAGGCCAGGTACTTCAGACACATCCATCATGCGACAGCCACTGCTAACAGCAGATCCTCCGCGGCTTGGCAGCGTATTTTACGTGGCCGGGAACTGGCCGAACCCGCGATCAGACTTCATCTGGGTACAGGCGAGTCCAACCCATTCCTGGAAAGGTGGATTGGCGACTGCTTTATCCCAAACATTATCGACTCCCCGAGAAATTGCAGGATCAAAGACCTGTGGAATCCCACCAACAACGTTTGGAATTGGGACAGAATCAGTGACTGGTCTGGCAATGAAACTGTTGACAACATTCGCCAGCACGGTCTTTCCATCGGTATCGACGCTGACCAGCTGAGGTGGTCGCTAGCAGCTTCTGGTGCTTTCTCTGTGCGATCGGCTAGACTCTCGATCCAAGATAACGGCCCCGACCTTTTCATTGCGCGTTATTGGAACTCCTGCATCCCTAAGAAATGGTCATTCCTTCTGTGGAAAGTCATGAGAAAGAAACTTCCCACCGACGACACCCTTAACTCCATCGTCTTTAGCCTGGCGTCTGCTTGTAACTGTTGCATCGAACGTCAGACGGAGACTATCGATCACATCTTCAGGGAAGGAAGCCTCCCTGACAAAATCTGGAGCACCCTCAATCACAACTACAACATCTCTCCCGACGACGGGTGCTTTATCGATCTTCTGGCTCACTGGGGCGCCGCTTCCCACGGCCACCAGATCGTTGCAGCGGCCGCCACCTGGGCTATCTAGAAAAATCGCAACAAAGCGAGATACGAGGGACACCAATACTCTGCCGATCAGCTGATCTGGAAGATTCATCGGCAATGTGGCAAACGGAGATCCCTTTGCTCCTACAGTTCTCCGCCTTTCGGGCAACCGTTCTTCTTTTAGTTTTGACGGTCGCGTCCGGCCTTTTCCACTGTATTTCCCTTTTGGTATACTTTTGTCTTGTATACGTGTCAGGCTTCAGCTTTTTGGAGTCTTGATTTTTAATAAAAGGGGGTTTTCCTAAAAAAAAAAAAATAAAAAAAAGTAAAATATGTATACATATAAAATATATATATATATATATATATATATATATATATATATATATATATATATATATATATATATATATATATATATATATATATATATATATATGTATATATAAAAAAGGGGGGGTTTATTAATATATATATATATATATGTATATATATATATATATTAATAAAAGGGGGTTTTCCTAAAAAAAAAAAAGTAAAATATGTATACATATAAAATGTATATATATATATATATATATATATATATATATATATATATATATATATATATATATATATATATATATATATATATATATATATATATATATATATATAAAATATATATATATATATATATATATATATATATATATATATATATATATATATATATATATATATATATATATATATATATATATATATATATACATATATATATTTTTATAATATGTATATATATATTTTTTTTTTTATAATATGTATATATTTATATATATATATATATATATATATATATATATATATATATATATATATATATATATATATATATATATATATATATATATAAATTGTCTAAGGCTAGACTAAACTTTTGAAAATATATATAGGGCCAAGCCCCGATATAATTTTTTCGTTACAAAATAACTTTTTGTATATTTATATTAAAAATTAATAATAACTGCATATAATAATCTTTGGACATAGTAGTACTGATTGCTTATCTTAACGTAATAAAATACATAAATATATATACTATCAATAATACCACTGAAATAAAAATATTTAGTACTATAATGCCATCAGCAGAATATTTTATATACGAATTAAATACATAAAAAATAGAAAAGGATATAATAATAATAATAATAATAATAATAATAATAATAATAATAATAATAATAATAATAATAATAATAATTAGTCAGACAGCTGCCTCTTCCTTTTCGAGATCTGTCACTCGAACGCTACACGAGAGAAGGGTCTCTCTTTCGAGTGTTTAGAACCACAAGAAACAGAGGAAAGGAAAGATTTTGTTTTGAAAGGGGAGAAGGGAAAAAGAGAGGAGTGTTTGTGTTGGCCCATTCCATGGTCACACGCGATTTTAATAATCGACATGAACTTAAGTCAATACACAAAATATACGAATTGCTGCTAATCATTTTAGGACGTACGAAATCAATATGAACAAGTGTACTACTACATCATCAAGCACATAAATCATCTGTCTGAAGCTTACCTTCATTGGAATCCAATCCGAGTCATTTTACAATTTATTATGTATTTTATCTTTATTGAGTCTAGGATATAAATTGTAAGATCGACTAGGTAATACTGGCTTAGGTTAATCTTAGTTCACTTTTCTATAAAGCCTACCCATTCATATTCCATTCACCAAAATGTTTAAATGCATTTTTGCAACAGAATTTGACAAATGTTCAATATTCTCCTAGACAGAACTCAAACCGAGTTCGGCCCGAGTTTGGTCCGAACTCTGCCGGAGTTCGGTCTGTTTAAATTCAAATATTTGTTGCCTCCAAATCTGCATGCAACGTTCATATGCAAAATCTTTGCATCATAACTCTGCCAAAACTCTGCCCGAGTTCGGTCCCAGAAAACACCTATAAATAGAAGAGAGTTTTTTATTTCAAATCACTCATTCATTCTTCATCTTCTCTTCTCTATTCAATAAGTGTTTTCACCCGATCAAAATTTTTCATATCACACCTACACTCCTCTTACCCAAAAGCTAGTAATATCTATTTCGATCTAGAGTCTTTTGATTCTCAATAGTTGTAAAGAGGTTGTTCAAAGTACATAAATTATCTCTGTTGTGGTACCGGTCGTGCGCTCGTCACCAAGCACAGTGTTGTGAAGTTGATCGTGCACTTGTCACCAAGCACGGTATTGTAAGAGACTGCAAGCTCTCAATTAGCTTGTGCCTTAGTGGATTAACATCGAACAAGAGTACTCAAGACTGAATTAGTCAACTCAGAGGGATACCAGTATACATCGCTGTGTCACTGAGTTTGATCTCTCTATCTTTTGCTTTATTTATTTACTGTCTCTTATTTACTGCCATAGTTATATGTTTATAATTTTTTAAATTGGTGATTATTGTTTGCTGCACTCGCACTCACTCTATTCACCCCCCTCTAGAGTTGCTCAACGGTCCTACAATTGGTATCAGAGTAGGTTATATTCTAATATAACAAACCTCAGAGAGTATATATGGCAGTCATAAAATCAATATTCAACTGTGAAGGACAATCCACAAATAGACCCCCACTATTTTATGGTACAAATTATACCTACTGGAACACATGGATGACTTTCTTTTTAAAGTCTCTTGACTTTGATCTTTGGTCTATAATTGTTGACGGTTATAAGAAACCGGTACCTACAGTGGTTGACGGCCAGCTTGTAGACAAGTCTCATGACAAATATACAGAGGCTAAAAAAGCAAAGGCTAGTCTAGATGCTCGTGCCATCAACTCACTGTTCTGTGCAATTGACAAAACAGAATTCAACAGAGTTTGAACCTGTAAAATGTCTCACAAAATTTAGAAACTTCTTGAGGTAATTCATGAAGGTACTTCCCAAGTGAAGGAATCCAAAATCAGTAGACTAACATATGAGTATGAAACTTTTAAGATAAAATTCGGTGAGTCAATTACACAGATGTTTACACGTTTCCTTGATATTACTAATCCTTTGCAATCTCTTGTTAAGGATTACAGTAATCATGAGAAGATCAGAAAAGTGCTACAGGCTCTAACAAAGAACTGGAACCCAGAGGCAACAACAATTATTGAAGGAAACGATCTCACCACCATGTCTCTGGAAACACTGATGGGCAAGCTCATAACCCATGAGCTTGATCTCAAGAGTTTGAAGAAGCAACCCCAAAAAAAAGTCTATTGCCTTCAAAGCTCAAGCCAGAAAATCTACATACAATGATTCTGAGGAAGAATCATCAAGTGGTGATGAACAAGCCCTACTAGTGAAGAACTTCAGAAAATTCCTAGAATTTGAGAAATCAAACAGAAGGAAGAGAGATATCCAAGAAAGCAATGAAGATGAAACAATATGCTTTGGATGCAAAAAATTAGGGCACATGAAGAAGGATTGTCCAACTTCGAAGAAATGCAATCCATATGACAGATCAAGATCAAACAGAAAAGCAACAACCAGTCGAAAGTATGCTAACACAAGTATTTGGCATGAAAGTGATGCTAGTGACACAGAGGAAGAAGACAAACCCTGCGAAAATGCCAATGTCTTTCTTATGGCTTTTGATAAAGTATCCTCAAACCCTTTGTATGATGACTTTACTTTCGATGAATTAGAAAATGCCTTTAGAGAATTACTTGAAGAACACAGAATAGTGCTTGACAAGTATAAGCAATCTCGAAAAGAGATTAAGGCATACACAACTGAGATAGCTAGACTGTCAAATTTTATTGAAGATATTAAAGAAACGTCTACTACCGGTAACACGGAAGAGATAGCCAAACTCAAAGTAGACTATCATGAGGTTATCCTCAAGGTTGATAAGAAAAAAAGAGACTATGTCAAAATACAAGAGTTATATGACATAGAGAAGAAGAAGCACTTAGTCACAGAACAAAGACTCTCAGACATGACTGCTAAAAATGAAGAGTCTGTTGCAGTTTCTAAAAAGTTAGAAATCAAGTTAGGCAAACAGGCAATACCTGTGACACAGCCTAAGTTTAGTCCTAATGCTAAGCATACACCTAAGAGGACTAAAAATCAGAAAGCACGAAAGAAACACGAATATCACCATGCTTTCAATTATAGGTTTTCCAAGAAACCAAACAAGCATGTCAACATAGTTTCAACTACCACTGGCTCTAAACTCACTTGCACATATTGTGGTACTCATGGACACATATCATAGTATTGCTTAGCAAGGAAACTTGTTGAAAATCGTACTCTATTTTGGAGACCTAAGACTAATCAATATGGACCCTTCAGTAAATGGGTACCAAAGGATTCATCTACTTATTTTGTAGGTGGACCCTCAACCCTCTCATGCTAAAAGCAAATGGATCCTCGATAGCGGATGTTTGCGGTACATGACTGATAATGTATCTTTGTTCGCCATGCTATCGATAAAGAAAGAAGGATACGTCTCCTTCGGAAATAACCTGAGAGGGGATATTATTGGTAATGGCACTGTTGGTATATCTCCTTATCCCGTAATAAAGGATGTTTGTCTAGTCGCAGAATTGAAACATAACCTACTAAGCATATGTTATTTGGCTGATAATGGTTATGGTATCAACTTTGTAAAAGATAAATGTACCATATATGATATGTCATCTGGTAATCCCGTATATGAAGGGATTAGAGAAGACAATATTTATGTTTTCTTTTTGGAGAGTACTAATAATGCATGGAGATGCCTAGTAGCTAATTTAGATGAAAGCTGGCTATGGCACATGAGACTAGGGCATACAAATATGGATACTATCTCACGACTGAGCACTAAAAAGTTGGTAAAAGGACTCCCCAAGATTCCATTCAAGAGAGAGATGATATGTGCTGACTGTGAAAAGAACAAAGCACATAGGTCTAGATTTAAATCCATCAACAATGTAAGTACTTCAAGATCTTTGCAATTGATACATATGGATTTATTTGGTCCTAGTAGAGTCGCTAGTCTTGGCGGTAAGCTTTACGCTTTTGTTATTGTTGATGATTTGTCTCATTTTACTTGGGTTTACTTTTTATCAAACAAAAGTGATACTATTTTGAATTTTGGATATTTTACAAAAAGGTACAAAACGAAAAAGGCTTAATGATTACTCATATCCGAAGTGATCATGGTGGCGAATTCGTAGATACTGATTTCAAAAAGTTTTGTCATGATAGTGGATACTACCACTAATTTTCTTGTCCTAGAACTCCTCAACAGAATGGTGTTGTGGAGCGAAAAAACCGTACTCTAAGCGAAATGTCTAGTGTCATGCTGAATCAGCATAATCTTCCTAAATATTTTTGGGCAGAAGCTGTTAGTACAGCCTGTCATGTTTTAAATAGGGTGTTAATTCGACCTATCTCGAAGAAAATACCATATGAACTTTGGTTTGGAAGGATTCCAAACATTTCTTATTTTAAAGTTTTTGGATGTCACTGTTTTATCCTGAACACCAAGGATAACTTGTGTAAGTTCGATTCTAAAGCAGACGAAGGAATATTTCTTGGATATGCTGCTAAGAGTAAGGTATATAGAATTTTTAATAAAAGGTCTATAATTGTTGAAGAATCTATTAATTTTACTTTTGATAAGCTCAATAGTCACAGATTTAGCGACAATGATGATGAAGGTGTACAAGCAAAAACCAATAAAAGTCCTGTAGAAGATCTGGCTCACAAATTTGAATCATTAAAGTTCATACTAGATCATCCAGAGACACTCATCATTGGTAATGTATCAAAAGGTGTAAGTACACGCTCCTCTCTTAGAGATTCTAAAATAGCAGCAAATATAGATTTCATTTCTCAAATATAACCTAAGAATATAGAAGATGCCTTTTCTGATGAGTTTTGGATTAATGCCATGCAAGAGGAACTAAATCAATTTGAGAGAAACCAAGTTTGGGAACTCGTTCCTAAACCTATTGGTCAATCGATAATTGGTACCAAATGGGTGTTCCGAAATAAACTTAGTAAAGATGGACAAGTTCTACGCAACAAAGCACGTCTAGTGGCACAAAGTTATAATCAAGAAGAATGTATTAATTATGACGAGACATATGCTCCTGTTGCTAGACTAGAATCTATCCGCATGTTTTGTACATTTGCATATTTTAATGATTTTAAACTATTTCAAATGGACGTAAAAAGTACATTTTTGAACGAATTTCTAAAAGAAGAAGTTTTTGTAAAACAACCCCCTGGTTTTGAAGATTTTCAAAAACCTGATCACGTCTTCAAGCTTAAGAAAGCACTCTATGGACTCAAACAGGCACCTCGTGCTTGGTATGAACGCCTAAGTGCCTTCTTACTTGATAATGGTTTTTCAAAAGGAAGAGTTGATACAACTTTGTTTATCAAATCTTTAAATGATGACATTTTTCTTGTATAAATTTACGTTGATGACATTATATTCGGTTCTACTAATGAAAAACTTTGTTAAGGGTTTGCTAAGTGTATGCAGAGTGAATTTGAGATGAGTATGATGGGAGAGCTGAACTTCTTCCAAGGACTCCAGATCAAACAACACTCAAAGGGAACATTCATCAATCAAGCCAAGTATACGAAGGACATACTGAAAAAGTATGACTTCGATAATGTAAAGCCTATCGGAACTCCAATGGCTACATCCACAAAGCTTGATACTGATGAAAGTGGCAAACCTGTCGACCATCTTAAGTATCGAGGTATGATTGGTAGCTTATTATATTTAACTGCTAGTTGCCCTGATATTATGTTCAGTGTTTGCATCTGTGCACGATACCAGGCAAATCCTAAGGAATCACGCCTAAGTGCCGTTAAGCGTATCTTTCGATACCTTAAAGGAACTTCTACAGTCGACTTGTGGTATCCTAAAACTAAATCCTTTGACCTGATAGGTTACTCGGATACTGATTTTGCAGGATGCAAAGTAGACCGTAAAAGTACCAGCGGTACGTGTCATTTCCTAGGAAAGGCCTTAGTCTCTTGGTTTAGCAAAAAGCAAAATTCTGTAGCATTATCAACTACTGAGGCTGAGTATATCGCCACAGGATGTTGCTGTGCTCAAATTTTGTGGATGAAGCAAACCCTAGAAGACTACAATCTGGACTACACTAAGATTCCTATTTATTGTGATAACACTAGCACTATTAATCTGACTAGGAACCCTGTATGTCACTCACGCACAAAACATATTGAGATTCGTCATCACTTTTTATGTGATCACCAACAACACAGGGATATCTGCCTAGAGTGTATTGACACAGATCAACAACTAGCAAACATTTTTACAAAAGCACTCGCTGAAGACCGTTTTAACATAATAAGGCAAGAGCTCGGCATACTTGAATTTCAGATTCATAGTGTAGTATGGTAATTAAATTTATCTTAATGACTCGAAACTTCATAATTTATTTAACAGAAATTATTTTGGGTACAAGCCGAAAGGGCCCTTCTGTCATACAGGTGTAAATAGCCTGAAGCGACACGGTGCACTAGTTTTCGGACTACCGCTAGCTGGGATCCGGCCCCTACAGCTAACCCAAAGTAATAGAAGGTATTAAATGTAGAAGTCAACAGTCATAAATTCAAAATTTAAACACCAATACTGTATTTATGACCTTGGAAATACAAGCAGCCGAACTCGGACCGAACTCTGGCCGAGTTCGGACTGAGTTCGGTCGGCGCTGTTCAGCTTCCAGAACTGAACAGTCGGCCCTAGCTCTATTTAAACCCTTCCTTCCTTCTTCTTTTTCACTCATCCAATCCAAGTAAAACCCTCTACTACTCCTAAGATCACTTCCTACTCCTTCCCTTCAAGCTTCTTCGGAGTTTCAGCGGGCTGTTCCTCTCCATCTTCTTTCTCCTTTCTAAGGTATTCCATTTTCCTTTCCTCTCATCTATGGCACCCAAAAGTCAGAAAAGAAGGATGGATTCCTCTCATGTAGGATCTTCCTCTTCTGATTACGTCCCCACTAACGTATTCAGTCCAGCTAGACCCATAGGTTCTGATGATTTTGATTCCAGTCTATTTCCTGACAAGGAATTTTTAGACCTTTGGTTTGATTCCTTTTCTGGTCGAAGAATATGTGCTGGAGCTTGTGTGAACTTTACTGTATTTTCTGAATACGCTCCCATATTTGACCGTCTCGACTTTCGTGACTTCTTCGAAGTAGCCGAAAATATCTATGACAACGCTGTCCGTATGTTTTACTGCAACTTGCAAGTAAAACCAAACTAAAACTTATATTCTTGCGTTGTTGGACAAGAATTAGAATTCAGCACCACCGACATCATTGAATATTTTCATGTTCCTAATATGGGTGAAGCACTAGTGGATATCCATCACATCCAATTCCTTGAAGGTGTCACTCTCGACTCCTTCAAAGAACTTCTTTGCCATCCAAGACCTGTTCCTAGAAGAGTCTTTTCTAAAAATCTCAACCAAAACTTCTATGAACTACATAGGTTTAATTTTTCTGTTCTTCTTCCGAAGAAAGGATCCTCTGATGAGATCACTTTCTTGGAGTTGTCCGGCATGTATCATATCCACTTTGGCATTCCATTTTTTGTTCCCAAGACCATGATGGCTTGGATGCTGAACTGCAGAAATACAGGATGCAACCTTGTCTATCCCATGCACTTGGCCTTTATCTTTCGATGGTTTGAAATTGATCTTCAAACCTGTGCCTACTCCTCCACAACCTTAGAGCTCAGCAGGTCTCGACTATACCCTACTCCTCCTCTGCCTCCTTGAGTTGAGCCTGTTCCAGATGCTGACGCTGAGGCTCCTCCTCCTGATGCTGCTACTCCAGCCCCTGTTTCGGGTTTTAACCCTAGATTTTATCAGCATTTTGATGACTTTGTTGCCCTCTCTGTGCAACGTCATTAGAGCTACCTTGACTCAGAGTTCTGCCACATCACCCAGGCTCAGGTGTTACGGAATAGCATTGCTGATCTCCACTGGAGTCTCTCCCAGGACCCATTACATCCAGTGACCATACTTCCTCACCCCGGCTTCCCAGGACCCAGGTTCGGAGATGAGGTGACATTCCCTTATTTCGATCATACTGCTGCATATTTTCCTTCGGATGCTCCTGAAGGTGATGACCCTACTATGTGATGCGGACTTGAGCTGGTGGATACTGGATAGGACTGTTAGATGATGATCTTTTGATGTAGTTTTCTGTTATGTCTAAACTTTTCAGTTAGACATTTTATTAACACTTTATGATGATGATGATGATTGTATCTTTCCTTTTAGTTAGACATTTTTATGATGATATTTTCAGTCTTTTTCAGTACTAGTTATTTTTTATGCACTTTGTGTGGAACTGTTGTTATTTGGTTATCTCTTTAGTATCACTTTGTCTGTTTTGTTGAATATTGTTGGCTTCACACATTACGGGGGAGCCAAAGCCATTTTTTTATTGACAAAGGGGGAGAAAGAGTACAATACCAAAAATCAACAATCAAAGAGAAAGACAACCAAAACCAATTTTTTAGGTAATTTTATTTGTTCTATTTTTAGATATATTTTGGTATAGACTCAAGTTTGTCAATTATCAAAATAGGGGAGATTGTTGGCCCATTCCATGGTCACACCCGATTTTAATAATCGACATGAACTTAAGTCAATACACAAAATATACGAACTGCTGCTAATCATTTCAGGACGAGCGAAATCAATATCAACAAGTGTAATACTGCATCATCAAGCACATAAATCATCTGTCTGAAGCTTACCTTCATTGGAGTCCAGTCCGAGTCATTTTATAATTTATTATGTATTTTATCTTTATTGAGTCTAGGATATAAATTGTAAGATCGACTAGGTAATACTGGCTTAGATTAATCTTAGTCCACTTTTCTATAAAGCCTACCCATTCATATTTCATTCACCAAAAAGTTCAATTGAATTTTTAAAACCGAATTTGACAAATGTTCAATATTCTCCTAGACATAACTCAAACCGAGTTCGGCCCGAGTTTGGCCTGTTTAAATTCAAATATTTGTTGCCTCCAAATTTGCATATAAAGTTCATATGCGAAATCATTGCATCAGAACTCTGCCAAAAATCTGCCCGAGTTCGGTCCCAGAAAACACCTATAAATAGAAGAGTGTTTTTCATTTCAAATCACTCATTCATTCTTCATCTTCTCTTCTCTATTCAATAAGTGTTTTCACCCGATCAAAAGTTTTCATATCACACCTACACTCCTCTTAGCCAAAAGCCAGTAATATCTATTTCGATCTAGAGTCTTTTGGTTCTCAAGAGTTGTAAAGAGGTTGTTCAAAGTACAGAAATTATCTCTGTTGTGGAGCCGGTCGTGCGCTCGTCACCAAGCACGGTGTTGTGAAGTTGGTCATGCACTTGTCACCAAGCACGTTGTTGTTAGAGACTACAAGCTCTCAATTAGCTTGTGCCTTAGTGGATTAACATCGAACAAGAGTACTCGATACTGGATTAGTCCTCTCAGAGGGATACCAGTATACATCGCTGTGTCACTGAGTTTGATCTCTCTATCTCTTGCTTTATTTATTTACTGTCTCTTATTTACTGCCATAGTTATCTGTTTATAATTTTTAAATTGGTGATTATTTTCCGCTGCACTCGCACTCACTCTATTCACCCCCCTCTAGAGGTGCTCAACGGTCCTGCAGTTTGGAGATCGAGAGGGGAAACGGGGAGAAGAGGAGCGAGAGAGAGCAGGGTCATATTTTGGGTCTCCGACGTCTATCAGCGGTGCATAGGAAGGAGATCGAGGCTGGTGCACTCGCCCGGCGTTCGTACGGTTGCGGCTGGCCAGGCGGTACCGGGAACTGTTGGGGTCGTCGGATCTGGGCGACCCGGCTCGGCGCGGAGGTAGTCCTGGTGAGGCGAGCGACGTGGAGGCTGGCCAACGTGAAGCTCACTGCTTCGGCGGTGCAAATCGGACGAGAAGATGGGCGTTAGCTGCTGGGCAAGAGGGCTCCGATCGGGAAAGCTCAGCGAGGAACGACCAAGGTGCCAAGGTCTGGAAGCGTCGCGGGAAGATGTGACGGAAAGGTGGCTCTGGACTCGGGCTAGGGTTCTTAACTCTCCGGGGGTTGGTTCTTGGCGGAGGAGCTGGTGAATTCAGCAGCTAAGGACGAGGCGATCCGGAGTAGGGCGGCGGGTCTGGAAAGGAAGGAGCCTGGCGGAGGCGCGGCCAAGGTCGTCGACGCTCGACCTGGTACGGGGACGAGGGAGACATGGAGGTGGAACTCAGGTTAGGGTTTTCCTATTGCTTCTTCTTTGGTGGTGATGGTGGTGGTTGCGCTGGGTAAGGTGAAGGCTGGTGGTGTACGGGGGTTCATCGTTGACGACCGATGATGGTGGTAGAGTTGGCCATTGGTGGAGGTATGGTGGGGAGTTGGCCGGAGTTGGCCAGGGTCGGAGATAAGATCTGGTGGTGGTTTGTTTGGCCATGGATCGGGTTGGGGTGGCTGTCCGAGGGCCGATCAGGGGCGGCTCTGTTGTAGTGGCACCGTTGATGGTTCAGGTGGCAATGACTGTTTTGTGTTGCAGGGGTCGTGATGGTGAGGATACTGTGGGTCGTCCCGACGGTGGTTGGAACGACGAGGGTCGTGGTGGCACCGTGGTGGTGATGCCGGTGGTAGAAGGCTGTGTCGGGATCACTGGTGGTGAGCGGGGGAGAGGCTAAGGTGGATGGCCAGGGGATGTCTGAGTTTAGAGTTATGGTTTGGGACATGTTATTTGCCGTGTCGGGGCTGTCGACACGGAGGAGATATGCCGTGTATATGTAATTGTGGAATAAGAATTTGGATGGACACAGACACGATGCACAACCTATTTGGGTGGAGAATTTTGCAGAAGAATTTATGGAGAACTCAATAGGAAGCTCCCCTATATATAGGGTTGAGGAAATCTTAGTAGACAAGGATTATGAATATTTAAATCCCCTTAGATAATTCATCTATTAATTCAAATCCCTTCAAAGCCAATCAATCCAAATTTAATATAGATAAATCAATTCTAAATTAACTTCATATTATTTAAATCAGACAATAAAAATCTATTTATCATCTAACTTTTTCGAAAATAAATTCAAAAATACTTTTTATAAATAAAAATAATTAATTTTGAAAATTATAATAATATTTAAACATTAATAAGTAATGACTTCAAAATACCTTTCTAATAAGTTAATAAAATAATATCAAAAATTAATATGTATATACATGAATTAGATTCATGTACCTTGCATACAAAGTTTTACAAAATCCTTATTTTTTTAATTACTGCTATATTTAACTATATACTAAAATAAGACAAAATAGCATTTTGGAAAAGAAAAATCTCGACGCGACGCTTTTCGCAACCTTAAGTAATTAAAATAATTATCATATATTATTTTGAAAACTATCCTAAATAAAATCTGTAATCAAAACCGTGTTTCTAAAAAAATGTACCTCGCACATATTTGCACTCGACGAGCAAATATGAACACGCAAATTCGCGCACGACGTACAATTCTTAAAGAGACATGTACGTAAATTAGGGGGTTTACAGGAGAGACATGTACGATGATACCTCTGAACTCCCACTTTAATGCTTTACCTCACAGGAGTCTGCCCAGTTTAACACTCTTCCTGAGCAAACTTCCTGGTCCTGATTATCATATGTCACGTCCACATTGCCTCTGGTACTATTAATCTTCCGACTTAACACCTGTACCCAACCCGGGATAGAAGACATGGTGTTAAGACTACAAAATCTATCACGTCCATATTACCTCTGTTGGTTTTGTCTCCAAAATCTATTACTCGTACCACCAGTGCGTAGAAGAGTAATAGGTCCACCAAAGATTATGCCTGACTATCATGTGTCACGTACATATTACCTCTGATACCGATAGCCTTCCGACTTAACACCTGTACCCAACCTGGGATAAAAGACACGGAGATAAGACCACAAAACCTATCACGTCCATATTACCTCTGTTGGGTTTTGTTTCAAATCTATTACCCGTACCGCCAGTACGCAGAAGGGTAATAGGTCCACATAAGTGATTCTAATCTATTACTCACACCATCGGTGTACCAAAGAGTAGTAGATCCATAAAATATCATTCAAATCTATTTGCTCGCATTTCCAGATGCACAAAAGGGCAATAGGTCCACAAAAAGTCCCCAGTGGGATGTCCTTTATCAAATGCTGTATTAGACCCCCTAGTACAAGCACCACAAATACCACGGACAAAGAATGGAGAGAATGCATTTTGTTTATTCAAAATCAGTTACATTCGTTATATCTCAAAAAAAAAGGGACGGGGGACGGAAGAAAAGGCTACTACTCATCAGCAACACACAGTTTGGCAAGAATACCTTCCAACTGTGCAGTTGAGCGCTCAATTCTCAGTCTAGCTCGGCGTTCAGCTTCCTGGGTTAGCCTTTCAGCATCCTCAAGATGTACATGAGCCTGCCAATTTTCCCCTAATTTCTTCAGTGCACCCTCTAGAGCGGTAGAGGCTCGTGTGACCTCACCAGTTTCCTTGCAGATCTTCTCTTTTGCCTTATAAATGGCTTGGAGCTCAGCCTCTAGAGATGTCAGTCTGGCCTAGAGCTGGAGAAGCTGCTCGTTCGTTTCAGTTACAACACAAACGGTGGTCTCCTCACGAGTCAAGCAAATATCTCCTTCTCGGCTCAGCTTGTCATAATTGAGAGACAGCTTATGGAGGTCCTTCTCCAAGGTGGACTTGGTCGTCTCCTGTATAACCTTCACCACCTCTACGGCCTTTATAAGGAAAGCACGCTCCTGTTCTACTACAGTAGACACATCGACTTGGCGTAGTTTTTTAGCTGGATTAGGCACTGATCAGCCTTTGTCAGCTTGTGCTCCAAAAGAACAGCCACCCCTTCACCACCTGGAAGCGTCTTCAGTAGGTCAATCTGGCCTTGGGCGTAATGACGGGCCACGACAAATAAAGTCCCTCTTCTTGATGTAGCTTCAACCCCTCATTTTAGATGATGGTAGAAGCTCTCGACTATATCCCTCGACAATTCGTCTAGATTCTCCAAAGGAGATGGCATCGAAGGAATATCAGCCAAGGAAGCTAAAGATGTGTGAAAAGAAGGCATATCGTAGCTTGATGACACTATCAGAAGGGAAACAAACTATGAGCGACGAGACTCCCTAACATTATTAATCTCCTCTTTTTGGCAGTCCGAAGGAGTTGAAGACTAGGCAGAGTGGAGAGTTTAATCTCCAGGGAAGAGGCAGCTTCAATCGATCTTGCATCCACCGATGCTGAAACAGGGACCACCGCTTCTACCATCAGCACTTCTGGTATAAGCGGATCTAAATTTGGCTCAGCAGAGTTTTTTTTGATTTGAAGGAGAGAAGGTTCACTTCTTCTCCTCGGTAAGAGGTCTGCCCTGACGTCTTCCACTATCTCCTCCTCCGCAGCTATGTCCACCAATGGCAATGAAGGGGCACTGCCTATAGATCAGGAACAACCGACACTCAGCTTGACCCGAAGAAGATGGAGTTGAAGCAAAAAAACTCCTCATTTGTAAAAATTTGACATAGCTTACCAAAGATAGAGGACGAAGACTGGGGCTCAATCGAAGTAGTCTCAGCTCCTCCCGTCGCTTCCACATCTCCCGTGAGGTTAACAGCGGCGCCCGAACCATCCACACCTGCCTCCTCAGCCCATGTTGCTCCGAGAAAAGATGTAATTATATCAGCACTAATTTGTGAGGATCCTACAGTTCCAGGGTCAGATCCCAGAGCAGGAAATGCACAGACAGCATCTGAGGGTTGAAGGTTTGCTTCCGTCGATGCCTGCAAAGGAGAGCCTTTAGATACCATTCCAAGAACAACATTAGGGTTCGTCGTGAAATAACTTACCCTTGTGTTGACTTCGGTATCACTACCTATTTCCTCTACGACAGGCCCATGGAACCTAGCCGCCACTCGCTTCTGGGAACGAGGCCTCTTTATGACAGGAGGTTCAGGCCTGCTTTGTCTACGCAGAGGATTCGATGCAGGGGAAGGCACGCGCACCGCCAAAGGTCTTACAGAGGGCTGGAGATCTTCGGAGTTATCTTCCTCCTCCTTCGTACTGTCGGAGTTAGAATCAGAGACTTTCCTCTTTTCCTTTCTCGTCCTTTTGTGGGAGTCTCTCGGTCGCTACTCCAATTTTATACCAACAATAAAACTGGTACGGGGATTAAAGTCGTTGGGAGACGCATTCATGGATACATGATGTAGGGCCGCCATATACGCGATATGTCCCGAAGTCCCGACGTCAGAAAGGATGAAGCTGGCCTGCGTATAGATTACCGAATAATAGTGCCAGGCCCGAATACCATCAAAGACGCTTCCCTCAAACCCAGGCAAGGATTAGTGTTATCCAAATATAATTGGCTATACCCAAATTGTCGAGAATATCGGCTGGATAATTACGGCTCTAAGTATACAACATTATGGTTGTGGTACACCAGATGCGAGGGATGGATGCTTTGCAGCCAGCGAAACAGCTTTTCAGACAGGGCCTAGGGTGCAACAGCACTATCAAGGTGAACGCATCCCATCTTTTCCTCAGTAAAAGACGGGACCGACAAAAAAAGGAATATCTATCCACCCGCACAAGAGCGGCTCGTTTATCGGGGAAAGTAGTACAGTTCCAGGGCATGTCACGATAATGATAGATGAAGGCATCATCACTTGTCGCATTACCCTCTAGGCCAGGCCGCATCAAAGAGGGGCAATGCATCAGCAGCCACCCCATTAAATAATGATACGACAGCTCAATTCTGTTGAAGGGTTTTATAAGTTCACGGGCGATGACTTTCGACATAAAAATACGAAGACCCCGATGGATGCTGCATACCATAGCTGGAAGCAGAGCCAACTTGCCTCCAAAGACCAGCTTTACTGCCGGAAGTATTAAGTTCTGGCTGATCCTCTCAATCGAACCGGAGCCCGCCGAGATGATACAAACCCTTACCCATATCATCAGGTATCCGTCCATGATGGCCTTAGCAGACAGAGGCTGGGTATCATGATAAAAATAGTTAAAAGTGTCGCTCAGACTCTCGAACCTGTTACCAGCAGCTCGGGCCCTCTTGATGCTTTGCACCTGAGCACCCACTTATTCCAAAGATTAGGGTCTCCTAACTGCAACTCGACCAGACACACTAAGGTTAAAAAGATAACCAATCCAAGCCTTGGTATGAGGAAGGTTCCCTTCTGAACTATCATCCTTTTTCTTGGATATTTGTTGACAGGTACTATGGTGTGGCACTTCACGATGTATGACAAGGAATCTGGGGAAGCACCGCTCTAATTCCTCAAACTCTTTGTTTGTCGGGGTACACTCCTCATAAGCTTCATCTCCCCAGGGCAATTTGGACACGTCATGCATCTCGTGAAGTGCAAGCCCTATCTCTCCCCCGAGAGTAAAAAAGGTCCCAGTACGACAGTTGTACATCTCGAGCAATGCCACAAACAACTTCGGGTTCATAAACAAGTCATAGCAGGAACCCCTAATGGCGTAATAGAGGCCGATCCGTCGTAGGGTGTCCTCATACTCCGCCAAGATCCAAGAAGTCAGATTCACCCATGGAGGAGAACAATGCTGCCAGTTCAGTAACGACAATCTCCCTGCAGGGTATGACCCTTTGTGAGCAATCCGATTCAAAAAGGTATCAGCCTCGGAGAATAGCATGTTAGGTTTCAGTTCATTGATGACACTACCAGGAGCCAATCCAATGACGGAGTAACTCATTGTTTCCCTTACTGCAACCACTGACCGTGTGGGGTTATTAAAACGGATATAGCCCACAAAGATCCCCCGCTGATCCAGAGTTAGAGAACTTGGCATCTTCCTCTCAAAAGGCACCATATTGAAATCTGATAGGGAAAAGTGGAGGTCCATTATGGGTATGTGAATCGCTTCCCCCTGAAAATAAAAGTCCCGGCTCTCAGATGTCTCTATGATGCTCGGGTCTAAAATAATTACGGCATCCCCGAACAAAAACATAGTCTTCAGATGAATGCCATTCAATTGCCTAGAGTTCATCATGCCAAGTAAAAAGAAGAAGGATTGGTTTCGGATCTCCCTCAATCTGTCTTCAGGTTGACCTCGGGTGATCTGAGTTGACACATCTTGGATTATCTGGTCAAGTCTCACATCCAATGCAGATTGGGCATATCCTATCAAGAGTTCTCCCGATGGAGCTATGTGCAAGGTCACTGCGAAGGACAAAGCGGAAAAGTAATTAGAAGAAAAGAAAGTTCATTTTTCAGCTATATGGCCTAGCCAAATAGGATCTATGCAGCTTAGTTATGAAGGATGTGCATGTGGCTTAAGAACATGAGATGCATGCGGCTCCATCGTACTGTTCTGTTAGGCAGTGGTCATGCGGCCCAGTCATGAGGCACTTAGACAGCATAGTTAGGGGACACTTATGCGGATCAGTCTTGTGTCACTTAGGTGGTTCAGTTATGCAGTATTTATGCGGGTTGATCAAGGAATCACTTATGCGGTTCAGTTTTAAAAAACTTATGTGGCCTGGACTGGGTTAATTATTATGCGGCCTAGTCATGAGGCACCCATGTGAGTCAATAACGCTTATATGGCTCAGCCCATACAGCCCTATCACATAGAATACCTGCGATCTAGTGAAATGAGGGCTCACATCGATCATGCCTGGCGCATAGAGGCGGCACATGACAGGCCGGTGCATAAAATATGCGATATGGCCATTAAAAAAATTAAAGTCGTCGTCTTCCCGCCGTCCTTATCCTTGATAGGGGTGCACGTTAGGATGAATCGAAGGAGAATCCGCAGCTCTCGTCGGAGAGACAGGTCCTTTCCCTTTGGCCGCAGCATCTGACGACTCGGAAGCTTTTGGAGCCATGGTTAAAACAGAAAGCACTACAGGGACAATAAAGACGAAGGAGAAGAAGGTGAAGGAGAAAAATCTTTTCCTTCGAATGACCTATATTTATAAGGTTTTTTCGAAAGTGTGCCATTTTGATTCTCGAGCCCACTAAAGATAATGATGACGTTTGGGGATTTTTATCCTTACTAACCGTCAGCTTTATGTTGAAAAAAGAGCCCAAATCAAAAACCAAATTAAGGCATTAAATACAGCAGTGACAGCTGGCACAAGATCTACCTACGGCCCGAAAGCATCCATGTGGCCCAAAATGTCCCTGCGATACGACGTCTCTCCTGACTCGAATATTTTTTTTACGGCTTAATATACGTCCATGCTTCTTATTCAAAGTATTCCAAATTTGTAATTTGAAAACTTTAAAGGGGGTCTTGTAGAAGCATGAAAAATATAGGGTTCATGCAGATCACAACTGACCGCATGAGTACCTTGGAACAGATTGACCCGCATAAAGAAGAGCCGCATGACAGACTCAGTACGCCCCCTACGGCCCATCTTCACTAGACTGACTTTTGAGCCGCAGAGAGAATAGTTACTTATGCGGCCAAGCTGACTAATCCTTCTGATAAGGCTGACTCTGGTCTGATAAAGCTGACAAAATCTGGCAAAGACTGACAGCTCTGATAACTCTGATGCTCTGAAAAGAAGATATGACATGATTAGACTGGACAGGCGACCCGAGCCGCATGAACCTTATCTATATATTTCATGCGACCAAGGGTAACTACAATTCGAGCCGCATGAGTTTTATGTGGCCCAGAATATAAGAACCTATGCGGCTTAAAAGTCCCCAAGCTACATGCAGATTAAGGGAGATTGCCGCATGAGTCTTATGCGGCCCAGCATGGTCGAACTCTGAAGGGCCTATGCATCTCAAAATGACTCAAGTAGACTGGTCCTATCTTGTGAAGAGACACGTAGCAGGCTGACCATGTCTCAACTACCCAGATTTGCTACAACAAAATCTCAACAACCCCCACCAGCTGGCAGCCGGAGATCGAGTCTTTGTGCGCTGTGAAAGACACGTGGCCATGTGGCCCATTATGTGGCCCAAAAAGCTGCTACTGCAAAAAACACTATAAATAGCTGGGTATTACACCTAGGCAAATGGTTGGCAATCCAAGGCTGGTAACCTACGAAAGGTAATTTCTTCGAGAGCAAGGAGCGCGTCAGATAGTCCAAGGAGTAAGGTAGAGTTGCTACACTTTCTCGAGCCTCTATCGTCACCCCTCAGAATCAAAACTAAACAATTGTACTTAGATTGTCTCCTAGGCTTTCTTTATAGGCTTTCTCTTATACAAGCGAGTTTGCAATCAAGTTTAATTCATCTGAAATTTTTTGTGCTAGATATTTAATGGAAAACACCTACCAGGTGGGCGATCTCGTCTTGGCAGTACGGAGACCGATGGTGATGACCCACAAGATGGCTGGTAAGTTCGAGCCCAAGTGGAAAGGACCGTTCGTCATAGAAACAGTGTACTCCAATGGTGCTTATCGGCTAGCTAAGCCTAATGGGGACTTGCTAATGATGCCCATCAACAACAAGTTACTAAAAAAGTATTACGTTTGAAGACAGAACCAGCATTGGCACCCACATCCCCTGAATAGGGTACCTATGAGTTCTGGTGAGGGGTTCTCTCGCTCTCCCTCTAATATATTTTCTCAAGTAGACGAAGCACTTCACGTCCATATTACCTCTGGATTGCTCCTCTGCGTCTGGAAGATGCGACTACCATGACCACATTACCTCTGAGTAGTTGTTCTTATCGTATCAGTTTTACGATTATTTTGGCAGTTTAGAAAATAGTTCACGTCCATATTACCTCTGGATTGTTGTTCTATACCCCGGCCAAGATCAAGCCTACCACATCCATATTACCTCTGGTCAAGAAAATCCATTATGACGATTCCTTCTTTATTCTGGAGGCAAAAGCAAAGGGAACAAGAAGGCTTCTATATATAAAAACATATGGCTATAAAGACCTATTACAGACTCTTCATAGTTATATACACAGAAGCAAAAAACCTGAAACTTCGGTACAAGCTCTCAATAGCGCGGGCGAGGAGGTGACAGAGCCAATCACTTCCTGGTCAAAAGGAAGCCACCGCCTGAAGCTGCCACTGGCCCGAGTCGGAGATGAAGACCAGCACAGGACTGCCCTATCTTTCCAGTTGGACAGCGAAAGCAACCACAGCAGCAGGCCTTGCTATTCCTCGTTAAGAATGTCAAGCAATCCTAACCCAGTAAGCAGAGGTCCGAGACTCCATTGACGCCCACGACATCTAGAATGTGGGAAGTCTCGAGATCCTGTGGTAGTTCTACTATAACTTCTTTGGATAAAAAGATTTGACACAGACGGTCGTCTCAAGCAAACTCCAGGGTCATCAGGAGCTGATCATCGGGCAAGCAAGGCCATTGTTGAAGCAGCTGAGTCTTCTTTTGAAGGAGGACAGTCCATTATATAGGCTGTTCACGTGGTCCAAGCACGAGCCAGACATCAATCAAAAGGAAGCTTACAAGTTAAGCTAAAGCTCCACTCCATGACAGATGGCAGTACTATGAGTGACCGAAGGAACGTGGCTCTGAACCACCTCTGCTAAAGAGATTTGTGATCCCTGCAAAGATGCAAGAGGCTCAAATATCAAGTAGCCATCACGAGCCCATGCTCTGAAATGATGACTCAGGAGCATTAATGCTAAGAGCTAGGCATGACACCAGCCATCACCCAGCTCACACAGTCCTGATGCATGTTCATGCTTCCGTTTAAAGTATCCCGAGCTTGACTCAACTTCGGGACACTTTGAAGGGGGTCTTGTAAAAGCTGAAAAATCTCAGCTGAAGACATCCCTTCGCCAAAGCGCAAAAGACGTAGAAGACTGAGGCTCAGTACTAAAAAGACAAAACAGAAGATATGGAGAGAAGTCCCTTCATTGTCATGTCTACCAACGTCTAGTACAAATACATCAAGACCATACATAAGGGACTAATTCTGTTCTTCTACAAAGGATCTAGTACAGATTCGACAAAAGCATAGAAGGATCTACAAAGGATACAATCTTTATCGAAAAATAGCCTTCCTTCTTCTCGATACACACGTTGGAGGATTGAGCTCCACTGAAGCATGTTCTGATATTCTAGTGGGCGCAGCCTCTCAGAAGTATATCAGTAACTCAGCACTTTGAAGAAGCCAGAGTCTTCAAGCCAGAGGCATAGCCACCTACCTGCGCTAACCTCATATACAAGATGGTGGTAGGGCTCTCATCTCCTTCTTTTATTCTTGAAGCCAGTGTCTGCACTCCAGAGGTGCAGCTATCTGCCTATGCCAATCTCAGACGCACAAGGGCATTATACCCTTCTATTCGAAGCTAGCGTCTCCACTATTCAGAGGTGCACCTACTTACCGGTGTTCGCATGAGGCGCAGGTTGGTGATATGCTCATACCATATCCATTGCCATGATGCAATCATCTGCTCCGGATTAGAAGATTAAGTCACTTCTCTACAAGAGACTTGGGAACCCCCATCGCAACTAATGTAAGTCAACCTGTCGCTCCAAAAGCACAGTAACCTCGCCAACCTGAAGCACAAGCCTACTTGTCGCCAATAGCACAGTAACTCTGGTAGCCCAAAATATAGCTTCGTAAGTTGCTCTATATGGGCAGAAGTCTCGTCGTCATTCGAAGCCAAGTCCACTCGTCGCATGAAAGTACAGAGGTTCTGTCGTCTCCAGAAGCACGGTCTACTCGTCGCCACAAAATCACAACAACACTTAGTCTTCACCAGAGGTACAGGAAGCATGGGTCCACCCTAATAGGTTTGTTTAAACCAACTCTTGCAGAGAAGATTGGGATTAAATCATGATTGATATCATATCAGACTGATTTAAATCTTAGATGAGGATCAATTAGACTCCAAATCTAAGATAAAATCTTAAGATTTACTCGGCTGTATCCGAGCAAAAAAATCTGCACGTGCCACCTATCACCTCCTTCGGTTATATTTATAAACACCAGAGATCTCGTTTGAGGGAAATCTCGATATCTGCCACGTGTCAGCACCGTAGAAGCCAGTACTGTACAATGATAGCAGATTATTTTATATCTCAAGAACCCTAATGCACATCACATATGTGATTGGTTCTCTATAAATAGAAGGAGTTCTTCTTCCACCAAAGCATCAAAATTGACAGAAGGAACATCGAAAATTGACAATCTTTAAAGGAGCAGTGATCTCCATCCACGAAGAGTTGACCACCCTCATCTACCTATCAACCAAAGAACTAACCAACTAACCATCTTCAAGGGATCTTCTCATCCAGACAACCTCTTGATCGGTGACCTCAAAGTTCCATCAAAGGTGCCAGAGAGCTATTGCAAGGTTGATTCGTCGTCAGATCGTCAACGAAGTAAGGAAGCCGCTGTAGTGCTCGATCTCCACCGTCACACTTTCCCAGAAACCTCTTCTTCCTGTTCTTAGAATATCCTATTTAGGACTTCCTTATTTGTACACAGATACCTTATACGTTCAATAAAGAAAAAAGTTCGTTCAACCTTTTATTACGTCAAATACGGTCGACATACGTAAGTATCGAGGTATGATTGGTAGTTTACTTTACTTAATTGCTAGTCGTCCAAATATAATGTTTAGCGTTTGCTTGTGTGCACGTTTTCAAGCTAACTCTAAGGAATCACATTTATGGGTGGCTAAGCATATCTTTCGATACCTTAAAGGTACTTCTTCTGTCAGCTTGTGGTATCCTAAAACCATGTCCTTTAACCTAACTGGTTATTCAGATGCTGATTTTTTTGGATGCAAAGTAGACAGAAAAAGTACTAGCAGTATATGTCATTTTCTAGGTAATGCTTTAGTCTCTTGGTTTAGTAAGAAACAAAATTCTGTCATATTATCAACTATTGAGGCTGAGTATATCGCCGTAGGACGTTGTTGTGTATAAATTTTATGGATGAAGCAAACCCTAGAAGACTTTGGTTTACTTTATACACACATAACCATTTTCTATGACAATATGAGCACTATTAATTTGACTAAAAATCCTGTATGTCACTCTCGTACTAAGCATATTGTGATTCGACATCATTTTCATAGAGATTATAACAAAATAGAGATATAGACCTTGTATATGTTGACATAGAGAACCAACTGGCTGATATCTTTACAAAACCATTAGCAGAAGATCATTTTAATTATTTACGTCGAGAATTAGGATTTAGATATCAATAATATTAATTGATTTTGTTTATTGATTATCTTTCAATATGCAAACACGATTTTTGATACAAGCCTACAAAGGGTCTGTTTGTCATCACGGCTATAGCTAAAGCAAAACGGTATTTAAGTGTTCTCCGGTGAACCTCCGTTAGCTGGGACTGTACCCCTATAGCTAACCTGAGACAGTCGCTGTGTATAAATATTTAATTCATAAAATAATATTAATGATATTAATTAAAAATTAAAATAACTAAACTTAGAATTAAATAATTGAAAAGAGATTGATGAAAAAAAAGTGGACTGCATTTATTTCTTTTTGAAAAACACCTCAACAGAACCCCAGACGAACTCTAACCAAATTCGGCTCGAGTTCGGCCCGAGTTCTGTTGGTGGTATGTGCTTTTAAGTCAGAACCGAATATCCCCTTCCTTTTATCTTCTCCAAACCCTCATATCACAGCAGCAGCCGTGCCCTGACTCTCAAAACCCTAGAAATTCTCCAAGACTTTTTCTGAGGGCGTCAGGGCGTCTCGAGTCTCTTTGGAGAGACGAAAAAGCTTGAAGAGTGATAGTTGAGCCGGAGTGTTGGCCAGCTGTGCCAATATGTCAAAATTATAGGGTTTCATTAACCTTACTTCCGAGTCTTTTCTTAAAGGCTTGTCAAAGCGAACCTCCTTCTGCTTTTGTTTATCTGCAGCAGGCGCTTGAGTTGGTCCTGCTTCTAATGTATCGGGGGTGTTGGCTGCACGGGCGAAGGTATTTCTTCCTCTGGAGCTTGGTTCTCTTCTTGCTGGTGAGCCGTGCGAGTCGTAACCAGGGTGTCATCAGTTGTCGTAGAGATCATACGACATGACCTGACCTTCTTTTCCTTGACAAAGCGTGCTGGAGGCATCATCATGTCTAGAGTAAGATCAGGATGGACCTACATTACTTTGCCTCATGGCATCATAAATGGGATAAGGCCTTGGGCGTTGTCACGGGCCGGTGGAAGATTGACTACTTTCATCGCCGCTCTCGAGATAGAGAAGACACCGTCTTGAGCCTCTGTTTTCGAAAAACTTTTGAATTGGAGAGTGACCATGTTGGCGGTAACAGTCTTCTCCTCGTATTCGAGTGAGATGACTTTAGCATCGATGAGGCAATAGACTTGTCTTTTTAACAAGTAACAATCACGCGTCGAATGGTGGACATACTAGTGATAGTGGTAGTATTTTGGATTGTCCACCTTTCCCACTTCATTGGGACACTTAGGCGACAGAAGCTGAAGTTTTTCACTCTTTGCCAATATGTCGAAGAGTTCTAGTGTGTCTTTATCGTTGAAAGAGTAGGTCTCTTTCAGCCTCTGTGCTTCGGTCGGCTTCGGGTTCGCTGACACCGAACCTTTGGAGATGTTGACGGTCATGGCTTGCTTCCTTTTTCCGTCTTTGCTATTGTTTGAGCACTTCTCTTTATCTTCAAGAGAGGAAAAGTTAAGTCCCAGCAATTGTGCATCTTGCACTTTTTCTTGAGCTACAACTACCTATGTGATAAAAGGCATCCACTATACTCATGGGACACTATTCTATAACTTGATTACATGAAGCATGTTCTTGCGGTAGGAGTCCATAAGCATGGTCTCTGGTATACCAGGAGGTAACCTTAATGCGTCCTGACAAAAGCGTTCAATGTATGCACGCACCAGCTCTTTCTTCTTCTGAACGATGTCAATAAGAGTCGACATCGTCATGTCCATTCCTCCTTCATAGAATAGTTTAAGGAATAGGTTTTTCAAGTCTTCGATGGACGAAATGCAGTTATTCGAAAGGCTGCAAAACCATTCGTAGGCCACCCCCTGCAGGACTCCTATGAATATATTGGTGAGGAGGGCATCATCCTTTAGTAGATGCCCTATTACTGAGGCAAAGTGTCTCAAGTAACGGTGAGGAGACACCTTTGTATTGAACGGCGTAAGCGTCTGTAGATTATATTTGGGAGGATAGATCACATTATCCCATTCGGCAGGATATGGCTTCCAAATCCCCATTATTTGGGGTGTTGTTCACTTTTCTTTGGCATCATAGCGTGCGTAAAATTCTTTGATAGCCTACTGCATTTCATTCGACACTGTAGGCCTGGTTATTGATGGAGTAGATGATGCTGGCGCTGCTTAGCTGACGATGGAAAGTACATTGGACCCACCATTAGTCGCTGGGTTTGGAGAAGGAGTAGAGACAGAGGGGGTCAATTTCTCTTTGATCTCCAGGACTATAGAAGCTAAGGACTTCATAGTAATGTTCAACATGTTTAGGCTCTCCTCGAGAACCTCTATTTGTTTTCGCTGACTAGGGCCTTCGTTGCTTTCCGCGTTGTTGTCACCTTCGGCCACAAATACGGACGCCATGTGCGGGTGCGTAGAAGGGATAGTAGATCTTTCGTTCTTCGATTCAGAGGGCTGAGTCCCATGGTGTTGAGGATAGACCGGCAGGTTACAATCATCCTTTGACTCATTGTAATTACTTTCCTCTGCTTTTTGGCTACTTGCGCTTGCAGAGGTATCCGTGTCATATAATTCTTCATTGGATTGGAATACGAAATTGTCATCAATGGTGGAGGGCTGGCTACCCCCAGCATCTGATGTGGCATCTTTTTGCGGCAAGGAGCTAGACTTGGCGTGCATGTGTTGGAACATACCTGTGTTGGTTAATTTCATCTTGCTACTCCCAGGCCGCTTCTTGGGCTTATTGGCTAAGATGGAAGGGTTTTTGGACAGCTGCTTGAGAGATGGAGAACCCTGCGCCGCGTTGCATGGAGTAACACAAAGTTCTTCTTCTTCTTCGCTCGACGACCCCCTGTCGAGTCTCTGATGTACAACCGCCATTGGTCACAGTCTTTAGAAGACAAACTGTCACCTTGGTGGCGATGTGGCTGCCTGGTGGTAGCAACAGTTGATGGTGATCTGGGTGCAAGTATGCTCTGGTTTAGGCATACCTTGTTCCGTGGGCTCCTCTTCTGCTTTACTCTTGTGGGAGAGCATTGGGGTCTTCATTCCTGCACCCCCATTGCACACGAAGGGAAGCTGCACACAGGAGTAAGGATACGAAGATAGCTTCTCTCTTCTTAGTTCCTACGTGCGGGACACGCTTAGGTCCTGATTAAAATATTACTGATAAGGTAGACTCCTTCCATGCTTACAAGAACACTGTTCACATGAGTCTTTTTCAGTGGAGTGTACCCCCTGCCTCGAGTTGTGCACATGAGTGCTCGAGCGACAGCGAGTTTCTCCCGATCGAGGTATTGAAGTACTCGGATAGGTTTTGTATAGCTTTCCATTGGCTGTGCACGTGACTGTCAACACGGGCCTTTGATCTGCTATTGGCCTAGCGCATTGGTTGCATAAGGCACGTGCTGCCTTGGATTTCCTCCTACTACCCAGAGAGGGTGTGTAGTATTCAGAATCCAACAGAGTGGTTGGCATAGCACTTTGGCCACGTAGGGCATGTGCAACCTTGGATCTTTTTAGGGTACTCCTATAAGCTACGTAACGTTCAGAGTCCAATGCAGCCTTACCCGATAGGTAGGCATTCTGTCAAAGACAGATCTTCTTGTCGGCACCGCTTGCTCCGTAAGCAGTTGAGCCAGTACGCACTTCCTTCAGCATTGTGCCTTTGTTAGGCCTGGTATAGGGTAGACTCACTCTTTATTGTGCTTTCTCGGAGTAGGAATTGAGCGAGGTGGCATGGCAGCAGTAGCCGAAATCTTTTTCTGGGCTTCATCGTTCAGGGGGTTCTGGATCGTAGTCCCTTCCGTCGTGCTGCTCGTCGTAGCCGTCTTAAGCACCCAGGTGCATCGAGTTTTCTTTGGTTTTATGAACAGATTTGAAGGACTCGACTTCTCCTCAGAAAGGAGATGTTCAAAAGCTTGTTGGTCGAAACGTATGACCAACGTCTTCTGGAAAGATCCCAGCAAGTTGTTGTCATATTATGCCACTATCTTCTTGTTGGAGGAGAAGGAAGTCCCCAGCATTGTCGCCATCTTTTTACCATAACAAAAGGTTATACGAACATTTTGTATTTTAAAAGTAAATAGAGTACAATTGATTCCTCACTACAAGAAAAATAATGATTCTTGACTGTTTATAAGTGGATGGTCGTGAAAAACCGTCAAGAAAATGGCTTATCTTGACGGATTTAGCCTTACGTCAAGAAATACCTTATTTTATGTTAATTTAGCAATCTTACAGCATAATAGTTAACTGTTTTAGAAGATCAGTCAAGAAACATCCTTTTATTTAGTGACGGTTTGGTAATAACTGTCAACTAATATATACCTAAAAAAAATTGCATAAATTTTTCAGCTGCCATTTTGGTAATTTTTTTGAAATATAAATCTATATAGACGTTAGTCATTCTATCTCGTTTTATTTATTTCCCGATTCTTTCCTCTCCTTTATATTTCTCCATCTCTCTCATCCACTAGCCGATGGAGAAGGAGAGCTCAAATCTATATCTCCCTTCTCCTCTTCCTCCTCTACATCTCCATTCTTCTATTCTTCCTCTTTCTCCTCCTTTCTTCTCCTATAGACCCAAAACCCTAATCCCCAAATCCATCTAATCTCGTCCCCAAATCCTAACCCTACATCTATCGGAAAGGTGCATCGAGATGGTCATCACGGCCCGTTCGAGAAGCCAAACCGAAGAAGAACCAACAGCAGCAGCAGCAGAAGAAGAAGAAGCGGGCGTCAACGACCGAGGCTGACTGCTTCAAAGATGTCGACGACATCGAGGAAAAATTCGACCTCCCGCCAGCGCGGGAGCTGGGAGTGTTCGAGTTCCCGTGGCATGGGCATCCGATTGCCGTCGAGATCGACGGTGGCAACGACCTCCGTGACGTCTTCTTTGCGTCGCTCGTGGACGGGTGCCGTACCGCCATCGACTTCCCCGGGGACCGCCTCTCCCCCACCCCCGTCCCGATCGACTTCCCCGACTGCGACGGCTCCTGGCCGTCCGATCCGGAGCCCGACGGCATCTGGACCTGCGCGTTCTGCGAGCCGCTCTCCGTGTACTGTAAGACCTCTTGGAGTGTAGGTTGTTCCTGTTAGGGCTATATACAAAAAGCATCACTTTTGTAGTAACCTTATTTCCTTAAATTTTGAATGAGAATCATATGGGCAAATGTTTGCATATTGTATTTGTTGCAAGTGTTAATGCAAATGTCTGATATTCTATATTGTAGATAATATGGTGTGTGGTGTCACACAGAAGATCATATTATCAGTTTCCTATGGAGTATATAAATAGTTCACAACCTAGATGGACTTGGACAATCTATTGGAAAGGTTCTAGTGTAATCTGGTATTAGTCTATCTTGACTATAGGTTTACACTAGTACACTTTGTGTGTATTGAACATGACCACTTGAGGTTGTTCTCTTTGTACTGACTACATAAGAGAACAAACACCTCTGTTATTATGGATGCTTGTGCTCTTAATCTGAATATAATAACGGACATGTATATGCAGTGTGCATTACTTTGACTCATAAAAGAGTGAGATTCATTATTGATCAACAACCTCTATGAATTGGGTAATAACATTGTATGTATGGTGGGCTGTTGATTATAAATGGAATCCATGTCCCGGTACATCGGGTTGATGATGTCTTCTTAAGGAGCTCATTAGGATTGTCATGTAAACCCTGCAGGTGGATTATATCCGACATGACAAATAAAGTTGAGCGGTACTACTTAAGGATAAAAGATGTCGAATCAATATAGTTGTCAGTAACTTAATTTGATCGACGGACATACGATATCTTAACATGGGGAGCCAAACGAGCATATAATAAAAGGATCCCACAAACATAATTTGGGATTAGGGAGGTAGTGCAACAATAGCTCATTAGTGGACCGAGCTATTGTTAATGGGCCTGGATTGTGTGTTTGGGCTGAACACGGGATATCCAGATCCGTTAGGAGGCCTAACCCTAATTTCTCCTCATGGTCCCTGCCGTAGCCTATATATATCCTCTATTCTCTGCCGCCAGATTACGAATCAAAAATCTAAAATTTTCTCTAAATTCGTGATTCACGTAAGGAGAGAAAGAGAGGGCTGCCAAGGAGAAGAAAAGGTTGGGAGATCGTCGCCCACACGACGTCCAACTCAAGGAAGAAAAATGTGCAGAAGATCTTGGGGTCGTCCGCTCGAGATTGCCAGGAATTACTTGTCTCCTTTCCGCCGCAGGTATAATTCGTGAACCCTAGTTTCCGCCTGTGAAGGGTTAGAACACGTATTAGATCTGTTTAACTTTCTATCGATCAATACGCACACCAAAGGAAGGGTCCTGGGAATCCCCAGTTCCATCAGTTCCTAGTTTGAAATAATTAAACCAAATTCGAATTTTTTAGTTTGTAATTGATTTTAGTTTCTATGTCATGCTTCGCATCAAAGTTAGCTATAAACTTTCCTATACTTCTACTTTTGTTCTTCAGTAACAATATTAATACAAATCTTTTTTTTGTCGACACATGCACCATCTCGGCCGCATTAGAGAAGTTGTTGCTACAAATTGATCCCGACTCAGCCAAGGTAAGGATTTACGTTTTGTTCATTGCATGATTTTAATTCTGGAAAAGGGTAAGGATTACGTCATGGTTATAGGTAACATATATGCTTGTAAGGTGTTCGAGTTTATTCTTGTAAGGTTCTAGCTTACTAGAATACTATAATTTTCTAGATTTTTTTGCTTGTAAGATGTTCGAGTTGAAATAACGTGTAGGCAACTCTAGAGGGTGGGTGAATAGAGTTTGTGTCTATAATCACCAAAAAAAATTAACTCTATATCACCTCCAAAAAACAACTATCAAGATAGTAAACAAATCAGAGAAAAATGCGGAAGTAAATAAAGATCAGAAGAGCATTCGCAAACACAGCAGTTTTAACCTGGTTTCCCTCGTGGAGGACTAGTCCAGGCCTGAGAACTCTAGCTCATGATTAAAATCCACTATTTGTGAAATATTGTACAACCACGTGCCTTTACTCAGAAGAGCACGCCAACTTCTTACAGATTCGCAGGTGGCAAAACTTGGAATTGTCCAAGTGACTTTTCTTTCACTCTTGCACACAACTTCTAGCTGATATCGCACTGAGCCCCTTGGACTAATGAGAGTTGTGGCTTAGGAGATATAGAAGAATGAGGCTTGGAGTAGTAGTGCTTACAAAGCTTGAATATTTGAAGGTGAGAGATGATTTGAAATGAGAGAATTCAAGCTCTATTTATACTACTCTAGGGAGGCAGAATTCGGCCAGAATTCTGTCCTCAAAATTCAAAAATATGGCCGTTGTACCAGCTAGCAATTGGTAACCCTAAAAATTAGTTCCTGGAAATCAGGGGATAGAGTTCGGCCAGAACTCTGTGTGGGGGCAGAGTTCGGCCCGAACTCTGCCTCCTAGGTGGCAGAATGGCCTTTGGGCTTTGTTTAGCTTGGTGGAGCTTGGGCTTGGTTCAGGAATTGGTCTGTTTGTATGGTAGAGCATGGAGAGATACGTCTAGGGGTTGAGATGACACAGTGCCACTCAACGTACACATTCTCCTAGACTCAATAAATTGAAGATTACAGACTTGGAACAAATAGGAAAACCAAGAGCCCTTTGATGACACCTTTCTTCTGATATTTGAGCAGACCTAAAGACGTCTTTTTTTTGATAGCAGTCGTCCAAAGATAAGCAGATCTGGAAATCTGAATACTTTTTGGGGGCTTCGCCCCTGACCTCCGACGGGGGGCACTGCCCCTCGACCCCTGTCCGCTGACGGGGCAGCGAAACCCCCGATGTGAGGCCCCAGATAGGTCGCTAGGTGGTTCGGAGAAATATTTTTGTATGACGCCATCTTTGGTCCTTCATTAACTCTTTATTGCCTATGTTCTGGTTTAATCATATTTGATCATGCTTACTACATGTCTACAAATACATGTTAGGCGAGCAAAATATATTGCAGTACGATACATGCATGGCAATATGATATAGGACAATTAGGACAGTGCTAAGTTTAAGTAGCAACATGATAGTGAGTATATGAATATTAGTGACATCATTGTATTAAACTTAATTGATTAACCATACTCAAAAACATGATGTAATCATTGCGCTAACAATCTCCCCCTTTTTGATTATGGCAAATCGGTTAAGTTTAAGACAGATACGATGGATGCATGTATCACTAATAAACACATATTATGTGCTAACTTAAACTTGTTTCTTCCCCTTTGACATGATCAAGAAAATAAGCTTCCCCGTAATAAGAGATAAAACGAACTCAAGCATAAGTAAAGGAGGAAGGCATAGACAATCATGATCAAGATATACAAAATGAGAAACAATGGGAGAAGTGTGTAAAGACAAGTATAGAAATTACATACCAAATGTAGAGTGCCAAATAGAAAATAGCTTGTCAAAACACAAATAGTTGGTAAAACTAAAAGAATTTGAAAATAATCAATAGATAGTTTACCAACATGAAATCCAAGGAAGACGTCCAAAAACATAGTATGATATGAAATATTGCTCTAGTTTTGGAAAAGAAAAAATTTAGTCAAAAATCATAGGGATTAGATAATTGCAAATAATAAATATCAAAGAAGAAAGATACCAATTTGAGATATTGAAATATATAAACTTGATATCAATTGAAATAAACAAACTTGAAACATTGATCAATGAAACTATGATAGTCACAATTGTCCACAGAAAAATGGTGGAACAAAATAAAGGAATGATCAATGTAAAATAGAGCAATTGATATAAAATGATCTCATTATTTGCAAATCTATTTGCTTATCTAAAATTCACGCATTTGAACTCAATTACCTTATCATGCTATATGAATATCCTTTAGATAAACATGAAGGTAAAGGAGAAAAATGTTTGAGAAAGAGAAATTCAGTTGACTTGAATGCTCCCCCTTAAACTATTACTAATATAGATAAAGTCATGAATTTTGGGTAAGTCCTCAACAAGGAAACCCAAATCAGTTAAACATACAAGGAAAGCCAAATCAAAGAAAGCACAATAGTCATAACGATAAGATACAAAAGTTAATATTAACGAAATGACCAATATAAAAGAGAGAGATAATATGATGAAAACAATTGCATATACTCTCATAAACTTTTCAAAAAAATATCATAACCTCAATTACTAATATATAAATAATAATAAAAATATGGGTCAATGATGAACTAGGTATACGACATATTAAAGGGTATAAATGAATTGAACCAATTTATTTGCCCTTCCTTAAAATATGCATATCTAGTTCCAAAGCACTTATAGCAAAAAAAAATGATAACGTTAAGATCTAGTGGTAAATCAACTATTGATTTCTCCCCCTTGCTCAATGCATATAAGGCTATAAAAACGTCATAGAATGAATAATATCATCTTTAGAAGGGATATCCAATTAATAGTCACTAAAGATGAACGATCAAAATAATATTTTAATTAAGCACATTTAATCAAAAGATGACATACATTAGCCTATGTAGAAGAATCTCATATTTAAATATGATAGATCAATGCATGTTACCTTTTGAGAAAATGTCATCATGAAAAAGAATAAAGTCAATTAAATTAATCGTGATGAAAGTCAAAACATAGCTCAAAAAAAAAATAAAGCTCAAATATCATGTCCATGATTATCTAATTAAGAAATGATCAACCAATTTATTGCTTTGCATGGACTATGTATGTTTTACCACATATGTACTCATTAACGGGTAATAATCCAACCTTGCTAATACTAAATGAGAAACCAATGAAGTTCAAATAGCAAATAGCATATGTAATAATCCATGAGCAGTCAAAGTAGAGTAATAAATTAACTTGATAACCACATGATTAGATAATATGGGACTACTCAACCATTATGATCATTTATCAATAAAAGTAAACATGATCCAACAAATCTTATCAAGAGAAAATCCGAAATCCATATTTATAATAAAATCTTACAAATCGATGAAAAATATGGAGAGAAAAAGTCAATCTCATTTACATTATTACAGATTTAATCTCAAGAGATGATAATATGATAAAATTATGACTCAAAAGATGAGGGAAATTTAAGTGATGCTTACCAATGACTAGTATGGAAGAAAGTTAAAGCGATGAGTCACAAACCTCAATTGAAACAGGATTAAATAATAAATTTGTCAAACTAATTTTAGAGACCAAACATATGTATCAAAAATAGAATACAAATCTCATCAAGAAAATTCATAAATCATGTTTTTGTAAACTAGCATATTACATGTAGATTGAAATTCAAGAAGATAGCTAGATGAGTGAAAGTGAACAAAAATCATGTAGCTTAACAATACATCATAAATAAGCAAGCTACATAACTAATTAAGATTAATGAGGTAGGCCATTAACATGATAAATGTGCTCATTAAATCTTAAGTCATTAACACTAAAGATACATGCTTAAGCATAGAGTTCACAATAAGGGTGATACATTTTAAATGATCAAAATGATTTATATACTCTTTATTAAGAAAGGATAAGAGTATAAGATAACAAGTAAATGAATTAGACTCTCATCAAATAAAGGACGAAAGAGATGTTCATGAAAATGAAAACACAATAGAACAAATCTCTTTGCCAAATGTTGAGATTAACCCAAGATAATGAAATAATAGATTGATCTAGATAATGCAAAATTATAACCATTATGAAAGTTTGTTCTCTAGAAATAGAAAATCTCAACGCAAAAGTTCAACCCATAGTAGTTAAAGACATGAGAAGTATGATATATCAATTACATGTATTCTCATGTGCTACAAAAATATTATTGGGCAATAATAATAAAATATTTATAGCTCAAAATTTTGGGCTAGATATGATGAAGTATTCTGGAACTTAGGTGTGGATCTAGAACTAGATAATGGTTGCAAGTAGACCTTAATAAATATTAAGTCTATAAAGTATTGATCACTTTAGGTTAGCTATAGGGGTCGGTTCCCAGCTAGCGGTAGTCCGAAGACTAGTACACCGTGTCGCTTCAGGCTATTTACACCTGTATGACAGAAGGACCCTTTCGGCTTGTTTCCAAAATGTTCTTTACTTTTAAAAACTTAGATTTAAAGGAATATATGTAGTATCATCAAACAACATCAAAATCCAAAAACCCTAAGTATAAGAAAGGTAAATACCCAAATAATAATCAAAGAATGATCATCAAAATTTGCTAAGAATATTTTCAAAACAAACATTTTCGTAATGCACTTACGGAAATAAATATATAGAAGATACATACTCAAAATAAGTACGGTGATTTTAACAAGTAAGGTAAAGCACAAAACCAAGCAATTCTTAAAAGAACTTCCATAAAGGTCATGAACAAGACACTAATAAACATTTTCTCTCAACATCCTAACTTGAAGAAGTAAAACAAATAAATATCAAAAGTTAGGAATCATTAATATATTCATATATATCACAAATAGGCATACATGAAAAGATAAAAAATCAATTAAAAGGCATGTATGCATAAAGTCAACAAATAAAAGCCAATAAGATATCATCAAAAGAAGAGTTTAAGGAAGAAGCTAATTGATTCAAGAAGAGATAACACAAATTTGGTCAAAAGAATCAATAGCTAAAGTATGAGGTAACCACAAGTATGAATAGGTACTCTTCAAAATAATATAAAACTTGAGCTTAACTCATATGCCCACAAAGAGATATTTATACAAAAATAGATGTCAATATAATAAATACATGATCTACATGTAAATGAAGATTTAATAAATATAGTCATGTATCCATAATGAATGTTTGAAAAACTATCACAAATTCAAAAGCACGTATAAATAGGTTTTATTTGGCAAATACATATTCATAAGAGATTTAATTAAAATAAAACATGAAAATTAATAATGAATATATTATGTAAGCACAAGGTTAAAAAGGAAGTATAAGTGTATACTTGTCAAGTGATAAGAAGCTTGTGCTAAACACATATATTCACAAATACCAATTACGATAAATATGACATATTAAATACAAATCGGTAAGAAGTAACTATCTCAAAACTTTTAAAGACGGAGAGTTAAAATCATATTAACTCAAATCAAAACCAAGATCCTATGGACTAGAGTGATATGCATGCTTTATAAATAAAGACAAAGAATAGCGAGCATGCATATGTAAATGTGTCACACTACTAGAAAATGAGTGATAAACTATATAGTGTGAACTAGTCATTTAAGCTAAGTAACTAGTCATGCTAGATAAAAGAAATAATAAGAAAATTAACTAAGCATGCTAGTATTATATCTCACATTGATTTATATAATAAGCAACTAAAGGATGTCAACGTGAGCTAGTAGCAAGACATCAAGAGAAACATGCTAGATTCAACAAATATAAACCATTTAAAGAGAATCGTTTAGCATGTTACCAAAGTGGCTCTAGTGGCCACACTTGTGTTGGTGCAATTGCTTGGAACATGACTTTTGAGCTTTGCAACCACCAACACGCTCCTCGGTGCTATGTTTCGATACAAGTAGCTCCACCTACAGCATTAGGCGAAGACTTTGGTATCCAAATAAACTTGGATCCATATTTGTTAGATTTACGGACCCATATACTATTTACTCTAGCATTGGTAGAAAAACTCCAATGAATATGACAAGTTACACTCATGTGTCCAATGCGAGAGCAATAGAAGCACCTAATACTAGTGTGTGCACATATATCAGAATGAGCATGATTATGAGCATGTGACATACTAGAATGATGAATATCTCTAGAGTAAGTATGCATGTATTTGGTCTTAAGAATATCATGTTCTAATAGAAAATTATTATGCAAGCAAGTAAGAGAATCAAATTTAGCATTTAAAGCATAATTCTCTTTTTTAAATAAAGCAATTCTAGAAATAAAATCATCATTTTGTTTCTTTAAAGAGTCAATAGAAGAATCATGCAAATGATTTAGCTCATGTGCTTGCTTCTTAAGATCTTCTATTGATGAGGAAAGAGATTTGATTTTCAAAATTAAAGAATCATTCAAACTCTTCAAAGAAACACAAGATGAGTTTTTAGAATCAAGTCTAGATAATAAATCATTGTGTTCATTTCTCAAAGACTCATTAGATTCTTCTAAATGAATAACCTTTTCTGAAAGTTCTTCATTTGTAGAATGAAAAGCCTAAGCAAACTTTAAGGATTGGTTAGCCATGGCTTTGCACTTTGAGCATTTCTTGCATTTAAAAGAAACATTATTGTCTATGCTACTAGAAGTAAAACATTCTTTATCTGAAGAGGAGGAATATGATGCTATACACAAATAAACAAGGATGTACTCTAAGGAGGTTAAGCCTAACAATAGAGACCTTGCTCTGACACTAATTGAAATAACGTGTAGGCAACTCTAGAGGGGGGTGAATAGAGTTTGTGTAGATAATCACTAAATAAAAAATTAACTCTAATCATCTCCAGAAAACAACTATCAAGATAGTAAATAAATCAGAGAAAAATACGAAAGTAAATAAAGATCAGAAGAGCATTCGCAAACACAGCAGTTTTAACCTGGTTTTCCTCGTGGAGGACTAGTCCAGGCCTGAGAACTCTAGCTCAGGATTGAAATCTACTATTTATGAAATAGTGTACAACCACGTGCCTTTACTCAGAAGAGCACGCCAACTTCTTACAGATTTGTAGATGGCGAAACTTGGAATTGTCCAAGTGACTTTTCTTTCACTCTTGCACAAAACTTCTAGCTGATATCACACTGAGCACCTTGGACTAATGAGAGTTATGGCTTAGAAGATATGGAAGAATGAGGCTTGGAGTAGTAGAGCTTATAAAGCTTGAATATTTGAAGGTGAGAGATGATTTGAAATGAGAGAATTCAAGCTCTATTTATACTACTCCGGGGAGGCAGAATTCGGCCAGAATTCTGTCCTCAAAATTCAAAAATATGGCCATTGTACCAGCTAGCAATTGGTAACCCTAAAAATTAGTTCCTGGAAATTAGGGGACAAAGTTCGGCCCGAACTCTGTGTGGGGGCAGAGTTCGGCCCGAACTCTGTCTCCTAGGTGGCAGAATGGCCTTTGGGCTTTGTTTGGCTTGGTGGAGCTTGGGCTTGGTTCAGGAATTGGTCTGTTTGTATGGTAGAGCATGGAGAGATATGTCTAGGGGTTGAGATGACACAGTGCGACTCAACGTACACATTTTCCTAGACTCAATAAATTAAAGATTACAGACTTGGAACAAATAGGAAAACAAAGTTTGGCTAGAGTCCGTTAGTGAACGTTTACGGTTTGAACAAATAGGAAAACAAAGATTACAGACTTGTTTTTCAAAACTGACCTATCTCTTTAAAAATGACCTATTTTTTTGAAAAACATCCTTTTTACAAAAAGCTGCTGAAGGACTTTTCAAAAAGCCAAATTGATTTATCTCAAAAATGAACTGGCAGAACCCTAGCAGAGTTCGGCTAGAGTCCGTTAGTGAACGTTTGCGGTTTGTTACAAAGTCCGTTAGTGAACGTTTGATTTTGAACTTGGTCACCCTTAAGTTGCGGTTTGTTACAAAGAGTTCTGTCCGAATTTTGCCCGAATTCTGTCAGAGTTCTGTCTTTGGAAAAACTATAAATAGAGAAGTATTTCAATCACTTCAAATCACCAATTCACTTTCAATCTCTTCTCTTCTAAAGCTTACATTTTCTCCAAAGAGTTCTCAAAAGCTTACATTTTCAATTCCCAAGCCAGTTACAATCCTCTAGTCGATTTGCCAGTGCGGTGCGGTCTAAAAGTTTCAAGAGCGATTATAATCAGAGGTTTGATAGAAGATACAACTCTTCATAATTGAAGTTGGTCGAGTTCTTCGTATCAAAGCTCGTGTCTGTAGAAGTTGCAAGGACTTCATATAAAAACTTGCAGGATTTTCCAATAGTGGATTCAACTGGAAGATAGAGTTCTTCCGACTGGACTAGTCCTCACAAGAGAAAAACCAGTATAAATCTCGGTGTTTGTGTCTGCCTTCCGATCACTTTTTTATTACTGTCATTTTACTTTGTGATTATTTTTATATCTATGATCTAACTGTAAACGAGATTTTTAATTAGCAATATTCTGCTGCCTACTCTATTCACCCCCCTCTAGAGTATTCTGCTTTACGATTTTGTTCCTACAATTGGTATCAAAGCAGGCTCTCCATCTAGAGGTATTATATTCTGATCCAAATTGTTCCTACAATTGGTATCAGAGCGGGTTATACAGGTAAAGCAAGGTAAAATTGCAGTTATATTCAATTGTTATATAGATCATAGTATTACACATGGCAACTGTGAAATTCACAAGTGAAGGCCAAGCCACAAACAGACCACCACTGTTTGACGGCACAAACTACACTTATTGGAAAACACGTATGAGTTTCTTTTTGAAATCTCTTGATTTTGACTTATGGTCTGTAGTTATTGATGGCTATAAAAAGCCCCCTCGTATTAATATTAATGGTATTTTAGTTGAAAAACCCTATGATAAATATACAGAGGAGGAAAAGAAAAAGGCCAGTCTTGACGTACGTGCTATTAACGCTTTATTTTGTGCTTTAGACAGAACTGAATTCAACAGGGTGTCCACTTGCACAACATCAAATGAAGTGTGGAAACTTTTCGAAGTAACCCACGAAGGAACAACACAAGTCAAGGAGTCAAAGATCAGCAGACTTACTCAGGAGTACGAGGCGTTCAAAATGAAGCCAAGTGAATCAGTCACTCAGATGTTTATAAGATTCTTGGATATTGTAAATCCTCTGTCTTTACTAGGCAAGGATTACAGTAACCATGAGAAGATTTGCAAACTTCTTCGAGCCCTTATAAAGAACTGGATTCCAAAGGCTACTGCAATCATTGAAGGGAACGACCTCTCAACAATATCTCTAGAAACACTCATGGGTAAGCTACTCACTCATGAGTTAGAACTTCAAGACTTTGAAGATGCTACACCAAAGGAGAAGTCAGAGAAGACGATTACTCTCAAGGCTCAATATAGAAGAACCATCGAAAATGATTCTGATGACAGCGACTCCGACTCTGAAGATCAAGCTCTTCTGGTAAGAAAATTCAAGAAGTTCATGAGATTTAACAGGAGAACAAAAGACAGCAACAACAACAACAACGAAGAAAATCCTATTTGCTACGGATGCAAGAAGAAAGGACACATGAAGAAAGACTGTCCAACAACATCATCATCAAAGAAAAATAACAAATATAACAAAGGCTATCTGAAGAAATCTACATTAAAAAAGTATGCCAACACAAGCATATGGCATGAAAGTGAAGCTAGCGACTCAGAAGATGAACAATCAGATGACGCTGCAAATGTATGCTTGATAGCTTGCGATCAGGTAATCACTAATCCTCTATTTGATCCTTATGATGATTTTACCTTTGAGTAACTAGGAGAGGCTTTCAGTGAACTGTTAGATGATTACAGGAAACTGCGTAGTAAATATGAAATCTCTAAGAAGGTACTCAAAGAGTACAAAGGTGAAATAGAAAGACTTACCGACCTACTAGATCATGTTAGAGATAATGACTCTTCAAATGAGTCTGGTGAGCTTTCATCTATTAAGTTGTTGTTACACGAGACTGTTAAGCTATCCGAAGAAAAAGATCAAACTATTATCCAGTTAAAGGAAGACCTATCTAAGGAGAGAAAGAGTCTCCAGTGTGCACAGGTCATATTAGAATCACTCACATCTAACTATACTAGATTGTATGACACTTCCTAAAAGTTAGAAATTAGTTTAGGAAAATGGCCTGAAGTTGCTGCTTCCTATTCTAACACGTGTCAATTACCGAATCATCGGAACACGCCCAACACTGTCAGACCAAACTATACCAAAACTATGCCCAAGAAGACTAATAGGCATGCATTCTTTTATACTAGAAAACCAAAACCTTCCAATCATGCACCTCACACTACTTTCAACACTCAATATGCTAAATGTCATTATTGTGGCCTCATTGGTCATATATCTTCTGCATGTAGAATCAAAAAGTTAGTAGATTTAAAAATTTATACATGAATACCGAAAACTAACCAGTCAGGACCCTACAAGAAATAGGTACCAAGAGTTTCATCTGCAAATTGTTTTGTAGGTGGGACGCCCTTCATATGCTAGAAGCAAATGGATCCTCGACAGTGGTTGCTCACGACACATGACCGGTGATGCTTCATTATTCGCAACACTGTCGAAGAGGAATAAAGAAGGATACGTCTCCTTCGGTAATAATTTAAGAGGGTACATAATCGGTATCGGTGACATTGGTAAGGCTGCATATCCAGTGATTAAAGATGTTTGTCTAGTTACCGAGTTAAAACATAATCTGCTCAGCATAAGCCATTTAGCAGATTACAGTTATGGTATTAACTTCGTAAAAGATAAATGTACTATAGTTGATAGCTCAACTGGTATTACTATATTTGAAGGTATTAGGGAAGACAATATATATGTTTTCTATTTATTGGAAGATGCTTACAAAGCAGGTAGATGTTTGATGGCCAAAAGCGTTGAGAGTTAAC
Source organism: Iris pallida (assembly GCA_029216955.1). Taxonomy (NCBI): domain Eukaryota; kingdom Viridiplantae; phylum Streptophyta; class Magnoliopsida; order Asparagales; family Iridaceae; genus Iris; species Iris pallida. The sequence goes on from JANAVB010034417.1 coordinate 20,122,794, forward strand.
TATGGCATATGAGACTCGGTCGTGCAAACATGGATACAATTTCAAGATTATCTACGAAAAAGTTGGTACGCGACTTACCGGATATTTCTTTCAAGAAGGATACGGTATGTAGTGAATGTGAAAAGAAAAAAGCTACCAAATCCGCATTCAAATCCAAGAACGCTGTAAGTACCACTAGACCTTTACAATTGTTGCATATAGACTTATTTGGACCCAGAATAATTGCTAGTCTATGTGGTAAGTTATATGCATTTGTCATTATAGATGATTTTTCTAGATATACATGGGTTTATTTTCTTGCACGCAAGAACGATGCATTATCAAAATTCGTCACCTTTTGCAAGAAAGTACAGAATGAAAAAGGGTTCATGATTACTCGCATTCGTAGTGATCATGGCGGCGAATTTGAGAATACAGAATTCATGAAATTTTGTGACACACACGGTTATCTGCATGAATTCTCTTGCCCTAGGACTCCGCAACAAAATGGAGTTGTGGAACGTAAGAACAGAACTCTATCTGAAATGGGTAAAGTAATGTTAAACCAGTTTAGTCTACCTAGATACTTATGGGCTGAAGCTGTAAATACAGCATGCTATATTCTCAATAGGGTTCTAATTCGACCTATATCGAGGAAGACTCCCTATGAACTATGGTTTGATAGAACACCAAATGTTTCTTAATTCAAAATCTTTGGTTGTAAATGTTTTATTCTTAATACTAAAGATAGTTTGAGTAAATTTGATGAAAAGGTCGATGAAGGTATATTTTTAGGTTATGCAGCAAAGAGCAAAGGATACAGAGTCTTCAACAAAAGAACCATGATCATCGAAGAATCTATCAATGTCAAGTTTGATGAACTAAATCAACACTTAGATGATGATGACAAAGAAGACATAATCACACCAAGTACAGCTACTATAAAACCTTCACACAAAGATGCAGAACCATCACATCAGGCATCAGATGAACCTTCAAGCAAAGAAGCCGAAACTAGCAATCTTGAGACTACACCAAAAGAAATGAGATTCTTGGCCAATCATCCAAAGGACTTGGTAATTGGTGAGATTACCAAGAGTGTAAGTACTCGTTCCTCTAATAAAGATATAGCTTCTTGTATTGCTTTTGTCTCGCAGTTTGAACCCAAAAATATTGATGAAGCATGTAGTGATAATTTTTGGTTAGATGCTATACAAGAGGAATTAAACCAATTCGAACGGAATCAAGTTTGGGAACTTATTCCCAAGCCTATTGATCATTCGGTCATTGGCACCCGATGGGTATTCCGAAACAAATTGAACGAGAATGGTTTAGTGACTCGTAATAAGGCTCGACTCGTAGCTCAAGGATACAATCAAGAAGAAGGTATCGACTACGATGAGACTTATGCCCCAGTTGCAAGATTAGAATCCATTCGCATGTTATGTGCATTTGTATGTTTTCATAATTTTAATTTATTTCAAATGAATGTCAAAAGCGCATTTTTAAATGGTTTTATAAAAGAAGAGGTTTATGTAGCTCAACCACCCGGTTTTACTAATTTTAAATTTCTTGAATATGTTTTCAAGTTGAAGAAAGCCTTATACGGTTTGAAACAAGCCCCTCGTGCTTGGTACGATCGTCTAAGCTCTTTTCTACTTGATAACGGTTTTTGAAAGGGAAAGGTCGACACTAATTTGTTTATAAAATCTTTGAATAACAATATTCTTTTGATTCAAGTCTATGTAGATGATATTATCTTTGGATCAACTGATGAATCTCTTTGTCAAGAATTTTCAAAGTGTATGCAGAATGAGTTTGAGATGAACATGATGGGAGAGCTAAAATTCTTTCTCGGACTGCAAATCAAACAAACCAACAATGGGACGTTCATAAATCAAGCGAAGTACACAAAGGATCTATTAAAAAAGTTCGACATGGAAGCAGAAAAGCCACTTAGCACTCCAATGACGACTTCAACCAAGCTTGATATTGATGAACAAGGCAAATCTGTCGACATACGTAAGTATCAAGGTATGATCGGTAGCTTACTATATTTAACTACTAGTCGACCAGACATTATGTTTAGTGTTTGCTTATGTGCACATTTTTAAGCTAATCCTAAGGAATCACATTTGTGCGCAGTTAAGAGTATCTTTCGATACCTTAAAGGAACTTCTTCTGTCGGCTTATGGTATCCCAAAATTGCGTCATTTGACCTAACCGGTTATTCTGATGCTAATTTTGCCGGATACAAAGTAGATAGAAAAAGTACCAGCGGCACATGTCATTTCCTAGGAAAAGCTCTAGTCTCTTGGTTTAGTAAAAAGCAAAATTCAGTTGCATTATCAACAACTGAGGCTGAGTATATCACCGCAGGACGTTGTTGTGCACAAATTTTGTGGATGAAATAAACTTTAGAAGACTATGGATTATATTTTACATACATAACCATTTTCTGTGACAACACTAGTTCTATTAATTTGACTAAGAATCCAGTATGTCACTCTCGTACTAAAGATATCGAGATTCGACATCACTTTCTTAGAGATCATCAATAAAATGGAGATATAGACCTTGTATACATAGACACTCAGAATCAATTAGCTGACATACTTACAAAACCGCTAGCGGAAGATTGTTTCAATTATTTACGTCGAGAATTAGGCATTTTAGATATCAATAATATTAATTAATTTTGTTTTATTAATTAATTTATTCGATACTCAAAAACTATTTTCGAGACAAGCCAAAAAAGAGTCTGTCTGTCACCACGACTACGGTTGAAGCGAAGCGGTACTTAAGAGTTCCCCGGTGAACCTCCGTTAGCTGGGATAGTAGTCCTACAGTTAATCTGAGACAGATGTTGAGTAAAGAATATTAATTTATAAAATAATATTAATTATATTATTTTGAGATTTAAAATTACTAACTCTGAATTAAATATTTGAAACAAATTAATAAAAAAGATGTGGCCTCATTGTTATTTTTTTTTCTTACACATATATAGCCAAGCAACCCTTGGCGAATTCGGCCCGAGTTCGGTCCGAATTCGGCCAGAGTTCGGCTGGGTGTATATATGTACCAGCCAGAACCCGAGGCTCCCTTCTTCTTCATTCTTCCAAACATCCTCAAACAACAGCAGTCGTGCCTCCAAACCCTAGCTCTTCTCCACCCTTGTTCTTCCAATCCGCGTGGAGATTTTTGTCCAAACTTTGGATTCGTGCGGAAAATTTCGTCCTCAACAACATATCCAATTCTTGGAAGGTATAATTCCTTCTCTCCTCCACTTTTAAATTCTTAGGGTTTCTAGAATTTTTGAAAGAATGCCTAAGTTCAATCCCTTCAAGAGGAAGAAGACCAATGCCAGTAAAGAGGTATCGTCTTCGGATCCGCATACGGATTCCCTCTTTTCTCCGGTCCAATCGGATTATGGTGCATCGGACGAGTTTTACTTTAAAACTTCTGATCAAGCTTTATTGTGGTATGTCGATTTCATTATGCGTACTATCTATATCGGATCATCGATTAAATGGACTGTCTTTCTTGACCACCGCCTTTACTTTGAGGTATTTGGGTTACAACACTTTGTTACCTTACAATTTTCTATTGCTACTAATGCCATTAGATTATTCTATTGTAATTTCGTGTTAGACACTTTCGCCACGAGAACATGTGTCGGAGGGATAGATATCGAACTCCCTGATAAAACGTTAGTGAAAATCCTTGGTATTCCAAACGAAGGTGCCCCGCTCGATGACATCACTGATTTTGATTTCCCTGATGGTACAACTCTCGTTAGTTTCAAGAATGAGCTTTGGGCGCCCATACATGCTCGTCCTGGAAAGTTCAAGGCTAATAACTTAAACTTGTTTAACTACGAATTATATCGCATCATCTATTCCACTTTACTTCCTAAATCCACTTCCAAAGATGATGTCACTGCACTTGAGCTCTCTGCTTTTTATCACATTCTTAAATGGATTCTTTTTTCTGCCCCTAAGACTATCATTCAGATGATGGAAAGATGTCGCGGTAAAGATCGCAACCTCTCTTATGCGATGATCATCCCACACATCTTTCAGAGATTTGACATTGACCTATCCACATGTGTTGTTGACCCTGAACCCAAGTTCCTTAAACTCTTTCGTCGCAGCATTGCCACTGTTCCTCCACCTACTGCACCTGCTCCTCCTGCACCTACTCCTACAACACCTGGTCCTTCTCATTCTTACCCTATGCCATTTGAGGGTATTTATCAGCACCTTTCAGGTCTGCAGTCATTCTATATTGACACTTCCAAGGAACGTAAGTTCCGTGACGTGACTCGGTTCTAGACTATTGCCAACTCCTTCGTCGATATGAGATTTGTGCAGACGGGTCACTCAGCTAGCTCTCTACCTCGCGAAACTTCTATTTCTGGATACCGCATTGACGATGAGGCGATCCACTCTCTGTTCCAGCCAGGGAATGCTTACGATTGGTATCGTACTTCTGGTGTCACTCCTCATACTTCTGGAGCTGGTCCATCTGGACATGCTGGTGCTGTAGCCGCTGACGATAATGATGAGGATGATGACTTTTGAGATGTTATAATTTTTTAGACTGATATTATATCTTATGTTTACTTAGAAATGCTCCGAAATTCCAGGATTTTATCAGTACTCTTATTTTTAGTTATTATCAGCACTCTTTTAGTTATTATTTATGACTCTTCATAGACATGGTTTTTATTATGCCTCAGTTTGGCATACGTTTCACTGAGTTTATTATTCAGCATTTTATTTGTTTCAGCTTTACTATAGCATTACTTTTCTTGCTTCCATATGAACTACCTGTGACAAATACCATGCCTGTGTTGTTTATACAATATCTTTTTAACTATCTATACCATGTATAAGATAAATGTTTTATATATATTTCTTGTGTTTCTTCACTGTTTGTTACTTATGCATTTATTGCGGGGGAGCTTTTTCTTTGGCAATTATTTTGCTAAGTGACAACGTGGGAGAAATAGGATCTAACATCTTCATGAATGCAGGTTATGAACAATTTTTATTTTCTCTCGTATTACACATTTTTGAATTGATCCATACTTAGATGTTATATCGGCAAGGTTTGTCAATTATCAAAATGGGGAAGATTGTTGGCCCATTGGTCATGGTCAAACTTGATTTTAATAATTGATCAAACTCTGTCTCGATATAAATGCAAGTCAATTCAGATGTTTACCTACGACGTTTTGGACACTACTCAACAATGGATATCTACGATGTTCAAGACTGAAGCTGTTTGCCACTCCAAATGTATTTTCGTCAAAGCAATATAATTTTTCATTTTATTGAGTCTAGGAATACATTGTACACCAAGTCGTACTGGCAAATAGGCTGTATGGAATTGTTTTTCAAAACTAACTTATCTCTTTAAAAATGACCTATGTTTTTGAAAAACATCCTTTTTACAAAAAGCTTCTGAAGGACTTTTCAAAAAGCCAAATTGATTTTTCTCAAAAATGAACTGGCAGAACCCTAACAGAACTTGGCTAGAGTTCGGCCAGAGTTTGGCCAAGATGAACGTTAGTGAACGTTTGATTTTGAACTTGGTCACCCTTCAGTTGCGGTTAGTTACAAAGAGTTCTGTCCGAATTTTTTCCGAATTCTGTCAGAGTTCTGTCTTTGGAAAAACTATAAATAGAGAAGTATTTCGATCATTTCAAATCACCAATTCACTTTCAATCTCTTCTCTTCTAAAGCTTACATTTTCTTCAAATAGTTCTCAAAAGCTTATTTTTTTAAATCCTAAGCCAGTTACAATCTTCTAGTCGATTTGCTAGTGCGGTGTGGTCTAGAAGTTTCAAGAGCGATTGTAATCAGAGGCTTGATAGAAGATAAAACTCTTCACAATTGAAGTTGGTCGAGTTCTTCGTATCAAAGCTCGCGTCTGTAGAAGTTGCAAGGACTTCATATGAAAACTTGCGAGATTTCCCAATAGTGGATTCAACTGGAAGCTTAGTTCTTCCGACTGGACTAGTCCTCACAAGAGGGAAACCAGTATAAATTTCGGTGTTTGCATTTGCCTTCTGGTCACTTTTTTATTACTGTCATTTTACTTTGTGATTATTTTTATATATGTGATCTAACTGCTAACGAGATTTTTAATTAGCAATATTCCGCTGCCTACTCTATTCACCCTCCCTCTAGAGTATTCTGCTTTATGATTTCGTTCCTACAGTACCATCCTTCTTTTTCACAAGAAGCATCGGGGCTCCCCAAGGCGATCCAATTGCACGAATGAATCCCTTGGTCCTGAGTTCTTTAATCATCTTGTATAATATCTCTAACTCTGACGGCGCTATCCGGTAGACTCTCTCCGACACTGGGGCTGTCCCTGGGATCAAGTCGATAGTAAACTCGATCTCTCGCACTGGCGGCATTCCTGGAAGCTCTTCTGGAAAAACATCTGGAAACTTCTCGACTATCCGGGGTAACTGTACTGCTGCTACTGCCATCCGCAATACTGGAGGAGAAGGTTCAACTTTGCCTCGGGAAAAGAAAAACTCTGTCTAGCCTGGAATGCTAAATACAACCCTGCCAACATGGCAGTCTATCCTAGCATACTGGTTCCTTAACCAATCCATCCCTAAGACCACATCATAATCGGCCATTGGGAACTCTATCAATCTAGCGGAGAACTCTCTACCGCTAACTACGATCCGACACGAGGAAAACACTCTATCTACTCCCACAAGACCGTTACCAGTAAGTATATTGAGCCTTACTGATAATGACTCGGGCTCCAATCCTATCCGTGTCGCGAATCGTACAGACATGAATGAATGCGATGCACCAGAATCAAATAACGCCAATGCTGGAAAGGAGTTGACAAGAATAGTGCCTGACACTACCTCACCTGGTGTCAATCCTTCTTCTACGGTCATCGCCATCGCCTGACCATGTCCTCTGGGTACGGGTCCCCTCTGCTGAAAACCTCTCTGTCTGCTCTGAATCAGGGCTTGGGCTTGTTCATACTGCTGGGGTTATTGCTGCTGGAAGGATTGCACCTCCATCTACAATGGCCTCTGAGGCTGATACCGTTGTTGTTGCTGGACTGGTGCTGATCCTTTCACCAAAGGGCTAGTAAAGTTGAACGATGATAAACTACCCCTATTTGGACAGGATCCTATCTTATGATCCGCTGCCCCACAAGCCAGGCACAATCCCTGCGCCCTGCGACATTCTGCCACCACATGTCCTGGCTTCCCACAATGTGAACATCCTACTTCGGAAGAGTTCTTCTGCTTCTACCGCTGAGGGTTCGTCGGGGTTGAATGTTGAACCGACGTCACTGAGGCCGCCCACCTCGGAGTTCCAAGTGTCAAAGCCCTAGCTGTCGGGGCTGGTGCTGAAGACTGAATTATATGGCCATGAGATCGCTTCCGACCTCCGGTCCTGTCCACGATCCTCTGGAAGGTATACTCGTGCCTTCTGGCTGCTCTCAATACCGCATCAAAAGTGTGATGCTCAAACTGCTCCACTGCTAATAAAATGTCTAGATGGAGCCCCTGTTGGAACCGTTGGGCTCTGTCAAACTCGACCGCTACCAAGGTGGGAGCAAACCGACTAAGTCTCCAAAACTCGGCCGCATATCCGTCGATCGTCCTGCCCATATGCTTCAGATTGGTGAACCTCGTCTGTAGATCATACCGAGCTATAGCGTCGAAGTACTTGGTCTGAAATCTTTTACGGAATACTGCCCATGCAACAGGTGCCACTAATCCAACGGCCTGTGCCGCCTACCAGCTGCGGACAAGATCCAATAACTGGAGGTGCACCACAGCCACCTTCTTGTTCTTGGGCGTCTTCGCCACTTCTAGAATCACTTCTGTATCCTGCAGCCAAGCATCTGCGGCAATAGCGTCTTCGCTACCATCGAAAAAAGGAGGGTTCAAGCACTTGAAGATATTGGCTACACTATTACCTTGATGACCACCTCTTCTCAGAGCATCTTGTACTGCTTGGTACAGGGCATCGTCTCGACGATCTTGAGATGCTAGCAATGTCCTGATAAGACCCACCAAGGTGCCATCATCAGGCTCTGTAGGCTGGACTGGCTGAACTGGTGGCTCTTGACACCCATTAGGCACGACTCTGGAGGCTACTCCTGAATACTGGGCTTGATCTCCAGGTTGCTGCTGGCCCATGGGAGGTGCTACGCCTTGTCGATCGGTAGGACCAGGAACAATATCACTGAAGAAGATGACACAGGAAACAATAAGGAAGGGCCATGACAGATCAAAGACACAAGCATGTGATCAGGTCAAGATTTCAAGAATTTAGAGGGTACGAGCAGAGATCAAGGACGAGTGCTGATTGAGACATTTATTCAGTAAACCCTTACATATCTTGATTTACAAGACTTGCATGGGCTACCACATAAACCATGTAATGCCCCAGAACCAGAATACTGGAGAGCGGGGGCGGACATAGCCAGCTACGTATATTGAAGTACAACCCACCTCGCTATACGGTCACGGTTGTCTAGATACATTAGGGTTTAACTACAAGCCATCAGTCTCTTATGGTCATGAACAAGCCTATTGTCTCAATTTTAAGCAAGTAATAACAGTTACAAGATGTTAGAGCACCAAATATACAATAGTATGGCATCCCATACATTACATATTTGGATGATCATGAAGCTAGCCATACAAAATGTGAAGACTAGCAAGAGTTTCAGTCATACATGATCAACCCTAGGATTTGTTAATCATGCTACAGCCCGTAGGCAGACAGTAAGTAAAGTACAATCGAGCTAACATGTGCTCGTCGGCTAAACGCCTCAAAAAAATATTTTTACAATAGAGTGGGAGGGCAAAATAAAATCTACTCATTGCTAGGGTTATGCCTGGTGGCCACCATCTGGCTGGAAGGTAGGGAGATCCTCTGGAGCTGCTCCAGTATCTGGCCACGCAAATCCAACTGGGCCATATCCCAGAAAGAGCAAGTGCCACAAAGGAGGCTTCACTTAAGAACTAAAACCAGCATATCAGAACATAAAATAAGAAGATAATTAAGATATGAAATCTAAATAGGGCAACAAATATCAAGAGATGAGAAGTTATTCCGATCAGTTATTGACAAGGTAAACATAAGCATTCATGTTACTGAAGTAACCATGTACTGGGACAAGACAAGGCTTAGACTCCATCCAACATTCACGGCCAGGCAATAAGTATGGCTTGATACTTTAACTAACTAGGATTATCACAGGCCTAGTTACTAGCAAGATGCAATAAGATTATTCCAATAGCCACAAGCCCTGCAGACCATCCAGGTTATCCAGGTCGAAAATCCATTCATGAAGGGTGAAACATATGATAGTGTGCTGGAAATGTGCCCTACTCGTCGGCAGGCTACAAGTCCACTTTGCATGCCCAGATAACGGGATTGTCTGTAGCTGGAAAATCTCTTCATGACTACTGGATTATTCTAGTTAGTAGCCTTAGTCAATTTCAGTAGGTACCCCTGACCGTGGTACTCAGGGGTCCCCGTCCTAGACATGATACAAGACAATATTGGTTCATTTGTACAAATACAATCGTCCACGGTGTCCAGGCCATTCATTCTTGTCATGTTATGCTAGCCGTCGCAACAGCATATCGAGATATATCATGTTAGATTTACTTATCAAGAGTGCGCCACGACGGGCCACTATCATGTCATATTACTTGTCAAGAGTGTACCACGATGGGTCACTATCGTGTTCATAGAATATGTGCAAAATTTACATGGTACAAGCATTCTATCAAGGGACCCAAGTTACACAGAGGGTCATGAGACAAAAGCATAAATGTAACAACCAGAATAATAAAAGGGATGTAAGGGCTATGGAAAAAGCCATGCGGCCCGGGAGCTGTCACCCCTAGTTTTCACAAACAGGGGTATTTTGGTAATTTTCCACTTTAAAAATTATTTTGGAATTAATTGATTATTATTTGTATTATTTTGGGGTTATTTGAATCGGGTTCGAATTTCAACTCATTCCGACTTGTTTTGACTTGTTTCGGGGACCCGAGTTAGTTTTGACCTTAGCGGGCCCACACACTAGTTGGCCATGGCCCACATGCTAGATATTTTGGTTAGAGACTAGACTAATTATTTTGGTTAATTTTAGTAAGAGATTAGTGGTTTCGGTTTGACTAAACTACCCCCGACTTAACCCTTTCCTATTTATTAGCTATTTAAACCATTGGAGGGCAAACTTGTAATTATCCAATAAGACAAAATGGGACATGTGTGGCTGGCCATAGAGTAGGGATAAGGAGGAGAGAGAAAACCACTTTTCCTATTCATTCCCATCCACTTTTTCTTCTTCTTCTCCAAAGGCTCCTTCCACTTTTGAAGCTCACCATTGATTCCTCCTCCAAATCAAGGTAAACCCTTCTCTAAACTTGTTCCTCTTCTCATGTAGATTGGTTAGGAACTCATTAGGAATGATTCCCATGGTGGTGTCCCCATTAGAGACCATTTTTGTCCTTTGGATATTTCTAGGGGTGTCCACATGTAGGTTTGTATCCCAATAGGAAAAATCCTCTTTTGGACACATGAATATTGTTCTAATATTATTTTTGTGTTGTTCTTCATATTATTCTAGATTTTTGCATGATTTAGAATGAGTTTATTTATGTGTCTTAATGTATCATATGCATTCTTTTATTTGTTTATATATATGTGGTTATATATATATTTATATATATATATATATATATATATATATATATATATATATATATATATATATTAATAAAATATATATATATATATATATATATATATATATATATATATATATATATATATATATATATATATATATATATATATATATATATATATATATATATATATGGCTTATATATATATTTGGGGGAAATATTGTGATGGGTTTGTGTGTGGTTTTGGTGTCCAAAATGGACAGCCATGGTCGGCCATAGGATGGGGGAGTGTTGGGGTTGGTATTGGTGAAGTGTTGGTGTTGGTGTAGTTGTGGTGTTTGTGTGTTTGTTTGTGATAAAGGGGAGTTGTGTAGGGAGGTTTGTGGAGTGTTAGAGATGGGGGGAGCTGCTGAATTTTAGCAGCTAGTAGAGAGGCCAATTCAGCCCCATAACAGCCCAATTTCAGTCCCCATGGATGTCCCCTTGGACCCCCTTGACAGCCCCACATTTCCTCCATAAACCTGTCACAAACCTGTCCATTTCAGCCCTTGTATTGGCCCTCAAATCACTCCATTGGACTGTCCTGCAGCAGCCCAGATTTTAGCCTCACTTGGCTGTCATTATTTCCCCATATTTCAGTCCATATAACCCCAAAACAGTCCCCACAATTTTAGCCCCCTTGGACAGTCCAAAACAGCCTATAATCCCCACTTTTTCAGTCCTGAAAACACCCCAAAATCAGCCCATGTATGAGCCAATACATGGCTGTCCTTAGCCCACAAATTAGCCCAAGTTTGCACCTTAAACCACCCCACATACCCCACAAATCAGTCCACTCTTTAACCCCATATCATTCCTCATTTTGGCATTGTGTGTGAGTGTGTTTTGTGAGTTTGTGTGTGTGTGAGAGAGCCTAGTGAGTGATACTAGTATCCCATACTTAGCCTATATCTAAACTTATGGGAAACCTATAGAGAAGACTTATAGAATGTGGTATCATGTGAGAGTGAGTGGTGTTGTGAGTGTAGAAATAAAAGGGTAAATTCATGATATAGGATAGGTAATAGGGTAAACCTATACCCCGTATCCTAACATGGTCTAGATGCTTAGGATACCCAAATTTTTTGGTAGGTAAACCTTAGATAGGTTGATATCTAGCAACCCTAAGGAGCCTAGGCTAGTGCCATGGGTATTTGCAAGGTTTCATTGGTTTTTGGCAAGGTATCGGGATTTACCTTGGAAGGGTAAATGCTAGTTTTGCCTAGGAATAGGATGTTGGTGTTAGAAGCCTAAGATGGTGTTAGAACTTGATCCCCGTGGTTGGTTATGATCAAATATGGTACTCTAAGACTAGTTTTGACGTCGGTTGACCTTTTTGACCAAAAGTCAACAAAAGTCAACCGAGAGTCAAACTTAGCCTTTAAGCGACCCGATTTGACCGAAACCAACCCAGTGTTGACCAGTTGACTGAAAGTCAATAGTTGGTCAACATTAGACTAGTTTGACCTAGAGTTGACCAGAGTTGACCAGGGTTGACCAGAGTTGACTTTTGACCAAAAGTCAACTGTAAGTCAACCTTTGATCCCGATTGACCTAATTTGACTTGGAATGACTCCCAGTGACCTAGTATGACCTAGTATAAACCAGTATGGCCTAGTATGACTCAGTTTGACCTAGATTGACCTAGTTTTGACTTAGATTTGCATTCATGGATTATATTAGCTTCCTTTTTCAGTATTTAGTCCTATTTGACTCATAGTATCTTATCTTAGGTCTGTGATCGCTCTGAGCGTCTGTTCACCCTATCAGCTCAGGACCACAGGCGAGTACATTCACTGATAGTTTTCATTGTCTTGATATCTGCTATATTCGATTCAGTTGTAGTGTTATACTCGATTTTCAGTCACCGCAGTACACGGACTAGTATATGTTGGATCATGACATAGAATGTTATTCCTAGAGTTTCATGGTATACTGGTACATGTTCTGTCTTGTTTCAGTATATTGGTATAGACACCGATTTCAAAAGGGGACTTGCTACCCTCTTATGGAATCTCGTGTCACGACGTGTCATGTCCAGATCCATTGTACTATTCGGGGATGGGGGAGTTATTAGTGGTTGTGTGATCAATTCCTACATGGTTCTATGGTACATATGGTTCATAGCTACACCCTCACCTCACGACGGGTAAAGCCTTACCCTATACAGTTCATAGCTTTCCATGGTGACCGGCCTTATCGTTTCTATTGTATTCATGGTTCATAGCCGGTCAGATGGAAAGCCTGATCATTTTCCCAAGCCGATCACATGACGCACTAATAATTCAAGGCACCTTTTATATTTATTATCTTAGGGTGACTAAGTTCTGTTCGGGAGAAGGGTTACGACCCCAGTCCTTGTTTGGTTTAAGGGTTGTAACTCGGCTTCCGAATAGTTCCCAAGTCATTCTATATATACATATACATTATCGTCCTTTACAGTACTCACATCATGATATATATTTCCAGTTGATTTTGTCTTGTATTTTATTATACTTCTCTTATAGCTTTTGTCAATTCACATGGAACTGCTGTTGGTATTTGTACTTGCTCATTTTCCTGACAGGATACGTTGACAAATTTTACAGATGATTTAGAGGCTGACTGCCGAACTTACTATGGGATAGAGTCTGATGGACTTGACCTAGACAGGGGCTTAGTGGTATAGCTACTAGACTTCGCTCATCCCGAGTAGCCTAGTTTTAGTTAGGTTTGCCTGGCCTGCGAGCCAGCTAGTTCATTTCTGTTGTAGTATCTTTATACATATTATTATTCTGAGAATCTGGATATTGTGTTAGCTGTGACTTGTGGATATTTCTGGACTCGTTTCTTGCTTATTCTATCATATCTCTTTTCCATGCTTTCTACCTTAGTTTGATATATGTGATTGAGACTGTATTGCTATGTTCCTCCGTTCGAAGTGTATATACTGTACAGGTACATTTATCTGTTTAGTCGTAGTATTTACAGACCCTATATACAGCTTTCTACCGCCGATTCTACGGCGTAGGCTGGACGTAACCACGTGCTCGTGCCCCTCTTCAGGGTGCGGGTCGTGACACGTTTTTATGGTGCCCCATGCAGGTCAGTGTCGCAACTAGTATGAACTCGTAATGGTGCTCGACTTAGAGTGCTAATTACGAGCCTGCAATTAGGACATAGGATTAGGGTATGATAGGAGTTACTCAATCACATTTTAGGAAAAACTCTGATCTTTTGATTACTATGACAACTCTTCTTGTATTTGAATTCAATTGTCCTCCTTTGATAATATTCTATCATGTGCCATATTGATCTCTTGGGTTCAATTCGTCTTCAGGATGACAGTCACTCGTTCTCAGGTAGCGGGTTCTAGCACAGTTCCAGAGAGGTCAGATCAGGGAGGTCTTCCACCTCCGGCTACGGGACTGACAGTCGAGAGTGCAGTAGCATCAGTTCCTGTCCTTCAGGCAGGAGTAGCAGAGGCAGTTCCCGGAGGTCTTCCACCTCCAGCTGGGGGAGCTGCAGTTCAGGGAGCAGCCATATCAGTTCCTGCCCTACGGTGGAAGTACCAGCAGCGACGGTTTCAGGAGGTCTTCCACCTCCAACAGCGAGACCGTCCATGGTCATTCCAGACATTCTTCTACCCCCGCCTCAGCTACCGGCAGACACTCAGGGTATGATGGCCCTTCTGCAGCAGATGTTGTAGACGCAGAGAGCCCAGGCAAAGGCACAGCACCGTCAGGCAGAGGTGCTGCGACAGACGATGGAGAACTCGCACCAGTTAGCTATGGCAGCATTGGAGAGAGGTGCACCAGCGACAGTTCAGGGAGCACCAGTACAGCAGCAGGGCCAGGGGAGGCCCGGTATGCATCTGGACTTCAGGAAGATGAGACCGTAGGATTTCAAGGGTACCGAGGGTATCCTGTACGCGGACGACTGGCTAGAGGACATCCAGCGGAGCTTAGAGTTGGCAGAGGTTCCGAGAGCTCTTTGGATGACTTCTACAGCGAGTCAGTTCTTCGACATAGCGCTGACGTGGTACCGTACGGATCCGCGTGCATCAGTGAGGGGATTGTCTTGGGAGGACTTCAGGAAACTCTTTAAGGAGAAGTTCTACCCGGACGTAGCCGTGTCAGCTTTAGAGGGGCAGTTTGCCAGTCTAGAGCAGGGGAGCTCGTCGGTCGACGAGTACGCAGCAGAGTTTTTATGCCTGAGCAGGTTTGCACCGAGTTTGGTTCAGGATGAGGGATGCAAGGCCCGGAAGTTCAGGAGGGGTCTCATTCACGCAGTGCGCACTCGCACATCCGGGCGACGAGACGCTACCTTTGAGCAGATTCTGATGGAGGCTCAGATTGCTGAGGAGGACTTCGGCCTCAAGCCGAAGAGGGGCAGTGATGTCTTGGAAGCCAGTTCGAGTGCGGGGCCAGCGAAGCGTCAACATTTCCAGCAGAGGCAGTTCCAACAGCAGCAGCCTCAGTTACAGTTTCAGCAGGCACCGGCACGTGTCCAGCAGCACCAGGGACAGGACCGGAGACATGATGTCCAGTGTACCTTCTGCAAGAAGATGGGGCACATCTGGGAGGCTTGCAGGATGAAGCTGGGAGTCTGTTTATTCTGTGGAGCTCCAGACCACCAGGTGAGGGACTGTGCTGTCCGTGCAGGTAGCCAGACAGGCCAGACCAGAGTACAGCAGGCTAGAGGAGGCCAGCAGGGGCATGTTTTCACCATGGCAGTTGAGCCCACTCAGGCAGTAGCAGAGCAGAGTGCAGGTTCCGATCTTTCGATCTCCTTTCCGCATTTGCTTCCTTATTTACTGTTTGAAATTCGATTCCATCTGTTCCTTGTCTGTTTGATGAAAGTTGTTCTTGTGGTGTGATTTTCTGAGATAAGTCGTATGGGCTAGGTCGCCTCGATTATGAGATTTTAGAATCCTCTAGGGTCATGCTAGTAGGCATAGTGAGGACATATAGTCGGATTATGGTCATATTTCTCGGGTGTGGGGATTTAAGGTTTTCGCTACCAAGCATGCGGCAATACGAAAATTTTAAATACCATGATTCTAGAGGTATGTACCATAGTTGAGGACTCTGTGATTATCGTAGCCTTGCTCACTGGCATGACGGAGATTCTGAGTATCATGATTATTGGACAGACGCATACGATTATCAAATTGCATGAATTTTCTGTGTTGCTTCGTTTTAAGTTTTTGAATGATTCTTTTAAGGTGGATAGACTTATATTTGTGAGTAATTTTAAAATTTATAAATTTAGTCATTTAGTTCCTGCTTTGATTTTTGAGATTTTTTAAAAAAAAAAAATTTGCCATGACTTGTGAATTTGAGATTTTACTATTGTTTGGTTTTAATTTCGAGGACGAAATTTTTTAAGGTGGATAGATTTGTCACCCCCAGTTTTCACAAACAGGGGTATTTTGGTAATTTTCCACTTTAAAAATTATTTTGGAATTAATTAATTATTATTTGTATTATTTTGGGGTTATTTGAATCGGGTTCGAATTTCAACTCATTCCGACTTGTTTTGACTTGTTTCGGGGACCCGGGGTAGTTTTGACCTTAGCGGGCCCACATACTAGTTAGCTATGGCCCACATGCTAGATATTTTGGTTAGAGACTAGACTAATTATTTTGGTTAATTTTAGTAAGAGATTAGTGGTTTCGGTTTGACTAAACTACCCCCGACTTAACCCTTTCCTATTTATTAGCTATTTAAACCATTGGAGGGCAAACTTGTAATTATCCAATAAGACAAAATGGGACATGTGTGGCTGGCCATAGAGTAGGGATAAGGAGGAGAGAGAAAACCACTTTTCCTATTCATTCCCATCCACTTTTTCTTCTTCTTCTCCAAAGGCTCCTTCCACTTTTGAAGCTCACCATTGATTCCTCCTCCAAATCAAGGTAAACCCTTCTCTAAACTTGTTCCTCTTCTCATGTAGATTGGTTAGGAACTCATTAGGAATGATTCCCATGGTGGTGTTCCCATTAGAGACCATTTTTGTGTCCTTTGGATATTTCTAGGGGTGTCCACATGTAGGTTTGTATCCCAATAGGAAAAATCCTCTTTTGGACACATGAATATTGTTCTAATATTATTTTTGTGTTGTTCTTCATATTATTCCAGATTTTTGCATGATTTAGAATGAGTTTATTTATGTGTCTTAATGTATCATATGCATTCTTTTATTTGTTTATATATATGTGGTTATATATATATATATATATATATATATATATATATATATATATATATATATATATATATATATATATATGAGGAAAATGTACCTAAGGTCGACCTTAGGTAAGTTACCTAAGGTCGACCTCATTTTCCTCACTTTACAACATTTTTTTCTTGAATTTTTTTTTATGGGATTCATCTACACCTTATTGATTGGCAACATACCAAATTTCAAGAAAAAATAATATTGTTTAGCCCCCTATCTATCCCTTGCAAAATCGACGGTCTAAAACTTTCCTGCTACACCGTCGATTTTGCACCTTATTGATAGGGGGCTAAACAATATTATTTTTTCTTGAAATTTGGTATGTTGCCAATCAATAAGGTGTAGATGAATCCCATAAAAAAAAATTCAAGAAAAAAATGTTGTAAAGTGAGGAAAATGAGGTCGACCTTAGGTACATTTTCCTCTCTCTCTCTCTCTCTCTCTATATATATATATATATATATATATATATATATATATATAAAATATATATATATATATATATATATATATATATATATATATATATATATATATATATATATATATATATATATATATATATAGATGTATATATATGGCTTATATATATATTTGGGGGAAATATTGTGATGGGTTTGTGTGTGGTTTTGGTGTCCAAAATGGACAGCGATGGTCGGCCATAGGATGGGGGAGTGTTGGGGTTGGTATTGGTGAAGTGTTGGTGTTGGTGTAGTTGTGGTGTTTGTGTGTTTGTTTGTGATAGAGGGGAGTTGTGTAGGAAGGTTTGTGGAGTGTTAGAGATGGGGGGAGCTGCTGAATTTCAGCAGCTAGTAGAGAGGCCAATTCAGCCCCATAACAGCCCAATTTCAGTCCCCATGGCTGTCCCCTTGGACCCCCTTGACAGCCCCACATTTCCTCCATAAACCTGTCACAAACCTGTCCATTTCAGCCCTTGTATTGGCCCTCAATCACTCCATTGGACTGTCCTGCAGCAGCCCAGATTTTAGCCTCACTTGGCTGTCATTATTTCCCCATATTTCAGTCCATATAACCCCAAAACAGTCCCCACAATTTCAGCCCCCTTGGACAGTCCAAAACAGCCTATAATCCCCACTTTTCCAGTCCTGAAAACACCCCAAAATTAGCCCATGTCTGAGCCAATACATGGCTGTCCTTAGCCCACAAATTAGCCCAAGTTTGCACCTTAAACCACCCCACATACCCCACAAATCAGTCCACTCTTTAACCCCATATCATTCCTCATTTTGGCATTGTGTGTGAGTGTGTTTTGTGAGTTTGTGTGTGTGTGAGAGAGCCTAGTGAGTGATACTAGTATCCCATACTTAGCCTATATCTTAACTTATAGGAAACCTATAGAGAAGACTTATAGAATGTGGTATCATGTGAGAGTGAGTGGTGTTGTGAGTGTGGAAATAAAAGGGTAAATTCATGATTTAGGATAGGTAATAGGGTAAACCTATACCCCGTATCCTAACATGGTCTAGATGCTTAGGATACCCAAATTTTTTGGTAGGTAAACCTTAGATAGGTTGATATCTAGCTACCCTAAGGAGCCTAGGCTAGTGCCATGGGTATTTGCAAGGTTTCATTGGTTTTTGGCAAGGTATCGGGATTTACCTTGGAAGGGTAAATGCTAGTTTTGCCTAGGAATATGATGTTGGTGTTAGAATCCTAAGATGGTGTTAGAACTTGATCTCCGTGGTTGGTTATGATCAAATATGGTACTCTAAGACTAGTTTTGACGTCGGTTGACCTTTTTGACCAAAAGTCAACAAAAGTCAACCGAGAGTCAAACTTAGCCTTTAAGCGACCCGATTTGACCGAAACCAACCCAGAGTTGACCAGTTGACTGAAAGTCAATAGTTGGTCAAAATTAGACTAGTTTGACCTAGAGTTGACTTAGAGTTGACCAGAGTTGACCAGGGTTGACCAGAGTTGACTTTTGACCAAAAGTTAACTATAAGTCAACCTTTGATCCCGATTGACCTAGTTTGACTTGGAATGACTCCCAGTGACCTAGTATGACCTAGTATGAACTAGTATGGCCTAGTATGACTCAGTTTGACCTAGATTGACCTAGTTTTGACTTAGATTTGCATTCATAGATTATATTAGCTTCCTTTTTCAGTATTTAGTCCTGTTTGACTCATAGTATCTTATCTTAGGTCTGTGATCGCTCTGAGCATCTGTTCACCCTATCAGCTCAGGACCATAGGCGAGTACATTTACTGATAGTTTTCATTGTCTTGATATCTGCTATATCCGATTCAGTTGTAGTGTTATACTCGATTTCCAGTCACGGCAGTACACGGACTAGTATATGTTGGATCATGACATAGAATGTTGTTCCTAGAGTTTCATGGTATACTGGTACATGTTCTGTCTTGTTTCAGTGTATTGGTATAGACACCGATTTCAAAAGGGGACTTGCTACCCTCTTATGGAATCTCGTGTCACGACGTTTCATGTCCAGATCTATTGTACTATTCGGGGATGGGGGAGTTATTAGTGGTTGTGTCATCAATTCCCACATGGTTCTATGGTACATATGGTTCATAGCTATACCCTCACCTCACGACGGGTAAAGCCTTACCCTATACGGTTCATAGCTTTCCATGGTGACCGGCCTTATCGTTTCTATTGTATTCATGGTTCATAGCCGGTCAGATGGAAAGCCTGATCATTTTCCCAAGCCGATCACATGACGCACTAATAATTCAAGGCACCTTTTATATTTATTATCTTAGTGTGACTAAGTTCTGTTCGGAAGAAGGGTTACAACCCCGGTCCTTGTTTGGTTTAAGGGTTGTAACTCGGCTTCCGAATAGTTCCCAAGTCATCCTATATATACATATACATTATCGTCCTTTACAGTACTCACATCATGATATATATTTCCTGTTGATTTTGTCTTGTATTTTATTATACTGTCTCTTATAGCTTTTGTTAATTCACATGGAACTGCTGTTGGTATTTGTACTTGCTCATTTTCCTGACAGGATACGTTGACAAATTTTACAGATGATTTAGAGGCTGATTGCCGGACTTACTACGGGATAGAGTCTGATGGACTTGACCTAGACAGGGGCTTAGTGGTAGAGCCACTAGACTTTGCTCATCCCGAGTAGCCTAGTTTTAGTTAGGTTTGCCTGGCCTGCGAGCCAGCTAGTTCATTTCTGTTATAGTATCTTTATACATATTATTATTCTGAGACTCTGGATATTGTGTTAGCTGTGACTTGTGGATATTTCTGGACTCATTTTTTGCTTATTCTATCATATCCCTTTTTCATGCTTTCTACCTTAGTTTGATATATGTGATTGAGACTGTATTGCTATGTTCCTCCGTTCGGAGTGTATATACTGTACAGGTACATTTATCTGTTTAGTCATTGTATTTACAGACCCTATATACAGCGTTCTACCGCCGATTCTGCGGCGTAGGCTGGACGTAACCACGTGCTCGTGCCCCTCTTCAGGGTGCGGGTCGTGACAGGAGCCCAGGGTTATGGCTTATGCGACCAAAAGGGTACAGGGCCATGCGGCTAAGGGGGAACAGGGCCATGCGGTTAAGGGAAAGGGCTCATGCGACTGAGGGAAAGGGCTCATGCGGCTGAGGAGAGTGGACTCATGCGGCTAAGGTCAATCCAGACATGTGGCAAGGGCCATGCGGCTAAGGGAAAGGGCTTATGCGGCTGAGGGAAAAAGGGCTCATACGGCCAGGGGAAAAGGGCTCATGTGGCCAAGGGAAAAGGCTCATACGGCTGGGGTGGAGAACCGCATAAAGACCAAAATGCTTATGCGGCCAAAAGGAGCCGCAGGGGACTTGCCGCATGAAAAGGCCATACGGTCAAGTACTGTTCTTCTTCTCCAACTTTTTCGAGAAGAAGAACCATAAAGTCATGACTTTCAAGCTCCACAAATCCTTCATTTAAGGTCAGAATCCGGACTTCCATAGGTCAAAATGGGGAAAAAAAATTATCTATAACATTGAACCGTCAAAACTTGAAAATAATAAAGCTTAATAGATCAAAACCCAAGAAATCTAGAACTGCAACAAGCTTAGGTCTACATGAAATAAACCATGGAAATTAAAAATACTAAGTACTAAAGTGTCTTAGAATCTCGTGAGGAAGAAAATGGAATAACAAAGATTGAGTTCCTGCATGAAGTAAGTTGCACTTGCCTAAGCCTCTCTTGGTAGGTGGAGAGAGTTAATGGAGGAAAAAGAAGAAGTAAATGAAGAAGTGAATGAGGAGAGGGAAAGGGGTTGGTGGCTTATAAAAGAAGGGAGCGGGTGGTAGGTGGGGTTGGTCCACAAACAAAAACCGAACCAAGCCGAACCAAGCAAATGAAATACCAAAATAAACCATACAATGAGACATGCAATATGAGTCAAAATACGTACACGTATACCAAATATGTAATACGAACTACGGGCGTTACAGGATGAATCTGAGCAGATTCTGTTCCAATCACCGAAGTTGGATTTTGTCTTATCTTAGAGGGCCGTTGGTTTAAACAAACCAATAGGATATGTCTCTCGTCCATGTTGGACATAACAAAAGGTTGAACGAACTTTTTATTTTATTGAACATATAAGGTACCTGTGTACAAAGAAGGAAGTCCTAAATAGGATATTCTAAGTACAGGGAGGAGAGATTTCTAGGAAAGTATGACATTGGAGATCGAGCACTACAACGACTCCTTTATGTCGTTGACGATCTGACGATGAATCAACCTTGTTCTGGCTTTCTGGTGCCTTTGATGGAACTCTGGGGTCACCGATCAAGAGGCTGTATGGAGGAGAAGATCCCTTGGTGGGGGTTGTTCTTCTGTTGGTTGGTTGGTGGATTATTCCTTTTTAGATGAAGGTTGTCTATCCCTTTTAGTTGAAGGAGAACTCCTTCTATTTATAGAGAATCAAGCACATATGCGATGTGTATTAGGGTTCCTGAGATATAAAAGAATCTACCGTAATTGCACATGCGGGCTTCTGCAGCGCTGACACGTGGTAGACATCGAGATTTCCCTCAATCGAGATCTCTGGTGGTTATTAACATAACCGAAGAAGGTGAGACATGGCGTGTGTCGATTTGCTTGCTCGGATATAGCCGAGTAAATCTTAGGATTTTATCCTAATTTTGGAGTCTAATTGATCCTCGTCTAAGATTTAAATCAATCTAATATGATATCAATCATAATTTAATCCCAATCTTTTCAATAAGAGGCAGTTTAAACAAACCAATTGGGGTAGGTCCAGGCTTCCTGTGTCTTTGGTGAGGACTAAGTACTGCTGTGCTTCTAGAGCGACGAGTAGACCGTGCTTCTGAAGACGACGGAGCCTCTGTATTTTCAGGCGATGAGTGGACCTGGCTTCGAATGACGACCAGACTTCTGTGCATTTAGAGCAGCGATGAAGCTGTGTTTCAGAGTAACAGAGTTACTGTGCTGTAGGCGACGAACAGGCTTGTGTTTTAGGTTGGCGAGGTTACTGTGCTTTTGGAGCGACATGTTGACTTGCATTGGTTGTAGTAGGAGTTCCCAAGTCTCTTGTCGAGAAGTGACTTAAGCTTCTGGATTGGAACAGATGAATACGCCATGGGAATGGAGATGGTATGAACATATCACCATCCTGCACCTCATGTGGACGCATGTAAGTAGCGGTGCCCCTGAACTTTGATGGTGTTGGCTTTGGAGAAAAGGGTATAACACCCTTGTGTGTCTGGGGCTGGCGCAGGTAGGTAGCTTTACCTTTGGAGTAAAAATACTAGTTTCTGAAGTAATGGAAAGGGTAGGGCCTACCACCATCTTGCTTCTGAGGTTGGCGCAGGAGAGTAGCTACGCCTCTGGCATGAAGGCTTTGGCTTCTGAAGTAAAGAGCGATAAATACCCGCTCTTTAAGGACTTCCCTCTTAATTGCCACCGTAATATGTAGAATTCCAAGGGTCTAAGACTGACACTCAATATATTGAGTCTTGGGTTTATCCTATTAATGCGAGAATTTTGACTGTCGGCCATGTTGCGTGCAGTCTGGGCCTTTCTCGGTCCTATAAAAGGGGAAGTTCTCCTATGAGGAGTTGTTGTCTTCTTCTTGGCATCTTTTACTACCATACGAGATCCAAACTTAACTTCGAGCCGCGATCGGCCTTGTATAAGTTGGCTGCTGGTTGAGGCTTTTCTCGTTTATAAGAGCCGTGTTCTTATAGAAGAACTCTGTATGGAAGGAGCCATCGCTGCCCTTAAGAAGAATGTAAATGTCTCCTTAGGGTGTTCAACTCTAGGCGACGTCTGGGTGATCTTCGAGGTCCTGACGACCTAGGTCATAGGTAGATAGCCAACCTGAAGATCCACAGGTTGTGCTATGTCCTTCCCATTCAGGGCTTCGTGCGCTGCTGCACTCTTTGAAGGCTTGGGCCAATGGCTGCTTCAGGAAGCTGCTTGCTTTGGTCGAGTGGCTGATATGCTTCTGGGAGCTGTGCCCATAAAAAGGTCAGAATACGCCTCGATGGCGGCCAATTTTCTGGCATGAAAAAGAAGGGCTGCGCTTTGGCGAAGACCGAATCTCTTGAAGACCCTTCTAGGCTCTGTCGAATCTGTACTAGATCCTTTGTAGACAAATAAAATTAGTCCTTTTTGTGTAGTCTCGATTTGTCTGTACTAGACTTTGGCAGAAGTGACACATAAGGGACTTCTTTCCATATATTTTGTTTATCTTTTTAGTACTTGGGCTGAACCTTTGTATCATCTGCTTTGTGGCGAAGGGATGTCATCAGCTGAGATCTTTCATGCTTCTACAAGACCCCCTTCAATGTCCCGAACTTTAGTCAAGCTGGGGATATTTTAAACAGAAGCACGAACACGTGGCAGGATTGTACGAGCTGGGTAATGGCTGGTGTCACGCATAAATCTTTACCATTAATTATCCTGAGTCATCGTTTCAGAGCAAGAACTCCTGATGACTTCTTGATATTGGAGTCTCTTGCATCTTTGGAGGGATTGCGAACCTCTTTGGCAGAGGAGGTTCGGAGTCACGTTCCTTCGGTCACTCGTAGTACTGTCATCTGACATGGAGTGGAGCTTTGGCTTAGCTTGTAAGCTTCCTCTTGACCGACATCTGGCTCGTGCTTGGACCATGCAAATAGTCTATATTAAGGACTATCCCTTCCAAAAGAAGACTCACCTACTTCCACAATGGCCTTGCTTACCCGACACTCGGCTGCTGACGACCCTGGAGTTTTCTTGAGGCGGCTGTCGGTAGCAAACATTTTCATCCGAATAAGCCGTAGTAGAAATACCACTGGATCTCGAGACGTCCCTATGCTCTGGATGTCATAGGCATCAATAGAGTCTTGGACCTCTACTTCCTGGATTTGGATTGCTTGCCATTCCGAGGAATAGCAAGGCCTGCAGCTGTGGTGGCCCCTATGGCCAGCTGGGGAGATAGGGTAGTCCTGTACTGGTCTTCATCCCCGACTTGGGCCAGTAGCTGCTTCAGGCGGTGGCTTCCTTTTAACCAGGAAGTGATTGGCTCTGTCACCGCCTCATCCGCGCTATTGAGAGCTTGTACTGCAATTTTAGCCTTTTTGCTTCTGTGTATGTAACTACGAAGAGTTTGTAATAGGACTTTCTAGCCACATGTTTTTATATATAGAAGCTTTTCTGTCCCCTTTGCTTTTGTCTTAAAAAAAGGAATCTTCACCAGTAATTTGCCTGACCAGAGGTAATATGGACGTGGTAGGCTTAATCTTTGCCGAAATACAGAACAACAATCCAGAGGTAATATGGACGTAAACTGTTTTCTAGACCACCGGAATAACCATATAGCTGATACGAGAAAAAAGACTACTCAGAGGTAATATGGACATGGTAGCCGCATCTTCCAGGTGTATAGGAGCAATCTAGAGGTAAAGTGGACGTAAAGTTCTTCATCTACTTGAGAGAATATACATGAGAGAGAGGGAGATCCCCTTACCCGAACTCATAGGTACCCTTTTATGGGGATGTGGGCGCCTATGCTGGTTTCGCCTTCAGGCGTAATATTTCTTTAGAAACTTGCCACTGATGGGCATCATTTGCAAGTCACCATTAGGCTTAGCTAGCCAATAAGCATCGTTGGAGTATACCGTTTCTATGACGAACGGTCCTTCCCACTTGGGCTCGAACTTCCCAGCTGTCTTGTGTGTCATTACCATCGGTCTTTGTACTGCCAAGACGAGGTTGCCCACTTGGTATGATCTTTCGTGGACCTTTTTGTTGAAAGCCCTAGAGATGCGGGCTTGGTAAAGCTCGATCCTTTGCTGTGCGACCAAGCACTTTTCATCCGGCAGTTCTAAGTCTTGTAACCGCTTGCGCTGATTATTTTTGACGGTTAAGTTGCAGAGGCCACGTTAGCAGACAATATCTTCTTGAAGACTTGACCGGTGCTGGTGTCAGAGTCCCAAGCGGAGGAGTCAGAAGAGTGTGAATGCCTCATGACTTTTTCATCTGAGGCTTCTGAGGTAGCATAGGTGTAACGTAACCCAACCCTTGACGGTTACGTTGGTAATAGTTTTGAGCTTTTCCCTTTAGAGCATGAATCCGTAAGGAAAGACGCCGGCCCTTGCCATAATTGAGCCCCTAGTTACTGTTTAGGTCATAAGCCATCTTCTGGATGGGGTTTTTGGCCTGCGCAGTGTAGCAGTAGAACTGCATCTTGCTACTATCGAGGTCTGTGTCTTCAAGAGTTATTCGCTGTGGATTCTCCAATCGACTGA
Source organism: Iris pallida (assembly GCA_029216955.1). NCBI lineage: Eukaryota > Viridiplantae > Streptophyta > Magnoliopsida > Asparagales > Iridaceae > Iris > Iris pallida. The sequence goes on from JANAVB010034417.1 coordinate 20,148,510, forward strand.
ATATGATGGGTTTCTCTTCTTTTTTTATAGCTGGAACTACGAATTAGGCACCCCGAACAAGGACAACTCTGCTCACATGGTTGACGATCGTCACCTGCGTCTGTAGCTTATATAGAGAGTTGTCTAGAAAATATTTGGTGTTCCAGCATGCACTAGAGTAGTTCGAAGACAACTTCCTATTAATAAAGTGGGATATCTTATCCCGGAGGATTACATCATCGAAAGAGTGTGCCTCCGTGTTGGCACAAACATAGTCTTATAACTCTTCGTCAGTGAGGACTAGAGCTGTTGCGGGAGGAGGGAAGGACGCCTCCCTTTCAGTTTGACCACTAAAGGGGTTGTGGTCGCATGCTCTTGCGCCTTCGTAGTTGGCCTTGGAGACCTCCAGGGTAGCCTTATTCGTATCGGCTCCTGACCATCTTCTATCGTTACTGGAGGCGAGGGTGGAGCTCAGCCCCGAAGCTTAACAACGAGAGGCATTGATACTTTAGGAGGCCTTTCTTTCAGTCGAACCTTTAAAGGTTCTTCGGTCGCTACTGCGCTTTCTGAGGCTGTCTCTGCCTCATCATCAACATCATTGCTATCATCATCCCAAGGGACTGACTTGTACAGATCATCATTCGTACGGTAGGCTTCAAGTCCTTGGAACGGTTTGTTATCAACAAACTCCATTTTGATGGTCCAATCGCTGGCTACATACTTTATGCACTAATGTAGGGTGGAACGGACAATCATATCCATGGTTGTCCTAGCAAAATATTGTAGTTTATGTTTGCATCGATGACATAGCAAGTTACTTCAGTATGGAGGTCACCAATCTGACACTTCAGGCAAATTTTTTCCAGAGGCTCGCTTTTTTCTGTGTTGAAGCCGCTGATTGTTGTGTTCGAGGCTGTCAACGATGCATCAGAATCCCTAGAGTTTGAAGGAGGCTTCTTAGGATAATGCTCAAAGAGGAACCCAGGCGATGTGGATATGATCGACCTTAATGGCACACGATTGTGCCGATTATTCTTTAGCAATATGTTTTGCTGGATGAAAGTGATACTGGGAATTACTTCAACCACGCTGTGGCAATGTGGCAAGTTGCGGGATCGTCTTTTAGTGGCCGATCCTGAGTAAGGAAGGATTCGGCGAACTGTAAGGCTTTACTGAGTGTGTCTCGGGTCTCTTTAGAGAGGCGGAGGAGCTCGAAAAGTGACAATCTAGCCAAAATGTTGGCCAGCTGTGCTAGAATATCGAAGTTGTAGGGCTTGATCGGCCCTATTGCCGGTTTCTTTCTGAGAGGTTTGTCGAAGCGAACCTCCTTCTTTTTTTCTTATCCGTGGTAGGAGCCCGAGATGGACCTGCCTCTAGTACGTCTGGAGATTAAGATGGACCTACTTCTGATACATCTGGGACAGGGGAAGTAGTCGGTGGAGACTCCTCCTGCTCTGGTGCCGGACTCTCCTCTTGTTGCTGTGCTGAGCGGGTGGTCACCAAAGCTTCCGGTCGAAGCCGAGACCATGCGACATGTTTTGCTATTCTTTCCTTTGGTAGAAAGAATCGTAGGTGCCATCATATCGGGGACTAAGTCAGGATGAATCCACATGACTTTGCCTTGAGCTGTGGAGAACGAGATAAGGCCTTGAGCATTGTCCTGTGCTGGTGGAAGGTTGACTACTTCTATTGTCGCCTTTGGAATAGGGACGACGCCGTTTTGTACCTCTGTGGCTGGAAAACAACAAAACTTGAGAGTAACCATGTTGGCCGTGACGGTCTTCCCCTTATAATTCAACGATATGACGTTGGCGTTGATGAGGCGCTGGATTTGCCTTTGCAACACATATCAATCTTATGTTGAGTGGTAGACGTACTAGTGGTAATGGTGTTACTTGGGATGGCCCACCTTTTCCACTTCACCCGAACGCCTGGGTGCCGAGATGGACAGTTTGCCACACTTCGTAAGCATCTCGAAGAGCTTCCGCGTATCCTCGCCATTGAAGGAGTAAGTCTCCTTCGGCCTCTATATTTCTGCAGGCTTGGGGTTCATGAACGCTGAACCTTTGGAGTTGTTGACGGTCATGGCCTGCTGGCCTTTTTTAGCTTTAGGGCTGCTGCTGGACGATCGTCTCCCCTTGTCTTCAGGCGCAGAAAAGTGTAGCCCAGGTGCTGCACGTCCTGGGCTTTCCTTTGTGCAGCGTCCACATTTGTAATAAAAGGTGTCCACTCCGTGCAAGGAGCACTGTGCCACAATTTGATTGTGGGTAGCATGTTCTTGCGGCATGAGTCCATAAGCATGGGCTCAGGCATGTCGGGCAGTAATTTGAGGCTGCCTACCGGAAGTGCTCGATGTATGAACGGACAGGCTCCTTCTCCCTATGGACAATCTCTATGAGGGTCGACATTGTCATGTCCATCCATCCTACTTAGAATCGGTCCACGAATAGAGTCTTCAGGTCTTTAAATGACAATATACAATCATCCAGAAGACTGCTGAACCATTCATAGGCTACCTCCTGCAGGGCTCCTATGAATATGTTGGATAAGAGGTCGTCATCCTTTGGCAGGTGCCCAATTGCCGAGGCAAAGTACCTCAAGTATTTTCGAATAGACCCCTTCCCTTCATAAGGTGTAAGCGTCTGCAGATTGTATTTAGGAGGGTAGATGACGTTGTCCCACTCGACAGGGTATGGCTGCTGGATACCCATCTTTTGCAGTATTGCTTGCCTCTTCCTGGCATCATGATGAGCATATAGCTCCTTGATGGCCAGTTATATCTCGGCCGACATTGCACAACCTGTAGTCGATGGAGTAGACGAGGAGGGTCCTGCGTGGTGGGCGGCAGCCAGCCTGCTGGATTCGTTATTGGTTGGTAGATCAAGCGTAGGTATAGAGGCCGAAGGGGACATATTGATCTTGAGGTCGATTATGACTGAGGAAAGAGTCTTCATGGTGTTCGTCAGCGTATCTAACTTTGTCTCAACGGCTTCGATACGTTTGAGAGCTTCATTATTGTCTTTCTCGTTACCATCGGCCATAAAAATGGACCAAGTGTGAGGATGAGTCGAGGGAGCCGTGGATCCTTCGCTCTCTGGCTCAGACGTCTGAGCCTCGCCGTTTTGAAGATACATCGCAAGATTGTGATCTTCTTCGGACTCAGCATGGTTGCTACCCCCAGTCTGGTGACTGGCTGCACCGATGGAGGCATCTGTCTCGTATTGCTCCTCCTCAGATCGAAACATAGTGTTATCGTACATGGTAGGATGCTGGCTAACTCCAGTATTTGGCATGACACCCAATACAGATCAGGAACTGGTGCCTTGGAACACACCTGCGTCGGGTACATTATCTTTGCTGCTTTTCGGCCTCTTCTTTGGTTTAGCGACCGACATGAAAGAATTCTGTGAGGGCTTGTTTGCCATTGATTATCAAAGAACAGAACAGTTTTATGGGAGGACTGAACTTTAGTTCACAATTACAAACTCGCTCGTACAAAGAGAGCCTAGGAACAAAACCTAGGAAAAGCAATCTAAGTACAATTGTTTAGTTTTTGATTCTGGGCGGTGATGGTCGAGGCTCGGAAAAGTGATATCAACTCTACCTTACTCCTTGGACGATCGAACGCAACCTTGGCTCCGACGAAGAAAAGCTCTCTCTCTCTCTGCTCGGATTGCTCTAGGTCTCTGTGTGTCACTCTGTATGTGCAAAGAAATAATCCCATGCTATTTATAGGAATTTGTGCTGAGTGGGGTATGGTCGCATCCTTGTAACCGTGTCTTAAAAACTGGATGGTTGGGGATTGGTTAAGATTAACTTTGATCTATTTGTTGGAAATCAATCTGGGCCGTTGTGTTGGTTACAATAAATCTATTGGTTGCAATAAATTTGCATGGATAAGTCTCAGTCAATCTTCTGCCACGTATCTCAATCGCTATTATGTTGCGGGCCGCATGAATGGTGCATCATGGCAGAGCCGCATGAGGGTGGCCTCACAACTGAGCCACATGATGATGGCCTCTCAACTGAGCCGCATGAGGGTGGCCTCATAACTGAGCCACATGAGAATGGCCTCACAACCGAGCCGTATGAGGATGGCCTCACAACCGAGCCGCATGAGGATGGCCTCACAACCAAGCCGCATGAGGAGAGAGAGGGGTTGGTGGCTTATAAAGGAAGGGAGTGGGTGGTAGGTGGGGTTGGTCCACATGTAAAAACTAAACCAAGCCGAACTAAGCAAATGAAATGCCAAAATAAACCATGCAATGAGACATGCAATATGAGTCAAAATACGTACACGTATACCAAATACGTAATACGAACTACGGGCGTTACAACTCTATCCACCTTAAAAGAATTCCATCCTCGGAATTTAATTAAGAGGCTAGAGAGGCAAGGACAAGCTATACTAATCACATATAAGCTATACTAAGCACAGACAAGCTATATTAAGCAGTCCACCATGCAGTCATTCATTCAAGCAAGGAATTGAGAGCATAAGGCATAAGAAAGACATTATACCTTACAAGTCAAATAGGTCGGGATATCGCGATCAGATATCATCCTCACGCTCCCATGTTGACTGACCAAAGAGTGATGACCCCAAGCAACACGGACTAACTTGTTAGTCTTGTTCTTGAGTATCTTATCTCTTCGGTCCAATATGGATACGGGCCTCTCCTCATACGAAAGGTTGGTACCAGTAACCAATTCCGAATGATCAAGGACATGACTCGGATCCGGAATATACTATCGTAATTGGGATATATGGAAGACATCATGCACCTCACGTAACGACGACGGAAGAGCGAGACGATATGACACATCACCTACTTGCTTGAGGATATCAAGTGGCCCTATATACCTAGGACTAAGCTTTCCTCGTACGCCAAAACGAATGATGCCACGGGTAGGCGAGATCCTGAGGAATATATGGTCGTCGACAGAAAATTCAAGGGGATGCCGATGAGAATCGACCCAATGGCGCTGGCGATCTTGTGCGACGTAAAGATGATCTCTGACTCTTCTGACCACCTCAACTGTCTGAGTAATCATTTTTGGACCGAGCATCTGCCTTTCTCCAACATCGTCCCATGCTAACGGAGATCTGCACTTCCTGCCATACAATGCCTCGAAAGGTGCCATCTGGATACTGGCTTGGAAACTGTTATTATAGGAGTACTCCATCAGGTGCAGGTGATCCTCCCACGAACCACCAAAGTCGAGTGTACAAGATCTCAACATATCCTCCAAGGTTCGTATGGTATGCTCTGACTGACCATCTGTCTGCGGATGATAAGCTGAGCTGAACTGGAGGTGAGTTCCCAAACTTTCTTGCAGACTGCGCCAAAAGTGCAACGTAAATCTTGAATCTCTGTCCGAGGTGATACTGACTGGTATACCGTGAAATCTGACGATCTATCTGAGGTACATCTCTGCTAGCTGAGCCGTCGACTGACCAACTATGAACAGGAGAAAGTGAGCCACCTTCGTGAGCCTGTCTATAATAACCCAAATAGAATCTCTATCGGCCGGGGACCTAGGTAATCCAGTCACAAAATCTATGGTTATATGCTCCCACTTCCATTCTGCAATCGACAAGGGCTGAAGAAATCCAGCCGGTCTCTGATGCTCAGCTTTAACTTGTTGGCAAACTAAACACCGAGAGATAAACTGGGCTATCTCCCTCTTCATGCCATTCTGCCAAAAGTGATGACGGATATCACAGTACATCTTCGTGCCACCGGGATAAATGGAATACTATAAACTATGAGCTTCTGCCATGATCTCCTATCTGATATCTCCACTGGGTACACAAAGACGCTTCCCATGCCTAAGTGTACCATCTTCGTAAATGCAAAACTCTATCCGTCGTCCTGCCTCACACTCTGCTCTGAGTCGCTGAAGCTTAGAATCTGTTGACTACGCTGTCTGTATCCTCTCGACTATAGTGGACTGAATTTGTAGACTGGCCATCAATGCCATATTGGTAGGAAGGATAACTTCTATACCCATCTTCTGAAGATCTGCTAATACCTCTGGTTGCTATGTTAGAAAATAAACTCCAGCTCTCCTGCTCAATGCATCTGCAACAACGTTGTCCTTCCCTGGGTGATACTGTAGATTGATGTCATAATCCACAAGCAGCTCTAGCCATCTCCTCTGACGCATGTTAAGATCCTTCTGAGTAAACACATACTTCAGGCTCTTATGGTCGGTGAAAATCTCTACCCTATCTCCATACAAGTAGTGTCTCCAAAGCTTAAGTACAAACACTACTGCTGCCAACTCCAAGTCATGGGTTGGGTAATTCCTCTCATGATTACGAAGTTGACGTGCCGCATAAGCTATTATCTTACCATGCTGCATCAAAACACATCCCAAACCTTTGTCTGAAGCATCACAATACACTGAGAATCCCCCGGCCCCATCTGGAAGCGTGAGAATGGGTGCCGTCATCAAACCTCACTTTAACTTCTCAAAAGAATTCTGATATTCTGCTATCCAAGCAAACTGCACATCCTTGCTGGTCAACTGGGTCAATGGCGCTGAAATTCGAGCAAAGTCTGAAATAAATCGCCGGTAGTAGCCGGCCAAGCCAAGAAAACTGTAAACTTCTACAACTGTGGTAGGTACTGGCCATGTCTCGATAGCCACGATCTTCTGGGGATCCACTTCTACTCCACCTCTGGTGATGATATGACCCAAGTATAAAATACGATCGAGCCAGAACTCGTATTTACTGAACTTTGCGTACAACTGGTGCTCCCTGAGAATCTGAAGGACAACTCTAAGATGCTGCTCATGCTCCACTTCACTCTTGCTGTAGACCAGGATGTCGTCTATGAACACAATTACGAAATAATCCAAATAACGCATGAAGACACGATTCATGAGGTCCATGAATACAGCCGGCGCATTGGTTGCTCCAAATGGCATAACAAGGAACTTCTAATGCCAATATCTAGATCTGAAAGCTGTCCTCGGGATGTCCTACTCTCTGACTCTGATCTGATGGTATCCTGACCGCAAGTCAATCTTCGAGAATACTGCTGCCCCCTTGAGTTGATCAAACAAGTCATCTATCCTCGGGAGAGGATATCTGTTCTTAATTGTCACTGAGTTCAAGGAACGATAATCTACGCATAATCTGGACGTACCATCCTTCTTTTTCACAAGAAGCATGGGGCTCCCCAAGGCAATCCAATTGTACGAATGAATCCCTTGGTCCTGAGTTCTTCAATTATCTTGTACAATATCTCTAACTCTGACGGCGCCATCCTGTAGACTCTCTCTGACACTGGGGCTATCCCTGGGATCAAGTCGATAGTAAACTCGATCTCTCGCACTGGCGGCATTCCTGGAAGCTCTTTTGGGAAAATATCTGAAAACTTCTCGACTATCCGGGGTAACTGTACTGCTGCTACTGCCATCCGTAATACTGGAGGAGAAGGTTCAACTTCGCCTCGGGAAAAGAAAAACTCTGGCTCATCTGGAATGCTAAAAACAACCCTGCCAACATGGCAGTCTATCCTAGCATACTGGTTCCTTAACCAATCCATCCCTAAGACCAAATCATAATCGGCCATTGGGAACTCTATCAATCTAGCGGGAAACTCTCTACCGCTAACTACGATCCGACACGAGGAAAATACTCTATCTACTCCCACAAGACCTTTACCAGTAAGTATATTAAGCCTTACTGATAATGACTCGGGCTCCAATCCTATCCGTGTCGCGAATCGTACAGACATGAATGAATGCGATGCACCAGAATCAAATAACGCAAATACTGGGAAGGAGTGGACGAGAATAGTACTTGCCACCACCTCATCTGGTGCCAATCCTTCTTCTACGGTCATCGCCATCGCCTGACCATGTCTTCTGGGTGCGGGTCCCCTCTGCTGAAAACCTTTCTGTCTGCTCTGAATCAGGGCTTGGGCTTGTTCATACTGCTGGGGGTATTGCTGCTGAAGGATTGCGCCTGCGTCGACAATGGCCTCTGAGGCTGATACTGTTGTTGTGGCTGGACTAGTGCTGGTCCTCTCACCGAAGGGCTAGAAAGCTGAACGATGATGAACTACCCCTATTTGGGCAGGATCCTATCTTGTGATCCGCTGCCCCACAAGCAAGGCACAATCCCTGTGCCCTGCGACATTCTGCCACCACATGTCCTGGCTTTCCGTAATGTGAACATTCCACTGCGGAAGAGTGCTTCTGCTTCTACTGCTGAGGGTTCATCGGGGTTGAATGTTGAACCGATGTCACTGAGGCCGCCCGCCTCAGAGTTCCAATTGTCAAAGCCCTAGCTGCCAGGGCTGGTACTGAAGACTGATTCATGTGGCCATGAGATCGCTTTCGACCTCCGGTCCTGTCTACGATCCTCTGGAAGGTATACTCGTGCCTCCTGGGGCTCTCAATACCGCATCAAAAGTCTGATGCTCAAACTGCTTTACTGCCAATAAAATCTCTAGATGGAGCTCCTGTTGGAACCGCTGGGCTCTGTCAAACTCGGCCGCTACCAAGGTAGGAGCAAACCGACTAAGTCTCGAAAACTCGGTCGCATATCTGTCGACCGTCATTCCCATCTGCTTCAGAATGGTGAACCTCGTCTGTAGATCGAACCGAGTTACAACGTCGAAGTACTTGGTCTGGAATCTTTTACAGAATACTACCCACGCAACAGGTGCCACTAATCTAACGGCCTGTACCGCCCACCAGCTGCGGGCAAGATCTAATAACTGCAGGCGTACCACGGCCACCTTCTCGTTATTGGGCATCTTCGTCGCTTCTAGAATCACTTCTGTATCCTGCAGCCAAGTATCTGCGGCAATAGCGTCTTCGCTACCATCGAAGAAAGGAGGGTTCAAGTGCTTAAGGATGTTGGCCGCACTGTTACCTTGATGACGACCTCTGCTCAGAGCATCTTGTACTGCCTAGTGCAGGGCGTCGCCCCGACGATCTTAAGATGCTAGCAATGTCCTGATGAGACCCACCAAGGTGCCATCATCAGGCTCTGCAGGCTGGACTGGCTGAACTGGTGGCTCTTGACCCCCAGTAGGCATGACTCTGGAGGCTACTCCTGAATGCTGGGCTTGATCTCCAGGTTGCTGCTGGACCACGGGAGGTGCTCTGCCTTGTCGATCGGTAGGACCAGGAACAATGCCGCTGAAGAAGATGACACAGGAAATAATAAGGAAGGACCAGGACAGATCAATGACACAAGCATATGATTAGTTCAATATTTCAGGAATTTAGAGGGTACGAGCAGAGATCAAGGGCGAGTGCTGATTGAGACATTTATTCAGTAAACCCTCACATATCTTGATTTATAAGACCTGCATGGGCTACCACTTAAACCATGTAATGCCGCAGAACCAGAACACTGGAGAGCGGGAGCGGACATAGCCAGCTACGTATATTGAAGTGCAACCCACCTCGCTATACGATCATGGCTGTCTAGATACATGAGGGTTTAACTACAAGCCATCAGTCTCTTATGGTCATGAACAAGCCTATTGTCTCAATCTCAAGCAAGTAATAACAGTTACAAGATGTTAGAGCACCAAATATACAATAGTAAGGCGTCCCATATATTACATATTTGGATGATCGTAAAGCTAGCCATACAAAATATGAAGACTAGCAAGAGTTTCAGTCATATATGATCAACCCTAGGATTTGTTAATCATGCTACAGCCCGTAGGCAGACAGTAAGTAAAGTGCAATCGAGCTAACACGTGCTCGTCGGCTAAACGCCTCAAAAGAATATTTTTACAGTAGAGTGGAAGAGCAAAATAAAACCCACTCGTTGCCAGGGTTACGCCTGGTGGCCACCATCTGGCTGGAAGGTAGAAAGATCCTCTAGAGCTGCTCCGGTATCTGGCTACGCAAAACCAGCTGGGTCATATCCCAGAAAGAGAAAGTGCCACAAAGGAGGCTTCACTTAAGAACTAAAACCAGCATATCAGAACATAAAATAAGAATATAATTAAGATATGAAATCTAAATAGGGCAACAAATATCAAGAGATGAGAAGTTATTCCGATCAGTTATTGATAAGGTAAACATAAGCAATCATGTTACTGAAGTAACCAGGTACTGGGACAAGATAAGGCTTAGACTCCATCCAACATTCACGGCCAAGCAATAAGTACGGCTTGATACTTTAACTAACTAGGATTATCACATGCCTAGTTACTAGCAAGATGCAATAAGATTATTCCAACAGCCACAAGTCCTGCAGACCATCCAGGTTATCCAGGTCGAATATCCGTTCATGAAGGATGAAACATATGACAGTGTGCTGGAAATGTGCCCTACTCATCGACAGGCTACAAGTCCACTTGCGTACCCAGATAACGGGATTGCCTGTAGCTGGGAAATCTCTTCATGACTACTGGATTATTCTAGTTATTAGCCTTAGTCAATTTCAGTAGGTACCCCTGACCGTGGTACTCAGGGGTCCTCGTCCTAGACATGATACAAGATAATACTGGTTCATTTGTACAAACATAATCGCCCACGGTGTCCAGGCCATTCATTCTTGCCATGTTATGCTAGCCGTCGCAACAGCATATCGAGATATATCATGTTAGATTTACTTATCAAGAGTACGCCACCACGGGCCACTATCATGTCATGTTACTTGTCAAGAGTGCACCACGATGGGTCACTATCGTGTTCATGGAACATATGCAGAATTTATATGGTACAAGCATTCTATCAAGGGACCCATGTTACACAGAGGGTCATGAGACGAAAGCATAAATGTAACAACTAGAATAATAAAAGGGATGCAAGGGCTATGGAAAGAGCTATACGGCCCGGGAGCCCAAGGTTATGGCTTATACAGCCAAAAAGGTACAGGGCTATGCGGCTAAGGGGGAACATGGCCATGCGGTTAAGGGAAAGGGCTCATGCGGCTAAGAAAAAGGGCTCATGCAGCTGAGGGGAGTGGGCTCATGCAGCTAAGGTCAACCCAGAAATACGGCAAGGACCATGCGGCTAAGGGAAAGGGCTCATGTGGCTAAGGGTAAGGGCTCATGCGGCTGAAGGGAAAAGGGCTCATGCATCCAGAGAAAAAGGGCTCATGCGGACAGGGGATAAGGCTTATGCGGCTGGAGGGGGGGAGAACCGCATAAAGACCGAAATGCTTATGCGGCCAAAAGAAGCCGCAGGGGACTTGCCGCATGAAAAGGCCATGTGGTCAAACACTATTCTTCTTCTCCAACTTTTTTGAGAAGAAGAACCATGAAAGTCATGACTTTCAAGCTCCATAAATCTTTCATCTAAGGTCAGAATTCAGACTTCTATAGGTTAAAATGGGACAGAAAGAAATTCTCTACAACATGAAACCATCAAAACTTGAAAATAATAAAGCTTGATAGATCAAAACCCAAGAAATCTAGAAATGAAACAAGCTTAGGTCTACATGAAATGAACCATAGAAATTAAAAATGCTAAGTACTAAAGTGTTTTAGAATCTCGTACAGAAAAAAATGGAACAACAAAGATTGAGTTCCTCTGTGAAGCAAGTTGCACTTGCCTAAGACTCTCTTGGTAGGTGGAGAGAGTTAATGGAGAAAGAAGAAGAAGTAAATAAAGAAGTGAATGAGGAGAGAGAAAGGGGTTGGTGGCTTATAAAGAAAGGGAGTGGGTGGTAGGTGGGGTTAGTCCACAAACAAAAACCAAACCAAGCCGAACCAAGCAAATAAAATGCCAAAATAAACCATGCAATGATACATACAATATGAGTTAAAATACGTACACGTATACCAAATACGTAATACGAACTATGGTCGTTACAGGATGAATCTGAGCAGATTCTATTCAATCATCGAAGTTAGATTTTGTCTTATCTTAGAGGGCCGTTGGTTTAAACAAACCAATAGGATATGTCTCTTGTCCACGTTCGACATAACAAAAGGTTGAACGAACTTTTTGCTTTATTGAACATATAAGGTATCTGTATACAAAGAAGGAAGTCCTAAACAGGATATTCTAAGTACAGTGAGGAGAGATTTCTAGGAAAGTGTGACATTGGAGATCGAGCACTACAAGGACTCCTTTACGCCGTTGACGATCTGACGATGAATCAACCTTGTTCTGGCTCTCTGGTGCCTTTGATGGAACTCTGGGGTCACCGATCAAGAGGCTGTCTGGAGGAGAAGATCCCTTGGAGGGGGTTGTTCTTCTGTTGGTTGGTTGGTGGATTGTTCCTTCTTAGATGAAGGTTGTCTATCCCTTTTAGTTGAAGGAGAACTCCTTCTATTTATAGAGAACCGAGCACACATGCGATGTGCATTAGGGTTCCTGAGATATGAAAGAATCTGTCGCAATTACACGTGCGGGCTTCTGCAGCGCTGACACGTGGTGGACATCGAGATTTCCTTCAATCGAGATCTCTGGTGGTTATTAACATAACCGAAGGAGGTGAGACATGGCGCGTGTCGATTTGCTTACTCGGATACAGTCGAGTAAATCATAGGATTTTATCCTAAATTTGGAGTCTAATTGATCCTCGTCTAAGATTTAAATCAATCTGATATGATATCAATCATAATTTAATCCCAATCTTTTCTATAAGAGGTAGTTTAAACAAACCAATTGGGATAGACCCATGCTTCCTGTACCTTTGGTGAGGACTAAGTACTGCTGTGCTTCTAGAGCGACGAGTAGACCGTACTTCTGGAGACGACGGAGCCTCTGTGTTTTCAGGCGATGAGTGGACCTGGCTTCGAATGACGACCAGACTCCTGTGCATTTAGAGCAACGATGAAGCTGTGTTTCAGAGTAACAGAGTTACTGTGCTGTTGGCGACAAGCATGCTTATGTTTCAGGTTGGTGAGGTTAATGTGCTTTTGGAGCAACATGTTGACTTGCATTGATTACAGTAGGAGTTCCCAAGTCTCTTGTAGAGAAGTGACTTAAGCTTTTAGATTGGAATAGATGAATGCACCATAGAAATGGAGATGGTGTGAACATATCACCATCCTGCGCCTCATGTGGACGCATGTAAGTAGCTGCGCCCCTGAACTTTGAAGGCGTTGGCTTTGGAGGAAAGGGTATAACACCCTAGTGTGTCTGGGCTGGCACAGGCAGGTAGCTGCACCTTTGGAGTGAAAATACTAGTTTCTGACGTAATAGAAAGGGTAGGGCCTACTACCATCTTGCTTCTGAGGTTGGCGCAGGAGAGTAGCTGCGTCTCTGGCATGAAGGCTTTGGCTTCTGAAGTAAAGAGCGATAAATACCCGCTCTTTAAGGACTTCCTTCTTAATTGCTACCGTAATATGTAGAATTCCAAGGGTCTAAGACTGACACTCATGATGCTGAGTCTTGGGTTCATCCTATTAATACGAAAATTTTGACTGTCGGCCATGTGGCGTGCAGTCTGTGCCTTTCTCGGTCCTATAAAAGGGGAAGTTCTCCTATGAAGAGTTGTTGTCTTCTTCTTGGCATCTTTCACTACCATGCGAGATCTAAACTTAACTTCAAGCGACGATCGGTCTTGTATAAGTTGGCTGCTGGTTGAGGCTTTTCTCGTTCATAGGAGCCATATTCTTATAGAAGAACTCTGTATAGAAGGAGCCATCGCTGCCCTTAAGAAGTATGTAAATGTCTCCTTAGGGTGTTCAACTCTAGGCAACGTTTGGGTGATCTTCGAGGTCCTGACGACCTAGGTCATAGGTAGATAGCCAACCTGAAGAGCCACAGGTTGTGCTATGTCCTTTCCATTCAGGGCTTCGCGCGCTGCTGTGCTCTTTGAAGGCTTGGGCCAATGACTGCTTCAGGAAGCTGCTTGCTTTGGCCGAGTGGCTGATATGCTTCTGGGAGGCTGCGCCCATAAAAAGGTCAGAATATGCCTCGATGGAGGCCAATCTTCTGGCATGAAGAAGAAGGGATGCGCTTTGACGAAGATCGAATCTCTTGAAGACCCTTCTAGGCTCTGTCGAATCTGTACCAGATCCTTTATAGATAAACAAAATGAGTCCTTTTTGTTTAGTCTCGATGTGTCTGTACTAGACTTTGGTAAAAGTGACACATAAGGGACTTCTTTCCATATATTTTGTTTTATCTTTTTAGCACTTGGGCTGAGCCTTTGTATCATCTGCTTTGTGTCGAAGGGATGTCATCAGCTGAGATCTTTCATGCTTCTACAAGACCCTCTTTAATGTCCCGAACTTGATTCAAGCGAGGGATATTTTGAACAGAAGCATGAACATGTGGCAGGATTGTACGAGCTGGGTGATGGCTAGTGTCACACATAAATCTTTACCATTAATTATCCTGAGTCATCGTTTCAGAGCAAGAGCTCCTGATGACTTCTTGATATTGGTGCCTCTTGCATCTTTGGAGGGATTGTGAATCTTTTTGGCAGAGGAGGTTCAGAGTCACGTTCCTTTGGTCACTCCTAGTACTGTCATCTGACATGGAGTAGAGCTTTGGCTTAGCTTGTAAGCTTTCTCTTGACCGACATCTGGCTCGTGCTTGGGTCACACGAATAGTATATATTAAGGACTATCCCTTCTAAGAGAAGACTCAGCTATTTCTACAATGGCCTTGCTTGCCCGACACTCGGCTGCTGACGACCCTGGAGTTTGCTTGAGGCGGCCGTCGGTAGCAAACATTTTCATCCGAATAAGCCGTAGTAAAACTACCACTGGATCTCGAGACATCCCTATGCTTTGGATGTCATGGGCATCAATGGAGTCTTGGACCTCTACTTCCTGGATTTGGATTGCTTTCTATTCCGAGGAATAGCAAGGCCTGTAGCTATGGTTGCTCCCATGGCCAGCTGGGGAGATAGGGTAGTCATGTGCTGGTCTTCAACCCTGACTTGGGCCAGTAGCTGCTTCAGACGGTGGCTTCCTTTTAACCAGGAAGAGATTGGCTCTGTCACCGCCTCACCCGCACTATTAAGAGCTTGTACTACAATTTTAGCCTTTTTGCTTCTGTGTATGTAACTACGAAGACTTTGTAATAGGTCTTTCTAGCCACATGTTTTTATAAATAGAAGCTTTCCTATCCCTTTTGCTTTTAACTTAAAAAAAATGGAATCTTCACCAGGGATTTGCCTGACCAGAGGTAATATGGACGTTGTAGGCTTAATCTTTGCCGAAATATAGAACAACAATCCAGAGGTAATATGGACGTAAACTGTTTTCTAGACCACCGGAATAACCATATAGCTGATGCGAGAAAAATGACTACTCAGAGGTAATATGGACATGGTAGCCGCATCTTCCAGGTGTATAGGAGCAATCCATAGGTCAACTGGACGTAAAGTTCTTCATCTAGTTGAGAGAATATACAGGAGAGAGAGGGAGATCCCCTTACCAGAACTCATATGTACTCTTTTCTGGGGATGTGGGTGCCTATGCTGGTTTTGCCTTCAGACGTAATATTTCTTTAGAAACTTGTCGCTGATGGGCATCATTTGCAAGTCACCATTAGGCTTAGCTAGCCGATAAGCATCGTTGGAGTATACCGTTTCTATGACGAACGGTCCTTTCCACTTGGGCTCGAACTTCCCAGCTGTCTTGTGTGTCATTACTATCGGTCTTTGTACTGCCAAGACGAGGTTGCCCACTTGGTATGATCTTTCGTGGACCTTTTTGTTGAAGGCCCCAGAGATACGGGCTTGGTAAAGCTCGATCCTTTGCTGTGCGACCAAGCACTTCATCCAGCAGTTCTAAGTCTTGTAACCGCTTGTGCTGATTATTTTTGACGGTTAAGTTGCAGAGGCCATGTTAGCAGATAATATCTTCTTGAAGACTTGACCGGTGCTGGTGTCAGAGTCCCAAGCGGAGGAGTCAGAAGAGTGTGAATGCCTCATGACTTTTTCATCTCAGTCTTCTGAGGTGGCGTAGGTGTAACGTAACCCAACCCTTGACGGTTACGTTGGTAATAGTTTTGAGCTTTTCCCTTTAGAGCATGAATCCGTAAAGGAAGACGCCGGCCCTTGCCATAATTGAGCCCCTTGTTGCTGTTCAGGTCATAAGCCATCTTCTGGATAAGATTTTTGGCCTATGCAGTGTAGCAGTAGAACTGCATCTTGGTATTATCGAGGTCTGGGTCTTCAAGAGTTATTTGCTGCGAATTCTCCAATCGACCGAATATGATGGGTTCCTCTTCTTTTTTTGGCTGAAACTACGAATTAGACACCCCGGACAGGAACAACTCTGCTCACATGGTTGATGGTCGTCACCTGCGTCTGTAGCTTATGCAGAGAGTTGTCTAGAAAATATTTAGTATTCCAGCATGCACCAAAGTAGTTCGAAGACAACTTTCTATTAATAAAGTGGGATATCTTATCCCGGAGGATTACATCATCGAAAGAGTGTGCCTCCGTGTTAGCACAGACATAGTCTTATAACTCTTCGTCAGTAAGGACTAGACCTGTTGCGGGAGGAGGGGAGGATGCCTCCCTTTCAGTCTGACCACTAAAGGGGTTGTGGTCGCATGCTCTTGCGCCTTTGTGGTTGGCCTTGGAGACCTCCAGGGTAGCCTTATTCGTATCGGCTCCTGACCATCTTCTATCGTCACTAGAGGCGAAGGTGGAGCTCAGCCCCGAATCTTAACAACGAGAGGCGCTGATACTTTAGGAGGCCTTTCTTTCAGTCGAACCTTTAAAGGTTCTTCGGTCGCTGCTGCACTTTCTGAGGCTGTCTCTGCCTCATCATCAACATAATTGCTATCATCATCCCATGGGACTGACTTGTACAGATCAACATCCGTACGGTAGGCTTGAAGTCCTCGGAACGGTTCGATATCAATAAACTCCGTTTTGATGCTCCAATCGCTGGCCACATACTTTATGCACTAATGTAGGGTGGAACGGACAATCATGTCCATGGTCGTCCTAGTAAAATGTTGTAGTTTATGTTTGCATCGATGGCATAGCAAGTTACTTCAGTATGGAGGTCACCAATCTGACACTTCAGGCAAATGTTTTCCAGAGGCTCGCTCTTTTTTGTGTTGAAGCCGCTGATTGTTGTGTTCGAGGCTGTCAACCGATGCATCAGAATCTCTAGAGTTTGAAGGAGGCTTCTTGGGATAATGCTCAGAAAGGAACCCGGGTGATGTGGATACGATCGACCTTAATGGCACACAATTGTGCCGATTATTCTTTAGCAACATGTTTTGCTGGATGAAAGTGATACTTGGAATTACTTCGACCACGCTGTGGCAATGTGGCAAGTTACGGGATCATCTTTTAGTGGCCGATCCTGAGTAAGAAAGGATTCGACGCTCTGTAAGGCTTCACTGAGTGTGTCTCGGGTCTCTTTAGAGAGGCGGAGGAGCTCAAAAGTGACAATCTAGCCAAAATATTGTCCAGCTATGCTAGAATATTAAAGTTGTACGGCTTGATAGGCCCTATTGTCGGTTCCTTTCTGAGAGGTTTGTCGAAGCGAACCTTCTTTTTTTTATCCGTGGTAGGAGCCCGAGATGGACCTGCTCCTGATACATCTGGGACAGGGGAAGTAGTCGGTGGAGACTCCTCCTGCTCTGGCGCCTGACTCTCCACTTGTCGCTGTGCTGAGCGGGTGGTCACCAAAGCATCATCGGTCGAAGCCGAGACCATACGGCATGTTTTGCTTTTCTTTCTTTTGGTAGAAAGAATTGTACGTGCCATCATGTCGGGGACTAAGTCAGGATGAATCCACATGACTTTACCTTGAGGTGTGGAGAACGGGATGAGCCCTTGAGCGTTGTCCCGTATTGGTGGAAGGTTGACTACTTCTATTGTCACCTTTGGAATATGGACGACGCCGTTTTGTACCTCTGTGGCAGGAAAACTCCTAAACTGGAGAGTAACCATGTTGGCCATGACGGCCTTCTCCTCATAATCCAACGATATGACGTTGGCGTTGATGAGGCACTAGATTTGCCTTTGCAACACATATGAATCTCGTGTTGAGTGGTAGATGTACTAGTGGTAATGGTGTTACTTGGGATGGTCCACCTTTCCCACTTCACCCGAACGCCTGGGTGCCGAGATGGACAGTTTGCCACACTTCGTAAGCATCTCGAAGAGCTTCCGCGTATCCTCGCCATTGAAGGAGTAAGTCTCCCTCGGCCTCTGCCTTTCTGTAGGCTTGGGGTTCACGAACGCTGAACCTTTGGAGATGTTGATGGTCATGGCCTGCTTGTCTTTTTTGTCTTTAGGGTTGCTACTGGACGATCGTCTCCCCTTGTCTTCAGGCGCAGGAAAGTGTAGCCCAGGTGCTGCGCGTCCTGGGATTTCCTTTGTGCGGCGTCCGCATCTGTAATAAAAGGTGTCTACTCCGTCCAGGGAGCACTGTGCCACAATTTGATTGCGGGTAGCATGTTCTTGTGACAGGAGTCTATAAGCATGGGCTCAGGCATGTCGGGCAGTAATTTGAGGCTACCTACCGGAAGTGCTCGATGTATGCATGGACAGGCTCCTTCTTCCTCTAGACAATCTCCATGAGGGTCGACATTGTCATGTCCATCATTTCTTTTTAGAATCGATCTACGAATAGAGTCTTCAGGTCTTTAAATAACAATATACAATCATCCAGAAGACTGCTAAACCATTCATAGGCTACCTCCTGCAGGGCTCCTATGAATATATTGTATAAGAGGTCGTCATCCTTTGGCAGGTGCCCAATTGCCGAGGTAAATTACCTCAAGTATTTTTGAAGGGACCCCTTCCTTTCATAAGGTGTAAGCGTCTGCAAATTGTATTTAGGAGGGTAGACGACGTTGTCCCACTCGACAGGGTATGGCTGCCGGATAACCATCTTTTGCAGTATTGCATGCTTCTTCCTGGCATCATGATGAGCATATAGCTCCTTGATGGCCTGCTGTATCTCGGCCGATATTGCACAACCTGTAGCCGATAGAGTAGACGAGGAGGGTCCTGCCTGGTGGGCGGCAGCCAGCCTGCTGGATTCGTCATTGGTTGGTAGATCAAGCGCAGGTGTAGTGGCAGAATGGGACATATTGCTCTTGAGGTCGATTATGACCGAGGACAGAGTCTTCATGGTGTCCGTCAGCGTATCTAACTTTGTCTCGACGGCTTCGATACGTTTGAGAGCTTCATTGTTGTCTTTTTCGTTACCATCGGCCATAAAAATGGACCAAGTGTGAGGATGAGTCAAGGTAGCTGTGGATCCTTCGCTCTCTGGCTCAGACGTCTGAGCCTCGCCGTCTTGAAGATACATCGCAAGATTATGATCTTCTTCAGACTCAACATGGTTGCTACCCCCAGTCTGGTGACTGGCTGCGCCGATGGAGGCATCCGTGTCGTATTGCTTCTCCTCAGATCGGAACATAATGTTATCGTACATGGTAGGAGACTGGCTAACTCCAGTATTTAGTATAACACCTAATACAGATCTGGAACTGTGCCTTGGAACACACCTAAATCATGTACATTATCTTTGCTGCTTTTCGACCTCTTTTTCGGTTTAGCGACCAACACGAAAGAATTCTGGGAGGGCTTGTTTGCCATTGATTATCAAAGAACAGAACAGTTTTATGGGAGGACTAAACTTTAATTCATAATTGCAAACTCGCTCGTACAAAGAGAGCCTAGGAACAAAACCTAGGAAAAGCAATCTAAGTACAATTATTTAGTTTTTGATTATGGAGGGTGACGGTAGAGGCTCGGGAAAGTGATATCAACTCTGCCTTACTCCTTGGACGATCGAACGCAACCTTGGCTCCGGCGAAGAAAAGCTCTCTCTCTGTGCTCGAATTTCTCTGGGTCTCTGTGGGTCACTCTGTATGTGTAAGGAAATAATCCTATGCTATTTATAGGAATTTATGCTGAGTGGGGTGTGGCCGCATCCTTATAACTGTGCCTTGAAAAGTGGGCGATTGGGGATTGGTTAAGATTAACTTTGATTTGTTTGTGGGAAATCAATTTGGGCCGTTGTGTTGGTTGCAATAAATCTGTTGGTTGCAATAAATTCGTGTGGGTAAGTCTCAGTCAATCTTCTGCCACGTGTCCCAACCACCATTATGCTGCGGGCCGCATGAATGGTGCATTATGGCAGAGCCGCATGAGGGTGGCCTCACAACTGAGCCGCATGAGGATGGCCTCTCAACTGAGCCGCATGAGGGTGGCCTCATAACTAAGTCGCATGAGAATGGCCTCACAACCGAGCCGTATGAGGATGGCCTCACAACCGAGCCGTATGAGGATGGCCTCATAATCGAGCCGCATGAGGGTGGCCTCACAACTGAGCCGCATAAGGGTGGCCCCCCAACTGAACCGTATAAGGGTGCCCCCCACAGCCGAGCCGCATGAGAGTCGTACAGAGGTTCCGCATAGAGAACTTCTTTAGATTTTGTGAACCGTGCCGGCTATCTCAGAGATTTTCTCGTCTTTTGATGCGCATGACGCATCTCTTCTTTATGTCAGAGCCGTCAGAACTGTTACTTTGTGTCATAGCATTTAATAGCCTGCTCTAGGGATAATTATGGCCAGCTATATTGGCATTCTTCGAGCCGCATGAGGCCATGTGGCTCTTCCTGAGCCGTACAAAAATTCCTGAGCCGCATGCGGCTCTCTGGTTTTGAGCCGCATGAATCTCTTGAGCTTTTGAGCCGCATGGAGTTTTCGTGCTGAATCTGGGCCGTATATGAATTACCATTCTTTTTCATGCTTCTATACGGCGGTGTATCTATGCTCAGGCCCAATCATCATTCGACTGAGGTAATAGATAGCTTGTTCATGCCTCGCGTCATTGTTTTGTGCTAGTAGAGCACCGAGAGAATGCTCCATCGGTCGTACATAAAGTAAGAACGGCTTTCCCGCAACCGAGGCCACCAGAACTGGAAGATTTGACAGAAATTCTTTGATGTTGTCGAACGCGCGTTGGCACTCTTCATCCCATACGAATGAGACGCCCTTCTTCATGAGGTGGGTGAATGGTTGACATCGCCCGGAGAGGTTAGAGATGAACCTCCTGATGTAAGCTAGCCTCTCTTGAAGGCCGCAGAGTTCACAAAAATTTCTCGGGGGTCCCATCTCCATGATTGCCTTCGTCTTCTCCGGATCTATATGAATTCCTTGGGCAGTAATGATAAAACCCAGAAATTTTCTACTAGATACGCCCAAGAAGGATTTGGTAGGATTTATCTTCAAGTTGTGCGCTTGTATCAGGTCGAATACCGTCCTCATATCCTGCAGATGGTCTCCCTTAGAGCGGCTTTTGACAGCGATGTCATCAACATAACACTCCACGGTCTTACGTAGGTGATCTATGAAGATGACACTCATGGATCTTTGATATGTGGCACCGGCATTCTTTAAACCGAAGGGCATGACTGTGTAACAGTACACGCCAATTGGTGTTCGGAATGATGTATGCTTTTCGTCGTCAGGAAACATTTTCATTTGGTTGTATCCTGAGAAGCTATCCATGAATGACATGCGCTCAAAGCCACATGTGTTGTCGATCATGATGTCCGTGATAGGAAGAGGGAACTCATCTTTAGGACATGCTTCGTTTAGATTTCGGAAGTCAATGCAAATTCGAATCTTTTCATTCTTCTTGAGGACTGGTACTATGTTGGCGACCCAGTCTGGATGTTGCTCCTCCCGGATGAAGCCGTTGGCTATCAGTTTGTTGACCTCAGCTTCGATAGAATTCATGATGTCAGGGCGAAAACGTCTTTGTTGTTGCTTCACCGGCTTTGCGTCTGGATGAATATTGAGTTTATGAAGTGCAACCTCGGGGTTTAACCCTGGCATGTCTTCATAGCTCCAGGCGAACACGTTAAAGTACTCTCTGACGAGTTGCAAAAGCACCTCCCACTTTTCGTCTGTCAGGCTTTTGCTGACGAAGATTGGGTTTGGAGAGGACTCATCGCCGAGGTCAACTTGCATAACCTCATCTTCAGTGGGTGGTTCACGAAGTTGAAGCGTTTCTCCCATTGTGCATCTAGTTGTTGAACCTAAGGCTCTAACTCGAGGAGCTCAGGTACATCTTTGTCTTCTTCATAGGCGTCAGCAAATGCTATATTAACAGACAAAGTATGCCTGAATACGTCTCCGATGCTGACATCTGAATCAGAAGTGGGTGGTCCGGTCGAATGTGAATGCCAGTCACATTCCTCATCTGAGCTTTCAGGAGTTATTGCTGGTGTAACATAGCCTAGACCACGTCTGGTCTTGTTGTAGTAATCCCAAGGTTTTCTAGCCGGGACTGGTAACTGCAAAGGTAATTGCCGGCCAATGACGTAGTTCAAGCCTGGCATAGCCTCCATATCATACCCCTGTTTTTGTATGATGTACTTGGATCGGGAGCTATACAGGTAAAGGGGCAGTCTCCCGGTGTCGGGTTCGAGATCAACTTCTTCTATCCTGAAAGGCTGTGGATCATTCTTCCGGTCGAAGATGATTGGATGGTCCTCTCCCTCAACTATGAAGCAAGCGTCTTCCACAGGAGTGAGTTGGTTCATGGTATAAACGTTTGTCACTTGTGTGTGTAGGTTGGTGCCTGTGCCGTGTTCCATAGCGTACATCATACAAAGCTTATTAAGCTCGAGGTAGTTCAAAGATAGCCCTTTATTCATGAAATAAGGTATCTTTTCAGGTGGAATTACATCATCAGCTAAAGGGACATCAATGTGAGAAGGCACATACTTGGCCAGCTCTAACTCCTCGTCGGCCACCCCCTATGTTAATGAAGACGAGGAGGATGACCTGGGCAGCTTAATCATCAGGGGCTCCACTGGTGGAGCAGAACGTGGTGTCGTTGGCGCACTAGCGACCCCCAGTTTGGTGCTCGATGCTGGGAGGGAGTTGTTGGCTCGCTAGCAGTCCCCAGCTTAGCGTTCGATTGTCGACTCATTCTGGGAAGACAAATCGTCATTGGCTTAACAGAAGGATTGGACTCTTCTATTTGTTGTTGACCGGCTCTAGGAAGCCTAATTGTCAGCGGCTCCGTAGTGGGTCTCGGCCCTTAGCCAGACCTTGGCAGTCGGATTGTCATCTGCTCCTTTTGTGCAGTGAGCACCGGGAGACCAGTTACTTCTCTACGCAGAGTGGCTGTCAGAGGTGTAGCCCTTCCTGGTTTGCAGGGTTGGAGATGGATTCTCAAGGGTTCCTCAGGCCCCATAATGACCTCCGTCTGCTCTTGAACAACCTCGTTGATCAGGTGCCTCTTGGATTTCTCGTACAAGCAAGAATCCGAATAATAGGATTCGACCCCTTTAAATGGATCGATGTCGACAAATTCCGTCCTCACGAAGCCGTGCTTGTCGACGTACTTGAAGCACTGGTACAATATGAAGGGCACGATCATGTAATCATGTATCTACGGACGCCCCAGGAGAATATTGTAGGAGGTGTCTGCGTCTATGACATAGCAGGTTACTTCTGACTGAAGGTCGCCAATTTGGCACTTCAGGCGAATCTTCCCAATGGGATAGCTTCTCCCGGAATTAAATCCGCTGATGGCGGTGCTGGTAGGAGTCAGCTGATGCATAGGGATGCACAGATGGTGAAGCAAGCTCTTCGGAATAATGTTTATCGAAGAGCCGAGATCAATGTGCATCCGATCCACCTTTATGTCGCCGACGTATCCAGTACAATACAGAGGGCGATCGTGCAAGTTGGTCTTGATAAGCATATCCTGCGGAGTGAAGACAATGTTGGGCATTGCACCTGTGCAAGCGCTGTCTTGGAGATCCGCTGGCGAGCTCTCCCCTGTAAGATTAGCCTGGGCCAGATATGCGTCGACATTCTGGAGTGCTTCACTCAGTACGACGCGAACATCTTTAGAGAGTCTCAGGAGCTCATATAATGATAATTTGGCTGGTGTGTTGGCCATTTGTGCCAAAATATCAAAATTGTAGGGCTTCTCCAGCCCGTGAGGCATGTCTTTCCAGAACGTCTTATCAAAGCGGGTCTCCTTTGGCTTGGGCTTATCGGCCGATGGAGGCTGAGAAGGTCCTGGGGTATCAGCAGTGGCTGGCTGACGTTCTTCAGCCGAGTTACCAGGCACAGGTTGAGTTTGTGCACCAGACCGGGTAACGACAACTGTCGCTTCTTCGACGTCGGTCGAGATTGTGCAGCAGGACTTGACTTTCTCGCCCTTTTTCTTGCTAACAGAGGGTGATGCTAGCTGGGTTACTTCACATACTAAGTCCGGGTGGACCCACATGATCTCCCTTCGTGATGTGGTGAGGGATACCAGCCCAGCAGCCTGGTCTCGGGGAGGTAGAAGATTAGCGACCTCCATTTTTGCCCGAGGGACGGGTATTATGCCGTCTTGGGTCCTCGTCGGCGGGATGCTGCCGAATTGGACTGACACCATATTGGCAACGACCATCACCTCCTTGAAATCAATGGCCAGGGCCTTGGAGTCGATGAGGTTCTGGATGTACCGCTTCAATTGGAAGCAGTCTTGTGTAGCATGGTAGACGTAGCGATGGTAGTAATAGTACTTGGGGCTCTCCATCTCTGCAGGTCGAGGTTCACGCCTTGGCGGAGGGAGCAAAATTATGTCTCCTTGTAAGAGAATGTCAACGATGGGCTTGACATGACTATCCTCGAAGGAGTAAGTCATCTGCGGCCACTGCTTTTCTGCCTGCTTAGGTTCGGGCTTTAGGGCTGTGTTGGCCACCATAGCCTGTTTGCCCTTGTTTTCTCGGTTGTTGAAGGAATTACCGCCGTTGTTGTTGTTGGCATTAGGGCGTTTGCCCTTGTCCTTTTCCTCCGAGATGTGCAATCCCAGTTGGCGTGCTTTCTTCAACTTGTCTTCTGCGCTAGTGGCACTGATGATGAAAGTCTTCCAATACTTAAATTGACTTTCGTCCATCTAGAGGCTGATTGTGGGGAGCAACCTCTTTTCGTAAATTTCAATTAAGGAAGAGTCGGGTTACCGGAGGGCAACTTCATCGCGGTTTGGCAAAACCGCTCAATGCAGTTCCTTGTCAGCTCCTTCTCGCCTTGAACAACGTCCATGAGGGTTGATATTATCATGTCTTGTCCTACCTTATAGAACCTCTCCAGGAACATATGTTTAAAGCCGGAGAAGGAATGGATACAGTTGTCCGGCAAATTATGGTACCAGTCGAATATGACTCCCTCCAATGCCCCGATAAATAATCATGTAAGGATGGCGTCGTCATGTGGAAGATGATCTGTTGTGACCTCAAAGTAGGTCATGTATCGGCTTGCAGAGGTCTTGCCATCATATGGGTTAATGTTGAATGGCTTGTACCGTGGAGGGAATGGGACGTCTCTCCATGCAACGGGATACGACTGCCGTATCCTGAGGTCTTGAGAGGTTTCTCGGGCGTGAAACATTGCCCGAAGCTCCTGGACCTCTCTTTTTGCCTCCCTAGCCTCGTCTGCAGCAGTGGGAGCCGACATTCCAGGTGGATTATCGCCTGGGGTCGGTGCAGTTGTGTTTGAGTCCGCATTGACGGTGGAACCCAAGCTTGTCTGGCCAGGCGTCCTTTCTTGGAAAGTCGGCAGGGCTGTCTTAATCTTGTCTACTAATTTGACCAAGGTATGAAGTATGGCCTCAAGAGTGTCGAGGCGCTGTCGATCGCTGGGACCGTCCTGGTCATTCTCAGTCATAAATACTGTTCTCATACGGGGAACTGTAGAAGGAATTGTGGAGGATGTGCTCTCCGAATCATACCCCCGAATGGAGAAGTCGTCGGGATATGTAGGAATGTTCTCCTCCAGTTCGGACTTGGAAGAAGTGCTACCCCCTGCATAGGAGGTTGCTTTATCTTGGCACCGATGGATGTTTCCAGGGGCGTCTGGTTCTATTGCATCTGTGGGGGGAACTGTCTCCCCTGGTTAATCTTCCTGGAACACCTGATTGTCGTAGATGTTTCGGGGAGTGCTACCCCCAGCTTCGGCTACCCCCAGAGATATAGATGACGAATCTCCAAGTGTTGAAGGTTTCGTCTTAGAGTGGGTGCCCTGATAAACTCCTCCTGTGGTGGTTGTGGACAACTGCCTGGATGCAAGTTTCCTGGCCGTGCCAACAGAGATCGTCGGACTAGAGAAATTTATTTTCTTCTTGCCGGCAGGGATCTTCAGGGCAGAATTGCAGGAGGCGACAAGAAGCGCCTCGTCTTCCGAGCTTTGTTGCAGGATCGATCCTGGTTGTTGTAGTCATTGGAAGACGGACTGCCGGTCCTCTTGGACTGCTGTTTTATTGCAGCAGCAGTTGACAATGACTTTAGCGCAATGATGTCCATGGAAGGGCTCTCTGCACACCAAGTTTTCTTCTCTTTCCTTGCGTTTGTAAAGGATCACATCGTGCAAGTCAAGTGCATCTCGAGCAACCTTTACATTCATTTTGTGGGCCCGAAAGACTCGAGCACATGAGTGCGTTGGTATCATGTTTGCTCCCTGATGTGGGGACTCTTGGGAACCACTCTGTCCGTTTGCCACCGGAGGCTGGACACAGTCGGTTCTGTACAACTTTCCATCAGAGTACCGCATAACAGTAAGCGGAGTTCTCTGATGGTCAGAGGTTGGGACAGCTGACTAAGGTCGACGAGCCCGAGCTGTCCTAGACTTCTTCACTCTAGCACCTAAGGACGCATACTAGGAACAGACCAAATTATGACGTACAGAGTCTGGCACATCCTTATAGGAGCATCTGAGGTCAGGACCGCATGAGAGGCGGTCGAAGACTGAACCCGAGCCGCATGGAGCAGATGGTCTGTGGCTGAGATTGGTAGCCGCATAGGCTGTCTGCATGCGGCTGGCATTTGTGGACGCATAAGCAGTCTACATGCGGCTGGCATTTGTGGCCGCTTGGGCAGTTTGCATGCAGCTGGAAGCTGTGGCTGCATGAAACTTCTGTATGCGACTGGCTTTTGTGGCCACATAAGCAGTCTATATGCGGCTGGAAGCTGTGGCTGTATGAACCTTCTGTATGCGGCTGGCTTTTGTGGACGTATGAGTCTCCATACGGCCGGTCCCTCTTTGCCCCTACAAATCCAGCATCGTAGTATTTTCCTCTGCCGGACTTGGGGACAGCAGAGTCCTCTACGGTCTGAAGTGGGGCCGCATGCGAGTCTTCTCCACCGTCTTGGGCAGCGGAGAACACTTCTTCCAGAGCTTAGGGAGGAGCAAATAATTTGGGCCTCCACTCCCTGCGGGCCTTTTTCGTAAGGGCTCGCTTCTGGACCGGGCTAGCGTTCCTGTCGAAAAGCATCTCTTCAAACGCTTGCTGGTCGAAGCGAACAACCAGCATCTGTTACGTGGAGCCAAGCTTGGCTGCGTCCGATTACGTCACCAACTTCTCAGCAGTGGAGAAGTTAGTCCCCAGCAGAGTTGCCATCGTGTTTGCTATTGATTATCAAAGAACAGAATAGTTTTATTGGAGGACTGAACTTTAATTCACAATTACAAACTCACTCGTACAAAGAGAGCCTAGGAACAAAACCTAGAAAAAGCAATCTAAGTACAATTGTTTAGTTTTTGATTCTGCGGAGGCTCGGGAAAGTGATATCAACTCTGTCTTACTTCTTGGACGATCGAACGCAACCTTGGCTCCGGCGAAGAAAAGCTCTCTCTCTCTGCTCGGATCGCTCTGGGTCTCTGTGTGTCACTCTATGTGTGCAAAGAAATAATCTCATACCATTTATAGGAATTTGTGCTGAGTGGGGTGTGGCCGCATCCTTGTAACTGCGCCTTAAAAAGTGGGCGGTTGGGGATTGGTTAAGATTAACTTTGATCTGTTTGTTGGAAATCAATATGGGCCGTTGTGTTGGTTGCAATAAATCTGTTGGTTGTAATAAATTCGCATGGATAAGTCTCAGTCATTCTTCTGCCACGTGTCCCAACCGCCATTATACTGCGGGCCGCATGAATGGTGCATCATGGCAGAGCCGCATGAGGGTGGCCTCACAACTGAGCCGCATGAGGAAGGCCTCATAACCGAGCCGCATGAGGATGGACTCACAACCAAGCCGCATGAGGATGGCCTCACAACCGAGCCGCATGACGATGGCCTCACAACCGAGCCACATGAAGATGGCCTCACAACTGAGTCGCATAAGGGTGGCCCTCCAAATGAACCACATAAGGGTGGCCCCCACAGCCGAGCCGCATGAGAGTCGCACAGGCGGTCCGCATAGAGAACTTCTTTAGATTTTGTGAACCATACCGGCTATCTCAGAGATTTTCTCGTCTTTTGATGAGCATGACGCGTCTCTTCATTATGTTAGAGCCGTCAGAACTGTCACTTTGTGTCATAGCATTTAATGGCTTGCTGCAGGGAGTAATTATGGCCAGCTGTATTGGCCTTCTTTGAGCCGCATGAGGCCACGTGGCTCTTTCTGAGCTGTACGAAAATTCCTGAGCCACATGCGGCTCTCTGGTTTCGAGCCGCATGAATCTCTTGAGATTTTGAGCCGCATGGAGTTTTCTTGCTGAATCTGGGCCGCAAATGAATTACCATTCTTTTTCATGCTTCTACAGGGCTTCTTGAAAGCTCTAGAGCCCTACGCCGCGTAGCATGTGGCAATACGAGGTTCATCTTCTCTGTGGCTCATCGACCCCATATTGAGCCTCAGGCATGGGGTCAACGTGGAGTGAAGTCTCTGGAAGATGGAACGTCGGCTCGATGATGGCACGACTGTCTGCTGGCAACAGCAGTTGATGGTAATCTGGGTACAAGAGTGCCTTGATTTAGGCACGCCCTGTGCCACAGATTCTTCTTGCGCTTGGAAGAGGGTCGAATCTTCCACCATGGCACCCCCATTGTACGTGCAAGGAAGCTGAACGCTAGTAAGGTCAGAGCGGGCTTGGCGGGGAAGCCTCATGTCGCTTATACGAGAATGGTGCTCGCCTACCTCACTCTCCATAGGACGTAACCCCTGGCTTGTCTCTCAGAGCCGTGGATCCTTCGCTCTCAACGCGGGCCTCTTGTCTGCTATAGGTGTCGTACGCTTATTGCACGAAGCATGAACCACTTGGGATCTCTTCCTGTTACCTCCAGTGCGGGAGTAGTATTCAGAGTCCGCCGAAGGCTCGCCTGAAGGGGAAGCGATTACGTTGAAGACAGATCTTCTTACTAGCAATGCTCCCGTCGTGAGGGGTTAGACCGGTATGCGCTTCCTTTGGCGTCGTGCCTTTGTCAGATCAACCATAGAACCACCTTCCTCGCCATGCTTACCCAGGTCGGGAATCGGGCGAGGGGATAAAGTTATAGCAGCCGAAATTTTCTCCATGGCTTCGACGTTGAGGGGGTCTTGAGACGCAGTTCCCGCCATCGTACTGCTAGCTGCAGCCGCCTTAGGCCTCCAGACACGTCGAGTCTTCTTCGGTTGTACGAACCACTTTGATGTCTTCGACTTTTCATCAGATATAAGATCTTCAAAAACTTGATGATCGAAGTGTACGACCAGCATGCCTTAGAAAGATCCCAGTAAGTTGTTATTAGATTGCGTCACCGCCTTTTCGTTAGAGGTGAAGGTAGTCCCCAGCAGAGTCGCCATTTCGTTCGACATAACAAAAGGTTGAATGAACTTTTTGTTTTATTGAAAGTATAAGGTATCTGTGTACAAAGAAGAAAGTCCCAAAGAAAATATTCTATGTACAAGGAGAAGAGGTTTCTGGGAAAGTGTGCCGGTAGAGATCGAGCACTACAGCGGCACCTTTACTCCGTTGACGATCTGACGATGAATCAACCTTACTCTGGCTCTCTGGCGCCTTTGATAGAACTCTGGGGTCACCGATCAAGAGGCTGTCTGAAGGAGAAGATCCCTTAGAGGGGGTTATTCTTCTGTTGGTTGGTTGGTGGATTGTTCTTTCTTAGATGAAGGTTATCGATCCATTTTAGTTGAAGGAGAACTCATTCTATATATAGAGAATCGAGCACATATGCGATGTGCATTAAGGTTCCTCGGATATGAAAGAATCTGCCATCATTGTACGGTACAGGCTTCTACGGTACTGACACGTGGAGGAATTGGAGATTCCCCTCAATCGAGATCTCTGGTGGTTATCAACATAATCGAAGGAGATGACACATGGTATGTGCCGATTTGTTTGCTCGGATACAGCCGAGTAAATCTTGGGATTTCATCATAGATTTGGAGTCTAATTGATCATCGTCTAAGATTTAAACCAATCTGATATGATATCAATCATGATTTAATCTCAACCTTTTCTACAATAGGCGGTTTAAACAAACCAATTAGGGTGGACCCATGCTTCCTGCACCTCTGGTGAGGACTAAGTACTACTGTGCTTCTAGAGCGACGAGTAGACCATGCTTCTAGAGACGACAGATCCTCTGTGCTTTCAGGCGGCGAGTGACTTGTCTTTGAATGATGACGTGACTTTTGTGCATTTAGAGCAACGATGAAACTGTGTTTCGGAGTAACAAAGTCACTGTGCTGTAGGTGGCGAGTAGGCCTGTGGTTCAGGTTGGAGAGGTTACTGTGCTTTTGGAACGACAGGCTGACTTATATTGGTAGCATTAGGAATTCCTAAGTCTCTTGTAGAGAAGTGAATTAAGCTTCTGGATCAGAGCAGATGACTGCACCATGGGAATGGAGATGGTGTGAACATATCACCATCCTGCACCTCATGTGGACGCATGTAAGTTGCTCCGCCTCTGAACTTTGAAGGCGTTGGCTTTGGAGGAAAGGGTATAACACCCTTGTGTGTCTGGGACTGGCGTAGGCAGGAAGCCGCGCCTCTGGAGTGAAGACACTGGTTTATGAAGTAAAGAGTGATAAATACCCATTCTTTAAGGACATCCCTCTTAATTGCCACCGTAATATGAGGAATTCCAAGGGTTTAAGACTGACACTCATCGTGCTGAGTCTTGGGTTCATCCCATTAATGCAGAAATTCTGATCGTCGGCCATGTGGCATGCTCTCTGGGCCATTCTCGGTCCTATAAAAGGAAAAGTCTTCCTCTGAAGAGTTGCTGTCTTCTTCTTGGCATCCTTCACTACCATGTGAGATCTAAACTTAACTTCCAGCGGCAATCAGCCTTGTATAAGTTGGCTGCTGGTTGAGACTTTTCTCGTTCATAGGAGTCATGTTCTTGAAGAAGAACTCTGTGTAGAAGGAGCTATCGCTGCCCTTAGAAGTATGAAAATGTCCTCCTTAGGAAGTTCAACTCTAGGCGACGTCTGGGTGATATTTGATGTCCTAACGACCTAGGTCATGGGTGGACAGCTAACTTGAAGAGCCATAGGTTGTGCTATGTCCTTCCCATTCAGTACTTTGCGACCTACTGCGCTCTTTGGAGGCTCGGGCCAGTAACTGCTTCATGAAGCTGCTTGCTTTGGCCGAGTGGTTGATATGCTTCTGGGAGGTCGCACCCAGGTCAGAATATGCCTCGATGGAGGTCAATCTTCTGGCATGAAGAAGAAGGGTTGCGCTTTGACGAAGACCGAATCCCTTATAGACCCTTCTAGGCTTTGTCGAATATGTACCAGATCCTTTGTAGACGAACAGAATTAATACATTTTGTGCAATCTCTATGTGTCTGTACTAGACTTTGGTAGACGTGACACATAAGGGACTTCTTTCCATATCTTCTGTTTTTTTTTCTTTTTAGCACTTGGGCTAAGCCTTTGTATCATCTGCTATATGGCGAAGGGATGTCATCAGCTAAGATTTTTTATGCTTCTACAGTCAATAAGAACAAACTTCGTCCTTATCTGTGGTTTAAACAAACCGATATGATATTGCTCTTATCAATAGAATCAAATTCTGTCTTATCTAAAGAGTAGTAGTTTAAACAAACCGATAGGGTGGTATCCAAAAAAGATATACACACCCATCCGGCCACGTGCAACCGTATCACTTTGTAGGGCTGTGCTGCTATGGGAGCTGTGCTTGTAACGAGGCTTTGATGCCCACTGCGCTTCTGGGCGACGAATGGGCTTGTACTTTAGGCGACGGAGTCACTGCGCTTTGAGGGCTAAGAGTGGACTGTGCTTCAGGCAACAGAGTCACTGTGCTTTAGGACGACAAGTGGACTGTGCTTGAGGTGACGGAGTCACTGTAATTTAGGGCGACGAATAGACTGTGCTTCAGGCGACGGAGTCACTGTGCTTTGGGGCGACGAGTGGACTTGGTTTCGAAGATAAGGGATCTACTGCACTTTCGGGCGATATGTAGACTTTATCTTGAATACGGAAGAGCCAATACACGTCTAAGTTGAAGCGAGGGCTATGTGTGAGGGAGTGAGCTAGCTGCGCTTCTGAGTCGAAGCGAGGGCACAGTGAGATGGCTGCGCTTCTGAATCGAAGGAGGTAGTTTCTGTCAAAATCTTTAAGAGCAATTAATGACTGCTCTTCTTGATGGACGTGTCAGTCATCCTCTTCTTTAATTATTGCCATCATGTAGGGAATTCAAGAAGTCTGTGGCCTAGGACTCAGTA
The DNA here is from genome assembly GCA_029216955.1 of Iris pallida. Lineage (NCBI taxonomy): Eukaryota > Viridiplantae > Streptophyta > Magnoliopsida > Asparagales > Iridaceae > Iris > Iris pallida. The sequence goes on from JANAVB010034417.1 coordinate 20,180,861, forward strand.
AAATGAACCTATTAAATGAGGTTCATTGTGCTGAGTTCAAGGTTCATCCCATTAATTTAGGTATTTTTGACCGATAGCCACGTGGCATGTTTGTTGGACCACACTCACCCTATATAAAGGAGAGCTTTTCTGAGGAGTCGTCTTCCTCTCTTAGCATTCCAAATGCTATGTTCGATCCAGACCTAGCTTCGAACGACCATTAGCCTTGCATAAGTCGGTTGATGGTTGTGGACCTTCGTGCAAAGAAGTTGTGCCATTGTAGGTGAACTGCTGCTAAGTTTCAATATGCACTTGAGCGTTTTGCATAAGGAGTTTGAACCTAAACAACGTCTTGGAGGTCTTCAAGATCCAAGCTTTCGAATTTAAATTGGTTGCCAATTCGAAGAGCCACAGGTTTTGATTTGCCCTGCTCAATGGCAGTGGTACAGCATGTGCTATATACTGAGTTCTTGTTCGGGCCAATAGCTGCTTCAGCAAGTGGCTCGCTCTGACAGCGCTGCACATTTGGGGGACTGCACATCTATGGAGATTAACTCCCTTGTATGGCGCCTGTGAAGATTAACCCTCTTGTAGATCTCTAGATGCTTTAGTTCTATTCATGATGAATCTACAATAGATCCTTGTAGGCATGATTTAAAAGCAGCACTTTTTTTGTAATCATGATGAATCTGTAATAGATCCTTGTAGGCACGATTTAATAAAGAACTCTTTAAGAACTTTGGTTTCTGACCTTCAGTCTGTACTTTCAGGTACCTGTACTTTTATGAAGCTTTGTATTGCACGAACACTGCCTGCCCTATTAACACGTCTGCACATTTTCATGCTTCTACACATGCGCCTTGCATGATCAATGTGCTATACAAACAGTTGACCAAAGCCTCGCGTTGACAGTCATACGTGCAGCCAATGGAAAGCTATACAAAATTTGTTCGAGTACTTCGATGGCTCGACCGATAAAACCCTGCAGTCAATTGAGCGCTCATGTGCATGATTCAAGCCAGGGGTACATATTGTGGAGATAAACTCGTGCGAGCAACATTGCTGTAAGCATGGGGTGAGTCTGTCTCATCAGTAATTCTCTGATCAGGACCTAAGCATATCTCACGCGCTACCTGGAGAAGAGGCGAAAGCTGATATCCACGGGAAATGCGTCTGACTTTGCAGAGGACAAGTTAGGAGTGTTGTGAGTGAAAGGTCGGCTATGTGTTCCGGATGACGCAAAACTTAGAAAGGAGATAATGTCGGAGGCGCATTATGCAAAATATTTCTTGCATCCTGGTAGCACCAAGATGTATAAGGACCTCCGTATTGTCTTTTGGTGGCACGACATAAAGAGGGATGTGGCGCTCTTTATGTCGTAGTGTATGGCCTGTCAGCAAGTTAAAGCTGAGCACCAGCGATCGGGCGGAGAGATGCAGAACCTTGCCATTCCAGAGTGAAAGTGGGATCATGTCACTATAGACTTTGTTGTTGGCTTGCCGAAGATGCCACGAGGGAACGATGCCGTCTGAGTCATCATCGATCGATTAACCAAGTCAGCGCACTTTATTGCCATTAAATTCACTTGGAGCGTCGACCGCCTTGCTCAGATATATCTTGATCAAATAGTACGGCTGCACGGGGTCCCAGTATATATCGTCTCGGATCGGGATGGACGGTTCGTGTCACGCTTCTGGTGTAGCCTTCACTCAGCGTTGGAGACCAAATTGAAGTTTAGCTCAGCTTATCATCTTCAGACCGACGGCCAAACAGAGCTGGTGAACCAGATTCTCGAAGAGATTTTATGACTCTGTGCGATCGACTTGAAGTCAAGCTGGGACATTCATCTACCACTGGCCGAATTTGCATATAACAAAAGCTACCAGTCCAGCATCCAAATGGTGCCGTATGAAGCTTTGTACTGCCGGAAGTGCAGATCGCTCATTTGTTGTGATGAAGTCGAAGAACGACAGATACTTGGCCCAGAGCTGGTGGAGCAGACCGTGCAAAAAGTTAAACTGATACGGGAGAGATTTAAGATAGCACAGAGTCGTCAGAAGAGCTACGTCAACACCCACCGATGACCCCTTGAATTCCTGGAGGGCGATCACATGTTTCTGACAGTAACACCAATGCGTGGAGTCATGAGATTTGGAGCTAAGGGAAAGTTGAGTCCAAGATTTGTCGGTCCTTTCGAGATATTGAAGCGAGTTGTCCCAGTAGCTTACCAAATCTCTTTGCTGCCAGCACTGTCGGATGTGCACAATGTCTTTCGCGTCTCTCAGTTACGAAAGTACGTGCACGATCCGAGCTACGTGGTAAAATTTGGTCAGCTGAATCTGTTGGCAGACTTATCGTATATTAAAGAGCCTGTGCAAATCGTGGAGCGCAAGGATAAACTGCTTCAAAATCATGCCATCCCTTTCATTCGCGTGCTCTAGAAGAACCATGCGATCGAAGAGTCGACTTGGGAACTGGAATCGGAGATGAGAAAAAAGTTCCCTTCTCCATTTTTCCTAGCGGTAGGTTCTATTCTTAAGTTTCGAAGATGAAATTTTTTCTTCGTTGGCTATGGTGTAGTGCTCCATCCCTACATCGTGCCCCATTCTTCGTCCAGGGGTATACGAGAAAGGAACACTGTCGCTATCGATTCGGTCAAGACCGATAGGTCGGGATCGATCGAATCGGTCAAACGAGAACGATTAAATTAAGAACATTTTCTCATTATGGAAAGGCTTATTCGGAATCAAGTCCAATATTCAGTGGGTTGCGCTTCGAGGATAGACTATGCGGTTGAGTCGGGAGAGACCTCCCGTTGCTCTGTTTTTTACGCCGCACATGCTTTGGTTTTCTTAATACGTTTTCGTGAATGTTTTTATGGCTTGCATTTCGAACTCGCATTTACATATCGAACTTCTTGAATAGTACAGTGTTCTAATTTGCTTTTGTGATTTCAGGTAATTGTGTAGGCAATGTCTAGCGCGATCAACAAGTCTCTCATCTCGAACAGAAATCAAGGTGAGTGGCTGACCTCCTTCACCTCGACCCTCTATCTCAAAATCAAGAAATGAATCAATTCTAAAGTTGTCTAAATGATACCCTAAAGCCTGCCTTAAATCACTCGTTAACATAGTACGGTCATGGACAACTTGTATACAAGGGCAATTATTTCTTCGGACGGTATTCCGGGGCCACGGGACCGATCCAGCCCATGAAGAAACACGATAGCTATGCTAGATTATACCGCTGGTATTTGGTGCTCGTTTAACGGGGCTCGCTAACCATGTTGAACACTGTAACGTCCTAGTCCCAAAATACATAGGACTAAGTACGTAGACATGCCAGCTGTATACATATGAAGTACAGGGGCCTTATATGTATACATAAGCTGTATAATATAGTAAACCACAACTAACTAATCTCATCCACAAAATAAGAAAATAAAAGGTATCATATAATGAATTGTTTTAGTACAATATTTTGGGTGGAGACACATCCACTACCAACTAAAATTAAAAAAAGAAGAAGAAGTACATGATATATAAAAGGCTAAGTGGAAGTAGCAAGGAGGAATCAAGTCACGTCATCTTCGATTAAATGGGGAAGACCACGATCCCGGCTAGGATACCTGTGGAAGACATGAACACACACCTGGAAAATAATCAGGTCCTCAGAGGGACGTAGCAAGATACAGGAAGAACAAGCTAATACGAACTGTCAAAATAATAATAATATGCAAGACTCTCCTAGACACCAATATGCAAAAGGGATTCTAACCGCCTAATGTGCAATTTAGAGGACAACTTTCATGCGCATGGGTGGGATTTTAGGTTTTGTGTACGTAACTGGCATCCAGTCATCTGTATCCGTCCGTAACGTCCAAAACGTCAGAGGGCATCTGCAAATATAATCGTCACAGTTCCATCCGGAGACTGTGGTTTACCTGTTTGAATTCCCATACACACTAGCGACTGTCCTCCCCAAATATTTCCCATACTGACCAAGTCATGTCCATGACCCACCCAGTTTTGTAACTGCTCGAGTCTCTATACCTTAATCGTAGAAGTTACGATCTATCCATAAAACGACAATAAAGATGGCCAGTCCATAAGTCATGTCCCTAGTAAAATGTCTCAAACCGTGTAGTGTGAGTGTCATGGCCAAAGAAGACATAAGGATATCCTCCAACAAGAAGGTAGTCCGCTAATACTAAGTTAACATGCATATAGTAAAGTAAAACGACTAATAGAGTCGCTTGCACCCAAGTGTGGCTTGGACGCACAATTTATAACAAAGGAAACTAACAATATGAAACAAAGTAAATAATACAGAAAATAGATAATATGACAGTAAATTAGCAAGGTATACTTGCCTGAGGGGTCGCCTCGTGTGCTGCGATGATCAATGTGGCATGGAGTATGACTGCGATGTTACAACTATGCATGACGGCCTCGGATGATGGCATGGACTAGTGTATCGCTTGGTGTTAGGGGTGAGCATTATTCGGTTTTGGACCGAAAATCGAACCGAACCGAACCGAATAAGAGGTTCGGTTCGGTTTTAAAAAAATTCGGTTCGATTTAGGTTTTGGAAATACTAAATTTGCTTATTCAGTTTCTGTTTCGGTTTTGGGTTTCGGTTTCGGTCCAAAACCGAAAACCGAATAAGAAAATTTAATTAATTAATTAATTTATATATATATATATATATATATATATATATTTCTTTATTTATATATATATATATATGTGTGTGTGTGTGTGTGTATGTGTGTGTGTGTGTGTGTGTGTGTGTGTGTGTACTATATATATAAGTATTAATATATATAGGTATATACTAAATATATATAGGTATATACTAAATATGTCTATGTATATTTAGTTACTATATATATTAACAAAAAAAGCTCAAAAAAATCAAAAATATATGAATAAACCAAATAAACCGAAAACCGAACCGATTTAATTCGGTTCGGTTTGATTCGGTTTTGGGCCAATTCGGTTCGGTTTCGGTTTTGCTTATTCGGTTTCGGTCCAATTCGGTTTTGGGTTATTCGGTTCGGTTTAAACCGAATAAACCGAATGCTCACCCCTACTTGGTGTGGTACGAGGATCCGACAAGTCATGATTTGTCCAATAGCTGGGGTCGATGGGTAAGGGTCCGAATTTCACGAGAAAATAGGAGTATACAGTTAGTCATGATTGATGTTGATAGTGAGAAGAATTTGCGGAGATGGATACTTATACTAATTTAGAGAACTATTTATGCAAACTAATATTTATTAGCCCTAAAATATTTTAGGATAAATATATATTTGGAAATTTCCATAACTTATTTTATGATATAAAACTCTCTTTGATTAGTCAAGATATTTTAAATATTTATTTTAGAAATCTATTTTACAAAATATTTAACTATATTTTTATTTAGTTAAAATACATTTAGATAAAAGCTCTAAAAATCTAGAAGCATCATTTCAGGCAAACTCTAAACTTTGTTAAATACACACACACACACACACACACACACACACACACACACACACACACACACACACACACACACACATATATATATATATATATATATATATATATATATATATATATATATATATATATATATATATATATATATATATATATATATCTTTAGGCCAAAACTTTATAAAGTAATATCCTAAAGATATTTAGGGTTATTGAATATTGTTTGGAATTGCATACGGTGAGCCCCCAAAACTTAGAATCTCCATGCGGCTCAGGGGTCCATGCGGCTCAAGCGTCTATGCAGCTCGGATAGGCCCAGAGCCACGTGGCCTTCAACAACTTTTTTTCCTTCATCTTTGGCTGCATTTAATGTCCTGACGGCTGACAGCTCTGACAAATGATAGCTCTGACATAAAGGCGCAATAATGACTGACATAAAGGCGTGTTCCTAGGGAAGATGAGGAAATCTTTTCACAGCTGGCAGAATCTACCGAGTCCCGAGGCATACGGCTGCTGTATTTATGCGGCCGCCTACTTTATGCGGCCGTCCACTTTATGTGTCCACCCATCTTCATGCGGCTGCATCCTTTATGCGACCGCCCGTCAGCATGCGGCTGCCCATCTTCATGCGACTGTTCATCCCCATGCGGCTGCCCATCTTCATGTGGCCGTTCATCCTCATGCGGCCCACTCATATACGGTTCAGCCAAGATGACCCAGTGAAGACACATGGCACTTTTTACGACGATTGAGACACGTGGCAGTCTTATCTTCCTAGAATTATGGATGCTAACAAATCCTAACAAAATCAAATTTGTTGCAATCACCATAATTGCCCAGATCAAGTTAAATCGAGCAAATTTGACACGTGGCAAGCCATCACAAGTCACGAATATTCATGGCAATCATCATTAATTGCCTATAGAGATTTGATGCAATCTACATTAATTACCTAGATTTGCTACAATCAGAATAAAGGGCCCAGATTAATTGATCCTTAACCGCCGACTTATCAAGGAGGCAATCATTGCAAACCCTAATGATTGTATCCCACTCCTATAAATAGCAAGGTGTCATTCCCTTGCGAAAGAGGACTTACTTCGAAGAGCACCAGAGCACCTGGAGAGACTAAAAGAAAGAGAGCAGAAAGACAAAGGCACACAGAGAGCATCCTGAGAGCATTTCTTCTCCGGAGCCAAGGATGCATTCGATCGTCCAAGGAGTAAGGCAGAGCTGCCGTCGCTTTCCCGAGCCTCTACCGTCACCCTCCTGAATCTAAAATAAACAATTGTACTTAGATTGTTGTACCTAGGTTTTTGTCCCTAGGCTTTCTTTGTACAAGCGAGTTTGTATTGTGAAGTAAAAGTCCAGTCCTCCAATAATTATTCTGTTCTTTTATATTTTATGGCAAACACGATGGCGACTCTGCTGGGGACAAACTTCTCTACGGCTGAGGAGTTGGTGACGCAATCGGATGTAGCCAAACTTGGCTTCACACAACAAAAGATGGTCGTCTGCTTCGACCAACAGGCGTTTGAAGAAATGCCCTCTGACGGATGCGTTGGCCCGGTCCAGAAGCGAACCCGCACGAAGAAAGCTCGCAGGGAGTGGAGGCCAAAGTCATTTACTCCTCCCCATGCTCTGGACGGAGTACTCTCTGCTGCCCAAGACGGCGAAGGCAAGTCTCATGCGGCCCCACTTCAAGCCATAGAGGACTCTGCTGTCCCCAAGTCCGACAGAGAAAAGCACTGTAGAAGCATAGAAAATATCAGAATGATGGTCTCTGCGGCTCGGAGCAGGAGAACCCCATGCGGCTCATACAGGGGCAGTCCTATGCGGTTCAGAGAGACTCTCAGTCTCATACGGCTCAGGGCAGGAGAATCCATGCGGATTACATAGGGACAGTCCCATACGGTTCAAAGAGTCTCCCAGCCTCATGCAGCTCGGAAGTACATGCGGCTCACAAACGACCAACGGAGATATGTGGCTCGATCAACACCACGTGTCCCCATGGGATCCCTTCGTACAGCTGGCCATCGAGTAATGGCCTTATTTAATGCTCTGCCATGATTTGACAGCTGACGGCTCTGACATAAAGTGCCATGATGGTCCTGTCATAATGACAGACTCTTCGGGAACAGAAGAAAATCTCTGATACGATCCGAGATTGCCACATGGTAGACTCCCATGCGGCTCAATCGAAGAACAGTTTCATACGGCTGGCAGGAATCATCCTCCTGCGGCTCACCACGAAACCATCCCATGCGGCTCGTAAGTACTATACCTATGTGGCTCGCTGAGACGCTGTCTTATGCGGTTCATGGATATCATGCGGCTCTGACAGGGTCCACCATTAAGACACATGGCAGAGATTCAATTGCCCCTATGACTTGACAGCTGGTAGCAGGGTGATTATGGGATGCGTGGTATTAAATCAATCAGAGATTTAACAGATCCCAATAACCATATTTAACGTTATCCTCATAATTAATGAGATCAGGTCATATCATTCATGATCAAGCCAATGGGACACGTGGTGAGAGATCCAAGCTTGACACAACCAATCATGAAGATTTAAAACAATCAGCATTAATCATTCACATGATTCAATACTATCCTCATTATTGGCCCAGATCCTTCACGCTTAAGACTAATGGTCCAAATTGATTAATCATCAGGCCGCCGCCACTTTGAGAATGGGCAATTATCTAAACCCTAATGATGCCCCCACTCTTATAAATAGCAAGGTGCCATTCCCTTGCAAGGAGACACAGAGAGCTTTCCCCCCTAATAATCAGAGAGAAAATATACAGAGAGAGAGAGAGAGAGAAGCCAGAAGAGCAACACGAGGAGAGCAAGAAGGGCATTTCTTCGTCAACGCCAAGCATCTCGTCACAGGAGCCAAGGCTACATCCGATTGTCCAAGGAGTAAGGCAGAGCTGCCATCGCTTTCCCGAGCCTCTACCGTCACCCCCAGAATCAAAAATAAACAATTGTACTTAGACTGCTGTACCTAGGTTTTCGTCCCTAGGCTTTCTTTGTACAAGCGAGTTTGTAACGTGAAGTAAAAGTCCAGTACCCAGCAGAGTCGCCATTGTGTTTGCCATAAAATATAAAAGAGCAGAATAATTATCGGAGGACTGGACTTTTACTTCACGTTACAAACTCGCTTGTACAAAGAAAGCCTAGGGATGAAAACCTAGGTACAGCAGTCTTAGTACAATTGTTTATTTTTGATTCTGGGGGGTGACGGTAGAGGCTCGGGAAAGCGACGGCAGCTCTGCCTTACTCCTTGGACGATCGGATGTAGCCTTGGCTCCTGTGACGAGATGCTTGGCGTTGACGAAGAAATGCCCTTCTTGCTCTCCTCGTGTTGCTCTTCTGGCTTCTCTCTCTCTCTCTATATATATTTTCTCTCTGATTATTAGGGGGAAGCTCTCTGTGTCTCCTCGCAAGGGAATGACACCTTGCTATTTATAAGAGTGGGGGCATCATTAGGGTTTGGATAATTGCCCATTCTCAAAGTGGCGACGGCCTGATTATTAATCAATCTGGACCATTGGTCTTAAGCGTGAAGGATTTGGGCCATTAATGAGGATAGTATTAAATCCTATGAATGATTAATGCTGATTGCTTTAAATCTTCATGATTGGTTTTGTCAAGCTTGGATCTCTCACCACGTGTCCCATTGTCTTGATCATGAATGATATGACCTGATCTCATTAATTATGAGGATAACGTTAAATATGGTTATTGGGATCTGGTGAATCTCAGATTGATTTAATACCACGCATCCCATAATCATCCTGCTACCAGCTGTCAAGTCATGGGGGCAATTGAATCTCTGCCACGTGTCTTAATGGTGGACCCTGCCAGAGCCGTATGATATCCATGAACCGCATAAGACAGCGTCTCAGCGAGCCGCATAGGTATAGTACTTGCGAGCCGCATGGGATGGTTTCGTGGTGAGCCGCAGGAGGATGATTCCTGCCAGCCGCATGAAGCTATTCTTCGATTGAGCTGCATGGAAGTCTGCCATGTGGCAATCTCGGATCGTATCAGAGATTTTCTTCTGTTTCCGAAGAGTCTGTCATTATGACAGGACCATCATAGCACTTTATGTCAGAGCCGTCAGCTGTCAAATCATGGCAGAGCATTAAATAAGGCCATTACTCGATGTCCAGCTGTACGAAAGGATCCTATAGGGACATGTGGTGTTGATCGAGACGCATATCTTCGTTGGTCGTTTGTGAGCCGCATGTACTTCCGAGCCGCATGAGGCTGGAAGACTCTTTGAACCGCATGGGACTGTCCCTATGTAATCCGTATGGATTCTCCTGCCCTGAGCCGCATGAGACTGAGAGTCTCTCTGAACCGCATGGGACTGCCCCTGTATGAGCCGCATGGGGTTCTCCTGCTCCGAGCCGCAAAGACCATCATTCTGATATTTTCTATGCTTCTACAAGACCCCCTTCAAAGTTTTCAATTTGTAAAATTGAAATAATTTGAATAAGAAGCATGGCCTTTGCTAACCGCTTAGATGGTTCAACCGCGTAGATTTATCTGGCCGCATGAGCTGTTAGACCGTATAGACTTGTTGCCACGTGTCCCAACCACGTGTACAAATCTTCTGCATTAAATGCCCTTGATTCACCGCCTTTTGGGAGAGGATCCCAAGGGTCAGTTTTGCTTTGACCGAAGCATTTTGCCTTTATTCTTTTAGGCAGCGTGTGGATCGAGGCGTTTGTTGATTTTACGAGCCTCCTTCGCCTATAAATAAGAGTAATTTTATTCTTTGAGGGTTTCTTTACCTTCTCTCTTTGCTCGAAGCTCCTTGTTGTCGACTTCCTCTTCGTCTTCTCCCCTTAATGATCGACAATGGCTCCCAAGAAGGCTACTGCGTCGAAGGCTGCAAAGGGCAAGGTGGTCGCTCCTACGACGACTGCGATAACGAACGTGGTCACTCCTCCGCCGGTCGCTGTTCACTCTGTCCATCCCGACGTTCTTCCGCCTATTGCTGGTAAGGGGGTCGCCTGAAAACCCTAACTGCTGCCATGGCTCTGTTGCATATTTTATGCACAAGACGCATGTACGAGACTCGTCGATGTGATCGCATAAGCATTTCGCCCCATGGGGCCGCATGAGCTTGTCATACTCGATCTGAGCCGCATATATATTTTTGATTTGGGCCGTATAAGCGTCGCTCACTTTTGAACCGCATAAGCTCGCTTGTTTTTAGCCGCATCAGCTCATATGACTCTGGCTCATAGGCGTGCTTAACCTGAACCGCATGAGTCTATCTGTTCAGGGCCGCATGGGTCTGTGTGGTCTTTGAGCCGCATGGTCTCACCTGAATCTGAGCCGCATGAGGCTATGATTAAACAGAGCCGTATGGACTTATCTTTTTTCTGAGTCGCAGGAGGCTATGATGAACAGAACCGCATGGACTTATCTGTTTTTGAGCCGCATAAGGCTGTATCGGTCCGAGCCGCATAGACTCAAATAATCTTTCCAATGCTTCTATTTTTTTGACTATCTTCTAACCTTGTTTCTTTCGTCTTTCTCCAGTGAATCTGCCAGTAAATCCTGCGGGGGAACTTTTGGTCGGCTCGAATCAATTTGCCTTGGGCGTGCGTCTTGATGACTTAGTTAGGTCCGTGCTGAATTAATTTCTGGCTAATGAGCCTTCGGGGAGGTTGAACGCCATCGAGAATCAGACCCTCCATTACCTCCGTTCCATGATGAATTCTGGGAAGTTGGATGGATCATACCTGAAGCCCTCATTCCTCTTCGGGGACGCCTTAATCATAAAGAATCCCTGAGTATTAGAGATCTCCGAGAACTGGGATTTTACTTTGGATGGGATGGCGATCCATATTCCTCTCATGGAGCGTCATTATCCTCTGTCGTGGTTCAATATGGTATTGTTGTCCAGGACGATGGTGGAGACCTTAACTCCTACCCAATCGGGGATATTGATGGGCAACATCTATTATAACCTGAACATTGGGTCAGCGCACGCGGGTAAGGATTCCGTCAGTCGATACATGATGGGACTGGCCCTAGGCACTTTCATGAATATCTACGATCCCAACTTCACATTCACTCAAGCTGATACTTTCCTGAATCGGCTTGTTCGTAAAAAATCATATCCAGTTGGCAGATTGGCATTGCTGAACTGGGTAAATCCCACCCCTTCGTGGGCCCGCTTGACCACTTGGGTTCTGCAGACTTATGGGACGTTCCTGCGGGAGGTAGGCCTCTATCATGCCATCCGAGGCACCTGTCACGGGCTTCCTATCAATAAGCCATTGTTCTTGGCGCTTCTGGAGATGTATAACCGGCGAACAAGGATGTTCTTCGCACCCGGCGGGAAGTTGGGGATCGCTCTCCATGAGATGCATACTGTCTCCAAGCTTTCGTGGAGGGACGAGCCTTTTGAGGTGTACACCCCGTCGAATGAGGAGCTCGAGGACCTGGACCGACGACTCCCAGGTTTTATCGCGGTGTACCAGGAGTTGTTGTGCCATCATAGTACTTGCCACCAGATGGCTATAAAAAAGGAGGATAGCTCAGAAGGGAACGCCCCCCACACCACATCCTGGGTCAATTATCTTTTCAAAGTTGGCCCTTCTGGCGAGGTTATTCCTCGAACACCTCAAACCCAGGGGAAGATAAAGGACCTGATGTTGGGAGTCAAGAAGTCGTGGTCTAGTAGCGACATATTCGGGAGTCAAACTGACTCTCTTAGCTATTTTTACTACGGTACCAGGCAGATGTCTGAGAAAGTGCTCCTGGCTGGATTTCTGATGATATGGCTACGAAACTGTATAGTCTCGGGGGGGGGGGGAGGCAGGTTCTATCGAGAGGATCAGCCGCCACTTCATTCTTCCTGCCGTTAAACTGGTATTTGGAGTTAGACTGGCTCTTCTTCCGGCCATGGTATGTAGCATACATCATGGTCTTCGAGCATTCTTGTCCAAGGTCATTGCCCGCAAGAAGATGCTGGACTTTGAACGCATCGAGCTACCTTACCACTATTTGATGGGGTGGTTGTTGATGTACTATAAATCCTTGATGGGATCTGGAACAGCGGAAGATGCTACAGATGAAGACGCCTTCCTTTTCAAATGCCGTCACCAACCTTGGGAACACAGTAATATGCCAACTTGTCAGAGGGCGCTGGCGCGAGTGGATGGGTGTAGCTTTTTTTGTATCTATCCCCTATTTTTCTGATAAGGAAGTGAGGGATGTGTACCTTGATGGTACCGGACCTCCTCACTTTCTGTCTCCGAAGATGCTCACCTGGTTGCGCAACATTCGCCTCGCGTATCTGGTTTATCGTAACCGCAATAACGTGTACTTGGAGCCCTACCTGTCCAGTAGGTTTTTCTGCCAAATTGGCTATAGTCAGTTATTCTTCGACTGTCCCAGCCCTTGCTTGGGCTTTGAAGGTAGCGTTCTTGATGGTGCCAGGGCGTGGAATTATTATGACGCCTATCATACTCGGGCCAGCTTCTCAGTCCCTGATACTAAGGCGTCAAGGGAAATCATGTATGTGGCCGCCTTGTATTATGTTATGGCGAACAAGCCTCCCATCAATTTCGATCCGAGCACCAGTTTCATCGTAGGTACCGGTTTACAAGAAAAGCCCAAGGGTGCTAAGGCTAGAAAGCAATTAGCGCTCCAGACTCCCATCTCTGAATCAGAACCTTTCGAGGCGGCCGAGGAGGATGACGACCATGATAGCGAAAACTCTCTTTCTTCTTGGGGTGAAGAAGTAGCGGATCAACCGCTTATCTCACCAGACGAATTGACGGAGGATCCGTTGCTTGCTACATAAGAGGAAGTAATGAGGGAAGGACAACCGCCTGCTGTGCCTGGTCCCTCACGTAAACGAGCCAGACGTGAGTCTTCTGACGGCAGGGCGACCTTTTCTGTGAAAAGAGCTGCCGTTAGATCTCGTAGGTTACTTATTACCGAGGGGGGTGAAGATGCAGACGATGTTCCGGAGGTAAGACCAAGTCGGAGCCATCTCCTTGTTATGGTTTTCTTCTTGTTGGAGATATCACCTAATCATTTCTCTTTTTAGGTGTCTGACGAACCAGGCTCTCATGAACCGTCTACCGCTCCTGAGGTTGATCCGGCCCTTGCTGCTTTGATTAGTGGCATGTGTGCCGCGGTCCTCTCTGCGGGGGCTCTCTCAGCGGTGGCTGAGGACTCCCAAGCTGCTGAGGCCCCAGTCCGGGGTGATGAAGGTTCCCTCGAGCCTGTCTCTGAGGTTGCTGAATTTCCGCAAGGCGACACCGATCTCGTTGCATCCCCTTTCGAGGGTGCTGGGGCGGAGGAGCCTATCATATTTAACTCAGAGGCTGCTGGTGAAGAGGCTGCGATGGCTGTAGGCGAACCTCAGCCTCCACACTCTTCCGCTGGTAAGATAAGCCAAATATTGACTAGTGAGGGGGCTTATTTGCTCTATCAACATATCCTCCGGGTTAAATCGATTCATGGTTGTCTTGGCCCTACAGGTCCTGACCCTTTATTTCCCACCGCGGATGTTCTTGGGGAAGGCTCGGCCTGCCGCGATCTGGGGGAAAGGAGCGTTTCCTCTCCTTCGCCGTCTCTTGTCGAGGGGCCTCCCGCCAGCTCCGGGCAGATGGAAAAGGGGCTGGAGATGGTCTTCGCCTCATCCTCTGCTGCTTATACGGCTCCGGAGATTGACCTCTCGACCCTGCCGAGCATTCAAGTTTTACGGGCTGCTGAAGAGGAGTTGGCTGCTGTTCATGCGTCCTTCCGTGCGGAGTTTGTTTCCCTTGTGGCAGGAGCGGCAGATTCTGTTGTGTCTTCTTCAGCGTTGTCGGCTACACTCCCGTTGACGCCGGCTTCTTCGGAGGCTCTGGACGAGGTGACGCAGGATGTGGTCGATAGCTTCTATCGCCACTTAAAGAGGGGCGTAGATGCTGCTGTAGAACGGGGGACCCCTTTTACTCTGTCTCTGCGGTGCGCTCGGGGTCAGGTTGCAACTTTGAAATCTCTTCCTGGCGGGGTGGGGTTGGCTGCACTCCTGGAGCCTAAGTTGGCAGAGGCTGATCAGCTTGTGACCCAATTGCTGGCGATACGGCAGGCGGGCTTGCCTGCTGCGATTGAACGGGAACGGGGCTTCCTTATTGCTGCTCGGGATAGGATCAAGCTTGCTCGAGATACTACCGGGCCAGTTGTGCAGGGGGACCTTGACAAGTTCTCCGCTTCGTACGACCGGCTGGGTCGTCAAAGTCAGGCTTGTAGGGCTCGGGAAGAGTCTGCTTCTCATGGGATAGCTGACACGAAGGAGCGGATTCTCGCACTTCAAAGGGAGTTGGCCTTCTTAGAGTCAGAGCTGGGGGCTGCTCGTGCGGAACAGGAGTCAATCGATCGGGAGGCCGAGAGGGTTTTCCGATCTTCTGTCAACCTGGAGCGGGCTTTCAAGAAATTCTAGGACAACTGGCATGCTCATGCTCATCTGGAGGACGCGACGGTACTGAGCCAGGAGGCGGAGCGTCGAGCTAAACAGAGGCTTGAGAGGTCGGTTGCCTTGCTGATGGACCGTCTCATGGCGTTATGTGCCCCGGAGCAGTGATCAGCCTTCTGTCTTCTTTTGCTGTCTTTTTTTTTCTTTTTGTCTTTATTTTGTAAGGGATGAGATCCCAAATGATGTAGCACTTTGAATTTTGATTGAATGAGCATGTTTCAACTCATCTTCTCTTTCTTGTACTTGTGGTGTTCGTGGATTTGGACCTGCTGGAGGATTATTTGTGGACCTGTCACCCTGGACGTACCTTAGTTTTAGGTACGAGTAATAAGTTTTGGAGAGGAATACCTAAAACAACTTTACGATAAGACAGCTATAGAAGTTTTTGGTATTCAAGAAAACGCCAAGGAGCAACTGGGCTCTCAGGCATGATAGGGAAGGGATGGGCGTGTACTGGAGATCCAGTACAGCATCTGTGGTCGACTGAGGACATTTGTGGTCAACAGAGGACATTTGTGGTCAACAGAGGACGTTTGTGGTCAACAGAGGACATTTGTGGTCAACAGAGGACATTTGTGGTCAACATAGGACATTTGTGGACCTATTATCCTTGTCGTACTCCGGTTGTGGGTACAGATAATAGGTTGAAAGGGAACCGACATAATTACTCAGAGGTAATGGGGACATGGCAAGCATGAAGGTTTCTTCGACGGAGCCTTCCCACTCAGAGGTAATGAGGATATGGAAGGAGTAGGCTCAATGAAGAGGGGGTACATAGAATGACTCAGAGGTAGGAGGACGTGGAAGTTCTATGCGAGGGGGCAGTTTGTTTTTGGTGGAAGTGAAAACGACTCAGAGGTAATGAGGACATGGCCGTTTCGGAAATTTGTGGATCGATTACCCTTTTTGTGCACTGGGAGTGCGGGTGGTGGATTATGAGGGAGGATCGCTTCCAAAAAGAAAGTTCAGAGGTATGATCATACATGACTTGCTATCTGAAAGAGTGACCGGAATGTGAGTTCAGAGGCACCAGCAGGTACATAACTCGATAATTTGGAACATTATGAAAGCGTGAGTTCAGCGGTACCAGCGGGTACATGACTCAGTAATCCGAAGTACATGTGGGTATGAGTTCAGCGGTTCCAGCGGGTATATGACTCGATAATCTGAAGGGAATGTGGTAGGAGGACGTGAGTTCAGCAGTACGAGAGGGCACATGACTCAACAATCTGGAATTTTGTGGATATGAGTTCAGCGGGACCGGTGAGTACATGACTCAAAAATCTGAAATATTGCGGATGTGAATTCAGCGGTACCAACGGGTACATGACTCGATAATCTGAAATATTACGGATGTGAGTTCAGCGGTACCAACGGGTACATGACTCGATGATCTGGAGAGAATGTCGTTTAGACATAATATTTCTTCAGGAACTTGCCGTTGACGGGCAACATGAGCAAGTCTCCGTTTAATTTTGCGAGGCGGTAAGCACCGTTGGAGAATACTGCCTCAATGATAAATGGGCCTTCCCACTTTCGCTGGAATTTGCCAGCGGTCCTGTGAGTTATGACCATCGGCCTCCGGACTGCCAAAACGAGATCGCCCAATCGGAATGTTCTGATTTTGACCTTCTTGTTGAAGGCTCCAGAGATGCGTGCTTGGTATAGTTCGATTCGTTGCTGAGCCAAGAGGCGCTTCTCATCCAAGGCCTCCAACTCATATAGCCGACGACGGTGGTTTTCGTCCGTTGTTAACTGATGCGTGAGGGCGACGCGGAGTGAGGGGATCTGAGTCTCTAATGGGAGGACTGCCTCACTTCCGTACACCAGGGAAAATGGTGTATTTCCGGTGGCTGTTCGGACTGTGGTGTGATACGCCCATAAGCATTCGCCAAGCTTCTCGTTCCAGTCGCGTTTGTTGGATGATACGAACTTCTTGAGCAGCTTGATGATTGTTTTGTTGAATGCTTCGGCCAACCCGTTTACTGCCGGATTGTATGGCGTTGAAGCAATGTTCTGAATGCGGTGCTTATCACAGAACCGGTAGAAGGCGTGACTTGCAAACTGCGGACCATTGTCGTGTATGATCCTTCGTGGCAGTCCAAAGCGATATATGACATGATGCTTTAGGAAACTGATCACGTTTGACGTCTTTACTTCTGCAAGCGGGACAGCTTCCGCCCATTTGGAGAAATAAACTGTAATGGCTAGTATGAACCGGTATCCTCGGAAGGAAGACAGAGCAATTGGACCGATGATATCCATTCCCCATGCTTCAAATGGCCAGGACGCCATTGTCGGATGTAGAAATTCTGATGGTTGGTGAATGAAGTCTGCGTGGACTTGGCAAGCTTTACATTTACTGGCATAGTCTATCGCATCGGCTACCATCGTGGGCCAGTAGTAGCCCATTCGGTGAAGGCGGTCTTGCAATTTTGGGCCAGACTGATGGGCCCCACAGACACCGTCATATGCTTCCCGCACAGCTTCTTTGGCTTCTGCGTTTGACAAGCACCGGAGCAACAACCCATCGTAGGATCGTCGATACAGTATTTTCATCTCTGTATCGTAGAAGAATCTGAGAGAACGTCGTCTGATGGAGGTGGCTTCTTTTGGATTCTCTGGGAGGATGTCGTAGATGACGAAGTCGATGAACGGCTGTCTCCAGTCTGGTGCTTCGTCGACCATCTGGGTGGAATAGCTTGCCACGAATTGAACATTGTTCTTGGGGCAGACCAGTTCGTGGCCTATCACGTCAACCGAATGATGAGCGTGGTTCGGCACTGCTAAGGAAGCGGCCAGGCCTGCTAGGGCATCGGCTTCAATATTTTAGAGTCTGGGGACGTGCTCGATGAAGAATCCCTCGAATGATGAGATGATGTTGATCGCTATTTGGTGATAGGGGATCATGTCTTCATGGCGGACTTCGTATGATCCCCGAATCTGATTGACGATTAATTGTGAATCGTCGTATGCTTCAAGATATTCTACCCCCAGCTCTTTTGCAAGTTGGAGACCGATGACTAACGCATTGTACTCGGCCACATTGTTAGAGTAGGGTTCCGTGAGAGAGTAAGCGCGATTGATCACCAGCCCTGTAGGGGAAATCAATACCACACCGACTCCAACGACGATGTTGCCCTTGGGTCCTGTTCTTGAAGCGCTATCGAAGAACATTCGCCATATATCATCGTGAGAAGTTACATGTGAGTCAGCGACCTCATCTGGTATTTCTTCGTATATCTTGGACGTCTCCGAGCCTGGATGGGCTGCTAAAAAGTCTGCCAGGGCTTGACCTTTAACAGCCTTTTGTGGAACAAAGACCATATGATAAGGGGACAACAATATCGCCCTTGTAGCGAGGCGTGAACTGAGTGCCCCTGGTTTAGTCATGAGGACTCTGAGAGGGTTGACTCGTGAGATCACATGTATGGTTTGCCCTGTGACATAATGCCGCGTCTTCTGAATAGCGAACACCAAGGCGAGGCATTCCTTCTCTACCGCAGTGTATCGGTGCTCCGGTCCAACCATCATTCGGCTGAGGAAGTATATGGCTTGTTCGTGACCCGCATCGTTGTTTTGTGCCAATAGGGCACCAAGGGAGTGTTCCATTGCTCGTACGTAGAGCAGGAATGGTTTTCCAGCAACCGGGGCCACCAAGACTGGAGGATTTGACAAATATTCTTTGATGCTGTCGAAGGCACGCTGACATTCCTCGTCCCATACGAATGAGACTCCTTTCTTCATGAGGTGCATGAACGGTCGGCATCGCCCGGAGAGGTTAGAAATGAACCTCCTGATGTAAGCTAGCCTCCCTTGGAGGCCTCTGAGTTCGCGGAGATTTCTCGGGGGACCCATCTCCATGATTGCCTTCGTTTTCTCGGGGTCTACATGAATGCCCTGAGCGGTGATAATGAATCCCAAGAACTTTCCGCTGGATACGCCCAAGAAAGATTTCGTAGGGTTTATTTTCAGATAGTGGGCTCGCATCAGGTCGAATACGTCCTCAGGTCCTGCAAATGATCTCCCTTACAGCGACTCTTGACGGCGATGTCATCGACATAGCATTCCACCGTCTTGCGCAGGTGTTCTCTGAAGATGATACTCATGGCTAGTTGATACGTGGTGCCAGTATTCTTTAAACCGAAAGGCATGACTGTGTAACAGTATGTGCCAATTGGTGTTCGGAATGATGTGTGCTTTTCGTCGTTAGGAGACATCTTGATTTGGTTGTACCCCGAGAATCCATCCATGAACGACATACGTTCGAAGCCGCATGTGTTGTCAATCATGATATCTGTGATAGGGAGGGGGAATTCGTCTTTCGGGCATGCCTCATTCAGATTGCGGAATTCGATGCAGATTTAGATTTTTCCATTCTTCTTGAGGACCGAAACTATGTTGGCGACCCAGTCAGGATGTTGCTCCTCACGAATAAAGCCGCTGGCTATTAGTTTGTTGACTTCGGCTTCGATCGCATCCATGACACCTGGGCGGAAGCATCGTTGTTGCTGTTTGACTGGCTTTGCATCTGGCCGTATGTTGAGCTTGTGAAAAGCAATATCAGGGTCTAACCCTGGCATGTCTTCATAACTCCATGCGAACACATCAATATATTCTCTGATAAGTTCCAGCAGCGATTCTCGCTCTTCGTCTGTTAAGCTTTTACTGACAAAGATTGGCTTTGGAGAGGATTCGCTGCCGAGGTCGACCTGCATAACCTTATCTTCGGTAGGAGGTTCTCTCTGCTCGAACCGCTTTTCCCATTGTGCATCCAGCTGTTGGGCCCACGGCTCTAGTTCGAGGATTTCAGGAATGTCTTCGTCTTCTTCATAAGCGTCAGCGAATCCCATATTGGCTGACAGGACCTGTCTGAATATGTCTCCAATGCTGGTGTTTGAGTCGGAGGTTGGTGATCCGGTTGAATGTGACTTCCAGTCACACTCTTCATCCGAACTCTCAGGTGTCGTCGTGGGAGTTACATACCCTAGTCCACATCAAGTTTTGCTATAGTAGTCCCGTGGCTTGCCAGCAGGGACTGGAAGTTTTAAAGGTAGTCGCCGTCCGGTACCGTAGTTCAAGCCTGGTGTAGTCTCCAGATCATATCCCTGTTTTTGCATGAGATATTTGGCCTGGGGACTACAAAGATACAGAGGCAGTCTCCCGGTGTCTGACCCAAGATCGACTTTTTTTATGGTGAAGGGACGCGGATCGTCTTTTCGGCCGAAGATGATTGGGTGATCCCCTCCCTCGATTATGCGATAAGCGTCTTCTGCTGGAATAAGCTGGATTATGGTGTGCACATTTGTCACCTGTGTGTGTAGGTGGGTGCCTATACCATATTCCATAGCGTACATTGTACAAAGCTTATTAAGCTCGATGTAGTTCAAAGATAGCCCTTTATTGATGAAATAAGGTATCTTTTCTAGGAGGATTACATCATCTGCAGAAGGAATATCAGTGTGGGCAGCCACATACTTGGCTAGCTCCGGTTCCTCTTCGGCTACCCCCTGCATAAATGAAGACTGAGAGGACGACCTGGTCAACTTGATCTTCAGAGGTTCAATTGGTGGAGCAGAACGTGGAGTTGTCGGCAGACTAGCAACCCCCAGCTTGGACTCGATGCTGGGTGGGGAGTGGTTTGTTCGCTAGAAGTTCTCAGGCCTTGCATCAGGGTGATGACTCTTCTTGGGAAGACGTATCGTCATTGGCTTGTCCGAGGGATTGAGCTTCTCCTTTTGCGGCTAACCGATTTTTGGCAGCCTGATTGTTAGTGGCCCCGTTGTAGGTCTCGGCACTTGGCCCAACCTCGGCAGTCAGATTATCATATGTTCTTCTTGTGCCGAGAGACTGATCGCGTCCTTACGTAAAGTGGCCGTATGGGGTGCGGACTTGCCTGGCTTGCGAGCCTGGAGGTGGATCGTCAGCAGTTCTTCTGATCCTGTGGCTGTCTCGGTACGAGCTCGTACATCTTCTTGACTAAGGTGTCTCTTTGATTTTTCGTACAGGCAGGAGTCTGAGTAGTAATATTTGACTCCTTTGAAGGGATCGATATCAACAAATTCCGTCCTCACGAAGCCGTATTTGTCAACATATTTGAAGTACTGGTGCAGCGTGGAAGGCACGATCATATAATCGTGTATCCACGGACGCCCCAAGAGGATGTTGTAAGAAGTGTCAGCATCTATGACGTAGCAGGTGACTTCTGATTGGAGATCGCCAATCTGACACTTCAGGCGAATCTTCCCAATTGGGTAGCTCCTGCCCGAATTGAAACCGCTGATGGCGGTGCTTGTAGGCGTCAGGCGATGCATCGGAATGTGAAGATGATGTAGCAGACCCTTCGGAATGATGCTTATGGACGACCCAGGATCAATATGCATCCGGTCCACTTTTATGTCGCCGATGTATCCGGTGTAGTATAACGGGCAATCGTGCAGGTTGGTTTTGATGAGCATGTCCTGCGGAGAAAAGACGATATTGGGCATCGCTCCCGTACACGCACTATCTTGGAGATCTGCAGGCTGATTATCTCCCGTGAGGTTGACCTGAGCCAAGTATGCGTAGGCATTTTGGAGTGCGTCGCTCAAGGCTGCATGGACATCCTTCGAGAGCCTCAGAAGTTCATATAAGGACAATTTGGCCGGTGTATTGGCCAATTGCGCTAGTATATCGAAGTTGTAGGGCCTCTCCAGCCCCTGAGGTGTCTCTTTCCGGAGGGATTTGTCGAAGCGAGTCTCCTTCGGCCTAGGCTTGTCGGTTGTCGGAGGCTGAGGGGGCCCTGGAGCGTCAGTGGTAGCTGGAGGATGATCATCAGTCGAGTTCTCAGCCACAGGTTGGGATTGTGCTCCAGATCGAGTAACGACGGCCGTGACTTCTTCCACATCTGTCGAGATGGTACGACAGGATCTGACTTTTCCACTTCTCTTCTTATGGATGGGAGGCGGCGTGGACTGAGTCACCTCGTGGATCAGGTCCGGATGGACCCACATGATTTCTCCTCGTGATGTGGTGAGGGGTAATAGACCAACAGCTTGATCACGAGCAGACGGAAGATTAGCAATTTCTATTGTCGCCAGAGGGATGGGTATGACACCGTCTTGAGTCTCCGTTGGAGGGAAGCTGCTGAATTGTACGGACACCATGTTGGCTGCTACGGTTACCTCCTCGAAATCGATGGCCAGAGCGTTCGAATCGATGAGGTTTTGGATGTATCATTTCAGTTGGTAGCAGTCGTGTGTAGCATGGTGGACGTAGAGGTGGTAATGGCAGAACTTTGGATTCTCCAGATCTGTCGGCCGAGGCTCCCGTCTCGGTGGAGGAAGCTGAATTCTGTCTCCTTGTATGAGCATGTCCAAGATAGGCTTGACGTGGCCGTCTTCGAAAGAATAAGTGAATTGAGGCCATTGTTTGTCTGCTGGTTGTGACTCAGGCTTCTGGGCTGTATCGGCCACCATGGCCTGCTTGCCTCTGTTGTCCCGATTGTTGGAGGGGCTACTTCTATTGTCGTTGTTGGTGTTGGGACGCTTGCCCTTGTTCTCTCCCTCCGAAATGTGTAACCCCAGTTGGCGAGCCTTTCTCAACCGTTCTTCGGCACTTGTGGCACTGATGATAAATGCCTTCCAGTCCTTGAATTGACTTTCGCCCATCCAGAGACTAATTGTTGGGAGCAATCTCTTTTGGCAAATTTCAATCAAGGAAGAATCCGGATTACCAGATGGTAGCTTCATTGCGGTTTGACAAAACTGCTCATTATAATTCCTCGTCAGCACTTTCTCTCCTTGGACGACGTCCATGAGGGTAGACATCGTGACGTCCTGTCCTACCTCGTAGAATCTCTCCAAGAACAAGCGCTTGAAGCCAGCAAAGGAGTGGATGCAGTTGTCTGGCAGGTTACGGTACCAGTCGAAGACGACTCCTTCCAATGCCCCAATGAATAATCGTGTGAGGATAGCGTCATCATGGGGCAGATGGTCGGTGGTGACCTCAAAGTAAGTGATATACCGACTTGCTGAGGTCTTACCATCATATGGGTTGATATTGAACGGCTTATATCTTGGTGGGAATGGAACATCCCTCCATTCAGCAGGATATGGTTGCCGTATTCTGAGATCTTGAGAGTTTTCTCGAGCGTGGAACATGGCTCGGAGCTCCTGAACCTCTCTTCTTACTTCTCGGGCCTCAACTGTCGCGGTAGGGGCCGTTATTTCGGGATGATTATTGCCCGGGTTCGGTATCGCTGAATTTAAATCTATATTGATTACGGGACCCGCGCTTGTTTGGCCAGGTGTCACTCCCTGCAGAGTAGGAACAGCCGCTTTGATCTCGTCTACAGACTTGACCAAGGCGTGCAGTATGGCCTCCAAAGTGTCAATGCGTTGGCGATCACTGGAACTACCTTGATTGTTGTCCGTCATGAACACCGTCCTTACATGAGGAGTGATGGAAGGAACGGTGGAGGATGTGCCCTCCGAGTCATACCCATGCACCGAGAAGTCATCGGGGTAGGTGGGAATGTTCTCTTCGGGTTCGGACTCGGAGGGAACAGTACCACCAGCCTCAGAGCTTGCATCGTCTTGAGAGTCATGGATGTCCTCGGGGACATCAGCGTCTGTTGTACCTGATGGAAGAGTTGTTTGCCCGGGCTCGTCTCCTTGAAACATCGGATTGTTGTGGATGTTCGGAGGAGTGCTACCCCCAGTTCCCACGACCCCCAGCGATGTGGATGATGAATCTCCCATTGCAGTAGATTTTGTCTTTGAACGGGTGTGTTGGAATACTCCGGTAGAGGACAACCGTTTAGATGACAGTTTCTTAGCTGTAGTGGTTGATATCTGGGGCTGGAGATGCTTGTCTTCTTCCCTCTCCCCTCGGCGAGGACTTTTTGAGTGGAATTGCAGGAGACAACAGGAGGTGCCTCGTCCTCTGAGCTCGGATGCTGTAGTCTTTGGAAGACTGACGGCCGCTCTTCCGTCACAGCCGCGTTGTTGCAACAGCAGTTGACGATGATTTGGGTGCAGTGACGTCCAAGCGAGGACTCTTTGCACACCGAAGTCCCTTCTCTTTCCTTGCGCTTGTGGAGGGTCGCCTCACGTTGGTCAGAGGAACCACTTTGTCCTTTTGCCACCGGAGGCTGGACTCGAGCGGTTCTATACAGCTTCCCATCAGAGGCCCGCGTGATAGTCAATAGGACGCCCTGATAGTCAGAGGTTGGGGCAGCTGACTGGGCTTGATGAGCCCACGCTGCCCTAGACTTCTTCTTTTTAGCACTTGCGGGTGCGTAATAGGAAGAGTCTAAGTTGAATACCACAGAGTCTGGCTTATCATCCATAGAGCCATCAGGGTCAGGACCGTATGAGAGACGGTCGAAGACTGATCGAGAGGAGCGTGGAACGGACGCTATGCGGCTGGGATTGGAAACCGTGCAGGCTA
The DNA here is from genome assembly GCA_029216955.1 of Iris pallida. Classification (NCBI taxonomy): domain Eukaryota; kingdom Viridiplantae; phylum Streptophyta; class Magnoliopsida; order Asparagales; family Iridaceae; genus Iris; species Iris pallida. Next base: position 20,205,266 of record JANAVB010034417.1, read on the forward strand.
TCTGCATGCGGTTGTCTTCTGCTGTCGGATGAGTTGTTCTTGTGCGACTGGGAGTCACGACCGTGCAGGCTGGCCGCATGCGGTTGGCAACTGTGGCCGTATGGGTTTTCTGCAAGCGATTGACTTCAGTGACCGCATGAGTCTCATCCATGCGGTCGGCAACTGTAGCCGCATAAACTATGCGGCTGACAGATGTGGCCGTATGAGTTTTCTTCATGCGGCTGGCGGATGCAGCCGTATGAGCTTTCTCCCTGCGGCTAATACCCTTATGTGGCTCGGATCGCATAGAGTTTCTCTCTGCCCCTGCAAGTCCAGCATCATAGTGTTTTCTTCAGCCGGACTTGGGGACAGCAGAGTTGTCTACAGTCTGAAGTGGGGCCGCAGAAGAGTCCTTCTCGCCGTCTTGAGCAACAGAGGGTATCCTATCGAGGGCTTGGGGAGGAGCAAATGATTTTGGCCGCACTCTTTGCGAGCCCTCGTCGTGCGGGTGCGCTTCTAGACCGGGCCAGCGCTTCCTTCGGAGAGCATCTCTTCAAACGCCTGTTGGTCGAAGCGGACGACCATCTTTTGTTGCGTGGAGCCAAGTTTGGCTGCATCCGACTGCGTCACCAACTCCTCAGCCGTGGAGAAGTTTGTCCCCAGCAGAGTCGCCATCGTGTTTGCCATGAAATATAAAAGAGCAGAACAATTATCGGAGGACTGGACTTTTACTTCACGTTACAAACTCGCTTGTACAAAGAAAGCCTAGGGACGAAAACCTAGGTACAGCAGTCTAAGTACAATTGTTTATTTTTGATTCTGGGGGGTGACGGTAGAGGCTCGGAAAAGCGACGGCAGCTCTGCCTTACTCCTTGGACGATCGGATGTAGCCTTGGCTCCTGTGAAGAGATGCTTGGCATTGACGAAGAAATGCCCTTCTTGTTCTCCTCGTGTTGCTCTTCTGGCTTCTCTCTCTCTCTCTGTATATTTTCTCTCTGATTATTAGGGGGAAGCTCTCTGTGTCTCCTCGCAAGGGAATGGCACCTTGCTATTTATAAGAGTGGGGGCATCATTAGGGTTTGGATAATTGCCCATTCTTAAAGTGGCGGCGGCCTGATGATTAATCAATCTGGACCATTGGTCTTAAGCGTGAAGGATCTTGGCCATTAATGAGGATAGTATTGAATCCTGTGAATGATTAATGCTGATTGCTTTAAATCTTCATGATTGGTTGTGTCAAGCTTGGATCTCTCACCACGTGTCCCATTGGCTTGATCATGAATGATATGACCTGATCTCATTAATTATGAGGATAACGTTAAATATGGTTATTGGGATCTGGTAAATCTCTAATTGATTTAATACCACGCATCCCATAATCACCCTGCTACCAGCTGTCAAGTCATGGGGGCAATTGATTCTCTGCCACGTGTCTTAATGGCGGACCCTGCCAGAGCCGCATGATATCCATGAACCGCATAAGACAACATCTCAGCAAGCCGCATAGGTATAGTACTTGCGAGCCGCATGGGATGGTTTCGTGGTGAGCCGCAGGAGGATGATTTCTACCAGCCGCATGAAGCTGTTCTTCGATTGAGCCGCATGGGAGTCTGCCATGTGGCAATCTCGGATCGTATCAGAGATTTTCTTCTGTTCCCGAAGTGTCTGTCATTATGACAGGACCATCATGGCACTTTATGTCAGAGCCGTCAGCTGTCAAATCATGGCAGAGCATTAAATAAGGCCATTACTCGATGGCCAGCTGTGCGAAGGGATCCCATTGGGACACGTGGTGTTGATCGAGCCGCATATCTCCGTTGGTCATTTGTGAGCCGCATGTACTTCCGAGCCGCATGAGGCTGGGAGTCTCTTTGAACCGCATGGGACTGTCCCTATGTAATCCGTATGGATTCTCCTGCCCTGAGCCGCATGAGACTGAGAGTCTCTCTGAACCGTATGGGACTGACCTGTATGAGCCGCATGGGGTTCTCCTGCTCCGAGCCGCATAGACCATTATTCTGATATTTTCCATGCTTCTACAAGCACTACGATGCTGGACTTGCAAGGGCAAAGAGTGATTCTATGTTCTCCAGAAAGAAGCCGAACAAAGGCACTAACTGCAAGACGAAGACTCATGCGACCGAGATTGCCAGCCGCATGAATGATGTCCATGCGGCCGAAGCTGCCAGCCAAATGCATAACACTCATGCGGCAAGGATTTCCAGTCGCATGGAGAAGACCTATGCGGCTGAGACTTCCAGCAGCATGAAGAAAGCCCATGCGGCTACGATTGCCAGTCGTATGAAGACTGTTGATTCCAGCCGCATGCCACCTGCTCCACGCGGCTCAGTCTTCGACCGCCTCTCCTATGGTCCTGACCTCTCGTGCTCCCGAGAAAACATGTCTGACTCTGTCCAGCTGTCATGCCCCAGAACCAGAATACTGGAGAGCGGGGGCAGACATAGCCAGCTACGTATATTGAAATAGAATACATCTCAACTATACGGTCACGGCTGTCTAGATATGAGGGTTTACTACAAGCCAGCAGTCTCTTAAGGTCAAGCCTATTGTCTCAATCTCAAGCAATTAACAGAGTTACAAGATATTAGAGCATCAAATATATATATAAGGCGTCCCAAATATTACATATTGGATAATCATGAAGCTAGTCGTACAAAATGATAAGACTAGTAAGAGTTCAGTTATACATGATCAATCCTAGGATTTGTTAATCATGTTTTACAGCCCGTAGGCAGACAGTAAGTAAATGTGCATCGAGCTAACAGGTGCTCGTCGGCTAAACGTCTCAAAAGAATAAATTTACATATAAGTGGGTGAAACAAAAAGGGAGAACCCACTCGTAGCCCGGGTTCCTTCTAGTCGCCACCATCGGGCTGGAGGTTCGGTAGATCCTCGAGAGCTGCTCCGAAATCTGGCCACACAAAACCAGCTGGGTCAAACCCCAGAAAGAGCAAGTGCCACAAAGGAGGCCACAAATAAGAACAAAAGCCAGCATATCAGAACATAAGAATAAAAGAAGTACAAGTAGTAAAGTACACAGGGCGATAAACGACTAGGGACGTGGAACCATTCCGGGAGCCAGGTTACAATCCTTAAACCAGACAAGGACCGGGGTTGTAACCCTTCGCCTGAATAGCTCACTGTCTCTACTCATTTATCGTTAAGATAAGTAAAACAAACATGCTTAGGAGATAGCAGGTACTGGAGCTAGACAAGACTTAGACAAGGCTGGACACCATCCATTCGCAATCGGCCAAACAAATACTATGGCTTACTACTTTAACTAACTAGGGTTATCACAAACCTAATTACTAACAAGATGCAAGTAAGAATTTCCAGTCCCAAGCCCTGCAGACCATCCAGTTATCCTTCCGCGGGTTGAGAGTATAGGTGGGTACATTGCCCGGGAGACAATGTACCCTTAGGTGACTTAGAGGGTGCAACACTTGACATTGTGCTGGAAATGTGCTCTACTCGTCAGCAAGCTACAAGTCCATTAAAGCGCCCAGATAACGAGATTGCCTGTGACTGGGAATTCTCCATGTTCTAGTTTGATCTAATCATTAGCCTAATCCAATTTAGCGTGAGTTCCTGGCCGTGGTACCCAGGAAGTCACGTCCTAGACATGATACGAGACAAGACAAGGGGATTGTATAAGCAAGCAAGCAGGAACACCCACGGTGTCAAGTTGATTATACGAGTCAAGTTACAAGTTACAAGTCAAGTCAAGTCAGGAGTGCGCCGCCACGGGCCACTATCAAGTTATCAAGATAATTCATGTCAGGGTACTGTCAGGAGTGCGCCACTACGGGTCACTGTCAAGTCAGGTTGGTCATGTCAGGAGTGCACCACTACGGGTCACTGTCGTGTTATGCTAGTTGCTTGTTATACCATGCCGTGTACAATAGTCATTCCAAACATATTAAGTAAAATCAAGTTCATGACAAAAGGCGTAAGGATATAAAATGGACGTAAAATATTTATTAAAATACCAATATATATAGGGCTATAGAAGAGCCAAGCTTAAAGAAATAAACAATTCATCATAGACAAGTGGGTTGTGCAAGGGGGGTCAGGGGTTGGGCTGCGCAGGGTATGTACTGCGCATGGAAGAGCTGCGCAAGAGTTGTCTTTCACAAGGGTTACCTTACGCAAGGGTAGACTGCGCAGGGGTTACCTTGTGCAAGGGTGGATTGCGCAGAGGTGGATTGCGCAAGGGTGGATTGTGCAGAGGTCGGCTTGCGCATGGCTGGCTTGCGCATGGATGGCTTACACCAGCGCAATCCAGCGCAGCGCAAAGCACTGGCTGAGGTCATACGCAATCGGCCCTGCGCTAAAGAGCGCAGGCCGGGGGTGCGCAACCGGCCATGCGCTAAAGAGCGCAAGGCAGAGGGATGTTCTTCCTGGCCGAGAGCAGGTCCAAGAACACCAAGAACTTCAATTCTTCATAACTTTGTCAAATCAAAACCAAATCTAGATTTTCAAAGTTCTAACTTGAGTAAAATCGAATTCTCTTCCACATGGAAGCATCAAAACATGCAAAAATTGAAGTTTAATAGATCAAAACCAAGGATTTTTGAAAATGGTTAAAACCTAGATCTAGAAGAATGAAAGCTCCAAATCACAAAATGTCAAGTTCTAAAGTTGTTCTCCATGGCCTAATCTAGTTAATGGACAAATAAAAAGTGGTGCTTATTTGATGGCAAGGTGCACTTGCCTATGGGTTGGGGAGTTGTGTGGAAGAAGGAAGAAGAAGAAGTTAAAAGAAATTAATGAAGTTATGGAGGAGAGAGAAAAAGTTGGTGGGTTTTAATGAGGGTGGTTGTGATGGAATGGAGGTGGAGAATAGGCTAAGGTGTTCCACTCATGATGAACCAAACCAAATCAAACCAACTCCACAAAATAAAACCAAGCCATGGTCCAAAACCCATTTACGAGAACCCGAATCCACAAGTCGAGAAAATAAAATACGTGCCAAAAAATTAAATTACGAGTACAAATACTTAATACAGGAAATGGGGGTGACAACTCTACCCACCTTCAAAGAATTTTGTCCTCGGAATTTAATCAAGGAGCTAGAGATTGCCACGACAAGCTATACTAAGCACAGACAAGCTACACTAAGCAGTTCAATCATACAATCATACAATGCAAGCAAGGAAGAGAAAGCGTAAGGCACAAGGAAGACATTATACCTTACGAGTCAAACAGGTAGGGATATCGCGATCGGATGTCGTCCTCACGCTCCCACGTTGACTCACCTAGAGAGTGATGACCCCAAGCAACACGGACTAAGTTAATAGTCTTGTTCTTGAGCGTCTTTTCTCTCCGGTCTAATATAGACACGGGCCTCTCCTCATACGAAAGGTTGGTACCAACAACCAATTCCGAATGATCTAGGATATGGCTCGGGTCCGGGATGTACCGTCTTAATTGGGATACATGGAATACATCATGTACCTCACTTAGCGACGGCGGAAGAGCGAGACGATAGAACACATTGCCTACTCGCTCCAGAATATCGAACGGCCCTATATACCTAGGACTAAGCTTTCCCCGTACGCCAAAACAAATGACGCCGCGGGTAGGCGAGATCCTAAGGAATACATGGTCGCCGACGACAAATTCTAAGGGACGCCGATGAGCATCGGCCCAATGGCGCTGGCGATCCTGAGCAACTCGGAGGTGATCTCTGACTTTCCTGACCACTTCAACCGTCTGAGAAATCAGTTCTGGACCGAGCATCTGCCTCTCTCCGACATCGTCCCATGCTAACGGGGATCTATACTTCCTACCATACAGAGCCTCGAAGGGTGCCATCTGGATACTGGCCTGAAAACTATTGTTGTACGAGAATTCCACCAGGTGCAGGTGATCCTCCCACGAACCACCGAAGTCAAGGGTACACGACCGCAACATATCTTCGAGAGTTTGTATAGTACGCTCTGACTGTCCATCTGTCTGTGGATGATACGTTGAGCTGAACTTGAGATGAGTCCCCAAACTTTGATGAAGACTGCGCCAGAAGTACGATGTGAATCTCGTATCCCTGTCTGATACTATGCTGACTAGCACTCCGTGAAGTCTGACGATCTGCCTGAGATACATCTCTGCTAGCTGTACCGTCGACTGTCCAACTCTAAATGGAAGAAAGTGTGCCACCTTGGTAAGCCTGTCCATAATGACCCAAATAGCATCTCTGCCTGTCGGAGATCTGGGTAGCCCAGCCACGAAATCCATGGTAAGTTGCTCCCATTTCCATTCTGGGATCGACAAGGGTTGAAGAAGTCCAGCTGGCCTCTGATGTTCAGCCTTGACCTGTTGGCAAACCAAACATCGAGAGACATACCGGGCTATCTCTCTCTTCATACCATTCCACCAAAAGTGTTAACGAATATCTCAGTACATCTTCGTGCTGCCTGGATGGATGGAATACTGCGAACTGTGAGCCTCTGCCATGACTTCCTGTCTGATATCTCCACTGGGTACATAAAGACGCGTGCCGTGTCGAAGTGTACCATCCTCATGAATACATAACTCTGGCCTTCTCCCTGCCTCGCACTCTGCTCTGAGCCTCTGAATCTTGGAATCTGTTAACTGTACGGTCCGGATCCTTCTAACTATGGTGGACTGAATCTGTAGGCTGGCCATCAAGGCCACATTGGAAGGGAGGACAACTTCTATACCCATCTTCTGAAGATCCGACAATAACTCTGGTTGCGCCATTAGAAAATAAACTCAGGCTCTCCGGCTCAACGCATCTGCTACAACGTTGGCCTTCCCTGGATGATACTGCAAATCCACATCGTAGTCCACCAGTAGCTCGAGCCATCTTCTCTGCCGCATATTAAGATCCTTCTGGGTGAAAACATACTTCAGGCTCTTATGATCAGTAAATATCTCCACTCTGTCTCCGTACAAGTAGTGCCTCCACAACTTAAGTGCAAATACTACTGCTGCTAGCTCCAAGTCGTAGGTCAGGTAATTCTTCTCATGATCACGGAGTTGACGTGATGCATAAGCAATTACCTTCCCATGCTGCATCAAAACACATTCCAATCCTCTGCCTGAAGCGTCGCAATAAACTGTGAATCCTCCGGTCCCATCTGGAAGGGTGAGAATGGGAGCCGTTATCAAATCTCGCTTCAACTTCTCAAATGATTCCTGGCATTCTGCTGTCCAAACGAATGACACATCCTTGCGGGTCAACTGGGTCATCGGCGCTGAAATCCTTGCAAAATCAGAGACGAACCGCCGGTAGTAGCCGGCCAATCCAAGAAAGCTGCGAACTTCTGCCACTGAGCTGGGTACTGGCCATGCCTCAATAGCCACAATCTTCTGGGGATCCACTTCCACTCCTCCTCTGGTAATGATGTGACCTAAGTAAGAAATGAGATCGAGCCAGAACTCGCATTTACTGAACTTGGCGTACAACTGGTGCTCTCTGAGAATCTGGAGGACAATTCTGAGATGCTGCTCGTGCTCTGCTTCACTCTTGCTGTAGACCAGGATGTCATCAAGGAACACTATCACAAACTGATCCAAGTAAGGCATGAAAATATGGTTCATGAGGTCCATGAACACTGCTGGCGCATTGGTCGCTCCAAAGGGCATAACTAGAAACTCCCAATGCCCGTACCTAGATCTGAACGCCGTCTTCGGGATGTCCTGCTCTCTAACTCTGATCTGGTGGTATCCTGACCGCAAGTCTATCTTCGAGAAAACTGAAGCCCCCTTGAGTTGATCAAACAAGTCATCTATCCTCGGAAGAGGGTATCTGTTCTTGATTGTCACTTAGTTCATGGTACGATAATCAACACATAGCCTGGACGTACCATCCTTCTTTTTCATAAGAAGCATCGGGGCTCCCTAAAGTGATCCACTTGCACGAATGAATCCCTTGGTCCTGAGTTCTTCAATCATTTTGTATAAAATCTCCAACTCTGAAGGCGCCATTCTGTAGACTCGCTCTGATACTGGTGCTGTCCCGGGAATCAAGTCGATGGTGAAATCGATCTGCCGCTCTGGTGGCATCCCTGGAAGTTCCTCTGGGAAGACATCTGGAAACTCTTCAACTATCCGGGGCAACTGCACTGCTGCTACTGCCATCCGCAATACTGGGGGAGAAGGTTCCATGGCGCCTTTGGAAAATGAATACTCTGGCTCTCCGGGAATACTAAAGACAACTCTGCCAACATGGCAGTCTATCCTAGCATAATGGTTCCTCAACCAATCCATGTCTAGGACTACATCGTAGTCTGCCATAGGGAACTCTATGAGCCTAGCGGGGAACTCTCTACCGCTAACTACGATCCGACACGAGGAAAACACCCGATCTACTCCCACAAGACCATTACCAGTAAGTATATTGAGCCTCACTGATAATGACTCGGGCTCCAATCCTATCCGTGTCGTGAATCGTGCAGACATGAATGAATGCGATACACCAGAATCAAATAATACAGATGCTGGAAAGGTGTTGACGAGAATAGTACCTGCCACTACCTCACCTGGTGCAACGTCTTCTTCCATGATCATCATCATAGCCTGACCTCTAGCTGCGGGTCCTCTCTGCTGGAAACCCCTCTGTCGGTTCTGTACTGGAGCCTGGGTGAACTGCTGCTGGTTCTGCAGCTGAAAGGCCTGGGCCTGAGGCAACAATGGCCTCGGGTACTGTTGTTGCTGCTGCTGCTGGACTGGAACTGGGGCTGGTCCTCTCACCGAAGAACTAGAAAGGTTGGATGATGATAGACCTCCCCTATTCGGGTAGGTCCCTATCTGGTGGTCTGCTCCTCCATAAGCCAGGCACAATTCCTGTGCCCTACGACACTCTGCCACTACATGGCCCGGCTTCCCGCAATGCGAACATCCTACCGCGGAAGACTGCTTCTGCTTCTGCTGTTGCGGATACGTCGGGGTTGAATACTGAACCGACGTCACTAAGGCCGCCCGCCTCGGAGTTCCAATGGTCAATCCCCTAGCTGCCGGGGCTGGAGCTGATGATTGGTGCATCTGACTGTGGGACCGCTTCCGGCCTCCGGTCCTGTCCACAATTCTTCGGGAGGTATACTCGTGCCTCCTTACTGCCTTCAACACTACATCGAACGTCTGGTACTCGAACTGCTCCACAGCCAATAATATCTCTAAGTGCAGCCCTTGCTGGAACCGCTGAGCCCTATCGAACTCGGTCGCCACCAAGGTGGGGGCAAACCTACTGAGTCTAGAAAACTCAGATGCATAGCCATCGACCGTCCTGCCTCCTTGCTTCAAGTTGGTGAATCTGGTCTGCAGGTCGTACCGTGCCACCGCATCGAAGTACTTTGTCTGGAACCTCTCTCTGAACGTCGCCCAAGTGACTGGTGCCGCTAACCCCATGGCCTGAGCCGCCCACCAATCGCGAGCCAAGTCTAACAACTGTAGGCGTACCACCGCCACCTTCTCATTCTCAGGTGTCCTAGCTGCTTCTAGAACCACCTCGATATCCTGAAGCCAAGCGTCCGCGGCAATCGCATCTTCACTGCCGTCAAAGAAGGGAGGGTTCAAGCGCTTGAAACTGTTGGCCGCCTGATTCCCTTGGGGACCTCCTCGGTTTAGTGCATCATGAACTTCCTGGTGCAAGGCTTCGCCTCGACGATCTTGGGATGCAAGCAGTTCTCTGATAAGCCCTACCAAAGGTCCCTCATCCTGTCTAGCTGGTTGAACGGGCGGAGCTGCCTGAACTGGAGGTTCTGAGCCTCCGGGAAACATAACTCGGGAGGCTACTCTAGAGTGCTGAGCTTGATCTTCCTGGCGCTGGGGTGCTTGTCGAGCTTCCTCTGGCTGGTTGGCAGGTCCGGGAGTAATGCCGCTGAAGAAGACATAGGGAAATAATAAGGAAGGACCAGGACGGATCAATGATACAAGCAATATGATCAGGTCAAGATTCTCAGGGATTTGAAGATACGAGCAGAGATCAAGGACGAATATTGATTGAGACATCTATTCGGTAAACCCTCACATTTCTTGAATGCCAAGACTTGCATGGGCCACCACTTAAACCATGTCACGCCCCAGAACCAGAATACTGGAGAGCGGAGGCAGACATAGCCAGCTACGTATATTGAAATAGAATACATCTCAACTATACGGTCACGGCTGTCTAGATATGAGGGTTTAATACAAGCCAGCAGTCTCTTAAGGTCAAGCCTATTGTCTCAATCTCAAGCAATTAATAGAGTTACAAGATATTAGAGCATCAAATATATATATATAAGGCGTCCCAAATATTATATATTGGATGATCATGAAGCTAGTCGTACAAAATGATAAGACTAGCAAGAGTTCAGTCATACATGATCAACCCTAGGATTTGTTAATCATGTTTTACAGCCCGTAGGCAGACAGTAAGTAAATGTGCATCGAGCTAACAGGTGCTCGTCCGCTAAAAGTCTCAAAAGAATAAATTTACATATAAGTGGGTGAAACAAAAAGGGAGAACCCACTCGTAGCCCGGGTTCCTTCTAGTCGCCACCATCGGGCTGGAGGTTCGGTAGATCCTCGAGAGCTGCTCCGAAATCTGGCCACACAAAACCAGCTGGGTCAAACCCCAGAAAGAGCAAGTGCCACAAAGGAGGCCACAAATAAGAACAAAAGCCAGCATATCAGAACATAAGAATAAAAGAAGTACAAGTAGTAAAGTACACAGGGCGATAAACGACTAGGGACGTGGAACCATTCCGGGAGCCAGGTTACAATCCTTAAACCAGACAAGGACCGGGGTTGTAACCCTTCGCCTGAATAGCTCACTGTCTCTACTCATTTATCGTTAAGATAAGTAAAACAAACATGCTCAGGAGATAGCAGGTACTGGAGCTAGACAAGACTTAGACAAGGCTGGACACCATCCATTCGCAATCGGCCAAACAAATACTACGGCTTACTACTTTAACTAACTAGGGTTATCACAAACCTAATTACGAACAAGATGCAAGTAAGAATTTCCAGTCCCAAGCCCTGCAGACCATCTAGTTATCCTTCTGCGGGTTGAGAGTATAGGTGGGTACATTGCCCGGGAGATAATGTACCCTTAGGTGACTTAGAGGGTACAACACTTGACAGTGTGCTGGAAATGTGCTCTACTCGTCGGCAAGCTACAAGTCCATTAAAGCGCCCAGATAACGAGATTGCCTGTGACTGGGAATTCTCCATGTTATAGTTTAATCTAATCATTAGCCTAATCCAATTTAGCGCGAGTCCCTGGCCGTGGTACCCAGGAAGTCACGTCCTAGACATGATGTGAGACAAGACAAGTGGATTGTACAAGCAAGCAAGCAGGAACACCCACGGTGTCAAGTTGATTATACGAGTCAAGTTACAAGTTACAAGTCAAGTCAAGTCAGGAGTGCGCCGCCACGGGCCACTATCAAGTTATCAAGATAATTCATGTCAAGGTACTGTCAGGAGGGTGCCACTACGGGTCACTGTCAAGTCAGGTTGGTCATGTCAGGAGTGCACCACTACGGGTCACTATCGTGTTATGCTAGTTCCTTGTCATACCATGCCGTGTACAATAGTCATTCCAAACATATTAAGTAAAATCAAGTTCATGACAAAAGGCATAAGGATATAAAATGGACGTAAAATATTTAATAAAATACCAATATATATAGGGCTATAGAAGAGCCAAGCTTAAAGAAATAAACAATTCATCATAGACAAGTGGGTTGTGCAAGGGGGGTCAGGGGTTGGGCTGCGCAGGGTATGTACTGCGCATGGAAGAGCTGTGCAAGAGTTACCTTGCACAAGGGTTACCTTGTGCAAGGGTAGACTGCGCAGGGGTTACCTTGCGCAAGGATGGATTGCGCAGAGGTGGATTGTGCAAGGGTGGATTGCGCAGAGGTCGGCTTGCGCACGGCTGGCTTGCGCATGGATGGCTTGCGCCAGCGCAATCCAGTGCAGCGCAAAGCACTGGCTGAGGTCATGCGCAATCGGCCCTGCGCTAAAGACCACAGGCCTGGGTTGCGCAACCGGCCATGCGCTAAAGAGCGCAAGGCAGAGGGATGTTCTTCCTGGCCGAGAGCAGGTCCAAGAACACCAAGAACTTCAATTCTTCATAACTTTGTCAAATCAAAACCAAATCTAGATTTTCAAAGTTCTAACTTGAGTAAAATCGAATTCTCTTCCACATGGAAGCATCAAAACATACAAAAATCGAAGTTTAATAGATCAAAACCAAGGATTTTCGAAAATGGTTAAAACCTAGATCTAGAAGAATGAAAGCTCCAAATCATAAAATGTTAAGTTCTAAAGTTGTTCTCCATGGCCTAATCTAGTTAATGGACAAATAAAAAGTGGTGCTTATTTGATGGCAAGGTGCACTTGCCTATGGGTTGGGGAGTTGTGTGGAAGAAGGAAGAAGAAGAAGTTGAAAGAAATTAATAGAGTTATGGAGGAGAGAGAAGAAGTTGGTGGGTTTTAATGAGGGTGGTTGTGATGGAATGGAGGTGGAGAATAGGCTAAGGTGTTCCACTCATGATGAACCAAACCAAATCAAACCAACTCCACAAAATAAAACCAAGCCATGGTCCAAATCCCATTTACGAGAACCCGAATCCACAAGTCGAGAAAATAAAATACGTGCCAAAAAATCAAATTACGAGTACAAATACTTAATACAGTAAATAGGGGCGACACCAGCACCACTTAGACTCTTCCTACTATGTGCCCTCACGCACTAGAATGAAGAAGTCCAAGGCAGCGCGAGCTTGGCAAGCTCAGTCCGCTGTCCCGACCTCTGACCATCCGAGCATTCCATATACTGTTATGCGGGCCTCTGATGGGAAGTTGTACAGAACCACTCGAGTCCAGCCCCCGGCGGCAAACAGACAGAGTTGTTCCCAAAAGTCTCCAAAAATCCAGGAAGCAAACATGGTCGTTCCCGACCCATCTGACTTGCGTGAGGCTATCCTCCACAAGTGCAAGGAAAGAGAAGAGGCTTCAGGGTGTAAAGAGTCCTTCCACGGATGTCACTGCACCCAAGTCATCGTCAACTGCTATTGCAATAACGCGACGGTACGAGAAGATCGGCAGTCCGTCTTCCAAAGACTGTAACAACCATGTTCAGAGGATGAGGCACTTCCTGTCGTCTCCTGCAACTCTGCTCAGAAAATCCTCACCGATGGGAGAGGGAAGAAGATAAACGTTTCCATCCTGAGAATTTCAACCACTATGACTAAGAAACTGTCGTCTAAACGGTTGCCCACCATCGGAGTTTTCCAAGGTACCCGTTCAAAGACGAAATCTGCTACAGTGGGAGATTCATCGTCCACATCACTAGAGGTTGCTGGAACTGGGGGTAGCACTCCTCCGAACCTCTACGACAATCCGATGTTCCAAGAAGACGAGCTGGAGGAAACAACTCTCCCATTAGATGCAGCAAATCTCGACGTCCCCGAGAACGTCCACAATTCCTAAGACGAGGCAAACTCGGAAGCTGGGGGTACTGTTCCTTCTGAGTTCGAACCAGAGGAAGACATTCCCACATACCCCAATGACTTCTCGTTACAGGGGTATGATTCGGAGTGTACGTCATCCACCGTCCCTTCTACTTCTACTCATGTCAGGACGGCATTCATGACAAACGACGAACAAGATGGTCCCAGTGATCGCCAACGCATCGACACTCTGGAGGCCATACTGCGAACTTTGGTCAAATCTATGGACGAGATCAAAGCAACCCTCCCTACTCTACAAGGAGGGACGCCTGGCCAAATAAACTTGGGTCCCGCGGTCAATGCGGACTCAAACTCAGCGACACCAAACCCGGGCAATATTCCTCCTGAAATGTTGGCTCCTACCGCTGCAGACGAAGCCAGGAAGGCAAGAAGAGAGGTCCAGAAGCTCCGAGCCATGTTCCATGCCCGAGAAAACTGCCAAGACCTCAGGATACGACAACCGTATCCCGCTGCGTGGAGAGATGTTCCCTTCCCACCAAAGTATAAACCATTCCACATCAATCCATATGATGGGAAGACCTCCGCAAGTCGGTACATCACTTACTTTTAGGTCACCACCGACCATCTACCCCATGACGATGCCATCCTTATACGATTATTCATCGGGGCATTGGAAGGGGTCGCCTTCGACTGGTACTGTAACCTGCCAGACAACTGCATCCACTCCTTCGCCAGCTTCAAGCGCATGTTCTTGGAGAGATTCTACGAAGTAGGACAGGACATCATAATGTCCACCCTCATGGACGTCGTTCAAGGAGAGAAAGAGCTGACAAGGAACTATATTGAGTGGTTCTGCCAAACCGCCATGAAGTTGCCGTCCGGTAATCCGGATTCCTCTTTAATTGAAATTTGCCAAAAGAGGCTGCTTTCAACAATCAGCCTCTGGATGGGTGAAAGTCAATTTAAAGATGGAAGACGTTTATCATCAGTGCTACTAGCGTCGAGGACAGGTTGAAGAAGGCTCGCCAACTGGGATTGTACATCTCGGAGGGAGAGGACAAGGGCAAGCGTCCTAATACCAACAACAACAACGGGGGTAGCTCCACCAACAATCGGGACAACAAGGGCAAGCAGACTATGGTGGCCGATACAGCCCAGAAACCTGAGTCAAAATCGACAGACAAGTAATGGCCACAAATGACCTATTCCTTCGAAGATGGTCACGTCAAGCCCATCTTGGACATGCTCATACAAGAAGATAGAATTCAGCTCCCTCCACCAAGACGGGAACCTCGACCGGCGGAAATAGAGAGCCCAAAGTACTACCATTACCACCGCTACGTCCACCATGCTACACATGACTGCTACCAACTGACGCAATACATCCAATATCTCATCTATTCAAAGGCTCTGGCCATTGACTTCGAGGAGATAACCGTGGCAGCCAATATGGTGTTTGTACAGTTTGGCATCTTTCCCCCGATAGAGACTCAAGACGGCGTGATACCCATCCCTCGGGCGACAATAGAGATTGCTAATCTTCCACCTCCTCGAGATCAGGCTACTGGTCTAGTACCCCTTACCACATCACGATGAGAAGTCATGTGGGTCAATCCAGACTTGGCACCTGAGGTGACTCAGTCCGCACCGCTCCCCATTGGCAGAAAGAAGGGTGGAAAGGTCAGATCCTGCCGTACAATCTCGGCAGATGTCGAAGAAGCCGCAGCTGTCGTTACTCGGTCTGGTGCTCAATCCTAGCCTACGCCAGATAACTCGGCTGAAGAACATCAGCCGGCCACTCCTGACGGTCCGGGACCTTCTTAACCTCCGACGACCGACAAGCCTAGGCCGAAGGAGACTCGCTTTGACAAATCCCTCCGAAAAGAAGCACCTCATGGGCTGGAAAGGCCCTACAACTTTGACATCTTGGCACAATTGGCCAACACACCGGCCAAATTGTCATTATACGAGCTCCTGAGACTCTCCAAGGATGTTTGCGCGGCTTTGAGCGACGCACTCCAGAACGCCGACGCATATCTAGCTCAGGTCAACCTCACGGGAGAGAGCCCGCCTGCAGATCTCCAAGACAGCACTTGCACAGGAGCGATGCCCAATATTGTCTTCACTCCACAGGATATGTTCATCAAAACCAACCTGCACGATCGACCGTTATATTACACTGGATACATCGGCGACGTAAAGGTGGATCGGATGCACATCCATCCTGGTTCTTCCATAAGCATCATCCCGAAGGGTCTGTTACATTATCTCTGCATTCCTGTGCATCGTCTGACGCCAACAAGCACCGCCATCAGCGATTTCAATTAGGGCAGGAGCTACCCGATTGGAAAGATTTGCTTGAAGTGCCAAATTGGCGATCTTCAGTCAGAAGTGACCTGTTACGTCATAGATGCGGACACTTCCTACAATATCCTCTTGGGGCGTCCTTGTGTACATGATTGCATGATCGTACCTTCCATGCTGTACCAGTGCTTCAAATATGTCGACAAACACGGCTTTGTGAGGACAGAATTTGCCAACATCGATCCCTTCAAAGGGGTCGAATCCTACTACTCAGACTTCTGCTTATACGAAAAGTCGAAGAGGCACCTTGGTGAAGGAGATGTGCAAGCTCATGCCGAGACGGCCACAGGATCAGAAGAACCTCTGATGATCCACCTCCAAGCTCGCAAACCTGGCAAGTCCGTACCCCTTACGGCCGCTCTGCGTAAGGACGCAATCAGCCTCTCGGCACAAGAAGGGCAAATAATAATCCCACTGCCAAGGTCCGACCAAGCACCAAGACCCACAACGGACCCACTGACAATCAGACTGCCTAGAGTCGGCCAGCAACAAAAGGAGAGGCTCAATCCCTCCGACAAGCCAATGACGATAAGTCTTCCCAAGAAGAATCGTCATCCCGATGCAAAGTCGGGGCTTCCAGCGAGCCAACCACTCCCCGCTCAGCATCGAGTACCAAACTGGGGGTCGCTAATCTGCCAACAACTCCACGTTCTGCTCTACCAGCAGAACTTCTGATGATCAAGTTGCCCAAGTCATCCTCTTAATCTTCATTTATACAGGGGGTGGCCGAAGAAGAACCAAAACTGGCCAAGTATATGGCCGCTCACACTGATGTTCCATCCGCAGATGATGTAATCCCGCTAGAAAAGTTACCTTACTTCATCAATAAAGGGCTATCTTTGAACTACACCGAGCTTAATAAGCTTTGTATAATGTATGCTATGGAACACGGTATAGGCGCTCACCTACACACACAAGTGACAAATGTTTACACCGCAAATCAGCTCACTCCCGCGGAAGATGCTTACTATATAATCGAGGGAGGAGACCATCCAATCATCTTCGGCCAGAAGAATGATCTACAGTCCTTCACCATAGAAGAAGTCGACATTGAATCAGACGCCAGGAGACTGCCTCTCTATCTATATAGCCCCCAATCCAAATACCTCATACGAAAATAGGGGTATGATCTGGAAACTATGCCAGGTTTGAAGTACGGTACTGGTCGACGATTACCTTTAAAGTCGCCTGTCCCGGTCGGCAAACCACAAGACTACTACAACAAGACCCGATACGGACTGGGATACGTCACGCCTACAACGACCCCTGAGAGCTCAGATAAGGAATGCGACTGGCAGTCACACTCAACCGATCACCAACTTCTGATTCGGATATCAGCATCGGGGAAGTATTCAGGCAGGTCTTGTCTGTCAACATGGCGTTCGCTGATGCTTACGAAGAAGTTGAAGACTTTCCTGAACTCCTCGAATTAGAGCCGTGGGCCCAACAGCTGGATGCGCAATAGGGAAAGCGATTTGAACAAAGAGAGCCTCCTACTGATGATGAGGTCATGCAACTGGATCTAGGCAGCGACTCTTCTCCAAAACCAATCTTCGTTAGTAAAAGCCTGACAGACGAAGAACGAGAATCGCTACTGGAACTCGTCAAAGAATATATTGATGTGTTCGCCTGGAACTATGAAGACATGCCAGGGTTAAACCCTAATATTGCTCTTCACAAGCTCAACATTCGGCCAGATGCAAAGCCAGTCAAACAACAGCAACGACGCTTCCGCCCAGGCATCATGGATGCGATCGAAGCCGAAGTCAACAAACTGATAGCCAGCGGCTTCATTCGTGAGGAGCAACATCTAGACTTGGTCGCCAACATAGTACCGGTCCTCAAGAAGAATGGGAAGATTCGAATCTGCATCGACTTCCGCAATCTGAACGAGGCGTGCCCCAAAGATGAGTTCCCCCTCCCTATCATAGACATCATGATTGACAACACCTGCGACTTCGAACGTATGTCATTCATGGATGGCTTCTCTGGGTACAACCAAATTAAGATGTCTCCCGACGACGAAAAGCATACATCGTTCCGAACAACAATAGGTACGTTCTGCTACACAGTCATGCCTTTCGGCTTAAAGAACGCTGGCGCCATCTAACAGAGAGCTATGAGTATCATCTTCAGGGATCACTTGTGCAAGACCGTAGAGTGCTATGTTGACGACATTGCCGTCAAAAGCTGCTCTAAGGAAGATCATTTACATGATCTAAGGACAGTGTTCGACCTAATACGAGCGCACAACTTAAAAATGAACCCTACGAAATCCTTCCTGGGCGTATCCAGTGGGAAGTTCTTGGGTTTCATCATCACCTCCCAGGGTATCCACGTAGACCCTGAGAAGACAAAGGCAATCATGGAGATGGGTCCCCCGAGAAATCTTCAAGAATTCCGAAGCCTCCAAGGGAGGTTAGCTTACATCAGGAGGTTCATCACCAACCTCTCCGGGCGATGTCAGCCATTCACCCATCTCATGAAGAAGGGTGTCTCATTCGTATGGGACGAAGAATGTCAGCGTGCCTTCGACAGCATCAAAGAATATTTGTCGAACCCTCCAGTCCTGGTGGCCCCGGTTGCTAGAAAACTATTCCTGCTCTATGTACGATTAATGGAGCATTCCTTCGGCGCTCTGCTAGCACAAAACAATGATGCAGTCCATGAGCAAGCTATATATTACCTTAGACGAATGATGATCGGGCCAGAGCACCGATATACCACCGTAGAGAAGGAATGCCTCGCCCTGGTATTCGCCATTCAAAAGACACGACACTATGTCACGGGGCAAACCATACATGTTATATCACGAGTCAACCCCCTCAGGGTCCTCATGACTAAACCAGGGGCACTCAGCTCTCGCCTCGCTACATGGGCAATATTACTGTCCCCTTACCATATGATCTTCGTCCCACAAAAGGCTGTTAAAGGTCAAGCTCTGGCGGACTTTTTAGCAGCCCATCCAGGCCTGGAGTCGGCCAGAATATACGAAGACATCCCAGATGAGGTCGCCGACTCGCATGCAACCTCTCATGATGATATATGGCGGATGTTCTTCGACGGTGCCTCAAGGACCGGACCTAAGGGCAACATCATCGTCGAAGTCGGGGTGGTACTGGTTTCTCCTTTCGGATTGGTGATCAATCGCGCTTACTCCCTCACGGAACCGTGCTCTAAAAATGTGGCCGAGTACAACGCTTTAGTCATTGGTCTCCAACTTGCAAGAGCGCTGGGGGTAGAATATCTTGAAGCATACGACGATTCACAGTTAATCGTCAATCAGATCCGGGGTTCATACGAGGTTCGCCATGAAGATAAGATCCCCTATCACCAAATAGCGATCAACATCATCTCATCATTTGAGGGGTTCTTCATCGAACACGTCCCCAGACTCCAAAATATCGAAGCCGATGCCTTAGCAGGTCTTGCCGCTTCCCTAGCAGTTCCAAACTATGCTCATCAATCGGTGGATATGATAGGTCATGAACTGGTCTGTCCCAAGAATAATGTGCAATTCGTAGCAAGTTATTTCGCTCAGACGATCGACAAAGCACAAGACTGGAGACAACCATTCATTGACTTCGTAGTCTACGACATTCTGCCGGAGGACCCAAAGGAAGCTACCCCTATTAGAAGGCGTTCTCTCAGATTCTTCTACGATACAGAGACGAAAATGCTGTATCGCCGATCCTACGATGGATTATTGCTTCGATGTCTGTCAAACACAGAAGCCAAAGAAGCCGTACGCGAAGCTCATGACGGTGTCGGCGGGGCCCATCAGCCTGGCCCAAAATTGTAGGACCGTCTTCGCCGAATGGGCTACTACTGGCCCACGATGGTAGCAGATACGATAGACTATGCAAGAAAGTACAAAGCTTGCTAAGTCCACACGGACTTCATCCACCAGCCATCCGAATTTCTACATCCGACAGTCGCATCCTGGCCATTCGAAGCATAGGGAATGGATATCATCGGTCCGATCGCTCCACCTTCTTCCCGAGGATATCGCTTCATACTTGCCATCACAGATTACTTCTCCAAATGGGCGGAAGTTGTTCCGCTTGCAGAAGTAAAGACTTCAAATGTGCTCAGCTTCCTCAAGCATCACGTCATTTATCGCTTTGGACTGCCCCGAAGGATCATCCACGATAATGGTCCACAGTTCGCAAGCCACGCCTTCTATCGGTTCTGCGATAAGCATCGTATCCAGAATATTGCTTCAACGCCATACAACCCACCAGCAAATCGGTTGGCAGAAGCATTCAACAAAACAATCATCAAACTTCTTAAGAAGTTCGTATTGTCCAACAAACGCGACTGGAATGAGAAGCTTGGTGAATGCTTATGGGCGTACCGTACCACAGTCCGAAGAGCCACAGAGAACACACCATTCTCTTTGGTATACGGGAGTGAGATAGTTCTCCCATTGGAGCCTCAAATACCCTCGCTCCGCGTCGCTCTCACTTACCAATTGACGACGGACGATAACTACCGTCGCCGGCTACAAGAGTTAGAGGCCTTAGATGAAAAGCGCCTCTTGGCTCAGCAACGAATCGAGCTATACCAAGCACGCATCTCCGGAGCCTTCAAGAAGAAGGTTAAAATCAGAACATTCCAAGTGGGCGATCTCGTTCTGGCAGTTCGGAGGCCGATGGTTATGACTCACAAAATCGCCGGCAAATTCCAGCCAAAGTGGGAAGGTCCACTTATCATTGAGGCTGTGTTCTCCAACGGTGCTTACCGCCTCGTAAAACAAAACGGAGACTTGCTCATGTTGCCCGTCAATGGCAAGTTCCTGAAGAAATATTATGTCTAAACGACATATTCCAAATTCCAGATTATTGAGTTATGTACCCGCCGGTATCGCTGAACTCATATTCCAAATTCCAAATTATTGAGTTATGTACTCGCCCGTACCACTGAACTCACATTCTCCAGAAATTCCAGATTATTGAGTTATGTACCAGCCGGTACCGTTGAACTCACATTCATAAAATCCCATATGATTGAGTTATGTACCAGCCGGTACCGCTGAACTCACGCACTTATAGATCCCAGATTATTGAGTTATGTACCCGCCGGTACCGCTGGACTCACATTCACAAAATTCTAGATTGCCGAGTTATGTACCCCCCGGTACCGCTGAACTCACATACTCCAACTCTCCCAGATCATCGAGTTATGTACCCGCAGGTGCCTCTGAACTTACATTCCGGTCACTCTTTCAGATAGTAAGTCATGTATGACCATACCTCTGAACTTATTTCTCTGAAAGAGCTCCCCCCTCATGATCAACTACCCGCACTCTCCGTGCACAAAAAGGGTAACAGATCCACAAAATTTCCAAAACGACCATGTCGATGTTACCTCTGAGTCATTTCACTTCCGCCAAAAATAAATTACCCTTCAACATCGAACTTCCATGTCCTCATTACCTATGAGTCGTCCTATGTACCCCTTCATGGAGCCCACTCCTGCCATGTCCTTATTACCTCTGAGTAGGAAGGCTCCATCGAAGAAATCTTCATATTTGCCATGTCCTTATTACCTCTGAGTAAATATGTTGGTTCTCCCTCGACTTATTATCTGTACCAAAAAAAAACCCCAGGGTACGCTAAAGATAATAGGTCCACAAATGTCCTCTGTTGACCACAAATATCCTCCGTTAAGTCCACTCCTACCATGTCCTCATTACCTCAGAGTAGGAAGACTCTGCGGTAAAACCCCCATACTTGCCATGTTTTCATTACCTCTGAGCAAGTATATTGGTTTTCTCTCTCGTCTTATTATCCGTATCCTGAACAAGGGTACGCCAAGGATAATAGGCCCACAAATGTCCTCTGCTGACTACAAATGATGTACTAAGTTTCCTAGTACATGCACATCATTCCTCATCATACCCCGGGAGCCCAGCTGCTCCATGTCATTCTTTCTCCCGATACCCGGAACGTCCATGACCACCTTGCCGTGGTATTGTTCAAGGTATCCCCATCAAACTTATTATCTGTATCTAAAACTAAGGTACGCCAAGGATAATAAGTCCACACAAAATCTCTAGTGGAAGTACCCAAACCTATCACATCCATGCTACCTCTGATAGGATCTCCACACCAAAACAACTCTACTTTCCATGCTTCTTATTCAAAGTATTCCAAATTTTCAATTTAAAAACTTTGAAGGGGGTCTTGTAGAAGCATGGAAAAGAATAAAGAAAGGTCTATGCGGCCAAGAATCTCCATGCGGCTTAGAGAGCCCATGCGGCTCAGGGGTCCATACGGCTCAAGCGTCTATACGGTCGGATAGGTCCAGAGCCACGTGGCCTTCAACAGCTTTTTTTTCTTCATCTTTGGCTGCATTTAATGCCCTGACGGCTAACAGCTCTGACAAATGACAGGTCTAACATAACGACGCAATAATGACTGACATAAAGGCGTGTTCCTAGGAAAAAGGAGGAAATCTTTTCACAGCTGGCAGAATCCAACGAGTCTCGAGGTATGCAGCTGCTGTATTTATGCGATCGCCCACTTCATGCGGCCACCCATCTTCATGCGGCTGTATCCTTTATGCGGCCGCCCGTCAGCATGCGGCTGCCCATCTTCATGCGGCTGTTCATCCCCATGCGGCTGCCCATCTTCATACGACCGTTCATCCTCATGCGGCCTACTCATATGCAGCTCTGCCAAGATGACCAAGTGAAGACACGTGGCACTTTTTACGATGATTGAGACACGTGGCAGTCTTCTCTTCCTAGAATTATGGGTGCTAACAAATCCTAACAAAATCAGATTTGTTGCAATCACCATAATTGCCCAGATCAAGTTAAATCGAGCAAATTAGACACGTGGCAAGCCATCACAAGTCGCGAATATTCATGGCAATCATCATTAATTGCCCACAGAGATTTGATGCAATCTACATTAATTACCTAGATTTGCTACAATCAGAATGAAGGGCCCAGATTAATTGATCCTTAACTGCCGACTTATCAAGGAGGCAATCATTGCAAACCCTAATGATTGCATCCCACTCCTATAAATAGCAAGGTGCCATTCCCTTGCGAAAGAGGACTTTCTTCGAAGAGCACCAGAGCACCTGGAGAGACTAAAAAAGAGAGAGCAGAGAGACAAAGGCACACAGAGAGCATCATGAGAGCATTTCTTCCCCGGAGCCAAGGCTACATCCGATCGTCCAAGGAGTAAGGCAGAGCTGCAGTCGCTTTCCCAAGCCTCTACCGTCATCCCCAGAATCTAAAATAAACAATTGTACTTAGATTGCTGTACCTAGGTTTTCGTTCCTAGACTTTCTTTGTACAAGCGAGTTTGCATTGTGAAGTAAAAGTCCAGTCCTCCGATAATTGTTCTGTTCTTTTATATTTCATGGCAAACAATATCCTCCAACAAGAAGGTAGTCCGCTAACACTAAGTTAACATGCATATATAAAGTAAAACGACTAATAGAGTCGCTTGCACCCAAGTGTGGCTTGGACGCACAATTTATAACAAAGGAAACTAACAATATGAAACAAAGTAAATAATACAGAAAATAGATAATATGATAGTAAATTAGCAAGGTATACTTGCCTAAGGGGTCGCCTCGTGTGCTGCGATGATCAATGTGGCATGGAGTATGACTGCAATGTTACAACTATGCATGACGGCCTCGGATGATGGCATGGACTAGTGTATCGCTTGGTGTGGTACAAGGATCCGACAAGTCATGATTTGTCCAATAGCTGGGGTCGATGGGTAAGGGTCCGAATTTCACGAGAAAATAGGAGTATACAGTTAGTCATGATTGATGTTAATAGTGAGAAGAATTTGCGGAGATGGATACTTATACTAATTTAGAGAACTATTTATGCAAACTAATATTTATTAGCCCTAAAATATTTTGGGATAAATATATATATTTGGAAATTTCCATAACTTATTTTATGATATAAAACTCTCTTTGATTATTCAAGATATTTTAAATATTTATTTTAGAAATATATTTTACAAAATATTTAACTATATTTTTATTTAGTTAAAATACATTTAGATAAAAGCTCTAAAAATCTAGAAGCATCATTTCAGGCAAACTATAAACTTTGTTAAATACACACACACACACACTCACACACACACACACACACACACACACACACACACACACACACATATATATATATATATATATTTTAATATATATATATATATATATATATATATATATATATATATATATATATATATATATATCTCTCTCTTTAGGCCAAAACTTTATAAAGTAATATCCTAAAGATATTTAGGGTTATTGAATACTGTTTGGAATTGCATACGGTGAGCCCCCAAAACTTAGTATTTTTACATAGTTTAAAAATACTAATGTAATATAAATCACAAAATATAATTGTAAATAATAATCTTTATATAACAATACTGACTATCATAATGATAATAATAATAATAATAATAATGACAGATACAAAAGACTAAGAAAACAATCTAATAACAAATAATAACAAATAATAACAAATAAAAATAAATAAACAAATAAATAATTAATTAATCCGTAGCAGCTGCAGCATCTACTTTACTTAGGGCTGAGAGAATAAAGAGATGGGGAGGAAGAGCGAGAGTGAGAGGGAATCGAGGGAGAGAGGGGAAAGGAAGGGGAAGGGAGAGAAGGAAATCGGGAGTGAAGAGGAGGACGAGAGGAGAGAGGGAGATCGAGGTGGAGTCGTCGGAGCGGATGCGGCTCCGGAGGCGGATGGGGGTCGGTGGGCACGGGCGGGAGTACCGGGGTCGGGCTGTCGGCGGACGACGACGAGGAGGTGGGTCCAGCGGCTGTCAGTAAGGCGGTGCAATGGAGTGAAGTAGAGGAGATGGGGGTTCTAAAGAAGGGGTCGTACGACGGAGAGGCGCCTGAGATGGAGGCTAGGGTGGCGGTCATCGCCGGCTGATGGAGGAGGGCTGGGCGACAACGAGGAGGCTTCACGAGGTCGACGTTGGCACAACCGCCAGAGGGTATCTGATGTCAGTGGTTACACGTACGGAGGCGTGGATCAAGGCGGTCGACTGCACTAGCGCTCTCGCCACGGTGGCACACGACGGAACGGTATGTTTGGGCCTTTTTCCTCTATTTTGTTGTTTGGTTTGTGAAGTCAGCCACGATGGTTGGTAGTTGGTGGCCACCGTATTCGTTTTGCGGTGGTGGTGGTGATGCGGGCTTGACTGGTGGGATGGTGGGCCAGCCTAGGGCTTGTGGTGGCGGCAGGGTTTTCTGTAAAAGAGGCGGTGGTTCAACGGGGGTGAGGGTTCTGGTTTGGTGTACGATGATTTTTGGCTGGGGTGTTAGTCGAGAGGGGTGGTGGTCAGAAGGATACGGGCGGTCGAAGAGATAGTCTGTGGTGGTGTCGGTGATGATGGCGGTGGCTGCGTGGAGATGGAGACGGTGTTGGCGGAGGTAGGTCGGAATTGGTCGTAAAGCGGGGGTGGTTGCGACAATGGTGATGGTGGTGATGGAAGTCGTGGTGTGGAGATGGCCGAGGATAGGCTGGGATCGACGACCGAGACTATGCGATAGTGCTCAGGATTAGGTTTAGGGTTTGTTGTCGACGTGTTGGGGCTGTCCGACACGACAGAAAAGGGGTCGAAAGATGTGTCCTACGCGACACGGGTGTGGACACATACAAAAAAAGAAGAAAGAAATGTTGTCTTTTCTTTTTATTGGCGTAAGGCACCACAAATAGAGTACGCCTGAGAGATCCTGCGCTGATGATCCCCGAGTACAAAAAAGAGAATTCTTGGGAATGAGACGATGGAGATCGAGCGGCAGTTGCTCCTTTACTCCGTTGACACTCCAATTACAAAATTAGGAGAAAACCTAAGAAAATTGCTAACTCTCGGCTCACTGGCAAGAAGTACAGCAAATTGGCTCATGAAAATGCTCTCCGTTCTGTCTGTTGAGGAGGGAAGAAGCCCCCCTTTTATAGTCGTTCTTTGGCAGGAATGATGTTATCCGCCCACATGAAGAGACACGCTAGTTTTTACGTGGGCGCATGGTCCTGTTTTGGGTACATAGGTGTAGGCGCATACAGGCTACGAGATCGTGGGTTGGTCTTGGTGTTGACGTGGCCACATGCTTCGGTGTACGGCTGCTCGTGGAGACTGACGTGGCCATGCGCTTTGTTGCACATTTTGATCGTGGCTTTGACTGAGTCAGGCTTGGGCGCAAAGCCATGTCTCAGGCTATGCGCCCTCCTTTCGGGGGAGCTAGTCTTGGGCGCATCATGCTACACTTGGACTGGGCGCTTGGAGCTTCATTTAGTGGGAGCATGGAGTCGTACTGGCTGGGCGCATGGAGTTTCTTTGATTTGGACGCATGGGGCTATGTTTGTTGAAAATTTTCATGCTTCTACAGGACCCCCTTCAAAGTTTTCGACACTTGAGCAAGTTCGAAATACTTTGAAAGAAGCATGGATCGTCTTCTCGCGAGGCAATGGACGCATAGCACGGCTCTTCCTCTGGGCGTATAGTGTTTTGGCCAGCCTGTTCAGGAAGATAAGACTGTTGAGATTTTGTCTCGAAATCTGAACTGATAGATTCATCGAAACAGAATTTGAAGCGGTCCATCCTTTATACGCCGTCCACGTCAGCAGGAGACAGTCGCATAGTATGTAGAGAGCTGGTCCTTCATGTGGGCGCATAGGCTGCAGTGGACGCATACACCATAGTGGGCGTATATGAAGTGGGCGCATAGGAAGTGGCCCGTGCCTATAAATAGACCACTTCAAAAAAAGTGGCCTTTTGGGACAACCAAAAACCGTTCTTAAAAGAACTTTTACCGTCCTAAACATTATTTGGGACGACAGTTGGGACAGATTCAAACGGTGCTATTAGGGTGGCGTGGCAAAAGCTTATGGGACGGATTTTGTCGTCCTAATTATTGTTAAATGACGGATTGGAACCGTCATAATAATTTAGGATAATAGTCACAAAAGAATATAATTTACTTTTAGGACAGTTACAAAATCGTCCCAAAAATTTATAACAACTGTCCTAATTATTTTAAAATTATTGTTTCCTTGTTCTGCATATAGAATGTACAATTAAAAGACATATATAACAAAAACAATATATAACTAACTATTTAAGTTCAAAAAATATTATAAACTCTAAAGTACATCAACAAAGATTAATTTCATTAAATGTTATATCCCATCGTTTACAAAATGAACTCAAAGCGCTTTACATCATTGGACGTCTTCCCATCATTTACAAAAATAAACTCAAAATGATTTACATTATTAAGTGTTCATCTACCATCATTTACAAAATAAATCTAAAATTGTTTACATTATTAAGCATCATTTGCCATCATTTAAAAAATGAACCCAAAATGCTTTTTCATTAAACAAATCTTCCATTATTTGTAAAATCAGCCCAAACCCTTTTGAAAGACCTGCAAAAAAAAACTAGTTAACAAAAGACCATATATACATCAAGAATTTATGCAGAGTATATGAGAATACCATGAACCTGTGTGTACAATGTTTAGGCAGAAATTAAAAAACTTATGTATACAATTTATGGCAATGCATATGAGAATACCATGACCATACACACTACATTATTTACAAATATGTTGTATAGAGATACGACAATTATAATTATCTTGCTTACTTTCTAGATTTTTGTTTGTTATAATCATCTGCCAAGTAACTAGTGTGTAGATAAGCAGCATGGAAATTTCAGAAAGTAAGTAGGCATTGCATTTGTAAGCAAGTAGTGACCTATGCATTTGTACTGCTGCAAATTAGCTGGTGTAGGTAGGGATGGGCCCAAACCCAGTAGGAATATGCAGCTTCCATGAATTTATCAACGATCGATAAATATTTCTCTCCTTCTAACCTTGGTTGTCTTAACCCCAAACTAAAAATATTTTTAGATGGGTGATATCCTAGTATTATATCTCCTTAATTTGAATACCAGTTAGCCAATAAAACAAAAAGTTCAACTGGACATGTAACTGTGATTACTCTACCAAATAATCACTGTTGCAGCTTAATAAAATATTGCTCTATCGGCCAGTATACTGGCTTGTCTGTTTGAATTACTTTTGTTTTATTTTGATTTTTTCTATTTCTCAATTTTTAAATTTGTTCCAAAAATGTCCCAAAATAGACAATTTGTACTATTGACCAAAATTTTAGCCCAACAAATTTAACAGAGATTATGATAGAAGATGTGAATACTGATTCAATCTTTTGATCAAGATTAATTTCTGAATATCGAGTACTCCTGGCTAGCAATGTTGTATATAATCTTGGTTTCTATAGGCTGCAAACTGACAACAATACAGAGCAAGCCATAGTCTTAAAATAATTTGCTTATCTATCACCAAAAACACAACTGTTATAAATAAGAAAATATTCATCAGGAATGATGATACCTTTACAACTTCAACTTGAAGTATAATTTGTTTATTCAGTGCTAAAACATGTAATGGAACACCAACATCAACTAGCTCTGTGAGACTAATCGTCAAGACACAAAATATTAGGAAAATTTATCAGTGTGAATGATGAAATAGGTAAAAAAAAGAGAAATGGATGAGCAAAATAATTATATTAGAATTTCAAATTTACTAGAAATATAATTTAATCAAATGGACGTAGTTGACGATCATACTGCTGATTTGACAACCATAACACAATAATTTTTTTTTGCATATGTAGGTCAGATAAAAGTAGTAGTATTGAATTTAGCTCAAATATATATTAAGTAGAGAAGATATGAGGCATAATTATGTTTTATTGATCTTTCAAATTAATTAAACTATAGCTAAATGCTCATCTGCCTTCTTATAATTAATGGTCAAGATATCAATTTGAGTCCCACAGTATAAAAAGTATGAACAACATATGATAAAGTAAAGCCACAATATTTTATTAAGATGATAAGATGGAAATAGACCCAAACTTATATATCTAATAGTAGTTCACTGCAGCATAATGGTTTTACTCGTCCATTCTTATTATACATGAGCTGGAACTAGAGTTGCTACCTCCACCATATGCCTTCTTATTTTTTTCACAAAAAAAATCAAATTCAGGCTCAAATATATCAATCCTGATAAAAATTTTGTATGCTACTAATGATAGTTTTAATGATACACACCTTGGCTATCTTTGAAAGTTATTTGTGCTTGTCAAGCACGTCTTTAGATTGCCCCTTTGCAAGAAGACTAGTTCTCTTATTGGTATTGGACAGATAAGACCATTCTTTTAGATGATTCCATGTCAACAGGTAAGGCTATATATATGCAACTTCACAAAAAAATGCAGAATGTGTCTTCACATGATATTTATTTTGTCTAATTATTTAGTTGCCTAAGGTATTCACCTTCATAGCATGGTCACTGTAGAAGTTTCAACCAAAATTTTTTTGTACAAAGTTGGACAAATTGCCTAGCATTTCAAAGTTGTAATAAAAATGGATGGATGACTGTATATAAGAAAAAAATATGAGTTAGCTATTAACAGGAATTCAAGTGGATGAATCATAAACTGAGCAGATTAATTAAAACAAGCCAGCCCTCGTGCAGGTTTGATGCTCCATGAAAGATTAACTTGTTTATCAAGAGTAGCCAGATCTTCAACTACTCCCCAGTAATATAAGTACTCCGTACGAGATTTAGTTAATTGTGTAGCCCATGCATAGAACATCAACTGATCCCTACCAATATAATAGTGGATTTCTAGCTGAGTTTTAGTATTAGGCATTCGGTAAAGGAGTGTAGCATATGATGCAGGTTATTCTTTTTATTTAAGGACAAGAGCTTCTTTTGCATTTTGTATAAGAAGTCAAGTCGATGGAAGTGTTTTTCTGTCTCTTTCTTTGTGAGATTATATAGAAAGTGTTTTTAGTATTTTGACACAAAGCAAGTAGATGAACTTTTCATATCCAATGTTTATCTTAGTATAAACAAGTAAAAGTTCAGAACTTTGTTAGAATTTTCTGAATAAACAGAGAAGTATTGGTGGCTACTGGATAACTATTGTTTAAACATTTAATCTGAAATATATTTTACAATAAATTGCTCATTAAGCTCATGTTTGTTGTAGTTTAGGAAGTTTTTCTTCTTCTCTTTTGTAATACATGTTTCTTCATTTTACATATTCAATTTTAGTCCTTTTTGGGGGGTTCTCTGTGTCACACTAGTGCGTTTTCTTGCTGCCATGGTGTCATTGTGTACATTGTTCATCAAGTAAAAAAACATAGAAACAAATATTTAAAGTAAATGATAAATTGGACACTAATTGTCATGCTCTTCTCCTGCATAGCTAAATCACATTTAAGCTCATCAATTTTATTTTCACTATCAACCAGCTAAACCTTTTTCAGTTATGTAGTTTTTATAAGATGAGCTGACTCCTTGTGGTAAGCTAGAAAAGAATATAAGTTAAAATACTTTATTTAGTGTCATCTACAAATAGTATATAGTTACAAGCTTGACATGCAAAAATGCTTCTGATCAAACAAAAAAGCTAGATGGTTTATACCTTTAAAAAACTATGGGCTAGAAAAGCGAACAATTTGTGGTGGTTCTTTTCCTTGAAAAATGTATCTGCTGGATAAGCAGTCTAAGGAAAATACAAATTTCATTTTCTTAACAAGGATAAATCTCTACCTGAACATGTCTCCCTTACAAGGAGTTGAACATCGTATTAGCCAATTGAGTAGCCATTACTTTATAGGCACATTGCATTGGTGCTTTACCTGCAAGAGGAAAAAGAAAAGTATATCAGAAGTAATACTTTATAGGCATTTGCTTTTTGTTTTCCTAAAGGATAGTGTTGGAAATTTAGCTAAGGCCCCAAGTATGAATGAGCATAGGCTCTTTTGGGGGGGGGGGGGGAAACCTTGATATCCTATCGTAAATGTCAATATATAATTCAGTAGTCGAGTATTGTGCTGAACATATAGACAACAATACCTGTTAATTTCTTATATTCGTCCTTTGTTTTTTTGAATAGGCGCAAGATGTAATCCACATATAGTTTAGAATTCATAGGAAGGGGGAAACTAGTAACCAAATGCAAGTAGATAGTAAGACAATTGTTCTTCTTATAACCATCTAGATAAAACTTGTTTATAAACTACACTAATATTGACCACAAATTATTAGGAGAGAAAATGGTTTCTAGCACTCAGTGAGTGCAAAGCCTCTTTGTCATGGAACAAGAGGTACGAGGTTCAAGCCTAAAGCTACTGCTCCGAGCAGTTTCTGGCCTTTGGGATGTCATTGATCTCAAAATAAAGTTCTATTACAGTCTTTTATGCTACAACTGCTGAGTGCAGTTTGAATAAATAATATTATACAATATTAATGGCTTCCAGTTTACAGACTACATTAATAACGTACTCAACATTCACAATGAGTTTGATCATAAAATTCAAGATGACTTTGAAAAAATATATCAAATGTAGTTTAGTATACTTGATACGAGGCCTGAATTCTTCTTAGCCTTTTTCTATTAATTTTTTTAAGAGTTTTAAGGCATTTCCCAAAGCCCAAAGATATGATTTCTGAATGATAGAGATTCCCTTCTTTCATTCTTATTTGACTCGTATTCGCTGCAATCAAGGTTAGATTAGACAAGATGGAAGGTGCCTACTACTGTGTGCTTGAACTCTAAATTCATAAGTAGCCAATCCCATCATGCTTATCTTTGTACTGATGATCCACATCAAGTGTGTCCACAGGAGACAAAATCATTCCAGTTCCACCAACAACTTAGTGTTACAAGGAAAATATGGGAAAGAACAAAGTTTTATATAGTTAATCTTCTGTGCCTAAGGTTAAATATCATTCAATTGATGTTGATATTTAAAACATATTTAACCCAAATGATAGATTAATCACTTGCTACTGATTTAGAAGCAATAGATCTTGATATTTGCAACCTCCACCCCTCTTAGAGGAAGTGGATAACTTGATTTGTGTTGCGTGGTAGAAAATATGCCTCAATGGCAATGTAAATTTGTAGGGCTGACACAGTCATATTAGGTAAGAGGTCCAAAATTTCATACTAATTCTCGCAAGACCGATCTTAAATATAAATGATAAACGTCTACTCTAATTCTCATAACTATGATAAATTTTAATTACTTTTGTAGTCTTCCAGATTGGTAGTCACTGATCTGCTTTTGCGAAAAATATGAAACTGTAACTCAAATGAGTACAGGGTTGACAATCGAATTCACTTTATTCAGATTTCCAAATTGGAACATAAAAGCCAAGAAAATACTACTTAAGTCATTTACTTAACCGAAATAAAGAAGAACACAAATTATTCACAAGGAAAAACTGGCTACATCGTAAGCTGCAGTCAAAAGATTCATTCTTAAGACATGGGGCTTTATGTATAGATCATTCTGATCCATTCCACATTCAATAAGATATCAGGTTTTTTTTTATGTTAGATCCATTCAGATTTCTTCCTCTTTCAACATAACATCAATTTTTTGCATGTATCATTCATTCCTCATTTGAGAGAACCTTATATTTTCCTCATTTGAATGAACATTAGATTTTATTCTGTAAAGACAACTCTAGTATTCTTGGACCAGATATGAACATTTTCTTCTACCTAGCTACTTCAGTCAACATGACTTCTTGGCGGCGATGATTGTTCCTTTTTCTTGCTAGTGTTCGACTCAGAGCATGAGGCCTCATTTGTCCTCCAGAGACCCAATCATTCTCGGAATGTAAATATTAATGGAAATATAAATATCAATGGCTATTTTGACAAAATGAAGATAAAATGTCTATAAGCCAACATACCTTGCATGCAGCGGTATAGAAACCAACGAGGAGGTGCTGGACCAAGTGGTGCACGATAGAGGGGGGGCGAGGAGGAGGAGCTAGACGAAGGGGTTCTATTAAGGATCAAGGAGCTCCGGAGAGAGGAGTAATGGTGCCTGGCGCACATGGAGGATCGGGGGCTCCAGTAGGCGGCATCTTCGACCTTCTCTCCTTTGATCTGGAGAAATGGATAGGGAGGTTTTTCTTTTATCTAGGGCTCATAATATCTCCTCTCTCTCTCTCTCTCTTCACATATATAATTAAGAGGAATCAATATCATCCCTTAGACCTTTTGATCCAATGGTTAGGTGTAATCATTGATAGAAAAAAAGATTCCCAAAAAAATTAGGAATAATAAACTTTAGGTCGCCAAATAATTTTTATTTCCGCCGAGATTATTTGTGAGATTTACAGAATTTATTTTGGACCAAAAATATTAATAGTCCCAAATAAGAGCTCCATTTTCCAATCTGTTCAAAATAAAACTATTTTTTGTTACAAAAAAATATATCCGTCCTAAATAGTAATTTTATAGGACGTTTCAGACTAACGTTTCTAATAGTTTCATCCCAAAAGATCATTTTTTTGTAGTGGACCCTGAAGGAGAGAGAAAGTTCATTATTCCTTTTCTATTTAAAATTTTCAGAAAACTCTTCGTCTTCTTCCTTTGAGAATCATGTCTCCCAAGGCCGCCAAGAGATCTGCGAAGGGCAAGGGGGCTGCGTTGAGTAGCACTTCTCCTGCGACGGAGTCCTCAGCAGTCCAGGACCCAATTTTGGGTGAGGGTGTGCTTCAAAAATAAGGTCTCGAGCGTTAATTTGGGATGCTCGGACTCTTCTTCAGCCCGGGCGCTTGCGCCTAAGGCAACATACATTCGTGAGCATTATTATGCGCCCACAGAAGTCATGCGCCAATACTGTGGTGTGCTATGCACCCACGTATTGCCATGTTATGTGCGTTTATATGCCCACTAGCTGTCCGTGTATTTATGCGCCTACAAGTCTTGTTTTGGGCGCATGGCCGTTTGGGCGCATAAAAATCCCTCAGAACTTAGTTTTTTCTGCAATTTTTCTAAGTCTGACTGTCTTTCTGCCGGTAGCTTCGTTGCATAGGAAGTGGTCCTTCAAATGGATCTCTCTGGCTGGGCGCATGTCCCCAGCAGATTCGCCATTTTTGTGGACACAAACAAAAAAAGAAGAAGAAAATGCTGTATTTTCTTTTTATTGGCACAAGGCACCACAAATCGAGTACGCCTGAGAGATCCTGCGCTGAGGATCCCCGAGTACAAAAAGAAGAATTCTGGAGAATGGAACGATGGAGATCGAACGGCAGTTGCTTCTTTACTCTGTTGACACTCCGATTACAAAAGTGGGAGAAAACCTAAGAAAATTGCTAACTCTCGGCTCATTGGCAAGAAATGCAACAATTTGGCTCTTGAAAATGCTCTTCGTTCAGTCTGTTGAGGAGGGAAGAAGCCCCCCTTTTTAGTCGTTCTTGGGCTGGAATGATGTTATGCGCCCACATGAAGAGACACGCTGGTTCTTACGTGGGCGCATGGTCCTGCTTTGGGCGCATAGGTGTAGGCGCATACAGGCTGCGAGATCGTGGGTTGGTCATGGTGTTGACGTGGCTGCATGCTTTGGTGCACGACTGCTCGTAGAGACTGACGTGGCCATACGCTTCGGTGCATGTTTTGATCGTGGCTTTGACTGAGTCAGGTTTGGGTGCATAGCCATGTCTCAGGCTATGCGCCCTCCTTTCGGGGCAGCTAGTCTTGGGCGCATGGAGCTACACATAGACTGGACGCATGGAGCTTCATTTAGTGGACGCATGGAGTCGTACTGGCTGGACGCATGGAGTTGCTATGACTTGGGCTTATGAGGCTATGTTTGCTGAAAATTTTCTTGCTTCTACAGGACCCCCTTCAAAGCTTTCGACACTTGAGCAAGTTCGAAATACTTTGAAAGAAGCATGGATCGTCTTCTCGTGAGGCAATCGGCGCATAGTACGGCTCTTTCCCTGGGCGCATAGTATTTTGGCCAGCCTGTCAGGGAGATACGACTGTTGAGATTTGCCTCAAAATCCGAACTGACAGATTCATCGGAACAGAATTTGAAGCGGTCTATCTTTATACGCCGTCCACGTGAGCAAGAGACAGTCGTATAGTATACAGAGAGCTGGTCCTTCATATAGGCGCATAGACTGCAGTGGACGTATACACCATAGTGGACGCATAGGAAGTGGGCACATAGGAAGTGGCCCATGCCTATAAATAGACCCTGGAGAGAGAGAAAGTTCATTATTCCTTTTTTCTTTGAAATTTTCAGAAAATGATTTGTCTTCTTCCTTTGAGAATCATGTTTCCCAAGGCCGCCAAGAGATTTACGAAGGGCAAGGGGGC
This sequence comes from Iris pallida, assembly GCA_029216955.1. Lineage (NCBI taxonomy): Eukaryota > Viridiplantae > Streptophyta > Magnoliopsida > Asparagales > Iridaceae > Iris > Iris pallida. The sequence goes on from JANAVB010034417.1 coordinate 20,240,321, forward strand.
TGCGTCGAGTAGCTATTCTCCTGCGGCGGAGTCCTCAGCAGTCCAGGACCCGATTTTAGGTGAGGGCGTGCTTCAAAAACGAGGTCTCGAGTATTAATTTGCGACGCTCGGACTCTTCTTCTGCCCGGGCGCTTGCGCCTAAGGCAACATACCTTTGTGAGAATTATTATGCACCCACAGAAGTTATGCGCCAACACAGAGGTGTGCTATGCGCCCACGTATTGCCATGTTATACGCGTTTATGCGCCCACTAGTTGTCTGTGTGTTTATGCGCCTATAAGTCTTGTTTTGGACGCATATCCTTTGGCCGCATGGCCGTTTTGGCGCATAAAAATCCCTCAGAACTTAGTTTTTCCTGCAATGTTTCTAAGTCTGACTGTCTTTCTGCCCGTGGCCCTTGCAGCATCCATGCCGAAGGCTGAGACTATAATGAAGGAGGAGATGCTGTCTCTTTTCATAAAACAAGAGTCGCCGTTTATCAAGAAGGAGGTGGTGCCAAAAATTAAGAAAGGAGAAGAACCGACGCCCGTCAGGGAAGGAATTACTCCCAAGAGTGAAGCTATTGTAAAGGAGGAGCACCATCCTGAGAGTAGTTGGACTGGAGGCTCTGAGTTTCCTGCTCCAACTGAGGACTTTGATTAAATTGATCCCTCATATGCGAAATGGTTGAGAGAATGGTATATGCCTCGCCACAGCTAGGAACCGTGGGTTCCCGTAAATGTTCGTATTTGGTATTTTTGTCTGTTTTTAGCTTTATGCTTTTACTTCTTCTGGGCATCCGATATATTCCTCTACTTTTTGCCAGAGCGAAAGAGATGAAGAACTTTTTGTTTTGCTCATGAGATGTAGTCCTGTGAATGTAAGTAATTTTGAATAAACAGAATACATTCTCTCCAATCTTTGCTTGTGATATCTGTGGTGCTTATATTTAGAGAGCCAAATACCGCATTTGTGTAAAGGGTATCTCGCTGGGGGACCACCCTCTCTCCTTCCTTTTTTTTGGCCATCACGGCTCTTGTACCATTTTTTCGTCTTTCGATAGACGTTTAAGTACTGAATAAAGAATCTTTTCAGAAGTGAATGTGGTTTTGTGAAATATCGATGCTAGAGGTAATGTGGACGTAGCAAGGACATTTCTGATGGTTATTCCGCTAGGGAAATTTTGTGTGGACCTATTACCCATTTTATATTCGAATGATTCGAATATAGATAATAAGTTGAATGAAGCTGCTAGTAGAGGTAATATGGACGTAATAGTAGAGGATGTTCTATATCTGACCGGAGGTAATATGGACGTAGAAAGATATATAGCATTAGGGAGGAGTGGATAGTTCAGAGGTAGTATGGACATGACTACCTTTGATGAATGCTTTGCTCAGAGGTTATGTGGACATGGCAAAACATCTGATCATTCCGCTAGGGAAATAATTATCGAAAAATAATTCAGAGGTAATAGGGATGTGATTTATTTTCGTCAAACCGAGTTTGGACGAAATCAAAAAATGTAAATGATTCCACTGGGGAAATATTTAGAGGACCTATTATCCAGGACGTATTCAAGACTCTTGAAATACGGATAATAGTTAGATAATTTTTTTTGAATCATATAAACATCGTACTGTACATTTATATGACTGAACGTATGTAAACATTATGTAAAAGAGGTTACACATAGTATCTCTTCAGGAACTTGTCGTTGATAGTCATCATGAGCAAGTCACTGTCAGGCTTGGTCAGCCAGTACATACCGTTAGAATATACCGATTCTATGACGAAAGGACCTTCCCATTTAGGCTGGAATTTTCTTTTTGTTTTGTGTGTCATAACCATCGGTCTTCTTACTGCTAGGACCAAATCACCGACTTGGAAGATCCTTTCCTTCACCTTTTTGTTGAAAGCTCTGGAAAGGCATGTTTGGTATAGCTCAATACGCTGTTGAGCCAATAGGCATTTTTTGTCTAGCGCTTCGAGCTCTTGGAGTCGCAGACGGTAGCTCTCTTCAGTAGTCAGCTCGCTGGATAGGGCTACCCGGAGAGAAGGAATCTAGATTTCTAGGGAAAGAACTACTTCGCTCCCATAAACCAGAGAGAATGCGAACTGCCTGTTGGAGTCCGGACCGTTGTACGATAGGCCCATAGACATTCACCGAGCTTCTCGTTCCAATCGTGCTTGTTTGAAGACACGAATTTCATAAAAAGTTTTATAATGGTTTTGTTGAAGGCTTCTGCTAGCCCGTTAGCCGCTAGATTGTAGGCAATAGAGGCTATGTTCTGGATTCGATTCTTATCGCAGAACCGATAGAACGCATGGCTTGCGAACTATGGACCATTATCATGGATGATTCTGCGAGGTAGGCCGAAGCGGTAAATGACGTAATATTTGATAAAACTGATCACGTTTGATGTCTTCACTTCAGTGAGCGATATAGCTTCTGCCTATTTAGAGAAGTAGTCGGTTATTGCTAGGATGAACCGATGTCCTTTGGAGGATGGCTGGCTGATTGGTCCTATCATGTCCATGTCCCAGGCTTCAAATGGCCAAGATGCTGCCGTCGGGTGTAGAAACTCCAAAAGTTGGTGAATGAAATCTGCGTGGAACTGGCAAGCTCTACACTTCTTTGTATATTCAACAGCATCCGCTATCATTGTGGGTCAGTAATAACCCATTCGTTTGAGGCAATCTTGTAATTTGGGGCCTGGTTTGTGTGCACCACAAACTCCATCGTGGGCCTCCCGGAGTGCATGCTTGGCTTTGGTGTCTGATAAGCATCGTAACAGTAGCCCGTCATAAGAGCGTCGGTACAGCATCTTGGTAGCTGTGTTGTAGTAAAATATGAGGGATCGCCTTTGGATGGATACTGCTTCCTTCGGGTCCTTGAGGAGGATTCCATAGACAGCGTAGTCTATGAAGAAAAATCTCTAGTCTTTAGTGTCGACGTTTATTTCTGCTGCATAACTGTGATGAATATGCAAGGCATCTTTCACACATAATAATTTTTGACCAGACACTGTGATCGACTGCTGAGTATTGGTAGGAACGGTCAAGGAAGCAGCAAGACCGGCTAGAGCATCTGCTTCTATATTCTGTAGTCGAGGCACGTGCTCGATGAAGAATCCAGAGAAAATAGATGCCAGGTCGATTGTTGCTCGGTGGTAGGGGATGAGATCTTCATGACGAACTTCATAATCCCCTCGGACCTGACTAACGATTAGCTTAGAATCACCGTAAGCCTCAAGATAGTCAACTCCTAGTTGCTTTGCCAGTTGTAGGCCGATTATTAGGGCATTATATTCGGGTACATTATTGGTGCATGGTTACACGAAAGAATATGCACGGTGTATGACCAGATGATCAGGTGACACAAGCACAACGCCTACTCCAGCCACGATGTTTCCTTTGGGCCCTGTTCTTGATACGACATCAAAAAACATTTGCCAAATAGGGATCTCTTTAGTTGTAGTGTTGGACTCCACCACTTCGTCAGGGATTTCGTCATAGAGTTTTGACGACTCCGGCACTGGATGAGCTGCTAGGAAATCAGCTAATGCTTGACCTTTTACTGTCTTCCAAGGGACGAAGATCATATCATATTGGGTCAACAACATTGCCTATGTAGCTAAATAGGAATTGAGAGAACCCGACTTAGTCATGAGTATTCTAAGAGGGTTGACTTTGGATATGATGTGGATAGTCTGTCCAGACACATAGTGGCGTGTCTTTTGGATGGCAAATATTAGTACGAGGCATTCCATCTCAACCGGTGTGTATCTGTGCTCGTCACCCACCATTGTGTGGCTGAGGTAGTAAATTGCATGTTTATGGCCGCCTTCATTCTTCTGAGCTAAGAGGGCGCCAAGGGAATGATCCTTGGCGCAGACATATAGTAAGAAGGGCTTCCTCCTTATTGGGGCTACCAGTACTGGAGGGCTTGTAAGATATACTTTGATGTCGTCGAATGCCCGTTGACATTGTTCAGTCCAGACGAAAGATACGCCTTTCTTTATGAGCTGAGTGAATAGTTGACACCTTCCAAAGAGGTTCGAAATGAATCGTCTGATGTAAGCTAGCCTTCCTTGTAGTACGTGTAGCTCTTTGAGGTTTCTTGGAGGATGCATGTCGAGAATAGCCTTTACTTTCTCCGGGTCCAGATGTCTACCCTTTGAAGTGATGACGAAACCAAGGAACTTGCCGCTGGAGACTCCCAGAAAAAACTTGGATGGATTCATCTTGAGTTGGTGTGCACGCATTAGTTCGAACACCGTTCTCAAGTCTTAGAGGTGGTTGCCCTTTAGATGACTTTTGACTACAATATCATCTACGTAGCACTCCACAGTTTTGTGTAAATGATCGCAAAAAATTATGTTCATGGCTCGCTTGTATGTTGCCCCTATATTCTTCAATCCGTAAGGCATCACCGTATAGCAGTATACCCCCAACGGTGTTCGAAAAGATATGTACTTCTCGTCGTCGGGGAATATCTTGATCAGGTTGTAGCCTGAGAATCCATCCATGAAGGACATCCATTCGAAGCCGCAAGTGTTGTCGATCATTACGTTGGTGATCGGTAGAGGGAACTCATCTTTCAAACATACAAAGTTCAAATCACGGTAGTCGATATAGACTCGAACTTTATCGTTCTTTTTCATGACTGGAACGATATTGGCAACCCAGTCGGGATGTTGTTCCTCGTGAATGAATCCACTGGCGATGAGCTTTTTGACTTCATTCTCGATGGCTTCCATGACATCTAGTCGGAGTCGTCGTTGTTGCTGTTTTACTGGCTTAGCTTTAGACAAAATGTTTAGGTGGTACACGGTGACTTTAGGTTCCAAGCCTGACATGTCTTCATAGCTCCATGCGAAGACGTCGATGTATTCTCTTATAAGCTGTATAAGAGACTGGCATTCATCGTCAGATAAGCTTTTGCTGATGAAGATTGGTTCGAAGGATGCTTCATCTCCTAGATTGACTTGGATGACTTCGTCTTCGGTAGGTGGTTCATGTTATTCAAAGCGCAGCTCCCACCTGGTGTCCATCTTTTGAGCCTATTTTTTGAGTTCGATTGTTTGGACATCGTCTGTAACTTGGTCGACAGAAACTATGTGGATGGACAGAGTTGTCTTGAACATGTCGCCAATGCTGGAGTCTGAGTCCCAAAAGAAGGAATCAGAAGAATGAGAACAACGATCTGCTTTATCATCTGATCTTTCAGGAGTTGTTGGAGGAGAGACATAGCCCAAACCAACACCGTTTCGTTGGTAGTAGTTCTCGGGTTTACCGGGAGGCGCAAAGTGTCGAATTGGCAACCGTCTTCCTCGACCGTAATTTAGCCCTTCGTCGCTTTTGATGTCATATCCCATATTCTGGATGATATTCTTGGCCTGCCAGCTATACCGAAAAAGTTACATTTTCCCAGGGTCATAGTCAGCTTCTGTATTGTTCTTGGGAGGAGTAGAGTCTGGAACGAACTTTCTCTCGCCAATTATACGACCGAAGATGATTAGATCTTCATCTTTCTTTCTGGCTGAAATGATGAAGTAGTGGATATCTTTTGGGTAGACTTTTTCCTGTAGGTGAGGTGTCGTGACTGGCATGCAGAGGTGTGGTCCTATACCATTCTCTAGGGCGTATATCGTATCTATGTAATGGTTTATAGATTGATAGACATCGGAGTAATTCAAAGATAAACCTTTACTAAGGAAATATGCAAGTTCTTCTTCAGGGATAACATCGTCCGCTGAAGGTACATTATTCTGAGTATTAATATACTCAATAAGAGGGTAATCATCTGGATGAGGAGCCACAGACTTGGCCCAGTTCACCAGATAGGGTAATTCTTCAGGATTGGGAGGATGGACATCAGTAGGTTCCCCCTTGGGTGTTTTGTTGAGAGTGATAGTCAATGGTTTGACTTTGTCGGGTTGCTTCTTCTTTACCCAGATTGTGAGAGGCTTCGGGGTACTTTTTGGAGTAGTACGTCCTTTGACTCGGACAATCAGGGTACCATCGTTGGGGGATGGAGGTGCTTCAACTTCATTGCCATCATCCTTAGGGGGTTGAGATTGGTAAAGTTCTGAATCTCTATAGTAAGCTTCGATGCCCTTGAAAGGATCGACGTCAGCAAACTTTGTCTTCACGACACTGTCGCTATTGACGTACTTCAAGCACTGGTGAAGTGTGGAAGGGACGATCATGTTCTCATGTATCCATGGACGTCCCAGCAAGATGTTGTAGAATACATTGGCATCGATCACATAGCAGGAGACCTCCGTTCGGAGATCACCGATCTGGCATTTGATACGGATCTTGCCTAGCGGATGGCTTTGACCATCATTGAAAGCCATGATAGTTGTGTTGGTTGCGAATAGCTTTTGCAGAGGAATTTCCAAGATTTGAAGCAAGCTTCCAGGAATGATGCTAAGGGAGGATCCTGGATCGATGTGCATGCGGTCCACCTTGATCGCCCTGATATACCCTGTATAGTACATGGATCTATCATGACGATTATTTTTGAGTAGCATGTCCTCCTATGTGAAGGTGATGTTGGGCACCACTTCCATAGTACTGTGACAGTGGGGACAGGAGACAGGATCTTTAGCGGGAGCTTTGACCTCAACAAGGTAAGAGTCGGCATGTAGCAATGTCTGACTTAAGGCCTTCCGCGTTTCTTTGGAGAGTCACAATAGATCGAACAGAGACAACCTGGCGGGTGTATTGGCAAGATGAGCCAGTATGTCAAAGTTGTAGGGTCGATCCATGCCTTCTATAGCTGGCGCCTTTAGAGACTTGTCAAACCGAGTCTCCTTCTGCTTGGATGTGGTTTAAGGCTTGGACGGGCTGACTTCTGAGCTTGTAGTGGCAGCAGGAGCTTGAGAAGGCAGTGCTTCGTCTTGTGCAGGATCGTACGTCCGAAGATAAGTCTTTCCCGATCGTGTCTCGCCAGATAGAACCTCGTTGATGGGAGAGGATACCATGTGGCATGGCTTAAACTTCTTGCCTCTTCTTCCTTTGGGAGGTGCTACCCCCTGCATCACTTCTTGGACAAGGTCCGGATGGACCCACATGATCTCACCACGTCCAGTTGTGGGTGGGACCAAGGTTGAGTTGCAAGCTGGTGGTAGGTTGACGACTTCCATCATTGCGTTGGGGATCAGGACCACGCCGTCTGGGACTTTTGTAGGTAGAAAGTTGCCAAACTGAAGAGAGATCACGTTAGCAGATACGACATTGTCTTCAGCTTCAAGATTGATCACTTGGTTGTCGATAAGATGTTGTATCTTCTTCTTCAGGTTGATGCAGTCCTTGGTGGAGTGATGCACGTATTGATGGTAAAGACAGTACTTGGGATCATTGAGTTGGCTCACCTCTGCAGGACGTCGTGGTGGGGGTCAATGTCAGCTTATTATCCTTCGTCAATGTGTGGAAGATAGTGATGACATCGTCTTCATCGAAGAAAAAGGTCTCCTTAGTTTTGTCGGAGGCACCTTGAGAATTGAAAGCTCCTTTGGATGTGTCGACCTTCAGGACTTCTTTCCCTTTACCCCCACGAATAGGGATAGTCTGAGGATGCTTGCCTTTGTCCTCAGATTTGGGTGTCTTCAGCCCCAGTAGTTCCAAGTTAGGAACATAATTTTTAGCTGCATCAGCGGCCCCAATGAAAGCGGACCATGTATCATACTTATGTATGCCTAGACAAAACTTTACTGTAGGAAGGAAGTTATGTCGACAAGTATCCATAAGTTCTGAGTCTGGTATACCGAAGGGCATCTTCAGTGCTAGTTGTCTGAAGCGTTCAATGAAGGCAATGACAGATTCAGTCTTCCTTTGCTTGGTCTCGATGAGAGTGGACATACTAACATGCATTCCACTCTCGTAAAACTTGTTGAGGAACAACCTCTCTAAGTCTTTAAATGAATTGATACAACCGTCAGGCTGACTGCAGAACCATTCAAAGGCTACCCCCTGCAAGGTACTAATAAACAGCTTTGACAGAAATAGATCGTCTCGAGAAAAGTACAGAGTTTGCGTGTTGAAGTACGTCATTTGCTGACGAGAAGAAGTCAAGCCGTCGAATGAGTTTAGCGTCAGCGGCTTATAGTTAGGAGGGCAGGTAGCATTCTCCCACTCAGGTGGATACGGTTGAGATATCCCCATCTTCTGCAGCTCGTCTTTGTGTGAGATGGTGTCGAGGCGAGCAACCAGGGAATCAATTACATCCTGTTGATTGAACAGGTGTTGGGAAACAGCCGCTGAGCGGTTGTCAGGTGTTGTCGGCGAAGGACCACCCCCAGTATTTGTAAGATTTGGAGGAGGTGAGACAGAATGATACTGCTTTTGTAGGCAGGAGGGTTGTTGCTGTGAGCCGTACTAGCGTGGGCTGAGGCATTTTGCTGAGGTGTAGGAACAACTCCAGCAGCTTGGACTGCCAAAATACTGCTATGTATATCAGTGATCTTGGCGAATGCTATTTCGAGACCCTCTAGCCATTTACTAGTCTGATTACTGGCTTCTTCAGGTCTTTCTCCGTCCGACATGTACGTAGATAGCATTCGAGGACGAACAGAGGAAGCAGTACAACTGGTGCTGATACTGTCTGTCTCCGAGTGGATAAGTCCTTCATCTTCAGGTAGAGGAGGTAGATAGTCGCCATTGGATTCGGAGGGATCATCGTCCTATGGAAGGCTACCCCTAGTGTGGGGGTCATATGCTTCAAATTATGAGGGAATGCTACCCCCGGCTTGGGCATCTTCGTCATCTATACAGAATTTTACCTTTGATCGGGTGCCCATATAGACTCCTTTAGATGTGACAGCCCGTTGGCCATCTGTTGGTAGACTTCGTCTTCTCCTTCTCGTGGAACTGAGAGAAAAGGTTGGGTTGGTATTCTACCGGCTTTGATTGGGGCTTCCGTAAGGGGGACCCCAAGAAGCCATGTTAGATGAGACACATAATGGCTTCTCGTCGTCAGAGAAGTACAGCCGTCGAAACACGGACTTTCTCTGACGCACTCTTGTTACTTTGGAGCAACAACAGTTGATAACAATATTAGCGCACGGAAGTACACTATAAATTGTTATGTTCTCCCTCGCTTTACGCTTATGATTTATCATGTCGCTCAAGTCAGCGGAAGGGAGTTTTGTCTTACAACCCATGTTGCATGCATCGCTGAACTTTACATACGGGTTCCTAAGGAGAGTAGGCGCATCCAGATTTTGTTCATATCTAGGGGCAACCCCTACGCCTAAGTTTTGTGATGTCCTTGAAGACAGCCCCGTGCTATACGTGTTGGGACCTGTCTTTTTGCTGTGGGCGCATAGTATGGATCCAGTAAGCCCGGGTGCATAGCCTTGGACGCATGACTCTGAGTGCCCAACTTGTTGAAGACAGAAGTGTTCTGGTTGGGGGTATGCGCCCAAACACTCCCTTGGACGCATGGCTTTAGACGCATACATGGTGGAGCAGCACTGTTTTCTTCCAATTCTGCCTCCTTCGTTCGTGAGCCTTGTCGGGTCTGGCCAGAGTACCGTACACCCCGATCCTTGGCATCGTAGTATTTTTCTCTGCTAAGTCTCGAGTGTTGAATACTCTGTTGTTGGTTGTGGAGGGATGAAGTCGCTGGACTAGTAGAGCCCAGAACGATGTGAGCCTTCTCCATTTGGGGGACTTCTGTGGCAGAGTCCTATGCCCAGGTGACAGAGTCCTCCAGTTGTATATCCCCTATGACACTAGCAGGATATGCGCAGCGATGTCACGACCCGCACCGAGTGTAAGGGCACGAGAAGTAACTAACGCCCAACCTACGCCGCAGTGTCGGCGGTAGAACGTTGTCCTAAGTCACCATATCTAACACAATCTAAATAACCTATGAATTGAGAGTAAAATAATACGTAACTCAATCACAATACTAAGATGGAATAGAAGAAGAATCTCAAGTGAGTCACAATAAAAGTCTAGGTGTAAACCACCAGAAATAATCTCAAGTACAACTCATAAAGTCTCAAACAGAAAATATAAAATAAAGTACTAAGTCTCAGCTAGACTATGGGCAAGTCCTCAGCGACTGTGGGATCCTCTTGTGGGTCCACCTCGCCAGTGTCATCTAAGCCAATGCCATAATAAGTAGGACAGTACTCCTCATCATCACCTGTAAAATTTTCAACATGCCCAGTCAGGACAGAACGAGCACATATCTCTCACAACAGTTCATATCAGGAATGGACATATAAAGCAAGCTATAGAAAACTATACATGAATCGCTGTAAAGAGAAATCAATAGGAGAGAAGATATAAATTGAGATATAATTTGATAAATAAGGAATGTAACCTTCTACGTGAATCAGAGCGTGAATTGGTTATGTAAACAGCTTGGGTTGCACATGGATACAGCTATGGAATGCACATGGATACCTACTGGGGATAATGATCACATAACCAACTACACTCTCCCTGCCCCCAACCAATACACAAGGATCAAAGCATGTTATGTTATTGCACATGGATAACAACTACTGTATACATGGAACTCATATGGTCATGAGTGTACATGAATAACATATGAGTGCACATGAATAAATGTGAATACATGGAGTACATGATGACCATGATAAAGTACATGAACATGACATATTCGATGTATCCGAGGGGATAACATCGCATGAAAAGATCCAAAGGGTACTGATCCGTGTGAATGTCGTGTCAGCATCAAGTATACTAGTCTATAACCAGAGTACATATCCAAGGAAGCATGAAAAGATCAGAGAATGTACTCGTCTGGCAATCCGAATTGCTGATGATGAAAAGTGACTGGACTGGAGTAATAAGATCCTATTTAAAACAACCACATGTCATAATACAGTCTAAAATATCATAAGAAAAAACCTTCAATGCAAATTCTACATGATTTGGGGCAATCTAAGTCAAAGTCAACCTTGGGTCAACTTTGGTCAACCAGACTAGTCAACTAGGTCAAAGTTTGGTTAACTAGTCTACAAGTCAATTTTTAGGTCAATACTAGTCCTAGAGTTGATTTTGGGTATTGAGTTGGTGTTATCTTAGGTCCAAGAAGCCTAATCCTAACAACCAATGTAATTCACAAAATACCTTAACTCACCATACCCTATATCTAATATATACACTTTAGACTAACATATACCAAGGCTCTAGTCTAGGATTTCTTAGTAAATTTCTAGTTTAGAATAAGGTAATCTTAAATCCTAACCTCACAACTCATCCCAATGCATCCACATACTTGAATACCTGCACTAGGCCAAGCCTACTGCTACTTACTTCCTGAATTCTTCATCACCAACACCCTCATATCAGTTTATCTAACCCAATACACATATACATATATACATATGCTTCTAAACCAAATCTCTACTTTAACTTCAACACTAGTCCTAAACTAATCATCAACTTAACTGTACTTTAACCAAATCCTAACTAACAATCAACTAACTTGGCATTCACTGAACAATTCTAAATCCATGATTCAACCTACCCTTTCAATGATCTGATATAGGAATTTACCTATTTCTTGATATCCTATATTGATACTTGCTCGAAAACCCTATGCTAAGACCAAAACTCGAACACACCCTATCCATTATGCAAACTAACATGTATCTCCTAGATAGGGTCATGTATGATCTGTAGGATGGGTTTTATACATAAATAACATTCGAAAACTGAACTGTGATAGAACAAAATATTGAACAGTAAAGGAAAACTGAGACTGGAAATCTGAACTTAACTCGATACTCAACCAATTACCTAATCATGACCTAAAACCCTCGAAAAACCTAATGATGTTCGAAACCAATGGCTGGTAAAGTGTCTCGTGTTTGAATATGAAGTTTAGGTGCAATCGTGTCCAAGAAATAGGACACGAAGTGTCCAGGATACGTGCGTATCCAAACTAGAACCCAGTCCTCGTGCACGCGTGTCATGCGACCTAGGGCTCGACACAGAACGAATTATGACACGTGGTCACTCCTACACATAGCCCACCTATAGGGCTTTATGCCCACGTGTCTGCACTGGCCACACGATGCGTGTCCGAGTCGCACGACACGCGTATCGGACGCCAAAAATGGCGCACACGCGACAGTTCCAAATCAGTGCCACGTCGATTTCTCCCTCGATTCTCCACGAACCCACACCAAATTTTATGGGCACCATATCAGACATGGCCCCTACCCACTCACCAAGTTTCGCACATCGAGTCGTCGTGTCCAGCGAGAACGAACACGGCAGCAGCAGGACACGCGCGCGGTCCTCGTGCTGCATGTGCGTGTCCAGTTTTGGACACGAATATGTGTTGACTCTTGCACAAACCTAGGGTTTAGGAATCCCTATATCTAGGGCTATCAAATCACGAGATTAGTTTGCAATAATAACAGTATTGAATTCTAAGAGACAATTCATCGAACACGTTAAACCCTAATCCGATACGTGTCCGACACGTCTATCAAACAGACACGAAACTTCACCAAACTACATGGGTGGGTCGAGGGTACCTATTTGCATGCTACCATGAAGAAAAATCAGGAAAACTATAGTGTTTAGGTGTTTACCTATTGTGAGTTGAAATACCAAAGAAACTGACTCTTCGATCAATGAGATGACCAGTTTCCACTGAGCAAACGCCTCCAACTCCTTGCTAGCAATGCTCCAGCAAGTTCTCCTCCTTCCCACGATCACAACGCACTTTGTTTGAGGTAAAACGGAGGTCGGATGAGAAAGTTAGGGTTTTGGAGAGCTGGAAACTAGGGTTTTGTAAAGGGGGGTGTCAAAACTAATGCAATGCTTATATAGGGAGGGGGGTTTCCTATGTTGGCCGGCCATACTTGTCCCTCTAGGGTTAGGGTTGGTTCATGGGCCCCTCTTCTCCATCTAAGTTGAGTTTAAGCCCATTAACAGGAAGGCTTAAAAGGCCAATTCATTAAATAGCCTAAAATGGTCAAATGGCCTTCTAAATTGAACCAAAGCATAATATAAATTCTAATTAGCTAAATAATCCTCATATGTCATGGTTAGCCTCTAATATGGATTTTCTAAGGTTAAACCAAATGCTAAAACAAACACAAGCCAAAATATCTAGAAAATCACAAAATGACTAAAATGGCTAAAATGACTTAACTACCCATATTTCAAAAAAATGGGTGCTACAAGCGAGCCTTCGAAAGCAAAGTCTTGCGAGACTTGTTTGGCTTCGCTGATTTTAAGGGAGTAGAGCCGTCCCTCGAGAGCATCTCTTCGAATGCCTGCTGATCGAATTTTACGATCAGCATCTTCTGAGTACTCCCCACTTTGTCGGTATCGGATTGCGTCACCACCTTCTCGTCAGAGGAAAAGGTAGTCCCCAGCAGAGTCACCATTTTTTTGGACACACACAAAAAAAGAAGAAGAAAACGCTGTCTTTTCTTTTTATTGGCGCAAGGCACCACAAATCGAGTACGCCTGAGAGATCCTGTGCTGAGGAACCCCGAGTACAAGAAAAAGAATTCTGGGGAATGGGACGATGGAGATCGAGCGACAGTTGCTCCCTTGCTCTGTTTACACTCCGATTACAAAAGTGGAAGAAAACCTAAGAAAATTGCTAACTCTCGGCTTACTGGAAAGAAGTGCATCAATTTGGCTCTTGAAAATGCTATCCGTTCTGTCTGTTGAGGAGGAAAGAAGCCCCCCTTTTATACTCGTTCTTGGGTTGGAATGATGTTATGTGCCCACATGAAGTGACACGCTGTTCTTACGTGGGCGCATGGTCCTGCTTTGGGCGCATAGGTGTAGGCGCATACAGGCTTCAAGATTGTGGGTTGGTCGTGGTGTTGACGTGGCCGCATGCTTCGGTGCACGACTGCTCGTGAAGACTGACGTGGCCATGTGCTTCGGTGCACGTTTTGATCATGGCTTTGACTGAGTCAGGCTTGGGCGCATAGCCATGTCTCAGGCTATGCGCCCTCCTTTCGAGGGAGCTAGTCTTGGGCGCATGGAGCTACACTTGGACTGGGCGCATGGAGCTTCATTTAGTGGGCGCATGGAGTCGTACTGGCTGGGCGCATGAAGTTGTTTGACTTGGGCGCATGGGGCTATGTTTGCTGAAAATTTTCATGCTTCTACAACGGGACAGTCAGCGTCCGGGTTTGTCGGACGTGTAAAAATTATATATATAGCAAGGAATAATTAGTGGATGGGAGGGAACACGGATACGATGTACGGATTTTTGGGTTGTGGAAATTTGGTGTTGTGGAGTTTATGGAAAAAGAGGGCAAGTACCTCTCCTTTTATAGGAGGTGGGAATCCCATTTGGATAAGGACAAAATTTGGTTAAAACCCCAAGAGATAATTTCATAATTAAATTCAAATCCATTTAAAATCGTTTAAAACCATCTTTGATTTAAAACATATTCAAATGTAAGCCAATAAAAATAATCTTTTCAAATATACTTCATCATATTTAATTCAATTTAAACCAAAACAATATTTTTAAATACTTTTTAATATTAAATAAATTTCAAAAATAGAATTATAATTATAAATTTAAATTTTTGTTCCTCATATGCAACAAATATTTGCATAAAACCTTGTTTTCAAAATTACCATTTAAATTATCACAATTAAATTCAAAATATCTTTTTATAAATAATAATAATTAATTAATTTTGAAAATCATAATACATACTTAAGTATTAATAGGAAATAATTTTAAACTATATTTTTAATAATTTAGATAAAAAAATTTCGAAAGTAAACATAAATAATCAAATCTTTAAAATACCTTCTTTCTAAATAATTTATTATTTAATAAAAATTTATTTTGAAAATATACATGAAATAATTTTTATGTGCTTTATACGAGTAGAATATTCACATAAATCTAGTTTCTAAATTGCCACTATTAAAATAAGATAGCATATTATAAATAACAAAAATAATAAGTTTTGGCAACCTCGATAGATACCTTTCACAACTTTTAATAAAAATAATTATTATATATATTATTTTGAAACAATCACCGAAAATAAAATCAAAAACCATTTTTCTAAAAATATGTACCTCGCACATATTCGCACTCGACGAGTAAATACGAAAAACGTAAATTCTTGCACGACGTACAATACGACTATGCGACGTATAAATACAAAAAAAATATCAGTACTAAAAATATAGTAGAAATTTAGGGGTTTTACAAACACGCACCGTCTAAACCAAGCTATGTCCAGAATGGTTTTCATGCCAATGACCTCCGCAATTATGTACTAGTTAAACTTATGTCATAGAATATAACAGGAAAGAACATGGTAAGCTTTATGTTGCATGGTAAGCTTTATGTTGCATGGCACGCTATGCCGTGGGTAAGTTCTAGCATAAATTCTCCTTATTTATGTCCCATCAAACTGCTTGCATGAAACTAACTAGGATGGTTAGAAAGATCACTAAAACAAGTTGTAGGTTTTATCTAAATTCTCGAACCAAATAAGAGTATGTAAAATATTTAGCCACTCGCTAGTACACGTTGATTGTATGGATCCTCGCTCTCCACAGGTGTTATAAATCAGGAGGAACGTGCCGCATTACTGAAGGTAGCGCTCGTATGTTTTAAAGCTTCGTCCGTGCGTGCAAAGCCTTGACTCAATCTCTTTTCAAGACTCCGTAACTTTCCAAGTTGAGATGTCTCGACTCTCCCCTATCCCAGGTGTCTGCATACTTTGGTTGTATAAGGGGTGCAATGTATGGAATGGCTATATCATCGATGTTCATTTTGTAATGGAGTCAGTTTGTAGCCTGCACGAAACCTTGTATCGAGTCTGTAATATGATGTTCATTATCAATAAAGCTTAAGTTTTCTTTTATATAATGTGTTCAACTTACTCTGTGCATTCTCCTGTTGTTGTATTTCGGATAACCTTATGACTATGTCTTGTGCAAACGGAACTTAGGTTCGCACGGCATCACGCCCGGGGGACGACTATCGATTCTACGAAATCGGGGTGTGACATAATGTTACATCTTCATTCTTGCGTGCAGCTTCCCTGCACACACGAAAAGAGTGTGTAAGCGAAGACATTTGATGTACGTAAGACAATTTCCCAAAAGTGTAAAATAAGGGAGGAGCCTGCGCCGTAGGGCGTATCTAAACCGAGGCACACCTGTACCAAGATCACCATCGACTATTGCTGTTGCCAAACAGCCGCATCGCCACCATAGAGGCGGCCCGTCTTCCAAAGACCGCGACCGATGGCGTCTGTACATCAGATACTCAGCGAAAGATTGTCGAGTAAAGAAGAAGATGAACTCCGTATTGCTTCATGCAACACGGTACGGGATTCTCCCTCTCTTAAGAAGCTTTTCAAGAATCCTTCCACTTCGATCAACAAATCCAAGGGCCGACGTAGGGGTAGCAAGATGATAGTGTCCAGTACCGGTGTGTTCCAACACATGCATGCTAAATCTAGATCCCTGGCATAAGGAGATGTTGCTTTAGCTGCAACATTAGTTAGGGGTAGCCAACCCGCTACCGTTCATGACAATCCCTCGTTCCAACTCAATAAAGGATTATATGATACAGATGCCTCCGTGGGCACAAGCAACCAAAAAGTTGGGGGTAACAACTGTAATAAGTCCGAGGACAATCACAATCTACTTTTTTACCCTCGAGACGACGGGACCCAAGTGTTTGACATCACAAAAGGTTGAACGATCCTTTTGCTTATTGAACTTAAAAAGTCTTGTGTACAGAGAAGGAAGTCCTAAATGGGATATTCAAAGTACAAGGGAAAGACCTGTGTACAGAGAAGGAAGTCCTAAATAGGATCTTTTAAGTACAAGGGAAGAGTTTTTAGGAATGTGTGACGGTGGAGATCGAGCACTGCAGCGGCTCCTTTACTCCATTGATGATCTTACGACAGGTTGAACTTGCTCTGACTTTCTGATTCCTTTGATGGAACTCTAGGGTTACCGATCAAGAGGATGCCAGGACTTGGAGACTTGATATTTGGTAGTCTCTCCTCTGTTGAAGGAAAACTCCTTCTATTTATAGGAAAAGAGAGCACACATGCAATATGCATTAGGATTTTGAGATATGAAGGAATATGCCATAATTGTATGGTGCGGGCTTCTGCGGCGCTGCCACGTGGCGGACATTGAGATTTTCCTCAATCGAGAGCTCTGGTGGTTATCAAAATAACCGAAGGAGGAGACATCTGACATGTGTCGATTTGCTTGTTCGGATACAGCCAAGTAAATCTTGGGATGTTATCTCAGATTTAGATTCTGATTGATCCTCGTCTAAGATTTAAATCAACTTGATAAGATATCAATCATTATTAATCCCAATCTTATCTTTGAGAGAGTCAGTTTAAGCAAATCGATTGGGTGGAACCATGCTTCATGCGCCTCTAGCGAGGTCTAAGTACTGTTGCGCTTCTAGGGCTACGAGTAGACTGTTCTTCTGGAGACAACGGTGCCTCTGTGCTTTCAGGCGATGGGTGGACTATGCTTTGAAGACGACGGATCCTCTGTGCGTATGAGCAATGAGAAGGTTGAGTTTCGAGCCACAAAGTCACTGTGCTTTAGGAACACGAGTAGGCTTGTGCTTCAGGTTGAAGATGTTACTGTGCTTTTAGAGCGACAGGCGGACTTGTGTTTGATGCAATGGTATTTCCAAGGTAGTTGAGCTTCTGGGTCGGAGCAAAGTGCTGCGCCTTTGGATTTGAGGTGGTGTAAAAATATCACCAGTCTGCACCTGAGGTTGGAACAGGAGTGTAGCTGCGCCTCTAGATTGACGACATTGGCTTTGAAGTCTTCTTTTAAAGAGCAATGAATGACCACTCCTTAATGAACAACTCACTCTTAATTGCCACCATTACTTGGGGAATTTCAAAAGGACCTAGGATAGTCCAGGACTTAGTCGAATGAACTTTATTTAATGAGGTTCATCGTGATGTCTCCTAGGTTCATCCCATTAATGTGGATACTTTGACCGTCGGCCATGCGGCCTACGTTTTGGACCACTTTCATCCTATATAAAGGGGGAGTTACTTCTGAAGAGCCACGTCTTCTTCTTCTTCTTCTTTTTTTGTCCTTCAACACCATGCTGGATCCAGATTTAGCTTCGAGCGGCGGTTGGCCTTGCCTAAGTCAGATTTTGGTTCGGGATTCCTTCGTTCAAAGGGGCTATGCCTTCGTAGAAGAACTGTTGATGAGCTTCGGAACGTGCTGGAACGCTTCTCAGGAGGAGTTCGAACCTGGGCGATGTCCTGGAGGTCTTCGAGGTGCTGACGGCCTAGCTTGTGGTGGATGGCCAACCCGAAGAGCTACAGGTTGTGCTCTGCCCTGCCCATTCTGGGCTGTTAAAACCTGCTCTGTCTTCTGAAAACCCAGGCCAATTGATGCTTCAGGAAGTTGCTTGCTTCAATCGAGTAGCTGATGTACTTTTGGAGGGTTGTGTCCACAAGAAAGTCAGAATACGCTTCAATGGAGATCAATCTTCAAGTATGCATACCAAGAAGAAGGAAGACTGCTCTTTGACGAAGATTAAACCCCTTGTAGACTCCTCTAGGCTTTGCTGAATCTATAATCGATTCTTTATAGAAGAATAAGGTTGCTCCTTTATATGTAGCCTTGATGAGTCTGTACTAGACCTTTGTAGACATGATAATAAAATAACTTTCTTCCATATCTTCTGTTTTATCTTTTTAACCCTCTGTCTGCATATTTGTATTACTTTTGCTGTGTTGGAGGAATATTGTCAGCTGAGAATTTTCATGCTTCTACAAGACCCCCTTCAAAGTGTTCCGAACTTGGGTCAAACTTGGGGTACTTTGAACAGAAGCATGAACACGTGTCTCTTTGTAGGCAAAATGCCCGTCACCTCTGTTGCCAGGCTGACGTCGTGCTTAAGTTTCAACATTAAATACCTCTGTGTATGTAACTACAAAGAGTTTGTAATAGGTCGTTGTAGCCACATGCTTCTGTATAAGAACTTTTCTGTCCCTTTCTTTAACGATCCCAGGTGAAAGGTTTGCTGGCCCTTGATGACCATGACAAGGGGTCATCATGAAAGATATGCCCAACCAGAGGTAATATGAACGTGGCAGGCATAATCTTTGCTAGGATATAGAATAACAATTCAGAGGTAATATGAACATGAACTGTTTTCTAGATAGCCATGATAATCATAGGATCAATCAAGGAGAGGGGCGACTACTCAGAGGTAATATTGAGATGGTAGCCGCGATTTTGGGTATAAAGGAGCAATACAGAGGTAATATGGACATGATGTGCTTCATCTACATGAGAAAAAATTATAGAAGAGCGGAATCCCCTTACCAGAACCCATAGGCACCGTTAGGGGACGTAGGAGCCAATGCCAGTTCCGTCTTCAGGCATAATATTTTTTCAGGAACTTGCCGTTGTAGGCACCATTAGCAAGTCGCCAGCCGGTAAGCACCATTAAAGTAGACCGTCTCTACAATGGACGGTCCCTCCCACTTGGGCTCGAACTTCCCTGCCGTTTTATGGGTCATCACCATCGGTCTTCGGACTGCCAAGATGAGGTCGCCCACTTGGAATGTTCTTTCCCGTTCCTTTTTGTTAAAGGCACCGAAAATACGAGCCTGATAAAGCTTGATTCTTTGTTGCGCTAGCAGGCATTTTTTGTCTAGCGCCTCTAACTCATGTAGCCGTCGACGTTGGTTGTCTTCGTCAGTCAGCTGATTAGTAATAGCTACCTGTAAGGACGGTATATGGATCTCTAGGGGAAGGACTGCCTCGCTCCCATAAATAAGAGAGAATGGTGTGCTGCCCATAGGTGTATGAACGGTCGTACGGTAAGCCCATAAAAATTTGCCTAACTTTTCATTCCAGTCGCGTTTGTTTGAAAAGACGACTTTCTTGAGTAGCTTTATGATGGTTTTGTTGAATGCCTCAGCTAGTCTATTAGCCGCAGGGTTGTAAGCCTTTGACGCCATATTCTGCATCCAGTTCTTATCGCAAAACAGATGGAACGCATGGCTTACGAACTGGGGACCATTATCGTGTACAATCCTCCTAGGGACTCCAAAGTGATAAATGACGTGGTGCTTGATAAAGTTGATCACGTTGGAGGTTTTTACTTCTATCAACGGTACTGCTTCTGCCCATTTGGAGAAATAGTTCGTGATGGCGAAGATGAACCGGTGTCCTTTAGAGGAGGGCAGGCTGATTGGTCCAACGATTTCTACTCCCTATGCCTCGAATGGCCAAGTGGCCATCGTGAGGTATAGATATTCCGATGGTTGGTGGATGAAGTCTGCATGAAACTGACACGCCCGACACTTCTTTGTATATTCTACGGCGTCTGCCATCATGGTGGGCCAAAAATAGCCCATATGACACAATCGATCTTATAGCTTGGAACCAGGCTGATGGGCTCCGCAGGTCCCATCATGTGCCTCTCAGAGTGCCTCTTGCGCCTCTGTCTAAGACAAACACCATAGGAGGAGTCCGTTGTATGAACGACGATACACCATTTTGGTGGCTGTGTCATACAAGAGTCAGAGTGCTTTCTGACAGAAGCTCCTTTTTTTAGGTCTTCAGGCAGGATCCCGTAGACTGCGTACTCTATGAACGGGAATCGCCAATCTGGAGTGTCAATACCTACTTGTAGCGAGTTGCTTTGATATATGCACAGAGCGTTCTTTGGATAGACTAGCTCCCGTTCCATCACCGTAATAGTATATTGGGGCCCAAAAGGGGCACCCAGCGAAGCAGCGAGACCAGATAGTGCGTCGGCCTCCAAGTTTTGTAGGCGCAACACATGTTATATAAAGAACCCTGTGAAGGTGGAGATGATGTCGATCGTCGCCTGGTGGTAGAGGATGAGGTCTTCATGTCGAACCTCGTACTGTCCTTAAACTTGGCTGATGATTAACTTCGAGTCTCCATAGGACTCGATATAGTCAACCCCCAGTTGTTTAGCAAGTTAGAGCCCAATGATGAGAGCGTTGTACTCCGTAACATTGTTGGTGCATGACTCCATGATGATATATGTGCGATTGATAACCAGACCGTCGGGAGTGATGAGGACGATCATGACCCCTGCGATGATATCACCATTTGGTCCCGTTCTCGAGGCTCTGTCGAAGAACATGTGCCAAACCGAGTTGTCTGAAATTGTATTAGACTCTAGAACTTCGTCGGGGATCTCTTCGTAGAGTCTTGATGTCTCTTGCACATGATATGCATCCAAGAAATCTGCTAGCGCTTAGCCTTTGACTGCCTTCTACAGAACGAACACCATATCATAAGAAGGTAGAAGGATTGCCCTGGCTAATCGTGAGTTTAATGCCCCCGGCTTGGTCATTAGGACTCTGAGGGGATTGGTCCTAGACACAACATGGATTGTCTGTCTGGTCACATAGTGCCGCATCTTCTGGATATCAAAGAGAAGGGCGAGGCACTCTTTCTCGACAGGATTATACCGATGTTCGGCTCCAATTATGGTTGGGCTGAGATAGTATATCGCCTGCTCATGGCCTTCACTATTCTTTTGGGCCAGTAAGGCACCAAGAGAATTGTCAATAGCTCGGACGTATAGCAGAAAGGGCTTTTCCACGATGGGTGCTACTAGTATGGGAGGACTGGTGAGGTACTTTTTGATGTCGTCGAACGCGTATTGGCATTCTTTGGTCCATACAAAGGAGACCCCTTTCTTTATTAACTTGGTGAAGGGTTGACATTTATCGAAAAGATTCATTATGAATCTTCTGATATACGCCAAACGCCTTTGCAATCCTCGAAGCTCTCGAAGATTCCTTGGAGGAGCCATGTCCAGAATTTCCTTACTCTTCTCTGAATCGATGTGAATCCCCTTTGTTGTGATGATGAAGCCCAAGAACTTGCCGCTAAATACGCCTAGGAAGGACTTGGTCAGATTCATCTTTAGTTGATGCGTTCGTATTAGATCGAACACCATCCGTAGGTCATCCAAGTGGTTGGACTTGTTCTTGCTCTTAACGGCAATTTCATCGACATAACACTCCACCGTCTTCCGGAGACACTTGTGGAATATCATGCTCATAGCCCTCTGGTATGTTGCTCCTGCATTCTTCAATCCAAAGGACATTACCGGATAATATTACACTCATTTTGGAGTCCGAAATACTGTATGCTTCTTGTCTTCAGGGAGCATCTTGATCTGGTTGTAGCTAGACAAACCATCTATGAAGGACATACGCTCGAATCTACAAGTATTGTCAATCATCACATCAGTAATCGGGAGGGAAAATTTGTCCTTAGGACAAACTGAATTGAGATCCCTGAAGTCTATGTAAATTCGTATCTTCCCATTCTTCTTGATGATCGGGACGACATTGCCAACCAATCTGGATGTTGCTCTTCATGGATGAAGCCACTCTTGATAAGTTTGTCGACTTCTTCCCCTATAGCATCCATGATGTCTGGGAAAAACCGACGATGTTGTTGCTTAATAGGCTGGACATCGGGCAAGATATTGAGGCGATGCACGGCAACCTACGGGTCTAGACTCACTACCAAAATAAGTCGTATTGGCGACGACATTAGCGACTCCGGCTAAATATGTCACTTTTTTTGTGTATTTTGTGACGTCTCAAAGTAACGTCGCTGAACGTCGTATTCAGCAACGTTTAGCGCCTGATAGCGACAAGCATTATGGTTTGGAAAGAACAAGTCGCAGTTAAGTCGCAGAACATTGCTGATTGATTTTATTCAGCAATTTTTGTGACCCTTACTCCAGTACGTCGCAACTTTATTAGTTAACAGCGACGTTTAGTGACGTCTTTATAAGACGTCGCTAAAATCTTTCATATAGGGTGCTGGGAACCGATAGAATTCATTTTCTTTTCCCCTAAATTTTTGATCTCCCATGCTCCTCGAGCCCCAAATCTCTCTCCCCCTCCCCCGCTCATCTCCGGCGACCTCCTACTCTCCCCTCTCGTCTCCAGTGCCCCTTTCCGCGATGACCCCCTCCCCTTGGCAACCCCCCTCTATCAGCTACCCTGTCCCTCCGTTGCACCTCCACCTTCTAGTCCCCTCGTCGATGCCGACCCGACCAGTCCCCTCCGCTGCTGCTCCATCCCCGGCAACCCCGATCCGACTCCGACCATGGCTGGTAAACCCTAATCCTACCTCTCTCCTCCTGACGAGTTGACACAGACAAGACACACACATATGCTAACACGACACACACACGCTGACACGACACGCTGATACCACACTTACATGATATACACACACGCTGACATGATACGCTATTTAGTGTGTCACACTCACATGCTTGTCAGTATGTGACAGTTTGCAGAGGAGGAGGCTGTCAAAAATTAGTTTTATATGGCAACCCCATTGTGAGAACACATGAGTAGCTATGTGCTAATGTGCATCCTAATGAGTGAGTGTTAGAGTGAGGTATCCTATGAGTGAACTTGAGTGTCTAGGAGGTGAGTATCCTGTGACAGGTTAGAAAATGAGGTATCCTAAGAACTATATATATATAGTATCCTAGTACCTAGAGTGTATATATAGAGTATCCTAGTACCTAGAGTGTATAGAGTATCCTAGTACCTATAGAGTAACCTCTAGAGTGTATAGAGTATCCTAAGATATTGGGGATTACCTACTCTGAGAACCTTGCTAAGAAGTATCCTAGTACCTATAGTGTATAGAGTATCCTAGAAGTATAGGTATGATTGGTACAGTATTTTGAGCCCTTCTATAGAAATTAAATTTACTTATGCCAAGCCTTTTGGTACTATCAGAGTTATAGATTTTTTCAAAAATCCGGTATAATGTTGATTGCCACAAAATGCTTGCACAAGTAAGAGTGTATAGAGTGACTATACTAGTAATATATCATAGTATCCTAGAGTGCATAGAGTGAGCTTCCCTACTTCTTTTATTTTTATTCGGGTCATTGAGCCGACTATTCTGCATCATAGGATATCTATCTCAACCTCACCCTAGAGAAGTGTGGAAATATTAATATTAACCAAGGTTCATAGTATCAATTTTGGTATCGGTATCGTTATCGGTATCATTTACGGTTGATATCATGAATCTCATAGCTTCCGCTAGCATAGTACAATGTAGAGCCAAACGTGAAGCAGAGCTTCATATTCAAAATATTAGAAGTAAAAAGTTTTCGATTGGTGGTGGGACGAGAAAGGATTCAGACTCGTCCCACCACCAATCGAAAACTTTTTACTTCTAATATTTTGAATGTGAAGCTCTGCTTCACGTTTGGCTCTACATTGTGCTCTGCTAGCGGAAGCTATGAGATTCAGGATATCAACCGTAAATGATACCGAAACCGATTCCGATATCGATATTGTTAGCCTTGGTTAACATTAATATTTCCACACTTCTTTAGGCTGATGTTGAGGAAGATATCATATGATACTGAATAGGATGCTGAGAGAGTCGAATGAGAAGCATGGAAGTAGAGGGGGGTCAGAGAGGGGGCCTTCTTGTTTAACATGTGACGACACTCATTTGATGCTCATGTGTCTATATGCATCAATTTGGAATATACTCGAATAATGTGTATCTATCTTTGCAGCACTCCTGGGACGGACAGTTCCAGGCCTTATCCTAGCCCGTCCAGTAGCATTCATCCTGCTGACGGCACTATGGAGATGGAGGAGCGGGTGAAGGAGGTCCCACCTATGCCGTCTATATATGATCCGAGTGATCCCCCATACGCCTCTCCGAACGAGACGGGAATGGAGATTTGGTCTGACGGACCTACAAAGTAAGTTAATTAGTTAACATTTATTTATACTTATATCTATATATTAATGAATTAAATTATCGTTGTGTAGATATCGTCCCCCGTCAGTTCAGAGGGCATTGGGGCTATTTTTGAGGTCTAACTACGACAGGCCTTGGATCAACTACTTGCCTCGGACGAGAGAAAGGCATTCTGGTTTGCCCACTTCAAGGTAACTAAAGTTTATTGTTTTAGTATAAATCATATTTTATGCATATTGTATAGCTAACCAATTTAATTCTTGTAGAAAACATTTTTTTATCCACCACACCGGGCTGAGACGATTGAGAAGCAATTTCCTGTCGTTGCCGCCAAGTTGATCCGGGATGCGATCGACGACCAGAAGGCTCGAGACCGTTCCGGAAAAGGAATCCAAGGTTGGATCACGCCCGAGCAGTGGACTGCCATGAAGGCTAGATTCGACGCTCCTAAGTACAAGGAATGGTCGGAGAAGGTGAAAGTGGCTAGGACGAGGGCAGGGAAGTGGTGTGGTGGCTCGATTCCTATGACGAAATATTTCCGTCGCCTGGTATGTGTTTTACTGTAATATATTATTTGAATGAAAGTAGTAATAAAATATTTAATTTTAATGACAAATATTTTATTATAACAGGTAAAGAAGGGTGTGAACCCCAATATGGTGACGGTCTTCCTGGCTACCCATCGGAAGGATGAAAAGCTCATCGATGATCGTGCCATACAGAGCTATATAAGTATTATTTTATGTGTCACTAACTTTATTATAACTTAAGAAATATGCAAATATGTCCATAGACGTGGAACAACTAGGTTGGTCGTAAATATTATGCTTATCGAGATGCGTACTTTTCTAGGATTAGTATCTTAGGTTAGAGCATGAGCTTACTAGTGCATCTACGGAGGGAGTGGCTAATAATTCCTCACACCCCCTCCAGCTTGGACGATGCACGAGCTCTAGATGACCGTCGTTGGTGGTCTTCAGAGGGGTACGTACTACGGTACGGGATCCTACGGCACCTTTGTGGCGACGCAATCATCCAGAGCCTCCTCTGCTAGTGTGCATTCCCCACAACCCTCAAAGGAGTCAGTCCGAGTGGGATAACTCTGTCGCCAGCTTACAGAGCTGCGTGACGAGCTGTTACGGAGGATGGTGGAGCAGCCCTAGTCTCAGTCGCAAACGGACGATGTGGCCCTCACCGTACGATTTGATATGCTCGAACGCACCAAATGTGAGACGGGCGAGGACGGATCGTGCCGTTTAGGCAGTGTAGGAGAGGACGGATCTTGCCGTTCATGCGTTGTACGGGACGTAGGCGGCATTGGCGAGCAGGTTTCGAGGCTGGCGGCTGTTATGGATTCCATCAACTCCAGGCTGCTGGCCATGGAGCGGATACTTCCTGGTCATGCTTCGGCATCCACACCGACTGTAGCGGTTCTATTGCCTCCTCTTCCTCCTACTGATGGGTCGTCACCGGTGATGCTGACCACGGAGCATTTTATGTTCGTGGTGTCCCAGGTGCAGGCACTGCCTACTCCTCCTCCTCCTCCTCATCCTGACTGGGCGTAGTCCTTTATCGGACTTGTTTTCATTTATTGTGTTGGTGACCCATTGTTGGGTCTTTATGTATTTGTTGGTGACCCATTGTATCCACCTAGCTATTTTTTGCCTTTCTGATCGTTTGATTCTATTTATTTGATTATTGGTAGTGCAATATTATTTGTTTCTATATTGGTTTATCGGTGTTGAGTGTTCCACCGATGGTGTTGGCGAACCCAGGGAATTCTACAGAGGGTTTCTCTGGGTCTATTATTTGCAAACTGAAACTCTAAATACCGGTACAATATTTTTAATGTAACTGTTATTTATATGAAATGCATAATGTATTCTGTTTTTTTACATTTTTTTGGAATTAGCGACGTTTTGCGACGCTTAGCGACGGTCAGCGACACATACATACGTCGCTAGAACGTCGCAAAACTGAGAATCAAAACGTCGCTAATCATCGCAGAATGTCACAGAACGTCGTAGATACGTTGACATAGCAAACTGTACACATCAACAAATCTAGTATCCGAACGTCTGTATTCAAGTATCGTAACGTCGTAAACCGTCGCAAAAATGATGACATGGCAACCAAAAAATTGCCAGATTTAGAGTCGAAAAACATTGCTAATCTCTGACTGTAACGTCGCTAAAACCTAAATGGACAGCGACAATCAGCAACGAAATGTTACGTCGCTAATTAGAAACTTTTTGTCGATAAATGTTGCTAAAACTAGCAACGTCGAACGTCGCTGAATGACGTCGCTATAGCGACAAATAGCGACGTTTTATAAGTTAGCGACGATGAATAACGCGACATGCCCGAAACATCGCTAAAAATGTCGCTGTCAGACGTTAGCATCATTTTTTTGCTATTTAGCGACGTTGTTAGGCATCACTAATATAAGATATTTTGGTAGTGACTCGGCATATCCTCGTAGCTCCAGGAAAAGATTTCTCGGATAAGATGTATCAGAGATTGCTTATCTTCTTCTGTCAAACCCTTGCAGATAAAGATGGGCTTAGAGGATGCCTCGTTTTCCAATTTGATCGGGATAACTTCTTCTTATGTGGGAGGTTCGCGCTGCTCGAAGCACCTTTCCCATTGAGACCCCAAGCGTTGAGCCCAAGGTTCATCTTCGAAGTACTCGACCGCCTGGTCTTCGTCTTCGACTGGAGGGCTTACAGAGGCCATGTTAGCTGACAGCATCCTATTGAAGACCTGGCCGGTACTGGTATCGGAGTTCCAGGTTGGGGAGTCTTAATAGTGTGAGTGCATCACGACTTCTGTCTCAGAGCCTTCTCAAGTGGAAGTGGGCATAATATAACCCAACCCCCGACGGGTGCGCTGGTAATAGTTTTGGGCCTTTCCCTTTGGAACTCTAATTCATAAGGGAAGGTGCTGACCTTTACCATAGTTGAGCCCTTTATTGCTGTTCACATCGTAACCCATCTTCTGTATGAGGTATTTAGCCTGAGTAGCATAGCGGTAGAGCTGCATCTTGCCGCTGTTGGATTCTGGATCTTCGGGAACTAGTCGCTGAGGATGTTCCACTCGACTAATGATAATGGGTTCCTCTTCTTTATTCCTTGCTGGAACGAAAAAGTATCCACCCCGGGAGGGGAAAACTTGGCTCACATGGTTGGCGGTTGTCACTTGCATTTGTAGCTTATATAGAGAGTTGTCTAGGAAATATCTAGTGTTCCAATATACACAAGTGTAATTTGAAGACAAGTTTCTATTAATAAAATAAGAGATTTTATCCCGGGGGATTAGATCATCAAAAGAGTGCACTTTTGTGTTGGGGCAAATGCAGTCTCCTAGCTCCTCATCGGTGAGGACTAGGGCTGCAGAGGGAGGAGGAGGAGGACACTTCCCTTTTAGTTTGATCATCAAAGGGGTCGCGGTCGGATGCTTATGCGCCTTCGTAGTCGGCCTTGGGGACCGCCGAGGTTGCCATTTTTGCGTAGGCTCCTAGCCATCATCTGACGTTACTGAGGGCAAAGGTGGTTCTCTACCTCGGAGCTTGACAATGAGAGGCACAAACACCTTGGGGGGTCTTCCCTTCAGTCATACTTTTAGCGGTTCTTCGGCAACCACTGCACTTCTTGAGGCCGTCTCCGCCTCCTCATCAACATCATTGCCCTTATCGTCACAGGGGACTGACTTGTATAGATCAATATCTGTATAGTAGGCTTCAAGTCCCTGGAACGGGTCGATGTCACCGAACTCGATCTTTATAGTCCCGTCGGTGGCTGCGTACATCATGCACCGATAGAGGGTGGAAGGAACAATTATGTACTCATAGATCCATGGTCGTCCCAACAGCATGTTGTAATTTATGTCAGCGTCGATGACATAGCGAGTCACTTTGGTATGGAGATCGCTAATTTGGCAGTTCAAGCGAATTTTGCCAGAGGCTCACACTTTCCCACGTTAAAGCTGCTGATTGTTGTGTTTGATGCAGTCATCCGTTGCATCAAAAACCCTAAAGTTTCGAGCAAACTCCTTTGGATGTTGCAGAGAGAGGTGCCCGGGTCGATGTGGATGTGATCAACTTTAATGATACCGACATACCCTATATAGTATGGAGGCCCATTATGCCGATTGTTCTTTAGCAGCATGTCTTGTTGGGTGAAGGTGATGCTGGGGATCACTTCGACCATGCTGTGATAATATGGGCAGGCCACAGGGTCTTCCTTTGGTGGTCGCACCTGAGTGAGGAAGGACTCAGCATTCTGTGAGGCTTCGCTGAGCGCATCCCGGGTCTCTTTGGAGAGACGAAGGATCTCGAAAAGTGACAATCTAGCCGGGGTGTTTGCTAGCTATGCCAATATGTTGAAGTTATAGGGTTTGATAGGCCCTACTGCAGAGTCTTTTCTGAGAGGCTTGTCAAAACGAACCTCCTTTTGCTTCTGCCTATCTGCGGTAGGAGTCCGAGATGGGCCTGCCTCTGATACATCAGGAACAGAGGTTATAGATGGTAGAGGCGTTGTCCCCTCTGGAGCTTGGTTCTCCTCTTGCAGATGAGCCGAGCGAGTGGTCACCAAGGTGTCATCGGTCGAAGCTGAGACCATGCGACATGTCCTTACCTTCTTCCCTTTGGCAGAAGGAATTATGGGTGCCATCATGTCAGATGTAAGGTCGGAGTGGACCCATATGACCTCGTCTCGTGGTTTGGAGAATGGGATGAGCCCTTGAGTGTTGTCATGCGCTGGTGGAAGATTGACTACATCCATTATCGCCCTCGGGATGGGGACGACCCCATCATGTGCCTTTGTGGTTGGAAAGCTTCCAAACTGAAGAGTAACCATGTTGGTCGTGATAGTCTTTTCTTCATAGTCAAGTGATATAACTTTGGCGTCGATGAGAAGCTGAATCTAGCCTTTCAATCCGTTGCAATCTCGTGTCGAATGGTGGACATACTAATGATAATGGCAGTATTTAGGGTTGTCCACCTTCCCCACTTCGTCGGGGAGCCTTGGTGTTGGGAGAGACAACTTGCCACTCTTCGTCAGCATATTGAAGAGTTCTAGCGTATCCTCGTCGTTGAAGGCGTAAGTCTCCCCCATCTTGTGCGCTTCTGCAGACTTGGGGTTCATGGTTACTGAAACTTTGGAGATGTTGACGGTCATGGCTTGCTTGCCTTTTTCGTCTTTGGGATTGTTGCTAGACGAACGTCTTCCAAATCTTCGAGAGAAGGAAAGTTCAGTCCTAGGAGTTGCCCGTCCTGGGATTTCCTTTGTGCCACATCCGCCTCTGTAATAAAAGGCGTCCACTATATACAAGGAGAACTGTGCCACAATTTATCGCAGGCAGCATGTTCTTGCGGCATGAGTACATAAGCATAGGAACGGGCATACCAGGCGGTAGCCTTAAGGCTGCCTGACGGAAGCGCTCAATGTATGCATGGACAGGCTCCTTTTCTCTCTGGACGGCCTCTATGAGAGTTGATATTGTCATATCCATCCCTTCTTCATAGAATCGATCTACGAATAGATTCTTCAGGTCCTCGAACGATGAAATACAATCGTCCGAAAGGCTGCAGAACCATTCATAAGCTACCTCCTGCAAAGCTCCTATGAAGATGTTGGTAACGAGGGCGTCATATTTCGGCAAGTTCCCTGTCACTGAGGCAAAGTACATCAAGTATCGTCGGGGAGACTCCTTTCTCTCGTAGGGCGTAAGCGTCTACGGATTGTACTTGGGAGAAAAAACTATGTTATCCCACTCGGCAGGATATGGCTGCCGAATCCCAATCTTCCAGAGTGTTGCTTACTTTTCTTTGGCATCGTAGCGAGCATACAGTTCCTTGATGGCTTGTTGTATCTTGGTTGACATTGTCGGGCCTGTAGTCAATGGAGTAGACGATGATGGTCCCGTCTGATGGACGGCGGGCAGTTTGTTGGATCCATCATTGGCTGCTGGACCAGGAGCAGGTGTGGAGGCAGTGGGTACCAAATTCTCCTTAATCTCTAGCTTGAGAGAAGACAGAGTCTTCATTGTGGCATTAAACGTATCTAGGCTTGTCTCGAGAGCTTCAATGCGTTTCAGCTTGTCAGGTGCTTCGCTATTGTCTACCTCATCCCCCTCGGCCGTAAATACGGACCTTGTGTGCGAATGAGTGGAAGGGATATTTGATCCTTCTCTCTCTAGCTCAGAAGTCCCAGCCTCATCGTCCTGAGGATAGACTGGGAGGTTACGATCTTCCTCAGACTCATTGCGGTTGCTATCCCCAGTCTGGTGGCTAGCTGCGCCTGTGTAGGCATCCGTATCGTATGGCTCATAGTCAGATTCGAACGCGACGTTGTCATACATAATAGGAGGTTGGCTACCTCCAGCATTTGACGTGACACCCAACGGAGATTAGGAATGTGTGCCTTGGAAAACACCTGTGTTGGTTGCATTTGTCATGCTACTCTCGGGCTGCTTTCTGGGCTTAGTGGCCGATACGGGAGGATTCCTGGATGACCTCTTGAGTGTTTTAGAACCCTGTACCGCGTTGCACGTGGTGACATGGAGTTCATATCTCTCTTGCTCGCCGACCCCCTGTCGAGTCTCTGACGTGCAGTTGTAGAAGCATAAATTTTTTCAGCAAATGAAGCCCCATGCGCCCAAGTCAGTGTAGCTCCATGCACCCAAGTCAGTGTAGCTCCATCTGCCCAGTCAGTGAAGCTTCATGCGCCCAGTCAGTGTAGCTCCATGTGCCCAGTCAGTGAAACTTCATGCGTCCAGGACTAGCTCCCCAGAAAGGAGGGCGCATAGCTTGAGACATGGCTATGCACCCAAGCCTGACTCAGTCAAAGCCATAATCATAACGTGCACCGAAGCGCACGGCCACGTCAGTCTCCATGGGCAGTCGTGCACCGAAGCATGCGGCCACGTCAACACCACGACCAATCCACGATCTTGCAGCCTGTATGTGCCTACACCCTATGCGCCCAAAGCAGGACATGAGCCAACATAGAAACCAACGTGTTTCCTTATGTGGGCACGTAACATCATTCCAGCTCAAGAACGACTATAAAAGGGCGGCCTCATCCTTCTTCAAAGGACAAAACGGAGAGCATTTTCAAGAGCCAAATTGCTGTACTTCTTGTCTGTGAGCCGAGACTTAGCAATTTTCTTAGGTTTTCTCCCACTTTTGTAATCGGAGTGTCAACGGAGTAAAGGAGCAACTGCCGCTCGATCTTCATCGTCCCATTCCCCAGAATTCTTTTTTGTACACGGGGATCCTCAGCGAAGGATCTCTCAGGCGTACTCGATTTGTGGTGCCTTGTGCCAATAAAAGAAAAGACATCATTTTTTTCTTCTTTTTTATGTGTGTCCACAAAAATGGCGACTCTGCTGGAGACAACCTTTTCCTCTGACGACAAGGTGGTGACGTAATTCGATACCGACAAAGTGGGGAGTACTTATAAGATGCTGATCGTAAAGTTCGATCAGTAGGCGTTCGAAGAGATGCTCTCGAGGGACGGCTCTACTCCCTCAAAATTAGTGAAGCCAAACAAGTCTCGTAAGACTTGGCTTCCAAAGGCTCACTGTCCATATCCTGCTAGTATCATAGCAGATATGCAGCTAGAGGACTCTATCACATAGGCGCATGACTCTGCCACAGAAGTTTTCCAAATAGAGAAGGCTCACACCGTTCCGGGCTCTACTTGCCCAGTGACTTCATCCCCGCACAACTAACAACAGGGTATTCAACACCCGAGACTTGGCAAAGAAAAATACTATAATGCCAAGAATCGGGGCATACGACACTCTGGCCGAACCCGACGAGGCTCACAAACGAAAGAGGCCAAACTGGAAGAAAATACCGTTGCTCCACCAGGCATGCGCCCAAGGCCATGCGCCCAAGGGAGTGTTTGGCCGCATAGCCCCAACCAGAACACTTTTATCTTCTGCAC
This sequence comes from Iris pallida, assembly GCA_029216955.1. NCBI lineage: Eukaryota > Viridiplantae > Streptophyta > Magnoliopsida > Asparagales > Iridaceae > Iris > Iris pallida. The sequence goes on from JANAVB010034417.1 coordinate 20,273,041, forward strand.
GCTGGGCATCCAAAGCCATGCGCCCAAGGCTATGCGCCCTAGCTCTCTGGATCCATACTATACGCCCACATCAAGGAGGCTCAGACATGCTGCCAAGGAGCATGCGTCCAAGGCCAGTCTCCAAGGCCTATGCGTCCACAACAAAAAGATAGGCTCCAACGTGTATAACACGGGGCTGTCTTCAAGGACATCACAGAACTTAGGTGTGGGGGTTGCCCCTGCACATGAACTAAGTCTGGATGCGCCTAATCTCCTAACGAACCCGCATGCGAAGCTCGACGATGCATGCAACATGGGTTGTAAGGCAAAACTCCCTTCCGCTGACTTGCATGACATGATAAATCATAAGCGTAAAGCGAGGGAGAACATAACAATTAATAGTGCACTTCCGTGCACCAGTATTGTTATCAACTGTTGTTGCTCCAAAGCAACAAGAGTGCCTCAGAGAAAGTCCGTGTTTCGACGGTTGCACTTCTCTGACGACGAGAAGCCACTATGTATTTCATCCAACCTGGCTTCATAGGGTCCCCCTTACGGAAGCCCCAATCAAAGACGGTGGACTACGAACCCAACTTTTTCTCTTAGCTCTGCGAGAAGAAGAAGGAGAAGTCTACCCACAGATGGCCAACAGGCTGTCACATCAGAAGGAGTCTATATGGGCACTCGATCAAAGGCAAGATTCCGTATAGACGTTGAAGATTCCCAAGTCGGGAGTAGCATTCCCTCAGAATCTGAAGCAGATGAACCCCACACTGGGGGTAGCCTTGCAGATGACGATGATCCCTCCGAATCCGATGGCGACTATCTACCTTCTCTACATGAAGATGAAGGACTTATTCTCTAGAAGACAGTATCAACACCAGTTGTACTGCTTCCTCTGTTCATCCTGGCATGCTATCTACATACATGACGGACGGAGAAAGACCCGAAGAAGCCAGTGATCAAACTAGCAAATGGCTAGAGGGTCTTAAAATAGCATTCGCCAAGATCACTGATATGCTTGCCAGCATCATGGCAGTTCAAACTGCTGGGGCTGTTCCTCCACTTCAATAAAACGTCTCATCCCACGCTAGTCCAGCTCACAGTAACAACCCTCATTTACTACAAAAGGAGTATCATTCGGTTGTGCCTCCTCCAAATCTTACAAATGTCGAGGGTGGTCCTTTGCCAACAATGCCTGACAACCGTTCAGCAGTCGTTTCCTAACACCTGCTCAATCAACAGGATGCAATTGATTCCTTGGTCGTTCGCCTCGACAACATCTCGAACATAGACGAGCTTCAGAAGATGGGGATATCTCAACCGTATCCCTCTGAGTGGGAGAACGCTACTTGTCCTCCTAACTATAAGCCGTTGACGCTGAACTCATTTGACGGGTTAACTTCTCCTCGTCAGCACATGACAACTTCAACACGTAGACTCTACACTTGCACGGAGACGATCCATTCCTGTCGAAGTTGTTTATTAGCACCTTGTAGGGGGTAGCCTTCGAATGGTTCTACAGTCTGCCTGACGGGTGTATCAATTCATTCAAAGACTTGGAGAGGTTGTTCCTCAACAGGTTTTACGAGAGCGACATACATGTTAGTATGTCCACACTCATCGAGACCAAGCAAAGGAGGACTGAGTCTGTCATCGCCTTCATAGAACGCTTCAGGCGGCTAGCACTGAAGGTGCCCTTCGGCATACCAGACTCAGAACATATGGATACTTGTCGATATAACTTTCTCCCTACAGTAAAGTTTTATCTAGGTATACATAAGTATGATACATGGACCGCTTTCATTGGGGCCGCTGATGCTGCTGAAAATGACGTTCCTAACTTAGAACTACTGGGGTTGAAAACACCCAAATTCGAAGACAAGGGCAAGCATCCTCAAACTATCCCCGTTCGTGGAGGTAAAGAGAAAGAAGTCCTGAAAGTCGACACATCTAAAATAGCTTCCAATTCTCATGGCGCCTCCGGCAAGCCTAAAGAAACCTTCTCCTTCGACGAAGACGATGTCATTACCATCTTCCACACTTTGACGAAGGGTAATAAGCTGACATTGCCTCTACCACGACGTCCTGCAGATGCGAGCCAACTCAATGATCCTAAGTACTGTCTCTATCATTAGTACGTGCATCACTCCACCAAGGACTGTATCGTCCTAAAGAAGAAGATACAACAGCTTATCGACAGCCAAGTGATCAACCTCGAAGCTGAAGACAAGGTCGTATATGCTAACATGATCTCTCTCTAGTTTGGTGACTTTCCTCCTACAGAAGTCCCAGACGGCGTGGTCCCGATCCCCAAGGCGACGATGGAAGTCCTTAACCTATCACCAGCTCGCAACTCGACCTTCAACTGAACATAGTGAGATCACGTGGGTACACTCGGACCTTGTCCAAGAAGTAACGCAGGGGGTAGCATCTCCCAAATCAAGAAGGGGCAAGAAATTCAAGCCATGCCATATGGTATCCTCCCCTATCTACGAGGTTCTATCTGGCGAGACGCGATCGGGGAAGACTTATCTTCGGACGTACGATCCCGTACAAGAAGAAGCAGTACCTCCTCAATCTCCTGCTGCCCCCACAAGCTCAGAAGCAGGCCCGTCCAAGCCTCAAACCACGGACAAATCCAAGCAGAAGGAGACACAGTTTGACAAATCTCTAAAGGCGCCAGCTCCCGAAGGCATGGATCGGCCCTATAACTTTGACATACTAGCTCAGCTAGCCAATACACCTGCCATATTGTCTCTGTTCGAACTATTGCGACTCTCCAAAGAAACGCGGAAGGCCTTAAGTGAGGCATTACTACATGCCGTCTCTTACCTCGGTGAAGTCAAGGCCCCCGCTGCAGATTGTGTCTCATGTCCCCACTACCACAGTACCATGGAAGTGGTGCCCAATATCACCTTCTCACAGGAGGACATGCTACTAAAAAATAACCGTCATGATAGACACCTGTACTATACAGGGTATATCGGGGCGATCAAGGTGGACTGCATGCACATCGATCCAGAATCCTCCTTCAGTATCATTTCTAGAAGTTTGCTTCAAATTCTAGGAATCCCTCTGCATAAGCTATCTGCAACCAACACAACTATCATGGCTTTCAATGCTGGTCTAAGCCATCTGCTCGACAAGATTCGTCTCAAATGCCAGATTAGTAATCTCCGATTGGAGGTTTCCTGCTATGTGATCAATGCCAATGTATCATACAACGTCTTGTTAGGATGTCTATGGATACACGAGAACATGATCGTTCCTTCCACACTTCACCAGTGCTTCAAGTACGTCAACAGCGACGGTGTCGTAAAGACGAAGTTTGCCGATGTCGATCCTTTCAAGGGCATTGAAGCTTACTATAGAGATTCGATACTTTACTAATCTCAACCCCCAAGGATAACGACAATGAAACTGAAGCAAGTCCATCCTCCAATGACGGTCCCCTGATTATCCGAGTCAAAGGACGTACTACTCCAAAAAGTACTCCGAAGCCTATCATAATTTGGTTAAAAAAGAAGAAACCTGACAAGGTCAAGCCACAGACCATCACTCTCAGCAAGACACCTCGAGAGGAACCTACTGATGCCCGTCCCACCAATCCTGAAGAATTACCCTACGTGGTGAACTCGGCCAAGACTGTGGGCTCCTCTTCTAAATGATGATCCTCTCAATGAGTATATCAATACTCATAATAATGTACCTTCAGCGGATGATGTCATCCCTAAAGAAGAACTTGCATATTTCCTTAGTAAATGTTTATCTTTGAATTACTCCGATGTCTATCAATCTGTAAACCACTACATAGATATAATATATGCCCTAGAGAACGGCATAGGACCACACCTCTGTATGTCGGTCACAACACCTCACCTGCGGGAAAAGTTTACCCTGAAGATATCCTTTACTTTATCGTTCCAGCCAGAAAGAATGGTGAAGAACTAATCATCTTCGGTCGTATAATTGGTGAGAGAAAGTTCGTTCCAGACTCTACTTCCCCCAAGCACAACACAGAAGCTAACCATGACTCTGGGAAAATACAACTTTTTCGGTATAGTTGGCCGGCCAAAAATATCATCCAGAATATGGGATATGATATCAAAAGCGACAAAGGGCTAAATTACGGCCGAGGACGACGGTTGCCAATACGACACTTTGCTCCTCCCGGCAAACCCGAGAACTACTATCAACGAAGCGGTGTTGGTTTGGGCTATGTCTCTCCTCCAACAACTCTCGAAAGAGAAAATGATGAAGCAGATCATTGTTATTATTCTTCTGATTCCTTCCTCTGGGACTCAGACTCCAGCATCGGCGACATGTTCAAAGCAACTCTGTCCGTCAACATGGTTTCTGCCGACCAAATTATAGACGATGTCCAATCAATCGAACTCGAACAATGGGCTCAAAAGATGGACACCAGGTGGGACCTGTGCTTCAAACAACGGGAACCACCTGCCAAAGACGAAGTCATCTAAGTCAATCTAGGAGATGAAGCATCCTTCAAACCAATCTTCATCAGCAAAAGCCTATCTGGCAATGAACCCCAATCTCTTATACGGCTTATAAGAGAATACATCGACGTCTTCGCATGGAGCAATGAAGACATGCCAGGCTTGGACCCTAAAGTCGTGGTGCACCGCCAGAATATTTCGTCTAAAGCTAAGCCAGTAAAGCAACAACAACGACGATTTCGACCAGACGCCATGGAAGCCATCGAGAATAAAGTCAAGAAGCTTGTTGCTAGTGGATTCATTCGCGAAGAACGACACCCAGACTGGGTTGCCAACATCGTCCCAGTCATGAGAAAGAACGACAAAGTTTGAGTCTGTATCGACTATCAGAATTTGAACTCTGCATGCCCGAAGGATGAGTTTCCTCTACCGATCTCCGACATAATGGTCGACAATACTTGCGGCTTTGAGTGGATGTCTTTCATGGATGGGTTCTCAGGCTACAACCAGATCAAGATGTTCCCCAACGACGAGAAGCACACATCTTTTCGAACACCGTTGGGGGTATACTGCTATATGGTGATGCCCTTCGAATTGAAGAATGCAGGGACAACATACCAGCGAGCCATGAACACAATTTTTTGCGATTATTTGCACAAAACTGTGGAGTGCTACGTAGACAATATCGCAGTCAAAAGTCATCTCAAGGGCAACCACCTCCAAGACTTGAGAACGGTGTTCGAACTAATACGTGCACACCAACTCAAGATAAATCCAACCAAGTCTTTTCTGGGAGTCTCCAACGGCAAGTTCCTTGGTTTTGTTATCACTTCAAAGGGTATACATCTGGACCCGGAGAAGGTGAAGGCTATTCTGACATACATCCTCCAAAAAACCTTAAAGAGCTACGCGGACTACAAGGAAGGCTAGCCTACATCAGATGATTCATTTCGAACCTCTTTGGAAGGTGGCTACCATTCACTCATCTCATAAAGAAAGGTGCATCTTTCGTCTGGACTGAAGAATGTCAACGCGCATTCGACGACATTAAGGCGTATCTTACAAGCCCTCCAGTATTGGTAGCTCCAATAATGGGGAAGCCCTTCTTACGATATGTTCGTACTATGGATCATTCCCTTGGTGCCCTCTTAGCTCAGAAGAACGAAGGCGGCCATGAACAAGCAATCTACTACCTCAGCCGCATAATGGTGGGTGCCGAGCACAGATACACATCGGTGGAGAAGGAAAGCCTTGCACTAGTATTTGCCATCCAGAAGACATGCCACTATGTGTCTGGACAGACTATCCATATTATATCTAAAGTCAACCCTCTCAAAATACTCATGACTAAACCGGTCTCTCTTAATTCCCATTTTGCTACATGGGCAATGCTGTTGACTCTGTACGATATGATCTTTGTTCCTCAGAAGGCAGTAAAGGGCCAAGCATTAGCTGATTTCCTAGCATCTCATCCAGTGCCGGAGTCGTCCAAACTCTACGAAGAAATCCCCGAAGAAGTGGTGGAGTCTAACAGTGCAACTGAAGAAATCCCCATCTGGCGAATATGTTTTGACGGTGCATCAAGAACAGGACCCAAAGGGAATATCGTGGCTGGAGTAGGTGTCGTGCTCGTGTCACCTGATCATCTGGTTATACACCGTACATATTCTCTCGTGGAACCATGCACCAACAACGTGGCCGAATATAATACTCTACTAATTGGCCTGCAACTGGCGAAGCAACTGAGAGTTGACTATCTAGAGGCTTACAATGATTCCAAGCTAATAGTTAGTAAGGTCCAAGGGGATTATGAAGTTCGCCATGAAGATCTCATCCCCTACCATAGAGCAACAATCGAGCTAGCGTCTACTTTCGCTGGATTCTTCATCGAGCACGTACCTCTACTACAGAATATAGAAGCAGATGCTCTAGCCGGTCTCGCTGCTTCCTTGACCGTTTCGACCGATACACAACAGTCGATCACAGTATCTGGTCGAGAACTATTCTGTGTGAAAGATGTCTTACATATTCATCATAGTTATGCAGCAGAAATAAACGTCAATGCTAAAGATAGAAGATTTCCCTTCATAGACTATGATGTCTATGGAATCCTCACCGAGGACCCGAAGGAAGCAGTATCTATCCAAAGACGAACCCTCATATTTTACTACGACACAGCTACCAAGATGATGTACCGACGCTCTTATGACAGGCTACTGTTACGATGCTTATCAGACATAGAAGCCAAGTATGCACTCCGGGAGGCGCACGATAGAGTTTGTGGTGCACATCAACCAGGCCCCAAATTACAAGATTGCCTCGAACGAATGAGTTATTACTGGCCCACAATGATAGCAGATGCTGTTGAATATACAAAAAAGTGTAGAGCTTGCCAGTTCCACACCGATTTTATTCATCAACCTTCGGAGTTTCTATACCCGACGGCAGCATCTTGGCCATTTGAAGCCTGGAGAATGGACGTCATAGGACTAATCAGCCCGCCATCATCCAAAGGACATCGGTTCATCCTAGCTATAACCGATTACTTCTCCAAATGGGCAAAAGCTGTACCGCTCACCAAAGTGAAGATGTCAAACATGATCAGTTTCATCAAATATTACGTCATCTACCTCTTTGGCCTACCTCACAGGATCATCCATGATAATGGTCCACAGTTCGCAAGCCATGCGTTCTATCGATTCTGTAATAAGAATCAAATTCAGAATGTAGCCTCTACAGCCTACAATCCAGCGGCTAACGGGCTAGCAGAAGCCTTCAACAAAACCATCATAAAACTTCTTAAGAAGTTCATGTCTTCAAATAAGCGTGATTGGAACGAGAAGCTCGGTGAACGTTTATGGGCTTATCGTACAACGGTCCGGACTCCAACAAGCAATACGCCATTCTCTCTGGTTTATGGGAGCGAAGCAGTTCTTCCCCTAGAAATCCAGATTCTTTCCATTCGGGTAGCCCAAACCAGCGAGCTGACTACTGAAGAGAGCTACCGTCTGCGACTCCAAGAGCTCGAAGCGCTAGACGAAAAATGCTTATTAGCTCAACAACACATTGAGCTATACCAAGCATGCCTTTCCAGAGCTTTCAACAAAAAGGTAAAAAAAAGGATCTTCCAAGTCGGCGATTTGGTCCCAGCAGTGAGAAGACCGATGGTCATGACACACAAAACAAAAGGGAAATTCCAGCCTAAATGGGAAGGTCCTTTCGTCATAGAATCAGTGTATTCTAACGGTGCGTACCGGCTAACCAAGCCTGATGGTGACTTGCTCATGATGCCTATCAACGGTAAGTTCCTGAAGAAATACTATGTGTAACCTCTTTTACATAATGTTCACATATGTTCAGTCATGTAAATGTACAGTGCGATGTTTATATGATTCAAAAAAATTAAAAAAACTAACTATTATCCGTATCTCAAGAGTCTTGAATACGCCCTGTATAATAGGTCCTCTAAATATTTTCCTAGTAGAATCATTTCCGTTTTTGACTCCGTCCAAACTCGGCTTGACGAAAACAAATCACGTCCCTATTACCTCTGAATTATTTTTCGATAATTATTTTCCTAGCGGAATGATCAATTGTTTTGCCACGTCCACATAACCTCTGAGCAAAGCATTCGTCAAAGATAGTCATGTCCACACTACCTCTGAACTATCCGCTCCTCCCTAATGCTATATATCTTTCCACGTCCATATTACCTCTGGTCAGATATAGAACATCCTCTACTATTACGTCTATATTACCTCTACTAGCAGCTTTGCTTAACTTATTATCTATATTTGAATCATTCGAATATAAAATGGATAATAGGTCCACATTAAAATTCTCCAGTAGAATACCCACCAGAAATATCCTTGCTACATCCATATTACCTTTTGCATCGATATTTCACAAAACCACATTCACTTCTGAAAGGATTCTTTATTTTGTACTTAAACGTCTATCAAAAGATGGAAAAAGGTACAAGAGCGTAGCGGCAAAAAAAAAGAACTTACAAAGATCTACGGGATACACAGGCGGTTTATGTTGTCCTTCAAAGCAACAATCTCGACTTCAGATTTCACAGCAGCTTGGTGTCGTACCTCTTCTTGACGAGCAGCTTTATCTTCAAAGAGGATCAGACTCTGATGCTCCCCCTCGAACTTCGCCAGCTCCTCTTCTAAACGGGCAAAAGCGGTGGCAGTCATTACAGCCTGGGATAAATAATCCTCTCGTTCAGATATCGCCGCCCTCAAGTCGGCTTCCAGTTGGGCGATCTCGTTCCTGATCTGCGCAATGTGATTATGCTTCTAAGTGATCTACAAAGCCAGCCCATTCTTCGAGGCAGTACGTGCCTCACTTGCAGCGTTAAACTAGCTGTACTGGTTAGCCAGCTCGCCAATCTCCTGAACGAGGGCATCCTTCCTTGCCTGGAAGGTAGCCTTCTCCTTCGCAAGAGCCGTCATCAAAGCATCGTCCTCTGCACGGAACATTGATGTCGGACTTCGCTGTTTGATGTCCGGGAACCTGGCCACCTGACCCTCCAGGTCGTCCAGAACTTTCCTCAGAGCGTTGGCCCGCTCCTCATAGCCGGCTATGCTCTCGGGCATCGCTACCTGACATTCGACAACATCCTTCACAGGGCCGAAGGTAGCGTTCCGATTCAAGACTCCAGGAAGCTTCACATTCAGTACGAAGTAGAAAGTTTTAATAACTTCCTGGGCCATCTCGTTATCCTCGATGGAGGTCGTCGGAGAAGAGGATTGGAAAGTTTCTTCCACTTCTTGAGGGAACGCCTAACAAGAAGTCGAACCTGACAAAGAAAACAATATATACATCAGTAACTGAAAAGAGGGAGGAAAGGCAAAAGAGTTGTAATTTCGTACCTTCGGCTTGCTCAACCCCAGCCTGGACTGCACCTTCAACGGTGGTTTTAGGAAAACCAGGATCAGGCCTAGACTATTCAAGGAGAACGATATCAAGGCCCTGAGTGCCATCGAGCCTGAAGTCTTCCACAAGCTCAGCCGGAATAGGGGCCGATCCAGCAACAGCTCCCTCAGCGGGCTGCTCAACTTCTCCTACTGTAGCCAGCATCGGCTCACCAACAGCTCCCTCCACAGCAGCAAATTTGGAGGAGCCGGGGATAACTTCTGTCCCTATCCCAATGGCAGAGACTATCTTCGTGGAGGGTTCTTTCATATTGTCTACAAGGGAACATACAGTCGTGGTCAGTTTCCCCTTGTCTACAAGTGAACATACAATCGTGGTCAGCTTCACAAGGAGCACGCAAAATTGAAGTCTAAAGATCTCATCAGAAGAGAGGCACAAAGGCAATGTACCCACAGGAGGATGAGCCGATTGGACTTGGTTCTCGTCTAGCTCTTTCATCGCAGCTCCTACTGCAGACATATCCCCCACAGATATGTCGTAGGAGAGGCTAATCTTCTGACCACCGTCAGGATTTGGGCTTTCGCCCTGCTCACCCCATTGCTCAAGACGTACAACCAAAGAAGACCCGCCCTCTTCCATCGGCTGAGGACGAGCAGGGGACACTATTGCCACCTCCACCTCCTCAGACGAGAAGGCACCTACCTCATCTGTAACTTTGGGGTCCTGTGCAAAGGAAAAATATAAGGGTAAGAAAGCTGCTAAAGGCTTGACCAGAACGGCTATGGAGTCTAGGAAGGGATCTACCTCCCGGATAATAACGGCCCGTGACGTCGTTCCTTCTCTTCCAGTTTGTCGGAAAGACCTCCTCAAGGGAGGCGAGCCAGCACCAACTTCTTTGGCCCTCCTCAGGGCAATAATTTTCTTCTTTCGCTTTAAAGTTGGCTCCTTGGCCAATTCAGTTGAAGCTTCCTCTTCTGAGGAGGATTGAGAGGAGAAGAATCATCGTCTTTCGGGTCCTCCTTCAGAGATACTGTTGGCTCCCTAAAGATAGCTTCTGGCGGCGGTACTTCAGCTGGTTCCGCAGTAGGAATAATACTTTTCTTCTTACGGCCTTTCGACGCCTTTTCCGTAGGGAAGGGGTCAAACCGAGTCCCCAATATTAAGCTATGTTCACGATCGTACTGAGGATGAAAATTATTAATCTGAACGTAAAATTTGGCGGTGGCGTAGCACAAATGGGTCTCAGGCTTGTCCAGGGGCAGAGTAAAGATCGCCCCTGTGCACCCGGCGTTGTAGTACATCCAAGCACGTGCCCCATCAATCAAGTTGCCTATCGACTCTAAATGTGGGCTAGCATTTCCCAGAAGGAGCTGGCTATAGCCGAACTGTCGCACGAAATGGCTCGGTAAATACAGCTCCAGATAGGCATGATTCCTGTTTCGGAGCACCAGATGCGATGGTCTAATAGACTGAAGCCAGTGAAACGCCCCAGTAGTCAAATTAGTGGCATGAACTCCTTCATCCCCTAAGATATCTCTCGCAGTATCGTTGTCGGACGGAGGAGGTACTCTAAGGAACTCATAGTTCTATAAAAAGCCTAAAGCCTTTCTACAAGTAGGTACACCGGTGATGGCCCAATCTGCATCACGAAATCTGTGAAGAAAGGAGTCCTCTGCCACAGAGTTCGCTACCGGCCCAGCATTCATTAGGGAAGGACAATGCAGTAGCAGCCACCCCATGAGGAAATGATATGAAAGCTCGGTCCGGACGAAGTGGGGCCTACCATCGGGAGTCACCGCATCCCTGACAAAGTCCCGTAGACCTCATCCAATGGCACAGACCATCGCAGAAAGCAACGCAAGACGGTGTGTCAGCTCCTGATTTTCAAATTTGGTTTAATTAGTGTAAATTAGTTTCTAAATGACCTATTTAGCTTTAAAATAATTTATTATGATTTTTAGGAATTTTTCTAGAATTATTAGATAATTTTTAAATAGTTTTTAAGTCAAAATATATCCTTTTGTAATTAACTGAAATGTTTTAACAGCATTTTGTAATATTTAAATTTGTTTTAATATTAGATTGTAATTAATTGAATTGTTTTATTGCGGGTTGCAAATAAGTATTTGCAAACTGTTTGGGTTGGGGCTTTTGTGCAAATCCCCAATCTCTGGGGACCTGACTGCAAACCCGCAGACCCCTCCTCCCTTCGTTCGGGACAGCTGTCCCGACGACCGACGACCGACAACTCGATCGACTTCGACCGACCTACCCCCCTATAAATACCCCCCAGTCTAAACCCTAACACTAGTTCACCATCGACCACCACCACTCCTTCTTTCCCGACGAAACCTAAACCCTAACCCTAACTTCGGCGACTATCCCAGCGCCACCTCCCCAGCAGTCTACGCCACCCACAACCACCACCATTAGACGCGCCTCATCGAGACGAGCGCAGTGCCACCCGAGCGCCGCGTCCACGATGCCCCAGCCGCCGTCCAGTACCCTCGACATCAACCCCGACGCCGGACACGTAGGTAACAACACCAAATTTGTGTCGTACGTGTCCCAAACTCACGCATGACGTTCGCCTGGACACGGGAAGCCTAACCATAGGGTTGGACACGTGTTTACAGTGTCGTGCGTGTCGCGCTAGGCACGGACACACAACATTGGGTCAGATTCCATTTGCTCGTGTCCTGTACAGTCTGGACACGAGCCGAACTGTTATCGGGTTTAGACCCATTAACCTAAACCTAACACTAACTCTAACCTATTTCCTAACAAATGGCTCGGGCTGACCCCCTGACCAGCCCGACTGCGCCCAAAACCCGACCCCTCTGGGCCAGGTTCGAGCCCCCCCTCTTCTTTGTTTTGTTTTCTTTTTTGTTTTGTTTTTGTTTTATTTTATTATTTATGTATATATGTATTTATTTATATATGTATATATGTATTTATGTATATATGTTATTATATATATACTGTTGTATATATATACAGTATTTGTATATATATATATATATATATATATATTTTTTTTTTTTCTATATATATATATATATATACATATATATTGGTTAGTATTTTTATATGTATATATGTATATCTATTATATATATCCTTTATATATATGTATAAAAAATTATATATATATAAATATCTATATATTTATATGTATATATATTGTTGTTATATTTTTATATATACATTTAAAATTCTACTTTGTACAAAACTGACACGGAAGCATGCAGAGTACATCTTGTCAAAGGACTGTCAGGCAGCATTTGAGGAGCTGAAGAGGAGGCTGACGACCGCTCCAATTCTGACATTACCTTCAGGATCTGGAGGTTTCACCATATACAACGATGCTTCGGGAAAGGGGCTAGGATGTGTCCTACAGCAGCATGGGAAAGTAATTGCTTATGCATCTAGGCAATTACGGACTCATGAGCGGAACTATCATACCCATGACCTAGAGTTAGCTGCGGTGATCTTTGCACTCAAGTTATGGAAACATTACTTATACGGAGAGCGTGTGGAAATCTTTACTGACCATAAGAGATTGAAGTATGTGTTCATGCAGAAAGAGCTGAACATGAGGCAAAGACGATGGTTGGAGTTGATGAAGGACTTCGACATCGATTTACAGTATCACCCCGGAAAGGCAAATGTGGTGGCGGATGCGCTGAGCAGGCATCCGATGGCATGGTATCGGATGATAGATCGGCATTTGCAGGAAGATCTGGAGAAGCTCGGTATCGAGATAGTTCGGCCAGGATCAGTGATACAGATAATGGCGCTTGACATTCAGTCAAGTTTGATGGAGCAGATCTGGGAGGCACAGTCTACAGATGTGAGCCTTCGCAGACTTCGAGCCCAGGCTTTAGCTGGATTGCTGGATGACTTCACCGTAGCAGGGGATGGATCCTTGAGGCATGGCAGCCGATTGAGCGTGCCGAAGGGAGAGCTGATAGAGGCAGTCTTGCAGGAGACGTATCGATCGAGATATTCTATTCATCCTGGTGCTAACAAGATGTACCATGACTTGCGGGAACATCTTTGGTGGCACGGGATGAAGAGAGAAGTATCACGTTTCATTTTGAGATGCCTAGTTTGCCAGTAGGTCAAGGCCGAGCGCCAGAGGCCAGCTGGTCTATTGCAGCCGTTACCCATTCCCGAGTGGAAGTGGGAACACATTACGATGGACTTTGTCTCAGGGCTTCCTCGTTCCCAAGGAGGGAAGGATGCCATTTTGATCATCGTGGACAGGCTGATGAAGTGTACGCACTTTATACCTTTCAAGGTGGGGCTTTCCACCGAGAAGTTGGCAGAGCTATACATGCAGCAGATAGTTCGCCTGTACGGAGTACCAGTGAGCATCGTGTCGAACCGAGACAGCAGATTCATGTCCCACTACTGGAGGAGCTTGCAGGAGGAGTTGGGCAGCCGGCTCAAGTTCAGTACGGCGTACCATCCGCAGACAGATGGACAGTCCGAGAGGATGATACAGATGCTAGAAAACATGCTGAGGACTTGTGTGCTGGACTTTGGCGGATCATGGAAGAGCCATCTGCACATGGTAGAGTTTTCATACAACAACAGCTACCAAGCCAGCATCGGTATGTCTCCTTTCGAGGCACTATATGGATGACGATGCCGTATACCGCCCTTTTGGGACGATATTGGGGACAGAGTTATGCTTGGGCCAGAGATGATCACGAATGCAGAAAAGAAGGTCAGGATGATCAGAGACAGGCTCAAAGTAGCTCAAGACAGGAAGAAACACTGGGCCGTTGCTAGTCGTAGACCGATGGAGTTCGCTGACGGAGATATGGTGCTAGTGAAGATATCACCTACTACAGGGACGATCCGGTTCGGACGATAAGGCAAGTTGAGCCCCAGATACATCGAGCCGTTCGAGATACTTGGCAGGATCGAAGAGGTAGCTTACAGGGTTGCACTTCCATCCAACCTAGCAGGAGTTCACGATATCTTTCATGTGTCTCAGCTGAGAAGATATATTTCGGACCCCAGTCATGTGCTAGATCATTCAGAGTTGGAGATCGGACCGAGCCTTGCAGTTACTGAGCAGCCAGTGGAGATATTAGAGAGGAGGGAGAAGAGGTTGAGGAACAAAGTCATACCCTTAGTACGAGTAGCTTGGAGCCGTACTCTCTGGGTGAATCTACTTGGAAGAGGGAGTCGAACATGAGGGAGAGATACCCTTACTTGTTCGACCCAACTGTTGCGAAGGAACCACCCGTTCCCGCTTGATACCTTAGAGGTTAGTTTTGATCGTAGCCTTAGTCATTTGTTGTATTGCTTGCTATGTTAGAAAATTGTAGGATCTTCAATCCTTGTGAATTTCGAGGACGAAAATTTTCAAGGATGGAAGACTTGTCAGCCCCTGTTTTTCAAATTTAGTTTAATTAGTGTAAATTAGTTGTTAAATGACCTATTTAGCTTTAAAATAATTTATTATGATTTTTAGAAATTTTTTTAGAATTTTTAGATAATTTTTAAATAGTTTTTAAGTAAAAATATATCCTTTTGTAATTAACTGAAATCTTTTAATAGCATTTTGTAATATTTAAATTTGTTTTAATATTAGATTGTAATTAATTGAATTGTTTTATTGCGGGTTGCAAATAAGTATTTGAAAACTGTTTGGGTTGGGGCTTTTGTGCAAATTCCAATCTTTGGGGACCTGACTGCAAACCCGCAGACCCCCCCTCCCCCGTTCGGGACAGCTGCCCCGACGACCGACGACCGACGACTCGACCGACTTCGATCGACCTACCCCCCTATAAATACCACCAGTCTAAACCCTAACCCTAGTTCACCATCGACCACCACCACTCCTTCTTCCCCGACGAAACCTAAACCCTAACCCTAACTCCGTCGACTATCCCAGTGCCACCTCCCCAGCCGTCTACACTACCCACAACCACCACCATTAGACGCGCCTCGTCAAGACGAGTGCAGCGCCACCCGAGCGCCGCGTCCACGACGCCCCAGCCGCCGTCCAGTACCCTCGACATCAACCCCGACGCCGGACACGTAGGTAACAACACCAAATTTGTGTCGTACGTGTCCCAAACTAACGCATGACGTTCGCCTGGACATGGGGAGCCTAACCATAGGGTTGGACACGCGTTTACAGTGTCGTGCGTGTCGTGCTAGGCGCGGACACACGACACTGGGTCAGATTCCATTTGCTCGTGTCTTGTACAGTCTGGACACGAGCCGAACTGTTATCGGGTTTAGACCCATTAACCTAAACCTAACACTAACTCTAACCTATTTCCTAACAAATGGCTCGGGCTGACCACCTGGCCAGCCCGACTGCACCCAAAACCCGACCCCTCTGGTCCAAGTTCGAGCCCCCCCTTCTTCTTTGTTTTGTTTTCTTTTTTGTTTTGTTTTTGTTTTATTTTATTATTTATGTATATATATATATTTATTTATATATGTATATATGTATTTATGTATATATATTATTATATATATATACTGTTATATATGTATTTTTTTTTTATATATATATATATTATTATATATATATATACTGTTATATACTGTTATATATGTATATATACAGTATTATATATATATATATATATATATATAAATAAAAAATAAAAAAAATATAAATATATATATATATATATATATATATATATATATATATATATATATATATATATATATATATATATATATGTATATATATATATATATATATATATATATATATATATATATATATATATATATATATTTTTATATATATATGTATATATCTATATGTGTTTATGTGTATATATATTATTATATATATACAAAAAATATATATATATATATATTTTATATATATACTGTTGTATGTATATATATATATACAAATATATATATATATATATATATATATATATTGGTTAGTATTTTTATATATATATTGGTTAGTATTTTTATATGTATATATGTATATCTATTATATATATCCTTTATATATATGTATAAAAAATATATATATATGTATAAATATCTATATATTTATATGTATATATATTGTTGTTATATTTTTATATATACTTTTCAAATTCTACTTTGTACAAAATATTATTGTGCATACATTCCCAAGTCATTTTTATTATTTAAATTATGACTTGTATATTATAGCACTTTAAGAATATATTTATGTACATAAATTACTGCTTTTTATTGATTATGACCAATTGATGTCCAAGCCTAGCATGGATTTTTGGGTCCAATTGTGTCTAATACAATCAGAGTCTGTACAAGTCATATTGGACTTGATTCATGGCTCTGGGTCCTGTATCTGGACTTCGATTCAATTTCGAATACATGGACAAAAATAGTAAATAATTAATTAATTAATTTTCAAAAATTGTTGCTTGCCAGAAAAATGCAGTTGTGGTTGTAGAACCACTAAGGGTTCGATTGAAGGGGAAGCCTCCCCAAACATCAACTACTCTTGTCATCAAACTTCGAGGAAAGGCTCCTGCCCGTTCGCCCCCGACGGTATCAGCGCTGCCCAAGAGCCTATGCAAATAAGGCTCTCCCGAAGTGATTCAAAGATAGCCACAAGGTCACAGGAACCTCCGACTCTAGCCCCCTGGGTAGTCAAGTTGATGCGGAACCCTCCTCCTCTTTCTTTCGCAGCAGCCCTGGTTCTTACGGATGAGGAATTAGGAGACTATATATGCGCCAATACCGAGGAGCATTCTTTAGATGCTGTAATCCTTCGGGATAAAATTTTGTATTCCATTAATAGAAAGTTGTCTTTGAATTACTCTTGTGCACACTGGAACACTAAGTATTTCTTAGGTAATGCTTTGTATATGTTACAAACGCAAGTGACAATCTCTAACTTTGCAAACCAAATTGTCACTTCTCTAGGTGCCTACTTTCTGGTTCTAGCAAGAAATTAAGAAAAGGTACCCATCATCTTTGGTCGATTGGAGCACACTCAGCGGCTGACTCTGGCAGAACCAGAACCCGATAACGACAGGGTGCAACTCTACCGTTACACTGCTCAAGCCAAACACCATATCCAGAAGATGGGTTACGACTTGAATAGTGATAGAGGACTGAACTATGGCAAAGGTCGGCGCCTTCCCTTATGACTTCATGCTCCAAAGGGAATGTCTCAAAATTACTATCAGCGCAGCCGCCGAGGGCTCAGAGCCAGAGGTCATGATGCATTCACACTCTTCCGATTCCTCAACCTAGGACTCTGATACCAGTATCGGCCAAGATTTCAAACAGATATTGTCCATCAATATGGTCTCTATAGATCCCCCACTCGAAGATGAAGACCAGATGCTCGAATTCTTCGAAGATGAACCATGCGCTCAAGGCCTAAGATCCCAATGGGAATGGTGCTTCGAACAGCGAGAAGCTACCAAGGAAGATGTGGTCGTCCAAGTGGAACTAGGAGATGAGGCTTCACCTAAACACATCTTCATCAGCAAAAGCTTGACCGGAGAAGACAGAGAGTCCCTGATACAGCTTTTTCGAGAGTACATCAATGTCTTTGCTTGGAGCTATGAGGACATGTCAGGTTTAGACCTGTAAGTCCCCATGCATCGCCTCAACATCTTGCCCGATGCTAAGCATGTCAGACAGTAAGAGCATCATTTTTGCTCCAAAATTATGGATGTTATCGTAAAAGAAGTCGACAAGCCCATGAGAGTGGTTTCATTCGCAAATAGCAATATCTAGATTGGGTGGACAACATTGTTCCAGTCACTAAGAAGAATAGGAAGATTCAGATCAGCATAGACTTTAGGGATATCAACTCGGCTTGTCTAAAAGACGAGTTTCCCTTCTCGATCACTGACGTAATGATTGACAACACTTGTGGCTTCGAATGTTTGTCCTTCATGGATGGTTTCTCATGCTACAACCAGATCAAGATATTTTTTGAAGACAAAAAGCATACTTCATTCCAGGCTCCAAAAGGGATATACTGTTATACAGTAATGCCCTTCGGGTTGAAAAATACGAGAGCAATGTACCAACGGGATATGAGCACCATATTCTGTAAGCACCTCCGAAAATGGTAGAATGTTATGTTCATGACATTGCCGTCAAAAGTAAGAGAAAACCCAGTCATTTGGATGACTTGAGGACGGTTTTCGACTTGATGCAGACACATCGACTAAAGATCATGAACCCGACTAAGTCTTTCCTAGGGGTTTCTAATTGCAAGTTTTTGGACTTTATCATCACGGCCAAGGGTATTTATATTGACCCTGAGAAGGCTAATGTGATCTTGGAGATGGCTCTCGCGAAGAATCTTTGTGAACTTCGAGGCCTGCAAGAACGCTTGGCATACATCAGAAGATTCATAGCAAATCTCTCTGGACGATGTCAACCCTTCACCAAACTGATAAAGAAAGGGGCTTCTTATATGTTGACCAAAGAGTGTCAACGCGTATTCAACGACATCAACAAGTACCTCACTAATCCCCAGTACTGTGGTATCCATCGTGTGGAGGCCCTTTCTGCTGTACATCCGAGCTACGGGCCATTCTTTTGGTGTTTTGCTAGCCCAACGAAGAAACGAAGGCTACGAATAGGCAATCTACTATCTTAGTAGGACTATGATTGGTGCGGAACATCAGTATAATCCAAGGAGAATGAGTGTCTCGCTCTACTCTTTTCCATTCAAAAGATGTGCCATTATGTGGCTCGACAAACAATCTATATCATCTCCCGAGTCAATCCTCTCAGAGTCCTTATGACCAAGCCAGGGGTCCTAAACTCACAGTTAGCCACATGGGTAATACTTTTGACTCCTTATGACATGGTATTTGTCCCAGAAAAGGCAGTCAACGGCCAAGCATTAGCCGACTTCTTGGCGGCACATCTTGTGCCAGAAACATCAAAGCTCTATGAAGACATTCGAAATGATGTCTTAGAGTCTAATGTAGTCTCAGACAATCATGTTTGGCGTATGTTCTTTAATGGTACTTCAATAATATGGCCCAAAGGTGAGATCATCACAGGGGCCAAAGTCGTTCTCATCAATCCTGACGGCTTAGTCCTCTATCGTACATATTCTTTTATGGAGTCGTGCACCAATAATGTTGTTGAGTACAATGCTCTCATTATTGGGCTCTAGCTCGCTAAACAGTTGGGGTAGACTACATTGAGGCCTATGACGACTCAAAACTGATTATCAACCAGGTTCGAAGACAATACGAGGTTCGACATGAAGATCTGGTCCCTTATAACCAAGCAGCAATCGATATCATTTCCACCTTCACAGGCTTTTTATAGAACATGTACTTTAATTACAAAATTTAGAGGGCAACGCACTCGCTGGCCTCACCGCTTCTCTAACAGCTCCTGTCGGAACTCAGTACACCGTCACGGTGTTGGAATGAGATCTTGTTTGCCCCAAGAATAATCTACATACGTGTCTGAGTTACTCAGTACAAATAGATACCAATATTGACATTCAGGACTGGCAATTCTTGTTCATAGTCTACGTAGTCTACTGAGTCCTGCCCGAAGACCCGAAGGAAGTAAATTCTATCAAAAGGCGCTCACTCCGATTCTTCTATGACACAGCTACAAAAATGTTGTATCGTCGTTCATACGATGGACTCCTACTGCGTTGTCTATCTAAGACAGAAGCACAAGAAGCACTCCAGGAGGTGCATGATGGCACCGGCGGGGCTCACCAACCTGGTCCTAAGTTACAGGATCGACTACGACGTATGGGTTACTACTAGCCTACCATGATGACTGATGTAGTTGACTATACAAAGAAGTGCCAGGTATGTCAGTTGCATGCCGACTTCATCCACCAACCTTCGGAGTTCCTACATCCCACAGTGGCCGTCTGGCCATTTGAAACATGGGGAATGGAGATCATTGGGCCAATTAGCCCACCTTCCTCTAAAGGACACTGGTTCATCCTCGCCATCATCGACTACTTTTCTAAGTGGGCGGAAGCAGTACCACTGGCTGAGGTGAAAACCCTGAACGTGATTAACTTTGTTAAACATCACGTCATATACCGCTTCGAAGTTCCCAGAAGGATTGTCTATGACAATGGCCCTCATTTCATGATCCACGCATTCCATCGGTTCTGTGATAAAATTTGTTCTGTATTGTCAAAGACTTACAATCCTATAGCAAATAGACAAGCCGAAGCATTCAACAAGATAAAAAAGCCTTTTCTTCTAGTAAATACGACTGGAATAAGAAGCTTGGCGAATGTTTGTGGCTTATCGTACGACTGTTCGAATGCCTACTAGCAACCACCGTTTTTCTCTCATTTACGGAAGCGAGGCGGTGCTTCCTCTAGAAATCTAGATCCCGTCTTTACGGTTAGCCATTACCAACCAGCTGATTGACAAAGACAATCAACATCGACGGCTACAAGAGTTGGAGGCGTTGGACGAAAAGTGCTTGCTAGCTCAGCAGCGAATCGAGCTCTATCACGCTCGGATTTCCAGAGCCTTCAATAAAATGTCCAGGAAAGAACATTCCAAGTGCGACCTCATCTTATCAGTTCGAAGACCGATGGTGATGACTCACAATATGACTGGGAAGTTCGAGCCCAAGTAGAAAGGAGCGTTCATCATAGAGACGGTCTACTCCAATGGTGCTTACCGACTGGCCAAGCCTAACGGTAACTTGCTAATGACGTCGATCAAAGGCATGTTCCTGAAGAAGTATTATGTCTGAGATCTAAATCGACATATATTTCCACATCTCCCATGGATGTTCACGAATTCTATTAAACAAATTCATCCCTTTTATATTCCCCTATTAGAAAAATATTTCACGTCCATATTACCTCTGAGTTGTTATTCTACATCCCAGTGAAGATCGTGCCTACCATGTCCATATTACCTCTGAGTAGACATTTCTTCCATGACAAACCCCACGATTGTCATAATTATCTATAGATCTTTTCATGTCCTATCATCCATTGAGTCTACTGTCTCCATCGTGACCATGTTCATATGACCGATAGAGTCTATCATTACCATGTCCATATGACCTCTGAAGTAAGGAAAATTTTACCTTAAAATATCATGTTTACTATGTCCATATGCCTCTAAGTAAAATACCCTATCTCCAGCAGAATTATCTCTATCTCCTCACGTCATACTACCTCGGAGGGATTTCTCATTATTATACAAGAATGTTTATAGCAAATAGACAAGCAAGAAAGCAAAGCTAAAGTTTTTCATTCATAAAATAGTAAGTTTTTTCTTTCTTTGATACAAAGGTCTCTCGAAAAGCGAGAGACAAAAAGACAACAAAGACACCTGGGACGACCGATGCAGGATTTCTTCCATTCGACTCCCTAAATGGGTAACTTGGGGCCCATCCAAGTCTTTGACTCGACGCTCTGCCTCCTGATATCGAGCTGCCTTATCCTCGAGCTGGGACAAGTTCTGGCATACAAGGTCCAACTCTGCATGACGAACGCCAAAACTTTCCTTCTCCTGGGCCAGGGTCTCGAATCATTAGTGAAGGGCCTCATGCTGGCCCCTTGGCTTGTTCAACTCACTTTCGGCAAGGGCCAACGTCTCATCTAACTGCCGAATCTACCCTCGGAGGGTTTCATACAGTTCCTATAAAGCTGTGCGATGGCAGACCTGAACCTCTTCGGCGTTAGTTACTTCTTCAACTTTGGCCTCGACCATTGTAAGTCTGTTAGTCAGGGCCTGACGCTTCTGCTCGTGTTGAAAAAGTTTAGAGGCAATCTTGTCTAGCTCTACAGCAGCTAGGGTAGATAGACCGCGCTCAATATCTTGAAGCTCTGTGATGGTGGCTTCTAATTCTGTGAAGAGAGCCCCTATCGCGTCCGCCTTCGTCTCGTACTCTGGTCGCGTAAGGCAACCAGTTGGGCCATTATGGTAGACCGAGCCCGTCAAAGTGATTGATTATCCTGTAAGATGTCACGACCCGCTTCTGAATGATCGGATACGAGTCAGACATGCACAGCCTTCATCGTTAGACACGATGAAGTAAGCTGTACCAATCTCTAGGGAAATCTAACCAGATAAATATAAATGTGCACAATCACAGCATCTAAAAACGTTCCCAGAAAGATTACCATAATCCACAAATCCATATATCATGAAGGTACCAGAGTCAACAGGAATGAAACATGCTATGAACTCTAAAACAATACCTATGAGTAAAGCTAAGTCGTCTAAACCTGAAGCCTCTAGCTAAATCATGTCCATCCAGCTCGGCTAAGATCCCGAGCTCTGGCTCATAAGGTAAAGTGATACCCTGCAATTACACCTGCAACATATC
The DNA here is from genome assembly GCA_029216955.1 of Iris pallida. NCBI lineage: Eukaryota > Viridiplantae > Streptophyta > Magnoliopsida > Asparagales > Iridaceae > Iris > Iris pallida. The sequence continues at coordinate 20,295,684 of JANAVB010034417.1, forward strand.
CAGTCAGGAGCGGAGCTAAGTATATCCAAGGATATGAACATCAACATCATGGTATGAAAATGAATACAGAAAAATATAAGGTACAAGAAATGAGAACATGACATGAAACCTAAAATGAATACTGAAAAGTAAATACAGGGAACATGAAATAAAACCTGAACATGAAATATACAATGAACCTAACGTGTACAATATATCAAAATACATCCAGAGTGTGTGATCGGCTTGGGTAGATTCATGGAACATGAAATGGTACGGCTTCGGTCCCGTGTGTACGATGTAGGGCCTAAGCTATTCACATGAATTGTAACTCGGGTTTGATCACACATCTATAGTATTTTCCCTCCCAGACACAAGTAAACTCATGAAACAAGATACAAGACAAGACAGTACAATATCGTGTCAACAAGGTACAAGCATGAATACAGAAAAATTTAAGATATGAAGTAATGGACAAATCTGAGGAGTATACCTGCCTTGCTTAGGGTGATCGAGAACGGGTAGTAAAGCAGGATGTCCACCTGTTATTTGGTACAAGTTGGTTATGTTCTAATAATCATTAGCTAAATATTTCTAACTAACAATTAGGTCAACTATTTATATTTCCATTGTTTAACTCTCTATCCCTGAACTATTTGTATATATATAGAATTATATACATAACTAACTAATATTATAAATGCCACTAAATTAGAATTTCACATAGGAACAACCCTTGCCGATATAACTATTTAAAAAAATTATTTAAAGCAAAATATCTAATTATCCTCACTGACATATTACACTTTACCATTTATTTGTATTAACTATTTAGTTAATAAGGTAGCTGTTAATTGTAGTTATCTACAATGTTGGCTAAATTAGGGTTATTAATATATAAATATTTGAGAAGTTTGGTAATAGTTATTTAGAAAGGATCACCTTAATGAATTTGAAAGCCAATTATACTAATACCATTAACAAATGATCAATTTTAAGACTATGGCCCAAACCTAGACTCAGCGGGCTTACGCCTCAGATAACTTCTTATTTAGGAGTTGGTTTAACTCAAGCTATCCTTTCTTAAATAGTTAATGCAACTGACTTTAAAATCAGGCCAAAAGAAACCAATTGTAAACCAAGCTCACACAACCAAACCATACTTATATCTAAACTCAAAGTCCAATTCCAACCATGCTTCCTACGAATTTGTTCTCTGACCGACGAGAAGTTACATTAAACCTGGCCTAGCCCAAAGGCTTCTAAGCTCTGGCCTGAGAATACACCAGTTGTAAAGCTAGTACGTTGATTTGAATCCAAACCCAACAGGTTCATAAGGAGAAAAGCTTGCAATTATAAAGAAACAATATAACCAATTATCTATCTGTATCAACCATTTTACTTAGTTTAGTTATTCATTCCCTTTTTGAAATACTGAACCAACAAGTAGACGATCCCCAAGTTTCCAAAGATAGACTATACATAGCTTATCAATTAACAGCTACCACATAATACAACTCTATTGCAATATTAGTTACCATAATATACAACTCTATTGCATCAATAATGTTAGCCATCAGATGAAATCAAGGAAACAAACCACAACTGAACACCGCTACACACACCACCATCCCAGAACAAGCGCGTGGCCACCGGACACGAGTCACATCAATACGATCAGGATACGAACTCACACAGGATACGAACAAGACTCCCAGACACGAACAGAAATCGCTTACGCTACGCCTAAACAAATGTGACCGACTTCAATTAAAAGTTAAGGAACAACATTTCATCACTTGCAGGAAAATAGAGCAATTACCTGAAAAAAAGTATTTGAGGGAGACTCGGTTCCAAGGATTGGACACTTCCAATGTGTTGGATACACTTCCCAGTGCAATTATAATTTGAATTCCTAGGGATCATTACAACAAACAGTTTCAAGGAATTGTTACTTAACAAAGTTCACGAAGGAGAGCAGTTCAGAGGATCAAATTGTATCGATTGATTCTTACCAGGAGATTTTCGATCTTCAAACTCCAGAGCTCTCAATCAAATTCCCAGACAAAATTTCTAACTAAGAAAAAGTCAAGAAAAGATAGATTATCAAGGACCAAAATAAATCTGTAAATTAATTACTTAAAATCAAAAGGTTATGGTTCGAATCTCACCAGTCTAGCCTCCCTCTTCCGTGACATCATCAATTGATCAGTCGTCCCAACGATCAACTCAAATTGGTTATGATCAACATATATTCGAAAAAGACGAGAATTATAAAGATTGAGCCCTACTCTCTACAGAGGATGGAAGAACAAATGGAAGACTCACCAAGAACTGAGGGCTTGGTTGCAGTCGTGCGTAACTCCTCGACGAGACGACAACCAATGTCAGAGGAGCTCTACAGCATAAGAACGATGCTCTGCAGCATCGGGGTGACCAGATCTGCTCGAGGTGGTGAGAATCTCCACGTTGATGGAGAGAAACCCTCTCACGGTCGTTGTCGAGGAGTGGAAGATGAAATCACCGAGGAAAAGCTGCCGGAGTAGAAATCGGTTGTCGGGGTGGAAGCCACGCCCGCCTGCCATGGACATAACCGCTCACCAAGGACCTGGTCGTGAGTCGCTGAAGCAGTGGCTAGTCGCCGAAAGAGGACTGATAAACACCATCACTGAAGAAACGCCATCGACAATGGAAGCTTAACACCAGAGGGTGCCGCTGAGTGTTGCATTGTCGAACCTGGCTCAGCCATCGGAGCAACAGTCCCCGTCGACGCCATGACGAGACCTTCGGGAATTAGGGTTTCGTAAGAAATTAGAAAAAACTCGGTGCTCACAAGAATTTGGGATGGTACTCCATAATGAGAACAGAGAGGTTTCTCTCTCCTTTGGTCATTAAATATGAAGCCAAGGATGGGAATTTTTATAGAAAAACCCTCCACTCCTAAATATTTGTACAGTGGCCCTAGATTCTGTTAGAAAGTTTGTTAAGGTGTGGGGACCACTCAAGTCGGTTACTCTCAATTGATTAATTAATTAACCAAGATATTTAGGTAAAAAAATTTCAATGGATATATATATATATATATATATATATATATATATATATATAGTAAAATGAAACCTGAAATTAATTTATTCAAGATATCATAAAAATTTATAAAAAAATTCTATAAAATTGGAAAAGCTGGGTTACAAATCTTCCCCCCAAAAAAAAAGTTCGTCCTCGAAATTCAAAGGATACGACAGGCATGATTAAGAAAATAATTTTTTAATGAGACGAAGATTTGAAAACGAGCAAATAAGTTTTAGACATAAAATTAAACCGAATGTAGTCATGATTAGAAGAGTAATTACTCGGTATGATCAACTAAGCAAGTCCCAATCAAGGTTGTAGAACGACAAAAATAAAACAAGATAGGTCACAATCATCACCACTTGGCCATGATCAAAACGGAATTCAAATCATCGGCATGAGGGATAAGTACACAAGTATAGTCATTATAAAATATAGGCACTATCATGATTATCTAAATATGATCAGAGGTAGGACTTGGAAGGACTTAGCATGACAAAATAAAACGGGTAAATTGGCATGATCGATAATGACCAAACTTGGTCAAGCACGAAATGAGACAAGGTCTAATTAAGACCAAGTACGATAATTTCATACAGGAAGTTTAAATATCACGATCTAACAATGATCAAGAATCAAATAAGCACGAGGTGGGATGAAGTTTTAATTACGACTTATAGGCATAAAACCATGAAGGCACGATCCCCAAAGCATGATCAAGCTCGAAAGTTTAGCACAATTGGCTAAGATAAGATAGATAGGTTACGATTAGATAGGCATGATTAAGATCGAAATTTAGGCAAAACATGATCGAAAGATAAGTTTGCTTTAAAATCTAGTGAAACGAAATCGAAATCTAGCCATTGGTACTTTATTGAGAAAATCTAATGATCCAACGATAATATGCAAGAAGAGAAATTACAAGAGTCAATTTAAGAAAGTACATGGAACTAATCAAAAGATATTAGTATCAAATCAAGATGTAATTGCAAGGATTTGTGATTCATGAAAAGTTAATAATCATATAAAAAAATATAGTCTCTATGGTATTTGAAAACGTATAGATATATGAAATCACCTTACTTAGAATCCATGCCCCGCCAGTATATATCTGGCTGCAGTGAACTTTCAGCTCCGTGACTCAAATGACGATATGTTACTGAATATTTTATCAACTTTATCCATTTTTAACAATCATAAACAAAGCGACCAAAGGGTCAAAGCACTACTAAAATGTCATCTAATAGCGACGCAATTTAGCGACGGCAAGAAATTACGTCGCTATTAGCGACAGCTTTATAAACACGTCGCAAAACGTCGCTGCCTAGCGACGTTCTGCGACAGAAGTTTCCTACGTCGCTGCATAGCGACATTCAGCGACAAATTATAAGTATATGTCGCCATTTTGGCAACGTTTAGCGACGTCTACATGTGACGTCGCTAAGTTATTTTACTTAGGGCACGACGCTGCCTTCTTTCCCCCTCACTCTCACTCGAAAACTTACGAAACTTTTAATTTTCCCCCCCACCACCCCGGCGACTCCCTCCCCCTCTGTCAGTGCCCTCTCTCCCCGGCGACCCCCTCCCCCCCCGGCGACTCCCTTCCCCTCCGGCGAGCTCCTCCTCCTCGAGATCCTCCTCCTCCAGCTCCTTCTCCCCCAATCCGAGTCCTCTTCCTCAGGTAAACCCTAACCTAACTCCTCTCCTTCCTCCTCCTCTCCTACGGACACACACACACACGGACACACGGACACACGGACACACATCGTGTCCCCAAAGAGTTTGGTTTGTTTTTGGACACATTGTGTCAAGTATTTGGACACGAGTTTGGTTTGGGGAGACACGTACACACATGACACGATTAGTGTGAACATCACATGCGCAATGATGGAGCTTGAGTGTGGTTAGGACATGCAAGAAAATTATTATATACATTTTACGTCCCCTCTTCTTATGGATGATTCAGGACATTCCCTCTAAGACTGAACAGGAACTGATTTCATCAAGTTTTAAACAAGGACTGATGATATCAGTCATGTTCAAAACTGGTGAGGTGTTGAATCTGAACTGAGATAGAGGGTGTTTAAACTACAGAATTTCATGTTAGAGGGGACTGTTTGTGGTAGTGTCCTGTTAGAGGATTTAGTACTCTTAAGACTGGAGGATAGCTTTGACAGGATGATTTAGAGTAAGGACTAAATCATTTAACCAATATCCTGGAAATTGATTGTTTCAGTCCTATCTTGGACTGAATTGGGACTGGATGGGATTTTGACATGTATTCCTATTCATTTAGAGGAAAGGCTTAAAGTAGAGACTACTTGAAAATATTGTATTTCTTGATACCAAGTAGAAGCTATCACCTGTGTTGATCTCTTAGAATGCAGGAGTTTAAACAGCATGTCCAGATTACCTATTTGTTTACTGGACCCTTACTTAACTGCTTTTTTTTGTGAACAAATATTGACTAGAAGTATGGCACATAGGTTTAGGCCTAGTAGAGCTAAGGTTGATAGCTGTGAGTCCCTGAAGATTGACTTCATACTCATATCCTGGAACCAAGATGTGTTTTCCGGACCAGCAGCTTGTAATTCTACACCATATCCTGGACTGAATAGATGAGAATTAATGAAGGGATTCAACACTGTTAAGGGTTGGAATGAGATACTCTGGCCTAGAAGCAAAGGTTAGGATTTAAGTTGGTTAGAACAATCCTGGTTTTGACCCTGTGTATGTTTGGATTATGACTCAAACATTCAAATCTTGTATCACTATCAAGTTTAGGAACCCACAAATCTGGAGTCATAACAGTTATGGCTAAACCGGAAATTGGTGAAGCTTGGAACATCTACGGAATTTACTTTAGGGTTATTTAGTGATAGAGTTTCACATGATATTTAGATCTTCGTATTGTCCAATGTGTGTCCGATTATATAATTTAACGCATTGCACACGCCTTGCATGTGCCCCGATAATGTATATAGATAACAATGTAGTTATTTTAAATATAGTCTAGTATTAGATAAATTTTAATTAAAATATGTTCTTTGGATATAAGTTTAAATATAGTTTAATATTAGATAAAATTTTATTAAAATCTGTTCTTTCGATATTTGGTATCGGTCGGTATTTGGTATCGGTCGGTATCGGATCGGAACATGCCAAACCGTATCGGTATCGGCCGTATCGGATCGGTATCGGCCGATACTTTAAACCATGGTTGTCACATTAAGGGTCTTTGAGGAGGTGACATGTTGTGAAAAGATATATCCTTATAGTTCTCCTACGTAATGTTAAAGAAAATCCGTAGGAGAACTATATATAAGGATATATTTATTCGTAACATGTCATCTTGTCAAAGACCCTTAATGTACCAACCATGTTATCGCGGTATTGGTATTTGGATACCAATATCGATAAGGTAAAGGGTACCAATAGCGATAAGGTAAAGGGTACCAACTTAAGTTATTGGTATTGGGATACCAATAGCGATAAGGTAAAGGGTACCTTAGTAGGTAATGACTAGAAATAGGATATTTGTGCCTGTTGGATAATGTGTGTCCATCTTTGCAGAATTATTTCCAAATGGATATGAATTACTAATTGCGGAATCGTTCATGGATGTACAATCGTCGTCCTGATGATATGTATGGTGTACAGGATGAATATATAGCGGGAGTAGAGCAGTTCCTGCAGTTTACTAAGGCATTTCCTCAGTACATGAATGACACCAAAATTAAGTGTCCGTGTGTGAAATGTCATAACGTGAAATATTATCCAGAAGTGGAAATGACATATCATTTGTACTCGAGGGGTTTCATGCCTAATTACTATCAGTGGACCGCACACGGAGAACTTGTCTCTTTAGCATCAGAGCCGGAGCATTACGTTGAGCCGTATATGCATGCGGGACCTAATTTTGTTTCAGATAATCATACATACGACGACGGGTGCGTCAACATAGTTTTCGACGCTGCGGGGCCTAGTTTCGTTCATGATGCACCTGAGGAGGCACCGAACGCCGATGCTGCACAGTTCATGGAGTTGCTGGAGAATGCAAGGACTCCATTGTATCCTGGTTGTGAGGATCATTCACCGTTGGAGGTGGTTACAAGACTGTTGAGCATTAAGTCAGATTTTAATATGTCGCAAGAATGCTACAACCGAGTGTTGGAGTTGATTATAGAGATCTTGCCGGCGGGTGCTAAGATGTCTAAAGACTTCTACCGGTCTATGAGGATGGTGAGATCGCTCTGGATGGGATACGAGAAAATCGATTCATGTCACAATGGGTGTATGCTGTACTACAAAGACGACAAGGACGAAGATGTGTGCAGATTTTATGGTGCTGATCGCTATAAGACAACTAGTACAGGAAGGTCTACCGGTGCAAGAAGATCGACCGATTCAATGCACTGATTGTCTTTAACGCCGCGGTTGCAAAGATTATTTATGGTGAAAGAGACGGCCGAAAATATGAGTTGGCACATGCGAGAATAGATTGAAGGAGTGTTGGATCACCCATCCGATGGAGAAGCGTGGAAGCACTTTGATCGAGTGTATCCTGATTTTGCTTCAGATCCGTGTAATGTCAGGTTGGGACTATCTTCTGACGGTTTTACTCCTTTTGGTCTTTCGGGATCCCAGTATTCGTGCTGGCCTATGATTGTCACTCCGTATAACCTACCGCCTTGGATGTGCATGAAGACTCAGTACATATTTCTAACCGTTATAATTCCTGGTCCGAACAATCCCAAGAGGAACATTGACGTATACTTACAGCCTTTGATAGATGAGTTGAATCAGTTATGGGAAGTAGGCGCTAACACGTACGATGTTTTCAGGAAGCAGAATTTTTAGATGAAGGCAACCCTTATGTGGACCATCAACGACTTTCCGGCCTATGGAATGTTATCTGGATGGAGCACTCATGGCCGTCTCTCATGTCCGTATTGTATGGACCGTAGTAAGGCTTTCCGCTTGAAACACGGAGGAAAACCGTGCTTCTTTGATTGTCATCGGCAATTTCTGCCAAAAGATCATCCGTTCAGAAGGAACAGGAATGCATTCCGTGCCGGCGTTGTAGAGAAGGGTGATCCACCGCTAAGGTGGTACGGAGCCACGATATGGGTGGAGGTTAAAGATTTTCCAAGTGCTATCGAAGATCCTACAACTGGGTCCAAGTGCGATGGATTTGGTAGAGATCATAACTGGACAAAGAGGAGCATATTCTGGGATCTGCCATACTGGAGTACCAATCTGATCAGACATAATCTTGATGTCATGCATATTGAGAAGAATATGTTTGATAACATAATTAATACTGTGATGGACGTAAAGGAAAAAACGAAAGACAATCCCAAGGCCAGGTTGGACTTAGAAGAAATATGCAAACGCCCTGCGTTGCATTTGATACAGCAGAATGGAAAACAGTTCCTGCCGAAGTCAATTTTCTCGCTAGACAAGGAGGATAAAGTGAGACTTTGTCAGTGGATCCAGCGCATAAAATTTCTAGATGAATATGTGTCAAATCTGAGAAGATGTGTCGATCCGAAGGAAAATAAATTGACTGGTATGAAGAGCCACGATTGTCACGTATTCATGCAGAGGTTAATTCTGATTGCATTTTGGGAATTCTTACCGCAGGCAGTTTGGGATCTATTGACGGAGCTTAGCATATTCTTCAGGAATCTTTGTTCTAAGAAATTGCTCGTTGATCGTCTAGAAAAGCAAGGGAAGGACATTGCGGTAACACTATGCAAGCTAGAGAGGGTGTTTCCTCCTGGATTCTTCGACTCTATGGAGCATTTGCCGATTCATCTATCCTATGAGGCACGTGTTGGTGGACCCGTCAAATATCGATGGATGTACCCGTTCGAGCGATATTTGAATTACCTAAAAAGAAAGGTGAAAAATAAGGCACGGGTCGAGGGTTCTATTTGTGAAGCCTATGTTCTCGAGGAGATTACAAATTTTTGTTCGATGTATTTCAAGCCTCATGTTGCAACTAATAGAACGAGAGCTTCCAGAAACGACGACGGAGATAATGAAAGTAATGATACAATACTGAAGGTATTCAATGCTCCAGGAAAGCCATCGGGTAAAATGAAGAAGAGATATCTGAACGATGATGAGCTAAGGGCTGCTCAGGTGTATGTATTACTCAACTGCGACGAGGAGGAAGTAGAGAAACTGGAGGGGTAAGTAAATAATACGTCTACATTATTTTAATAGTGTTGATTATTATACTATTACATTAATTACACGATGTTGTTTTCAGCATATTTAATGATGATGTGAGGTCAGGTAGGCCACACATAACAGAAGAAGAACTAGAACAAGAAATAAGGCGTTATTTTCCATCATGGTTGAGTGCATATATAAGACTTCAGAACTCTGTAATTACCTTTCTGTATATACACTTGATTGAGAATGAGCTTAATTGCTTCTTTCGTGGTATTTAGGTCGATCGTCCATACGCAAGACTTGAGAATGAGTCTATTAGAACGCTAGCCAAGGGACCAATTTATGCTGCAAAAATATGGTCAAGCTACTGTGTTAATGGGTTTAGGTTTAAGTCAACAACTTGCCCGATCAGAGACAACTTTGTGGATCTCGACTCCACCAAAAACAACTGTTTGTGTATCAGATCTTCGAACTACAAAGATGTTGATACGGGCAACGATTTCTATGGCGTGCTACGGGAGATCGTGGAGCTGACATATAGTTATGGAATAGAGCCTGCTAAGATTGTGTTATTCAGGTGTGATTGGTTTGATCCGATTGAAGGTCAAGGTTGGAAAGTAGACAAGCACGGTCTTGTTGATATAAACTATCGGCGTCGATATCAAGCCTATGAACCATTTGTCCTATCAAGTCAGGCTCAGCTCGTGTACTTCACAAGTTATCCTAAACGGGGAACAACAAGGTCGGACTGGTGGACAGTATGCAAGACCAAAGCTAGAAATACCTTTGAGGTTGACGATATAGCTTATCAACAGGATGAACTACCTCTTGTAACAAATATTATAGAAGTAGACACGACGGAAGTTTCTCATTACACATCTAATTGTGTAGAAGAAGTAGAATTATCTGAAGAGGAAGATGCAGATGAAAGTGAAGATGTAGAGGAGGAAGAAGAAGAAGAAGATGAGCTAAACGAACTAGATGAATTTTTAGAAGAGGATTAAAATCTGTGATGTCTATCATATAAATATGTATTTTTGTAATAATAAATCTGTGACACTTTAGTGACACTTTTATCTGTGACCATGATATTTTTCAAAAATCTGTGATGTCTATCATATAAATATGTATTTTTGTTTTATTGTCATATGTTATTATCAGGTATGACTAGACCAGGAGGACGACGCGGAGGATTTTACATTAGACAGTCCCTTCAGCCTCGGCCTGGGGATGGAGAGGGCAGTTCCGTACCCTCATCCTCATCTCCGAGTACGCCAGTGTACCATTCTGTTCCCGGTCCATTACCGGGACAGGGCAGTTCCAGCAGGTTGTCGACTCCTCCCTCGTCGTCCAGCCTTCCTGATCCCGCGTCCAGCATCCCTGATCCCCCGTCCAGCATTCCTCCTGTCGGTGGCTCTATGGAGGGAGCCGACGCCGAGCATATGGAGGACGGCGATCAAACTAATCCTGCCCAGGTAGGAGGTGAGAGCGACCCTTCATGCGCTCCCCCGGGCAAGACGCGTATGGAGATTTGGACGGACGGGCCTATGAAGTAAGTTAAATAATTAATATATATTTCTCAAATGATTATATGTACATATATATTCATGAAATTTTTTTATTGTATAGATATCGGCCTTCTGCAGTACAGAGACAGCTGGGGATATTTCTGAGGCAGAACTATGGTGGGCCTTGGATTAACTACTCAGATGCTCCCGCAGATAGGAAGGCCTTTTGGTTCGCCTACTTCAAGGTAAAAAATTTGTTTATTTTTAAATTTTAATAATCATTTGTGTATATTATACAACTTTTGTATTTTACTTCTTGTGGAGGACCTATTTCTATCCACCACACCGGGCGGCGAGGATCGAGGGCCAATTTTCTGCCGTCGCAGCCAAGCTCATCCGTGATGCGATCGATGACCAGAAGCGTCGTGATCGCGCCGGATAGCCGATCCATGGTTGGATCACGCTAGATCAGTGGGTTGCGATGAAGGCTACATTCAGCGAGCCCAAGTACCAGGAGTGGTCTGAGAAGGCCAAGGTGGCACGGTCGAGCGCCGGTAAGTGGTGTAGTGGCTCCATTCCGATGACGGAGCATTTTCGTCGTCTGGTATGTTTCCTATGACGGACATTAATTTATATATAGTTCGATAGAATGTTTAATACTAATAATAGATAATATATTTTAACAAGCAAAAAAGGGTGAGAACCCGAACATTATGACCGTCTTCCTGGTCACCCATCGGAGGGCTGGGGAGTTCATTGACGAGAGGGCGACGCAGGCATATGTACGTTCTATTCTTTATATTAATTTACTATAACTTAGAAAACATGAAAATAGATATCAATATAGACTTTAGCAAACACTTACACGTTAGCAAACATGTTCTAGGCCGAGTTTGTTCGGCTACAGCAGGAGGCGGCTGCTGCTGCTAGTGCGCAAGCAGAGGGAGGGGCAGGTAGTTCCTCCCAGTCACCTACAGCTCCATCGCAGGACGAGCTCTGGATGACCGCCGTTGGCGGTCTTCAGAAGGGTACGTACTACGGTACGGGATCCTACGGCGCGTATTTGGCTTCGGAGTCATCCCGGGCCCCCACTGTCAGTGTGCAGTCTCCGGCTTCGCAGGCATCGTCACGAGTTGAGGATGTCCTTCGTCAGATCGAGGAGCTGCATCGTGAGTTGCAGTAGCAGATTTCTGATACGGTCGAGTGACGATCCAACCCTCCGATCGTCACCGGACGATTTGATGCGGTCGAGAGCAGTATACAGGAGCTGATAAGTCTGTATCAGGCTACAGCTGCCAGCTTGTACACGCTCACCGAGTCTACGCAGCGCACAGAGCGTAGACAGGTCGTGCTGGAGGGATCGCAGAGGAGCATGTCTGCCTCACTCACTCAGGTTTCGGCTTCGCTCGAGGCGAGTACTCAGAGGGTGGTGCGTACCCTTGCTGTTTATGGTGAGCGACTGCGAGAGCTGGAGCAGATGCGTCCTCCCGGTCCATCGACGGCGCCGACTCCAAACACTGTACTACCTCCGGCACCGACTCCAGACATTGTACTGCCTCCTACTGCCCCTACGGTGCAGCTCACCCAGGAGCAGTATGACTACATTCTATCCCAGTTGCGCGGCAGGGGTCCGCAGTGATTTTATTGATTTTTTTATGACTTTTATGTATTGGCCCTATGGGCAAATTGTTTATTGGTACACTTTCGTTTATACACTTGGTGGAAGACTTTTTATCATCTTCCATTTTTATTTGACTCTATTGGATGTTTGTGAGGATGTGTGTCTGTGATATTTACTTTGCACTGCCTCTTATTTTTATTGTGATATTTACTTTGTGATATCTGCGACGGGGATGACAAATATACCTATGCTGGGTTATAAGCGATGATCTGATATACAAAGAAGGTGCTGCCGAAATTTTAAAAAAATATAATGTGTATTTTTGTGATGATGTGTGTCTGTGTTTACAGTGAATGTGAAATACAGTGTTCGGAACCATCGACAGTTTCGATTACTGTTGTATATTTTATCTTGGATAGAAAGAGCAATAGTTCAGGGTGTACTTCTGAGAGCTTCATTTTCACGTCCTTTACTTTCTCCGGACGTCGTAAAGGTTCCCGAGAAGGTGAAGGATGTGAAGAGGAAGCTCTGAGAAGTACACCCTGAACTGTTGCTCTTTCTATCCAAGATAAAACATAGAACAGTAAGCGAAACTGTCGATGGTTCGAACACTACACTTCACATACACTGTAAACATAGACACACAGCATAACAAAAATACCAATTATATTTTTTTAAATTTTTTTTATAATATCTGCGACGTATAGCGACGTTCTGCGACGTACTGCGACGGCAAGTAGAAGTCGCTATACGTCGCTAAATACGTCGCTAATTTGTCCACGTGGCTGCCATGACATGTCATCATATAAAAAGTTTACATCGTCGCAAAGTGGTCGCTTTACGTCGCAATTTTGGCGACGTAACATTACGTCACAATTTTGGCGACGTAACGTTACGTCGCTATCTGTCGCCAAATTTGCGACGTATAGCGACACTGAACGTAGCGTCGCAAATAGCGACGTTTTGCGACTAAAGTGTTATCTGCGACTTGCCTATAAGCGATGTTAATGTTTCGTCGCTAAATACGTCGCAAATTGATTTTAGCGACGTATTTGCCTTATTTAGCGACGTCTTCTGACGTCGCTAAAATGGGTTATTTTAGTAGTGAAGTACGAAAAATTTAGGACAAAGTCTCAATAATACCTAAAAACCTATGAATGTCTGAAATCACTTAAACTTAGAGTTCATGCCTCGCTAGTACGCTGCTGGCTGCAGTGAACCCTCAGTATCCGTAATCCAGATAATGGCTGCAGCGCATAACTGCCACGCCCTAGTGGATCATCGCATAATCTCTCAACCTTATCCATGGGAATTACAAAAAGGGTTGCAAGGAATTCAAGATGAGTTTCAATAGTCCAAGTCACGATAAAGGTGATGTTATCTGTCCTTTTAAAAATAAGGGTTTATTAACCACTAAGAAACAGCAACGGATCCAATCAAGGAGTAGTGAGTACTAAAGGGCAACAAGAAGATTTTAAACCTCAACCGTGAATAAATTTTCAATGGTACCCGAAATCTAAAATAAAACTTAGGATGGTAACAAGATTCCATATATGGGATGTTATCCCGAAGGGATAATAGAATTTTGAAAGATGAACAGAAGCAAAGTATCAGATAAGAGACAAAGTTTCAAAATAAGAAATAAAATCTCGTTGAAAGAAGTTTCAACAAAATCTCGAATAACAATAAAATCTTGAGCAAAAACTCGAATAGAAAATGAAATATCCAATTGGGTACATAGTCAAAATAGAAAATCCAATATCAACAAAGTCGTGAATAAGAAACAAAATATCGAATAGAAAATCTCAACGAGAAAACAAGGTATTGGATCTTGAATATGAAATAAGCTAATCTCAATAGTAAACAAAGTCGTAAATAGAGAACGAGTCCCGAATAAAGTCAAGAATAGAAAATAGAATCTCAAACAAGCATCAATAGAAGCGAAGGTTCGAACAAGATTTCAGAATAATATTTCTAGTAGAAATAAATCTATAATAGTACAAGTTCGATTAGCGAACGGAATATCAATAAATGAGTAGGAATTAAATCCTAATTAACATGAAGTTTGATGAGGGAACAAAATTTCCTATTATGAGCCAACATTAGGAAGCAAAATCATGAAATAATGAATATGCAAATAGTACCGAATAGTGGATTTCAAACAATTATCGAATTGTGGATCTGAAATAAGTTTACCGAATAGGAAACAATATCTCGAAATAACTTTTTGAATAACATCCCAGGTTTCAAAATAGAAAACAAGAAGTTTCAAGAAATGATCTAAGTGCTAAGAGAAATTTAAGGGAAGACTGGATTGCGAATCAAGATACATGGTTTTCTCCAGCCATGCAAAAGAGTCTTCTGTCTTCAATCTGTCTTCAGTATTCCTCCGAAACTGGAATCACTTCAATTTCTTCAGCTGTCCTGACATAGGCTGGTTATTACGGCAGTGCTTCACGCTATTGCTGAATCTGAAGAGACGAGTCCTTCTTCTGTGGTACTAGTGCTCCTCGTGCTCGTCCTTGAGCAGTACGATCAACGACCTCCAGACAATCCTTGACTTGATGGGCAGGCGATCCGCAGAACAAGCAGAGTCTCGGTCGCTTATGGCACTCATCGTAGTGGTGTCCTAGACGACGACAGAAAATACAATTGGTCGTCGGCTGAATCTGAATCTGAATCTCCTGCTGGGGCTGAAATATAGGGCTCCGGCAGGAGTATACGGCTGCTGGCGTGCTGGCTGCTGAGATCATGCAGCTTTTCGGCCATTGTGATCCGTGATTTGTTGGCAATCCTTCATTCGGTGGGAAAAAGTTCCACAGTACAAGCAGAGTCCGAGCCTCTATGGCACTCCTCGAAAAGATTTCCTGATGGCAACAAAAAAGCACAAATGGTCATCATCTGAACCTAATGACGCGACTGAAGAGGCGCTGTCTAAATTTGGCGATGCTTTGTGGGTACAGGGTAGTTGTAATATTCATCATAAGTCTTTATGTCCTTCATAAGCTTTAACTTCTCGTCGCATCCTATTGTCCGTGTTACGTTCTGAATCTTCTGGCTAGTAGCTCAAATCTTCAAAGGAGTCGGTCCTCGGAGACTCGGGTGATCTTTAGTGGCAACTCCAGGTTCTCGATCTTCTTCTCGGTACAAGATATGTGCTCGGTGTCGGGGAAGTCCAAATCTCAGAGTCTGTAAGTCAGAAGTCCTCTTTGTCTCGGAAAGCATATCTACAAGTTTGGATCAAAAAAGTACAGCTTGCTCCCTTTGGCATATAGAAACATTTGAAACATCTACATCATCTGCGTACTACCCGTGGGGATAGTAGGACGATAGAAGTTAGTGGGAGCTCGAAACCCTCAAGTGTAGGTGGATCAAGCGTTCCGATGCTACGTGCTTGAACTATCTAAAAAACAAAAAACTGTTAAAATGTCCTAAACCTAGAAACAATAAGTGTTTATAGAATATCAATATACCCGATGTACCCGGTTTTGTGATCAACTTTTCCTAGTTTAACAAGTCCTCCAATAGTACTCTAATACCTAGGTACTATTAGGACATACCTGAATGGGCCACCACTAAAAACATGTAACGACCCGTGCCCGAATGATCGGACACGAGCCGGACACGCCCAGCCTTCATCGTTAGACACAATGAAGTAAGATGTACCAATCTCTAGGGAAATCTAACCAGATAAATATAAATGTGCACAATCACAGCATCTAAAAACGTTCCCAAAAATATCACCATGATCCACAAATCTATATATCATGAAGGTACCAGAGTCAACAGGAATAAAACATGCTATGAACTCTAAAATAATATCTATGAGTAAAGCTAAGTAGACTAAACCTGAAGCCTCTAGCTAAGTCATGTCCATCCTACTCAGCTAAGATCTCGGGCTCTGGCCCATAAGTTAAAGTGATACCCTACAAGTACAACTGCAACATATCCAGTCAGGAGCGGAGCTAAGTATATCCAAGGAAATGAACATGAACGTTATGGTATGAAAAAAAATACCGGAAAAATATAAGGTACGAGAAATGAGAACATGACATGAAACCTGAACATAAATACTGAAAAGTAAATACATGGAACATGAAATAAAACCTGAACATGAAATATACAATGAACCTGACGTGTGTAATATATCGAAATACATCCAGAGTGTGTGATCGGCTTAGGTAGATTCATGGAACATGAAATGGTACGGCTTCGGTCCCGCGTGCACGATGTGGGGCCTAAGCTATTCACATGAATTGTAACTTAGGTTTGATCACACATCTGTAGTATTTTCTCTCCTAGACACAAGTAAACTCATGAAACAAGATACAAGACAAGACCGTGCAATATCGTGTCAACAAGAAGGTACAAGCATGAATATAGAAAAATACAAGACATGAAGTAATGGACAAATCCGAGGAGTATACTTGCCTTGCTCAGGGTGATCGAGAATGGGTAGTAAAGCTGGATGTCTACCTGTTATTTGGTACAAGTTGGTTATGTTCTAATAATCATTAGCTAAATATTTCTAACTAACAATTAGGTCAACTATTTATATTTCCATAGTTTAACTCTCTATCCCTGAACTATTTGTATATATATAGAATTATATACTTAACTAACAAATATTATAAATGCCACTAAATTAGAATTTCACATAGGAACAACCATTGTCAATATTCTAGTTAAAAAAATTCTTTAAAGCAAAATAGCTAATTATCCTCACTGACATCTTACACTTTACCATTTATTTGTATTAACTATTTAGATCATAAGGTAGCAGTTAATCGTGGTTATCTACAATATTGGCTAAATTAGGGCTATTAATATATAAATATTTGAGAAGTTTGGTAGTAGTTATTTAGAAAGGATCACCTTAATGAATTTGAAAGCCAATTATACTAATACCATTAACTAATTATCAATTTCAAGACTATAGCCCAAACCACTACTCAGCGGGCTTACTCCTCAGATAACTTCTTATTTAGGAGTCGGTTTAACTCAAGCTATCATTTCTTAAATAGTTAATGCAACTGACTTTAAAATCAGGCCAAAAGAAACCAATTGTAAACCAAGCTCACAAAACCAAACCATACATATATCTAAACTCAAAGTCCAATTCTAACCATGCTTCCTAAGAATTTGTTCTCTGACCGACGAGAATTTACATTACCTGGCCTAGCCCAAAGGCTTCTAAGCTCTGGCCCGAGAATACACCAGTTGTAAAGCTAGTATGTTGATTTGAATCCAAACCCAATAGGTTCAAAAGGCGAAAAGCTTGCAATTATAAAGAAACAATATAAACAGTTATCTATCTGTATCAACCATTTTACTTAGTTTAGTTATTCATTCCCTTTTGAAATAAAGAACCAACAAGTAGACGATCAACCCAGGTTTCCAAAGATAGACTATACATAGCTTGTTAATTAATAGCTACCACATAATACAACTCTATTACAATATTAGTTACCAAAATATACAACTCTATTGCATCAATAATCTTAGCTATTAGATAAAATCAAGGAAACACACCACAACTGAACACTGCTACACACACCGCCATCCCCAAACACGCGCGTGGTCATCGGACACGAGTCACATCTATACGATCAGGACACGAACTAACGCCAGATACGAACACGACTCCCAGACATGAACAGAAGCCGCCTACGCTAGGCCTAAACAAATGTGACCGACTTCAATTAAATGGTAAGGAACAAGGTTTCATCACTCGCAGGAAAATAGAGCAATTACCTGGAAAAGAAAGTATTTGAGGGAGACACGGTTCCAAGGATTGGAAACTTCCAATGTGTCGGATACATTTCCTAGTGCAATTATAATTTAAATTCCTAGGGATCATTACAACAAGCAGTTTCAAGGCAATGTTACTTAACAAAGTCCACGAAGGAGACCAGTTCAGAGGAACAAATTGTATCGATTGATTCTTACCAGAAGAATTTCGATCTTCACACTCCAGAGCTCTCAATCAAATCCCTAGACAAAATTTCTAACTAAGAAAGAATCAAGAAAAGATAGATTATCAAGGACCAAAATAAATCTGTGAATTAATCACGTAAAATCAAAAGGGTTATGGTTCAGATCTCACCAGTCTAGCCTCCCTCTTCCATAACCTCATCAATTCGATCAGTCGTCCCAGCGATCAACTCAAATTGGTTCTGATCAACATTTATTCGAAAAAGATGAGAATTAGAAAGAGCGATCCCTACTCTCTAGACAGGATGGGAGAACAGATGGAAGACTCACCAAGAACTGAGGGCTTGGTTGCAGTCGCGCGTAACTCCTCGACGAGACGACAACCAATGTCGAAGGAGCTTTACAGCATAGAAATGATGCTCTGCAGCGTCAGGGCGACCAGATCTGCTCGAGGTAGTGAGAATCATCGCGTTGATGGAGAGAAACCCTCTCACGGTCGTTGTCGAAGAGTGGAAGATGAAATCACCGAGGAAAAGCTGCCGTAGTAGAAATTAGCTGTCGGGATAGAAGCCATGCCCGCCTGCTATGGACATAACAGCTCGACAAGGACCTGGTCGTGCATCGCTGAAGCAGTGGCTAGTCGCCTGAAGAGGACTGATAAACACCGTCGCCGATGAAGCACCGCCGACGATGGAAGCTTAACATCGGAGGGTGCCACTGAGTGTTGCGTTGTCGAACATGGCTCAGCCGCCGGAGCAACGGTCGCCGTCGATGCCATGACGAGACCTCCAAGAATTAGGGTTTCATAAGAAATTAGAAAAAACTCGGTGCTCACAAGAATTTAGGATGGTACTCCAGAATGGAAACAGAGAGGTTTCTCTCTCCTCTGGTCATTAAATAGGAATCCAAGGAAGGATGGGAATTTTTACAGAAAAATCCCTCCACTCCTAAATATTTATACATTTGCCCTAGATTCTGTTAGGAAGTTTGTTAAGGAGTGGGGACCACTCAAGTTGGTTACTCTCAATTGATTAATTAATTAACCAAGATATTTAGGTAATAACTTTTTCAATGGATATATATATATATATATATATATATATATATATATATATAATATAGTAAAACAAAACCTGAAATTAATTTATTCAAGATATCATAAAAATTTTAAAAATTTTATATAAAATTGCGAAAGCTGGGTTACAAATCTCCCCCTTAAAAAAATTTGATCCTCGAAATTCAATGGATACGACAGGCATGATTAAGAAAATAATTTTTTAATGAGACAAAGATTTGAAAACGAACAACTAAGTTTTAGACATAAAGTTAAACCGAATCTAGTCATGATTAGAAGAGCAATTACTAGGTACGATCAACTAAGCAAGACCCAATCAAGGTTGTGGCACGATGAAATAAAACTAGATGGGTCATAATCAACACCACTTGGCCATGATCAAAACGGAATTCAAATCCTCGGCATGAGGGATAAGTACACAAGTATAGTCATTATAAAATATAGGCACGATCATGATTATCTAAATATGATCAGAGGTAGGACTTAGAAGGACTTAGCATGACAAAATAAATGGGTAAATTGGTATGATCGATAATGACCAAACCTGGTCAAGCACGAAATGAGACAAGGTTTAATTAAGACCAAGTACGATAATTTCATACAGGAAGTTGAATTATCACGATCTAACAATGATCAAGAATCAAATAAGAACGAGTTGGGATGAAGTTTCAATTACGACTTAGAGGTGTAAAACCATGAAGGCACGAACTCCAAAGCATGATCAAGCTCGAAAGTTTAGCACAATTAGCTAAGATACGATAGACAGGTCACGATTAGATAGGCATGATTAAGATCAAAATTTAGGCAAAACATGATCGAATAAAATCTAGTGAAATGAAATCAAAATCTAGCAATTGGTACTTTATTGAGAAAATCCAATGATCCAACGATAATATGCAAGAAGGGAAATTGCAAAAGTCGATTTGAGAAAGTACATAGAACTAATCAGAAGATATTAGTATCAAATCAAGATGTAATTGCAAGGATTTGTGATTCATGAAAAGTCAATAATCATCTGGAAAAAATATAGTCTCTATGGTATTCGAAAACATATAGATATATGAAATCACATTACTTAGAATCCCTGCCCCGCTAGTGTATATCTGGCTGCAGTGAACTTTCAGCTCAGTGACTCAAATGACGATATGTTACTGAATATTTTATCAACTTTAGCCATTTTCTAACAATTATAAAATGAAGCGACCAAAGGGTCAAAGTACGAAAAATTTAGGACAACGTCTCAATAATACCCGAAAACCTATGAATGTCTGAAATCACTTCAACTCAGAGTTCATGCATCGCCAGTGCACTGCTGGCTACAGTGAACCCTCAGTATCTGTAGCCCAGATAGTGGCTGCAGCGCACAACTGCTACGCCCCAGTAGATCATCGCATAGTCTCTCAACCTTATCCGTGGGAGTTACAAAAAGGGTTGTAAAGAATTCAAGATTAGTTTCAATACTCCAAGTCACGATAAAGGTGATGTTATCTGTCCTTTTAAAAACAAGGGTTTATTAGCCACTAAGAAATAGCAACGGATCCAATCAAGGAGTAGTGAGTACTAAAAGACAATAAGGAGATTTTAAACTTCAACAGTGAACAAAGTTTCAATGGTACTCGAAATCTTAAATAAAACCAAGGATGGCAAGAAGATTCCATATATGGGATGTTATCCCGAAGGGATAACAGAGTTTCGAAAAATGAACAGAAGCAAAGTATCAGATAAGAGACAAAGTTTCAAAATAAGAAATAAAATCTCGAACCGGAAAAAAGTTTCAATAAAATCTCGAATAACAATGAAATCTTGAGCAAAAACTCGAATAGAAAATAAAATCTCCAATTGGGTACACTGTCAAAATAGAAAATCAAATATCAACAAAGTCGTGAATAAGAAACAAAATCTCGAATAGAAAATCTCAACGATGAAACAAGATATTGGATCGTGAATATGAAATAAATGAATATCAATAGTAAACAAAGTCGTAAATAGAGGACGAGTCCCGAATAAAGTCAAGAATAGAAAATAGAATCTCAAACAAGCATCAATAGAAGCGAAGGTTCAAACAAGGTTTCAGAATTATTTTTCGAGTAGGAATAAATCTCGAATAGTACAAGTTCGATTAGCAAACATAATATCAATAAACGAGTAGAAATTGAATCCTAATTAACACGAAGTTTGATGAGGG
Source organism: Iris pallida (assembly GCA_029216955.1). NCBI lineage: Eukaryota > Viridiplantae > Streptophyta > Magnoliopsida > Asparagales > Iridaceae > Iris > Iris pallida. Next base: position 20,317,244 of record JANAVB010034417.1, read on the forward strand.
AACAAAATTTCCAATTATGAGCCAACATTAGGAAGCAAAATCATGAAATAATGAATATGCAAACAGTACCGAATAGTGGATTTCAAACAATTATCAAATTGTGGATCTGAAACAAGTTTACCGAATAGGAAACAATATCTTAAAATAAGTTTCGAATATCATCCCAAGTTTCAAAATAGAAAACAAGAAGTTTCAAGAAATGATCTAAGTGCTAAGAGAAATTTAAGGGAAGGCTAGATTACGAATCAAGATACATGGTTTTCTCCAACCATGTAAAAGAGTCTTCTGTCTTCAATCCGTCTTCAGTATTCTTTCAGAACTGGAATCACTTCAATTTCTTTAGCTGTCCTGACATAGACTGGTCTTTGCGGCAGTGCTCCATGCTGTTGCTGAATCTGGAGAGGCGAGTCCTTCTTCTGTGGTACTAGTGCTTCTCGTGCTCGTCTTTGGGCAGTACGATCAACGACCTCCGGGCAATCCTTAACTTGATGGACAGGCGATCCGCAGAACAAACATAGCCTCGGACTCTTACGGCACTCGTCATAGTGGTGTCCTAGACGACGGCAGAAAATACAATTGGTCGTCGGTTGAATCTGAATCTCTCGTTGGGGCTGAAATATAGGGCTCTGGCAGGAGTATACAGCTGCTGGCGTGTTGGCTGCTGAGATCCTGCTGCTCTTCGGCCATTGTGATCCATGATTTGTTGGCAATCCTTTATTCGGTGGGCAAAAGTTCTACAGTACAAGCAGAGTCGAAGCCTCTACGGCACTCCTCGAAGAGATATTCTGATGGCGGCAAAAAGGCACAAATGGTCATCATCTGAACCTAATGACGCGGCTGAAGAGGCGCTGTCTGAGTCTGGCGATGCTTTGCGGGTCCAGGGTAGTTGCTATATTCATCATAAGTCTTTATGTCCTTCATGAGATTCAACTTTCCGTCGCGTCCTATTGTCCGTGTTACGTTCTGAATCTCCTGGCTGGTAGCTCAAATCTTCAAAGGAGTCGGTCCTCGGAGACTCGGGTGATCTTCAGTGGCTGCTCTAGATCTCGATCAGCTCCTCGGTGCATGATATGTGCTCGGTGTCGAAGAAGTCCAAATTTGAGAGCCTGGAAGTCAGAAGTCCTCTTTGGCTCGAAAATCACATCTACAAGTTTGGATCAAAAAAGTACAGCTTGCTCCCTTTGGCATCGATAAACTCTTGAAACATCTACATTAACTGCGTATTACCTGTGGGGATAATAGGGTGATAGAAGTTAGTGGAAGCTCGAAACCCTCAAGTGTAGGTGGATCAACCGTTCCGATGTTGCGTGCTTGAACTATATGAAAAACAAAAAACTGTTCAAATGTTCTAAACCTAGAAACAACATGTGTTTATAGAATATCAATATACCGGATGTTCCCGATTTCCTATGTTGTGATCAACTTTTCCTAGTTTAACAAGTCCCCCAATAGTACTCTAATACCTAGGTACTATTAGGACAGACCTGCATGGGCCACCACTAAAATATGTCACGACCCGCTCCCAAATGATCGGACACGAGTCGGACACGCCCAGCCTTCATCGTTAGACATGATGAAGTAAGCTGTACCAATCTCTAGGGAAATTTAACCAGATAAATATAAATATGCACAATCACAGCATCTAAAAACATTCCCAGAAAGATCACCATGATCCATAAATCCATATATCATGAATGTACCAGAGTCAACAGGAATGAAACATCCTATGAACTCTAAAACAATATCTATGAGTAAAGCTAAGTAGTCTAAACCTGAAGCCTCTAGCTAAGTCATGTCCATCCTGCTCAGCTAAGATCCCGGGCTCTGGCCCTTAAGGTAAAGTGATACCCTGCAAGTAAACCTATAACATATCCAGTTAGGAGCGGAGCTAAGTATATCCAAAGAAATGAACATGAACAACATGGTATGAAAATGAATACAAGAAAAATATAATGTAAGAGAAATAAGAACATGACATGAAACTTGAACATGAATACTGAAAAGTAAATACACGAAACATGAAACGAAACCTGAACATAAAATGTACAATGAACCTGACATGTGCAATATATCGAAATACATCCAGAGTATGTGAAGGGCTTGGATAGATTTAGGGAACATAAAATGGTACGACTTTGGTCTTGTAATGCATGTTGTTCGTATTACGTATTTGGAATACGTATACGAATTTTATCTTGTATTTGCATATCTTCTTGGTTTGGTTTGGCTTGGTTACTCTTGGTTCGGGTTGGCTTGGTTCGGTTTGGGATTGTTTATGGTTCATCATGAACCATGGATGAACCCCCTATCTACCACCACCACTACCATTTATTAACCCCACTTTCTTCTCTCTCTTCATTACTCTCCTTCTTCCCTCCATTAATTCTTCACCTACCAGAGAGAGGGAGAGAGAGGTCTAGGCAAGTGCAACTTGCTTCATGGAGGAACTCAAATTTTATTGCTTCATTCTCTTCCTTATAGCATTCTAACTTACTTTAGAACTTGGCATTTTTACTTTCCATGGCTAGATTCTTGTAGATCTATATTTACATTATTTTCGGATTTCTTGGGTTTTGATCTACTTAATCTTGTTATTTTCGAGTTTTGATGGTTCCATGTTGTAGAGAATTTTGTTCTACCCCATTTTAACCTATGGAAGTTCGGATTTGGGCTCCGGATGATAGAGTTATGCAGCTTGGAAACCATGGCTTATGGTGTACTTCTTCTCAGAAATTTGGAGAAGAAGTACAGTCCCGAGCCGCATGGTAGCACTTGACCGCATGAACATTCATGCGGCAGGTCAGTTCCAACCGCATGCGCTATTGCCTTGACTTGACCGCATGAACATTTCATGCGGCAAGTGTTCTCCTAGCCGCATGGACTTTTCCCCCACTTAGCCGCATATGCGCCCTTGCCTCTTCTGGCCGCATGAACTTGTACTCCTTACTAGCCGCATGAGCCCTTGAACTGACTTGGCCGTATGAGGCTGAGTCCATTATCAGCCGCATATGCATCAGCACCCTTGGCCGCATGAAAGCATGGTTGTGTGAAGCTTTAGCTTTGCTTGCTTTCTTTCTAAAAGATCTGACATGTGTGACTTTGTGATGTGCTAAGTGTCCTGTGTTAGACTGAGTCGTAGGTTGTATTACCTGCTTCCCAAGTCTAATCTCTAACTTTTTAGAGTTAGCACAGATCTCATCATACTTAGCAGAAAGAGCATCAATTCTACATGAAGCAATAGAATACTTCTTCTTTTCTGATTCTAATTCCTCCTTAAGTTTAGCATTTTCTTTAGTGCTTTTCTCAATGCAATCAAGTGCCTCATGCAATCTAAACTTCAGTGTGGAAATCTCAGTAGAATTATCAGAAGTAGAAGTATCTCTAGCATCATTCAATAAGCAAGTAAGCTTTTCAATCTCACGCTTATAGGATCGAATATCCTTTCTAGCTTGCTTATATTTATTTAATACTTTCTTGTGTTCTTCTAACAAATCATTGAAAGCATCAGATAAATCATCATAAGAAAATTCACACTCTCCAGAAAAAAATATATTTTGTACCTCGTTAGATAATGCCATTGAGCATAAATTTGCAGCTTGATGAGGTCTCTCTTCTTCTTCATCTTCTTCTTCTTCTTCTTCTTCAGAAACGCTTGCTTCGCTTTCACACCATATGCCCGATGATCTTCCTTCATTTGATTGTTCACAGTGACTCTCCTTTCTTGTAGTAGTACAATCTTCTTGGATGTGGTCTATCTTCTTGTAGTTTTCACATACAAGCTCTTCTTCGTATAAGGGATGATGCTGTACTTTAAATCTAAATTTCGTCATGCAAATATTTACATCATTATGAAGATTATCCTTCTCTCTGGAGTTGCTAGCTTTGCTTTCATACCTGCACTCATAAGTAGCTTCAAGAACTTTCCAAATTTTATGAGATGTTGTGCAAGTAGAAATAAGATTGAATATATTTGTGTCTACAGCACAATAAAACATATGCATAGCTTTTGCATCAAGGCTAGCTAACTTCTTCTCTTCATCTGTGTAACTATAATAAGGCTTATTGATTATAGAGGAAGTAAGAATAGAAGTGATAGTAGGCTTTTTGTAGCCGGTGACAACAATTGACCATAAGTCAAAATCTAGAGACTTCAAGTAGAAGCTCATCCGTGTCTCCCAATAGCTATAGTTTGTTCCATCAAATAGTGGGAGTCTATTTGAGGATTGCTCTTCAGTTGTGAAGTACATACTTGCCATATGTGATATAGTGATCTATGTAACATCTGTTATAAATAAGAATATAATAGCAGTGTTACCTCGCTTTACCTGTATAACCCGCTCTGATACCAATTGTAGGACCGATTGTAGGAACGAGTTGTAAAGCGTAATACTCTAGAGGGGGGTGAATAGAGTAGGCAGCGGAAATTAACTATTTAAGATGTTAGTAATAAGATCACAGATAATATATATATCACAGACATGTAAATGAAAAGTAGAGAGTAGAGACCAAACGCAAACACAAGGATGTATACTGGTTTCTCTCTGTTGAGGACTAGTCCAGTCGGTAGAACACTTGCTACCAGTTGAATCCATTATAGAAAATTACCACAAGTTTTCATCCGAAGATCTTGCAACTTCTACAACGCGAGCTTTGATCCGAAGTACTCGACCAACTTCAATTGTAAAGTGTGTACCTTCAATCAAGCCTCCGATTACAACCACTCTGAAACTTCTAGACCGTATCGTACTGGCAAATCGACTAGAGGATTGTAACTGTCTTGGGATTTGAAAATGAAAGCTCAGAATACTTTGGAAGAAGTAGTAGGCTGATAGAGAAGAGATATGAAAGTGAATTGGTGAGTTGAAATGATCTGAATCCTTCTCTATTTATAGTTTTTCCAAAGGCAGAATTCTGACAGAATTCGGGCAGAATTCGGGCAGAACTCTATGAGTAAATCTCGGTGGGATCCGTAACTGCAGGAAGACCAAGTTCAAAAAGGAACGTACACTAACCGAACTCTGGCCGAACTCTGGCCGAATTCTGGCCGAACTCTGGCCGAATTCTGTCCGAGTTCTGTTGGAGTTCTGTCAGGGTTTTTGCAAATTAGTTTTTGGGCTTTTTGAAAAGTCAGGCAGTTAGAAAGTAGATTGGGCTTTTGTAAGTGGGCTTGTTTTCAAAATGAAAGGGTATTTTGAAAACGTTTCTTGGGTAGCCTATTTGCCAGTACGATACAGTTTACATCGTATTCCTAGACTCAATAAATATGAAAAATACATTGATGAAATAGGAAAACCAAGAGCCCTTTGATGACGCCTTTCTTCAGATATTTGAGCAGACTTGAAGACGCCTTTTTTACTTGACGGCGATCGTCCAAAGATAAACAGATCTAGAAATCTGAATACCTTTCGGTTCAGAGAATGCTTCTTGTATGACGCCGTCTTTGGCCCATCAATAATTCTCTATTGCATATGTCCTAGTTTGACAAAGCTTGATCATGCTTACTGCATGTCTACAAATACATGTTAGACAAACAAAACCAATATGATACAAGCATAGCAATATGTTATAGAACATTAAGGACAATGCTAACATTAGGACAATACTAAGTTTAAGTAACATGAATATTAGTGATGTCATTATGTTAAACTTAATTTATTAGCCATATTCAAAAACATGATATAATCATTGGGCTAACAGCTGAGTCCATTATCAGCCGCATATGCATCAGCACCCTTGGCCGTATGAGGCTGAGTCCATTATAAGCCGCATATGCATCAGCACCCTTGGCCGCATGAGGCTGAGTCCTTTATCAGCCGTATATACACCCTTCACTCCTAGCCGCATAAGCAGCCACGTTGACCCAGCCGCATGGGCTTCTACTAAGCCGTATGCGCCTCCTTCTATACCCCGTCGGCCGCATAGACTTTCTTCTCGCCAACCGCATGCACCTGACCCTATTAGCCGTATGGGCTGTTCTCTTTCCAGCCGCATGAGATCATTCCCGGCCGCATATGCTTGAGCCGCATGGTTTTCCAATAGCCCTGTGTACTATTATTTATTATTATTTGCCCATGTCTTGTAACCTCTATGGTATATTTTTATGCCCATTTTATATCCTTACGCCTTTTGTCCTGAACTTGATAAATCACGATTTGATTGACATGATTAAATGACAGTTGTATATGACACAGTGTGACAAGTAAACATGACATGACCTGATAGTGGCCCGTCGTGGCGTACTCTTGACCAGTACACTTTACATGATAACCTGACATGATATATCTGATAAGCTGTTGCGACGGCTACCTAACATGACATGACCTGTAAAATTAATCCTGGACACCGTGGGCGATTGTGCTTGTATAAATAATCCAGTCCTATCTTGCATCATGTCTAGGAGGGGACTCCTGAGTACCACGGTCAGGAGTACCTATTGAAATGGGCTAAGGCTAATAACTAGATTAATACATTAGTCATGAAGAGATCTCCCAGCTACAGGCAATCCCGTTACCTGGGCACGCCTTGGGATCTGTAGCCTGCCGTCGAGTAGGGCATATTTTCAGCACACTGTCATGTTTTGTACCCTTCAAGCTACCTAAGGGTACATACATTTCCTGGACGATGTACCCACCTGAATTCAACTCTAATTCTTTTAACCCTGGTAACCTGGATGGACTGCAGGGCTTGTGGCTGTGGAAGATTCTCACAACATCTTGCTAGTAACTAGGCCTATGATAACCCTAGTTAGTTAAAGTATCAAGCCGAAATTCTTGCTTGGCCGTGAAATGATTGGATGGAGTCCAACCAGTCTAGTCTTGTCCTGATTCTGTTCCAGATTACTGCATGACCAGAATGCTTGTATTTATTTTACCGATAAATGGTGAGAATTCCAAGTTCTGTTCAGACGAAGGGTTACAACCCCGGTCCTTGTTTGGTTTACGGGTTGTAACCTGGTTATCTGAATAGTTCCATGGTTATCTCGTCGTATATCATCCTGATGTATTTTCTTATTTCCTGTTCTTACTTATTTATACTATTGTGCTAATTGCTGGTTTTAGTTCCTAAGTGAAGCTTTCTTTGTGGCACTTGCTCTTTCTGGGGTCTAACCCAGCTGGTTTTGTGTGGCCAGATTTTGGAGTAGCTCCAGAGGATCTACCGACCTTCCAGCCAGATGGTGGCCACTAGACAGAACCTTGGCAACGAGTGGGTTATTTTTGGCTCTCCCACTCTATTGTAAAAATATTCTTTTGAGGCGTTTAGCCGACGAGCACCTGTTTAGCTCGATTGTACCTACTTACTGTCTGCCTACAGGTTGAAACATGATTGACAGATCCTAGGGTTGATCATGTATGACTAAACTCTTGCTAGTCCTAACATTTTGTAACGACTAGCTTCATGATCAGCTGAATATGTAATATTTGGGATGCCTTATTATTGTATATTTAATGATCATACATATTGTAACATTTACTTACTTGCTTGTGATTGAGACACTAGGCTTGTTCATGACCATAGGAGACTGTTGGCTTATAGTAAACCCTCATGTATCTAGACAGCCGTGACCGTATAGCGAGATGGAATCCATTTCATATACGTAGCTGGCTATGTCTGCCCCCGCTCTCCAGTATTATGGTTCTGGGGCATGACATGGTTTAAGTGGTGGCCCATGCAGGTCTTGTAAATCAAGATATATGAGGGTTTACCGAATAGATGTCTCAATCAGTATCCGCCTTTGATCTCTGCTCGTATCATCTGAATCCCTGGATTCTTGTCCTGATCATATGCTTATATCGTTGATCTGTCTTGGTCCTTCCTTATTGTTCCCCATGTCGTCTTCTTCAGCGGCATTGTTCCTGGACCTGCCGGTCAGCCAGGCGGAGCACTTTTCGCGGATCAGCAACCCAGAGATCAAGCCCAGCATTCGGGAGTAGCCTCCAAAGTCGTGCCTTCTGACGGGGAACCACCAGTCCAGCCAGTTCAGCCTACCGAGCCTGATGATGGCACTTTAGTAGGACTCGTCAGGACCTTGATAGCTTCCCAAGATCGTCATGGAGACGCCTTGCACCAGGCAGTGACGGATGTTTTGACCAGAGGAGGTCATCAGGGTAACAGCACGACCAACAGCTTCAAGCGCTTGAACCCTCCCTTCTTCGACGGTAGTGAAGATGCTATCGCTACAGATGCTTGGCTTCAGGACACAGAAGTGATTCTCGAAGCAGCCAGGACCCCAGAGAACGAGAAGGTATCCGTGGTGCGCCTGCAGTTGCTAGATCTTGCCCGCAGCTGGTGGGCGGCTCAGGCTGTTGGGTTAACAGCACCCATTACTTGGGCAGTATTCCGAGAGAGATTCCAGACCAAGTATTTCGATGTTGTAGCTCGGTACGATCTACAGACGAGGTTCACCAATCTGAAGCAGATGAGCAGGACGGTCGATGGATAGGCGGCCGAGTTTTCGAGACTCAGTCGGTTTGCTCCTACCTTGGTGGCAACCGAGTATGATAGAGCCCAGCGATTTCAGCAGGGGCTTCACCTGGAGATTCTATTGGCGGTTGAGCAGTTTGAGCATCAGACTTTTGATGCAGTCTTGAGAGTAGCTAGGATGCATAAGTACACCTCCCAAAGGATTGTGGATAGGGCCGGAGGTCGGAAGAGATCTCACGGCCAGATGAATCAGTCTTCAGTACCAGCCCCGGCAGCCAGGGCCTTGACTATTGGAGCTCCGAGACGGGCGGCCTCAGTGACGCCGGTCCAGCATTCAACCCCGACGTACCCTCAACAGCAGCAGAAGCAGAAGCAGTCTTCCGCAGTGGGTTGTTCTCATTGTGGAAAGCCAGGCCATGTGGTGGCAGAGTGCCGCAGGGCACAGGGATTGTGTATGGCTTGTGGAGCACCAGACCATAGGGTTGGATCCTGCCCGAATAGGGGTGGTGCATCATCGTCCAACCTTTCTAGCTCTTCGGTGAGAGAACCAGCCCCAGTTCCAGTCCAGCAGCAGCAGTAGTATCCATTACCGAGGCCCTTGCCGCCTCAGTCCCAGATGTTCCAGCAGCAGAACCCCCAACAGCATACTCAAGTCCAAGTCCAAAGCCAGAATAGACAGCGAGGATTTCAGCAGAGGGGACCAGCAACCCGAAGGCATGGTCATGCTATGGCAATGACCGCAGAGGAAGGATTGGCACCAGGAGAGGTAGTGGCAGGTACTATTCTCGTCAACTCCTTTCCAGCTTCAGCTTTATTTGATTCTGGTGCATCACATTCTTTTATGTCTGCACGATTCGCGACATGGATAGGATTGAAGCCCGAGTCATTATCAGTAAGGCTCAATATACTTACTGGTAACGGACTTGTGGGAGTCGATAGGGTGTTTTCTTCGTGTCGGATCGTAGTTAGCGGTAAGGAATTTCCTGCTAGATTGATAGAGTTTCCGATGGCCGATTATGATGTGGTCTTAGGGATGGATTGGTTGAGGAACCAGTATGCTAGAATAGACTGCCATATTGGTAGGGTTGTTTTTAGCATTCCAGGAGAGCCAGAGTTTTTATTTTCCAGAGGTGAAGTTGAGCCTTCTCCTCCAGTATTGCGGATGGCAGTAGCAGCAGTACAGTTGCCCCGAATAGTCGAGGAGTTTCCAGATATTTTTCCAGAGGAGCTTCCAGGTATACCGCCAGAGCGGGAGATCGAGTTCACTATAGACTTGATTCCCGGGACAGCTCCAGTGTCAGAGAGAGTCTACAGGATGGTGCCTTCAGAATTGGAGATATTGTACAAGATGATTGAAGAACTTCGAGCTAAGGGATTCATTCGTGCTAGTGGATCGCCTTGGGGAGCCCCGATGCTTCTTGTAAAAAAGAAGGATGGTACGTCCAGGTTATGTGTTGATTATCGTACCTTGAACTCAGTGACAATCAAGAACAGATACCCACTCCCGAGGATAGATGACTTGTTTGATCAGCTTAAAGGGGCAGCAGTATTCTCGAAGATTGACTTGCACTCAGGATATCACCAGATCAGAGTCAGAGAGCAGGACATCCCGAAGACAGCTTTTAGATCAAGGTATGGGCATTGGGAGTTCCTTATTATGTCCTTTGGAGCGACCAATGCGTCGGCGGTATTCATGGATCTCATGAATCGTATCTTCATACCCTACTTAGATCAGTTTGTGATTGTGTTCTTGGATGACATCCTGGTCTATAGCAAGAGTGAGGCGGAGCATGAGCAGTATCTCCGAGTTGTCCTCCAGATTCTCAGGGAGCACCAGTTGTATGCCAAGTTCAGTAAATGCGAGTTTTGGCTCGATCGTATTTCGTACTTGAGTCACATCATCACCAGAGGAGGAGTAGAAGTAGATCTCCAGAAGATTGTGGCCATTGAGACATGGCCAGTGCCCAGCACAGTCGCAGAAGTTCGCAGTTTCCTTGGATTGGCCGGCTATTACCGGCGGTTTGTTTCAGATTTTGCCCGGATCTCAGCACCGTTGACCCAGTTGACCCGCAAGGAGGCGCAGTTTGCTTGGACAGCAGAATGTCAGGATTCATTCGAGAAGTTGAAGCGAGGATTGATAACAGCTCCTATTCTCACGCTTTCCGATGGAACCGCAGGATTCTCAGTATATTGTGATGCTTCAGGCAGAGGTTTAGAATGTGTTCTGATGCAGCATGGGAAGGTAATAGCTTATGCTTCACGGCAACTTCGTGATCATGAGAGGAATTACCCAACCGATGACTTGGAGCTGGCAGCAGTAGTGTTTGCACTTAAGTTGTGGAGGCATTATTTGTACGGAGATAGGGTGGAGAGTTTCACCGACCACAAGAGCCTGAAGTATGTTTTCACCCAGAAGGATCTTAACATGCGTCAGAGGAGGTGGCTAGAGCTTCTTGTAGATTATGAAGTCAACCTGCAGTATCATCCTGGGAAGGCCAACGTCGTTGCAGATGCATTGGGCAGGAGAGCAGGAGTTTATTTCCTAACAGCGCAACCAGAGCTATTAGCAGATCTTCAGAAGATAGGTATTGAAGTTATTCTCTTTTCCAGTGTAGCATTGATGGCCAGCATACAAGTTCAGTCCACTATAGTCGAGAGGATCCGGATGGCACAGTCAGTAGATTCCAAGCTTCAGCGACTCGGAGCAGAGTGTGAAGCAGGACGAAGACCAGAGTTATGCATTCATGAGGACGGTACACTTCGACAAGGTAAGCGTCTTTGTGTACCCAGCGGAGATATCAGACAAGAAATCGTGGCAGAGGCTTACAGTTCTCAGTATTCCATTCATTCTGGTGGCACGAAGATGTACCGTGATATTCGTCAGTTCTTTTGGTGGAATGGCATGAAGAGAGAGATAGCCCGGTTTGTCTCTCATTGTTTAGTCTGCCAACAAGTTAAGACTGAACATCAGAGGCCCGCTGGACTTTTTCAGCCCTTGCCGATTCCAGAATGGAAATGGGAGCATGTGACCATGGATTTCGTGACGAGATTACCTAGATCCCCAGTTGATAGAGATGCTATCTGGGTTATAATTGATTGGCTCACGAAGGTAGCTCACTTCCTCCCGTTCAGAGTTGGTCAGTCGACAGCTCAGTTAGCAGAGATGTACCTCAGGCAGATTGTCAGGTTGCATGGAGTGCCAGTCAGTATCACCTCGGACCAAGATTCAAGATTTACGTCGCACTTTTGGCGTAGCCTGCAAGAGAGTTTGGGAACTCGTCTCCAGTTCAGTTCGGCATATCACCCGCAGACAGATGGTCAGTCGGAGCGTACAATCCAGACTCTTGAAGACATGTTGCGGTCTTGTACACTTGACTTCGGTGGTTTGTGGGAAGTTCACCTTCACCTGGTGGAGTTCTCGTACAACAACAGCTTCCAGGCCAGTATCCAGATGGCACCGTTCGAGGCGCTGTATGGCAGGAAGTGCAGATCCCCGTTAGCCTGGAATAATATCGGGGAGAGGCAGATACTCGGTCCAGAAATAATTGCTCAGACAGTCGAAGTGGTCAGAAGAGTCAGGGATCATCTTCGAGTTGCCCAAGATCGCCAGCGCCATTGGGCCGATTCTCATCGGCGCCCTTTCGAGTTTTCTGTCGGTGACCATGTATTCCTAAGGATTTTGCCTAACCGTGGCGTCATTCGTTTCGGCGTACGGGGAAAGCTTAGTCCTAGATATATAGGGCCATTTGACATTCTGGAGCGAGTAGGAGATGTGTCCTATCGTCTTGCTCTTCCGCCGTCGCTAAGTGAGGTGCATGACGTGTTCCATGTATCCCAATTACGACGGTATATCCCAGACCCGAGCCACATCCTGGATCATTCAGAATTGGTTGTTGGTACCAACCTTTCGTATGAGGAGCGGCTCGTGTCTATATTGGACCGGAGAGAGAAGATCCTCAAGAATATGACTATCAAGTTAGTCCGAGTTGCTTGGGGTCATCACTCTTTGGGAGAGTCAACGTGGGAGCGTGAGGATGATATCCGATCGCGATATCCCGACTTGTTTGACTCGTGAGGTATAATGTCCTTCGTATGCCTCATGCCTTCGATTCCTTGCTTGCATGATTGATTGCTTGATTGATTGTCTAGTATAGCTTGCCTGTGATTTGTGTAGCTTGTTCTTGTCTCTCTAGCCTCTTAACTAAATTCCGAGGACAGAATTCTTTTAAGGTGGGTAGAGTTGTAATGCCTGTTGTTCGTATTACGTATTTGGAATACGTATACGAATTTTATCTTGTATTTGCATATCTCCTTGGTTTCGTTTGGCTTGGTTATTCTTGGTTCGGGTTGGCTTGGTTCGGTTTGGGATTGTTTTTGGTTCATCATGAACCATAGATGAACCCCCTACCTACCACCACCACTACCATTTATTAACCCCACTTCCTTCTCTCTCTTCATTACTCTCCTTCTTCCCTCCATTAATTCTTCACCTACCAGAGAGAGGGAGAGAGAGGTCTAGGCAAGTGCAACTTGCTTCATGGAGGAACTCAAATTTTATTGCTTTATCACTACCAAAATACATGAATTTACCGACGGCCCTATCCGTCGGTATTCCGTCGCCAAAAATAAATACCGACGGATTACCGACGGATATTTTGGTAAAACAGCCGTCGGGAATAACCTCGTCGCTAAAACATATCCGTCGCTACTCCGTCGCTCAGCGACGACTTAGCGACGGAATACCGTCGGCTCATTTAAATATATATAGCGACGGATTACCGACTAGCTTTCGTCAAAACATGTATCAAGATATAGGTTTAGCGACGGAATACTCCGTCGCTAAAGAGTCGGCAAAACCGTATCAGTGATTTTCTGATACGCAATATCCGTCGCTAATCCGTCGTAAATTTGTCGGTAAAAGCGTATCAGCGACAAAACATCCGTCGCTAACAGCAAAATTTATGGACATCAAACAGAACTAGGTCGACGGACGTTCCGTCGCTAAACTGTCGCTCAATGTAAAATTCTCCAGGTAGCGACGGATATTGCGTCGCCAATCCGTCGATACATTAAAACTCCTACAGATAGCGACGGATGGTCCGTCGCCAATCCGTCGCTTTATTGAATTGCTCCAGGTAGCGACGGTTTTTCCGTCGCTACTCCGTCGCTAAACTCAGTTTCTCCAGTTAGCGACGGACTATCCGTCGCTGAGTGGTCGCCAGTCCGTCGCTAACTTCTAATTTTTGAAAAAAAAATACTGAAAACAGACTCTTTCCTGTTTGTGCAACACATCAAACACAATATCAAACATGCAAAATATCCATATACAACACCATATATCCATATCCAACACGAATATCCAACGTATCCAATATCCAACACCATATATCCATATGCAAAATATCCATATCCGACACCAATATCCAACGTATCCAATATCCAACAAAATATTACCAACACAATATATCCAATATCCAACATTAAATTATCCAAACATAAAAAAAATATCCGAACATACAATGTATCCAAATGTCTACAAAAATTTCGGCAGCACCTCCTTTGTATATCAGATCATCGCTTATAACCCAGCGTAGGTATATATCCAAAAATCACATAGACGAAATATGCACATACGAATTTAATGCACACCAATTATCCAAGAAAAGACATCAATTATACTGAAGAGTAACCTAATATCCGTCGTTATACTGAAAATTTATCTTCAAGTGTGAGAACGGATGGCTCAGAATACATAACCCAAAATTCATTCTAGCATACATTAGTGTGAATCATCTATGTTCTGTACATATGGTGTAGTATATGATCTTATCGTATATAGTATTTGAAGAACGTAACAGAATCAAGATTAACTCACATAATGTAATACTAAGACATCATCTACTACTATATAAGATATAGTGATAGGTTGTCGTATCATCATTGCCGAGGGATGAGGGTCGGAAGACAGTCAACTTTATCTACGGCTACATAGTTTCTGCCTCGCCAGTCGAATGGCTGCAAGTACTATGTCCAGATCACCATGTCGTACCGTAGTTCAAATGGAGCTGGAATGGAGCCAAAATACAGTACTACTTCACCATGTCATACCATTTTACTCTCTCTCTCTCCTCCCCCTCCGGCGCTCTCACTCTCTCCGGCGCTCTCACACTACTAATTCCTATGTGTTTTAAGTGTGAGAACGGATGGCTCAGAACACAACCCAAGATTCATTCTAGCATACATTAGTGTGAATCATCTATATTCTGTATACATATCGTGTAGTATATGTTAACCTTATCGTATCTAGTATCTGAAGGACGTACGTAACAGAATCAAGATGAACTCACTAATGTAATACTAAGACATCATCTACTACTATATAAGATATAGTGATAGGTTGTCGTATCATCATTGCCGGGGATGAGGGTCGGAGGACAGGCAACTTTATCTACGGCAACAAAGTTTCTGCCTCGCCAGTCGAATGGCTGCAGGGAATATCCGTCACCATGTCGTACCGTAGATTAATGCAATTAATGGAGCTGGAAATATCCGTCGCTAACCGGTAACTAGTCCGTCGCTAACTGAGATTGTCACATACACATATGTATATCACAGCTAGATGTATAGATATATACATCTATACAGAAGCACACAACTGATAGAACTCGCACTGTCCTTGAGACAGTGAACATATACACCATGAATCCAAACCCCATATATATTCACATTTACTAATCCAAACACCACCAAACTAATGGAACACCCAATATGGATAACACATTATTTAGCCAATATATAAACTCAGATGAATTTGAGAAGCAAAGCCACCCGCCGCCCCTGACCAAAGCCCGCCGCCCCAAGCCCGCCGCCCAGTAGTTCGGTTGCATATATATATGAAGAGTACTTATGGGTGTGCGTCGGTTGCAAATAGCCCCGACGCACCCGCCCCAAGCCCACCGCACCCGCCCCAAGCCAGCCGCTCAGAATACACAACCCAAAATTCATTCTAGCATACATTAGTGTGAATTATCTACGTTCTGTACATATGGTGTAGTATATGATCTTATCGTATATAGTATTTGAAGAACGTAACAGAATAAAGATGAACTCACATAATGTAATACTAAGACATCATCTACTACTATATAAGATATAGTGATAGGTTGTCGTATCATCATTGCCGAGGGATGAGGGTCGGAGGACAGTCAACTTATCTGCGGCTACATAGTTTTTGCCTCGCCAGTCGAATGGCTGCAGGGACTATATATGTCCTGATCACCATGTCGTACCGTAGATTAATGCAAATGGAGCTGGAAACAAAATACAGAAACCAAAAAACAAAATACAAAATCCAATCCCTGGGTTCGTCGAAAATACGAAACACAGAATCCAATCCCTGTATTTTAAGTGTGAGAACGGATGGCTCAGAAGACAACCCAACCGGAGAGGATACTCCGAGAGATCCATCTGGGTAGGACGTATACTCTAAGAGATCACCCTTACAGAAATGATATCAGTAGTGGGATCGAATGTTGGAGAAGATATTATCACAGTATACGTCCTCTCCTCCACGATGGCTCTAGACCCATCTGCTCGTCCCTGCTTCCATTCTTCTTGTTTGACTCTCTCAACCACACATGATATCCAGCTCAAGTGTAGAGTAGGCGAAAAAGAAGGGGACATGAATAGGAGGGAGAAGCAGCACACCGGCGGCATGACCCGGAGGAAGTACAGAGGTTTTCTTCAACGTACGTAGGAGAACTATAAGGATATATGTAAACACAACATATCACCATGTCAAAGACCCTAAATGTGACAACCATGTTACCGCGGTGTCGGAAGACTAACATGTCATAATTTTATAAGCCGTGTGTTTTGACATAATCCTCCCAACCGGATTTCAGTTCTATGTAATAATGCGAGATTACGACACAGGAGGAAAGAGTTGGGATGATTATGTCAAAACACACGGCTTAGAAAATTATGACATGTTAGTCTTCCGACACCGCGGTAACATGGTTGTCACATTAAGGGTCTTTGACAAGATGACATATTGTGAAAAGATATATCCTTATAGTTCTCCTACGTATGTTGAAGAAAACCTCTGTACTTCCTCCAAGTCATGCCGCTGGTGTGCTGCTTCCCCCTCCTATTCATGTCCCCTTCTTTTCCGTCTACTCTACATTTGAGCTGGATATCATGTGTGGCTGAGAGAGTCAAATAAGAAGAATGGAAGCAGGGACGAGCAGATGGGTCTAGAGCCATCGTAGAGGAGAGGACGTATACTGTGATAATATCTTCTCCAATATTTGATCCCACTACTGATATCATTTCTGTAAGGGTGATCTCTCAGAGTATACGTCCTACCCAGATGGATCTCTCGGAGTATCCTCTCCGGTTGGTTGTCGTATCATCATTGCCGAGGGATGAGGGTCGGAGGACAGTCCACTTATCTACGGATACATAGTTTCTGCCTCGCCAGTCGAATGGCTGCAGGAACTATGTTACCGCGGTGTCGTAGTCCAATATAATCCAGAGATTGACACAGTTCTAATTCATATATGTAGTCCAATACAAATAGTCTAAAACAAAAACAACCCAATAAAAATAGTCCAATACAAATAAGTACTAATAGCTAATGCTTGCCACGCTGCTCACGCAAACGCTCAGTGATACTTTCACGCAACCACCTCCGAAAAGCGAGATTTTTGGTGCGAGGAGAGGCGTCGTCCCTTGCCAGGACTGCATCAAAAGCACTCTCGGCATTACTAGCTACCGGTGCTGGATGACTAGAACTTCCGGTCTCACTAGCAACCGGTGCCACTTCCTCCTCAATTGTAGGAGGAGCCACCTCAGCATTCACTATTTTCTTCAAATGACGTGCTGCTCCTCGGGTCATGGGTGCCATCTGGTAAGTATATGTAACAGAATGTAAAAGAATGTAACAGCTCAAATTCAAAAACCAAAATCCCCATGCCAACATGAATCATAACATATAACTTAAACCCAGACATGACATAGGATTAAACCTAATGATTTAATCATCCTTAAATCAGTAAACACAAACAATGTACTAATTCTCAGTTTTTAGTCCAATGTAATTCGAAAGCCATCATCCCATGCCAAAAAAACACTCCATACACAGAAAACAACAGATTTTTGATAAGTACTTATTTGTGTAGGGGTATCATCTGACTGCACACAAGGGATGATGAGTTGGGCAGGTGCAATATGGATGCAGTAAGCCACCCCAACAATGCCCGGCCCCCTTAACTAGGCTAGTTCTAGGTCAAATTAGGAGTCCAAGTCAACTCTGTCAAAACTAATCTTAATTAGGCTAAACTTCTACCTTAGCTAATCAAATATATATACTAGACTTCACGACGTGTGTCTGTGTATATATATATATATATATATATATATATATATATATATATATATATTAATAAATTACTTAAAATTATGCCTATATATATATATATATATATATATATATATATATATATATATATATATATATATATATATATACAGGGCCGGCTTCAGGGGGAGGCAGGCCAGGCACCCGCCTAGGGCCTCCTCCCCCAAGGGGGCCCCATTTATATGTTGAATTTCTTTGGTTTTCCAGCGGCACCACAGTCTAATAAATATTGTGTTGGAGGAAGCCCATAATCAAAGCTGTAGGCTTGTAGCAAACAAAACCTAAAACAAAACCTAGAGAGAAAAATCAAAACCCACCGCCTTCTTCATCTCCTCTCTCTCCCGAGTCCCACGGAAAACCTCCTCAACTAAGCAGGTATTTTATCCTCCTCAAAGCTGTGAGTGTGATTGTTAATGAAAACTATCATGAGAATGTGATTGTGAATGATGATTTGTTGGATTTTGAATTTATAGAAATATTATAGAGGAATGAGGGCCTCATTTATGAGACTTGTTTGGGGCCTCCAAAAGTCTGGAGCCGGTGCGGTATATATATATATATATATATATATATATATATATATATATATATATATATATATATATATATATATATATATATATGTCTGTGTGTTTGTGTATCCGTGTGTCTGTGTCCGTGTGTGTCCGTGTGTGTGTGTGTGTGTCTGTGTGTCCGTGTGTCCGTGTGTGTGTGTGTGTGTCCGTGTGTGTGTGTCCGTGGCCAGCCCCCGCCCCCATCGTACCCCCCCAACGCTGCCCGCCCCCTCGATCCCACCGCCCCCTCCACACCCCCCGCCCCCCGCGCACGGCCAGCCCCCCTCCGCAACCCCCCGTACCCCGCGGCCAGCCCCCGCGCGCCCCCATCCCTCCAACGCTTCCCGCCCCCCTCCTACCGCCCCCTCCACACCCCCCGCCACCGCCGCCACCGCCGCCCCCCGTAGTCGACACCGCCCCCGCAGCCCCCGACGCCCCCGGCCCGCTGCACCCACGACCACCGCGCGCGCGCGCGAGAGAGAAAGAGCGAAAAAAGAGAGAAAGAGAGAGAGAGAGAGAGAGAGGGAGAGGGAGAGGGAGAGGGGAATACCTTTGGGAGAGAGAGAGGAGAGGGGGTCGCCGATCACCGCTGCGGGAGAGAGAGGAGAGGGGGTCGCCGATCGATCACCGCGGGAGAGAGAGAGAGAGAGAGGAGAGAGAGTGAAATTTGGGGGGAATAAAAAAGTTCCCCCATCGTTTCAACTTAAGTCTGGAACGTAAATTTAGCGACGGATTAGCGACGGATTATTCCGTCGCTAATGCGTCAGTAAATCTCGCGTGGGTAGCGACGGATTATTCCGTCGCTAAGTCGTCAATAAATCTCGCGCCAATATTTTAGGCTTTTGCCGCCAAAATATGCGACGTTCTAGCGACGGATATAAAACCGTCGCTACATGGCCGACTACCTATCGACGGCATAGCGACGGATATGGACATAAAAAAATAAATAAAATGTCCACTGCTTTCCATCGGTATTCCGTCACAAATCCGTCGGGGATCCGACGGTGATAGCGACGGAAAATGTCCGTCGCTAAATGACCGTCGCTAAAGTACTGTAATTTGGTAGTGTATTCTCTTTCTTACAGCATTCGAACTTACTTTAGAACTTGGCATTTTTACTTTCCATGGCTAGATTCTTGTAGATCTATATTTACATTATTTTTGGATTTCTTGGGTTTTGATCTACTTAATCTTGTTATTTCCGAGTTTTGATGGTTCCATGTTGTAGAGAATTTCGTTCTACCCCATTTTGACCTATGGAAGTTCGGATTTGGGCTCCGGATGATAGAGTTATGCAGCTTGGAAACGATGGCTTATGGTGTACTTCTTCTCAGAAATTTGGAGAAGAAGCACAGTTCCGAGCCGCATGGTAGCACTTGACCGCATGAACATTCATACGGCAAGTCAGTTCCAACCGCATGCGCTATTGCCTTGACTTGACCGCATGAACATTTCATGCGGCAAGTGTTCTCCCAGCCGTATGGACTTTTCCCCTACTTAGCCGCATATGCGCCCTTGTCTCTCCTGGCCGCATGAACTTGTACTCCTTACTAGCCGCAGGAGCCCTTGAACTGACTTGGCTGCATGAGGCTGAGTCCATTATCAGCCGCATATGCATCAGCACCCTTGGCCGCATGAGGCTGAGTCCATTATCAGCCGCATATACATCAGCACCCTTGGCCGCATGAGGCTGAGTCCATTATCAGCCGCATATGCACCCTTCACTCCCAGCCGCATAAGCAGCCACATTGACCCAGCAGCATGGGCTTCTACTAAGCCGCATACGCCTCCTTCTATACCCCGTCGGCCGTATGGACTTTCTTCCCGCCAACCGCATACACCTGACCCTATTAGCCGCATGGGCTGTTCTCTTTCCAGCTGCATGAGATCATTCCCGACCGCATATGCTTGAGCCGCATGGTTCTCCAATAGCCCTGTGTACTATTATTTATTATTATTTGCCCATGTCTTGTAACCCCTATGGTATATTTTTATTGACATGATTGAAATGACAGTTGTACATGACACGGTGTGACAAGTAAACATGACATGACCTGATAGTGGCCCGCCGTGGTACACTCTTGACCAGTACACTTTACATGATAACCTGACATGATATATCTGATAAGCTGTTACGACGGCTACCTGACATGACATGACCTGTAAAATTAATCCTGGACACCGTAGGCGATTGTGCTTGTATAAATAATCCAGTCCTATCTTGCATCATGTCTAGGAGGGGACTCCTGAGTACCACGGTCGACAATTTCCTAATTGGCAACCCAGAGTTCCATTCATAAGCCCCAAAAAGTCGGATCAAGTTCAACAAGTTGTCAGATCGTCAACAGAGTAAAGGGGTCGAGGTAGTTCTCGTTACTTCTGACGGCCTAGTCCTCTATCGTGCATACTCTTTCATGGAGTCATGCACTAATAATGTTGCTGAGTACAATGCCCTCATAATCGGGCTTTATCTTGCTAAACAGTTGGGGTCGACTAAATCGAGGCCTACGGTGACTCGAAGCTGATTATCAACCTGGTTCGAGGACAATATAAGGTTCAACATGAAGATCTGATCCGTTACCCTCAGGCAGCAATCGTTATCATTTCCACCTTCACTGGGTTCTTTATAGAACATGTACTTCGATTACAAAACTTGGAGGCTGACACCCTCGTCGGTCTCGCTGCTTCTCTGGCTTGTCGGAACCTAATACTTTGCCATAGTGTTGGATCGGGAGCTAGTATGCCCAAAGAACAATCTAGATACATGTCTAAGCCACTCTATACAGGTGGATACCGATGTTGACGTTCGGGACTGGCGATTCCTATTCATAGACTACAAAGTATATGGAATTCAACCCGAGGACCCAAAGGAAGCCACTTCTATCATGAAACGCTCGCTCTGGTTCTTCTATGACATAGCTACTAAAATTTTGTGTCATCGTTCATACGACGTACTTCTTCTGTGGTGTTTGTCCAAGACAGAAGCACTCCGAGAAGCACACGATGGCACCTGCGGAGCTCACCAACTTGGTCCTAAGTTACAGGACCGACTGTATCGCATAGGCTATTACTGGCCCACCATAATGGCAGAAGCCATAGATTATGTTAAGTATCGGGTATGCCAGTGGCATGCTAAATTATCCACCAACCTTCTGAGTTTCTATACCCCACTGCGACCTCTTGGCCATTTGAAGCATAGGGAATAGATATCATCGGGCCGACCAGCCCTCCATCCTCCAAAGGTCACCGATTAATCCTCACCATCACCGACTACTTTTTTAAGTGGGTGGAAACACTACCACTAGCTGAGGTAAAAACCTCAAACGTGATCAGCTTTGTTAAGCATCACGTCATCTATTGTTTCGGAGCTCCTCGAAGGATTATCTATGACAATGGCCTCCAGTTTATAAGCCATGCATTCCATCGATTCTGTAATAAGAATCGGATACAGAATATAGCGTCAACAGCCTACAATCCTGTAGCGAATGGACTAGCCGAAGCATTCAACAAGGCGATTGTTGAGGTACTCAAGAAAGTCATGTCTTCCAACAAGTACAACTTGAATGAGAAACTCGGCGAGTGTCTATGGGCATACCATACAACCGTTCGGATACCTACTGGCAACACGCCATTCTCGCTTGTCGACGGAAGCGAGGTGATACTCCCTATTGAGATCCAGATTTTATTTCTAAGGAGAGCTATCACCAAACAACTGACAGATGAAGACAATCAACATCGTCGGCTACAGGAATTAGAAGCGTTGCATGAGAGGTGCCTGTTGTCTCAATAATGTATCAAACTCTATCAAGCTCAAATTTCTGGATTTTTCAACAAAAAGGTTCGAAAAAGAACATTCCAAGTGGGTGACCTCGTCTTATCAGTTCGAAGCCCGATGGGGATGACTCACAAGATGGCTTGGAAGTTGGACCCAAGTGGGAAGGACCATTCATCATAGAGACAGTCTACTCCAATAGTGTATACCGACTAGCTAAACCAAATGACGATTTGCTAATGATGTCGATCAATGGTAAATTCCAAAAAAAGTACTTTGTTTGAGGTATAAGTCGATATATATTTCTACATCCCCCGTGGTGTTCATGAGTTCTATTATCGAATTCATCCCTTTCTTATTTCTCCAATAAAAATATTTCACGTCCATATTACCTCTGAGTTATTTTTCTATACCCTAACGAAGTTCATGCCTACCATGTCTATATTACCTCTGAGTAGACATTTCTTCCATGACAAACCCCGTGTTGTCATAATTATCTATAGAACATTTTACGTCGATATTACCTCTGAGTTGTTTTTCGATACCCTAACGAAGTTCATGCCTACCACGTCCATATTACCTCTGAGTAGACATTTCTTCCATGACAAACCTCGTAGTGTTATAATTATCTATAGAACATTTCATGTTCATACTACCTTTTAGTTGTTCTATACATTCGTGGAATCTATCCTTACCATGTCCATATAACCTCTGAGTAAGGAAAACTCAACCACAAAAATTATGTGTCTACCATGTCCATATTACCTCTGAGTAAACACCCTATCTCAAACGGAGTTACCTACATCCCATCATGTTGTGTCTACCTCTGAGGGAATTCTTATTATTGTGTACAAAATGTTCACAGTGAATGGACAAGTAGAGAAGCAAAACTAAAATTATTCATTCATGAAAAGGAAATGTTTGTCTTTCTTCACAACAAAAGCCAAAAGTAAGGAACGAAAAGACGAAAGGCATTAACATTGCGACGACCGATGCATGAGTTCTTCCAGTGGACTCCTTAAAAGGGCAACCTGGGGACCGACCAACTCTTTGGCTCGACGCTCTGCCTCTTGTCATCGGGCGGTATCATCCTCGAGCTGGGACAGGTCCTGTAGTGCGAGGTCTAGCTCTGCTCGATGAACGCCAATGCTTTTCCTCTCCGGATCTAGGCTCTCGGATCCTTGGCGAGGGACCTCATGCTGATCTTTTAACTTCTCCAGCTCACTCTCGGTGAAGGCCAACGTCCTTCCAGCTGTCGAATCTATTCCCGAAAGGTCTTGCACTATTCCTCTAAAGTTGTTCGATGGCAGACTTGAACTTCTTCAGCACCGTTCGCCTCTTCAATCTCTGCTTCAACCTCGGCAAGCCTGTTAGTCAGAGCACGGTATCGTCGTTCGTGTTGGGAATGTTCAACGGCCAGTTTCTTAATTTTGTGTCCGCTAGAGACAAAATGTTGCGCTCAAGACCTTGATGGCTTCTAATTCCATCAGAAGAGCCTCTATCGCATCTGGTTTCACCTCATACCCCTGATATTCACGCAATGCTACTAGTTGGGCTCTTACTGCAGACTGCGCTCGCCTAAGAATTTGGTTATATTGCAGGACACCCTCTATACCATGCTTTAGATTATGGCGAATGGTCCCCAAGATGAGTTTGGCATAGTAAGCATTGTAGGCCATAGCCATTGGGGTCATCGGAGATGCTGCGATTGAAGGCCCCGGAGCAACGATAGTAGCCAATACATGACTTAGTATCATGGCCGGGGCAGGTGGTACCATGACTGGGCCTGAAGACGTCAATAGAGCAGAGACGGTGCTTGTCGATGATGCCTAATGCATGACCGGCTCTTCACCGGGTTCCCTTGTCGATTCTTCAGCAATTTTTATGACTGACTTCTGGAAAGCCTCATGAACTGGCTCTTGAGCGATCTCCGTGACCGATTTTTTAACAGTCAATTCAACCGATCCCTCAGTAGTCTCTTTAATCGGTTCTTCAGCAACCGGCTCATCGATGGTTCCCTGGACCAAATCTTTAGCAGCTGGCTCTTCCGCAGTCTCTTCGAGTAGCACTCTAGTGATAGCATTGAATGGCTCCTCAATAACCAGTTCGTCAGCAACCTTCTCGACCGGTACTTCAACGATATCTTTATCCGGGATATCGGCAGCTCCCTCGACCGCCATCTCAGTGGATACATCGATTGGCTCTTCGGTGACCAACTCATCAGCAATCTGCTTGACCTGTTCCTCTGTGGTCACCTTAATTGCCTCTTCCAGGACCATGTCGGCCATCAATAGCCTCATGGGTCGCTTTTTGAATGACCTCATCGACTAACTGCTCGATGGTCATTTTGACCAGCTCTTCAATAGCTCGGTTGGCTAACTCTTCGACAACTTCTACTGTCAACCATTCCATGGTCTCTCTGACCAACCTTTGGGGTGAATCCTTAATATTCACCAGGGGTAATTCCTTACCAGCGTGGTCCTCCTCACTTTTCGGTGCATCTGGGTTGTCTTTCGTCCCTTCTTCAACATAGGAAGGAGGGACAGCAGAGAAGTCTTCTCTACTGCTTTTAATTTCTTCAGCTGTTTGGCCCGTCACATATATGGATTCGACAGTCATGCCTTTGGTTACTACAACACCAATCCTGGGTATCTCAACGGGCTCGCTGAGGTGAGGCCATTGGCTCCGAAATTCCCTGAGTCTCGTACTCAAAAGGAGCAGGAGGGAAAATATCTTCCGAGTCAGCAGCCATGGTAATCGTGCTCCCTTCAGGAATACTAACCTATTCTGTCCTTATTATCGTGGGCGTCCCAAGATTTGAAGGACCCACGATGGAGGTAATACATTCTTTCCTTCTTGAAAAAGGACCTTCGACGGGGAAAGGGATGGTGACTCTAACTGTCAGACACAACGACTCCCTATGGGGTACCTTTCGGGCAGGTTCTTCAGGAAGTTCCTTGAGTATCTTTGACTGGCTAGACTCCTTCTTCTTCTTCTTCGCCTACACAAGAAAAACAGCGATAAACGGAAAGCATGAGATAAGAAACCAAATAAAAAGAGCTAAAATGTACCTGAAGGAGGGTTCAGCAGGCGAATTACTATGGCGTGGCAAATACCATTGTGAGCGACCGCACCGTCTAGGTACAGCCCGTTTGGTTCTCTTGGCAGAAGGAAAACTCGCCTCCGCAGCAGTTCAATATTTCAACGGGTTATTCAAAGGCGCTTCATCCTCTCTTCTCTCCCGAGAGGTACTAGAACCGTCCGAGGATCTACTATCTAATGACACAAGCTCTCGAAGATGCACAAAAATCGACTGAGGTGCTTCCAATTTTGTCCCCTCGATCAAACTCCATCCTCGATCGTAGTCCGACGAGAAATTATTGGCAATGTAGTAGAACTTCTCTCCGTGCATTGTAGGGATCGTGAACTTTATTCTAGTGCACCCGACATTGTAATAACACCAAGCTCGGACGCCGTCCAACAAACTTCCCTTATAACCAAGATAAGAGCTTGGGTTGCCTATCATCGTCTGGCTATAGCCAAACTATCGTACAAACCGACTCGGCAAATAGGACTCAAGATACACCCGATTCTGATTTCGGTACACCAAGTGTGAGGGATAAATGGATTACAGCCAACAAAAAGCACCGAGAGTTAGATCAATATTCACTTTGTCTTGGTCTATTTGTTTATTGTTTGCAAGGTAACCCTAGTAAGAGGGCGAAACCCTATTGAAGTCGTAGCCATGTAAATGGCTCAATATTTACCGACAGATAAGGATGCCCTGATAGAGCCATTTTGCCCGATGACAGTTGTGCCGCATAGCATCCCCCTTCGCATAACCATCAATGGTGTTAGGGATTATCAAACCTAGGCGGTGTAATGCTAACCAGGCCATCAAATAGTGATATAGGAGCTCGACCCGAGGGAATGCACCGTCTCCCCCATGATGCTCTATTATTTTCGTCAAGAGCTCCCGCGGGCATCACAGGAAATCGCACACCATAGTCGGAAGCAAAGCCAATGGATGTCCAAGGCCAGTTTTACAGTCGACAGAATAAGTTCCCGATTAATCTACCCCATGGATCCAAAGCCCCCATGAACTATGGTATTACATAGCCATATCATCAGAAAATCAACCAGTACTGCTTTCGGGCTCAAAGCAGTTATGTTCTGACAAAAATAGTTGTAAACGGTAGAAATGGGATTTCCCTTAACATCTACCGAAGGAACGAAAACCTTTGCTTTGTCCATCATAGATTCTACTTCATTAGTGGTATATGACTTGCGCATGGTGACGTGGACCATCCCCGGCTGTGACGGATGTCGATCCAAGATACAGTCCTTCCAAGCATTAATGTGGGGTTGAGTCTTTACAGAGTCCTGGCGTACACACACTTGATGGCGACAAAGCAGTTCTTTGTACGCTGCCATCATTTTTGGGTACTTGTTCTGCAATCCCAAAAACTTCTCTTTGCCAGGAGTATATTACTCGTACGGTTTCTCATCCCCAGTGTAGCATTGAGATAGCGTACATCTCGTGGAGGGCCAGTCCCATCTCTCTGCACGGAGTGTAGAAGGTCTCGGTGTCATGATTATATATCTCCAACAAAACCGTAAATAGGGCCTGATTGATGTCTATGCCATGTTCCGTTCTCTGATGGCATGACGCAAGACAGTACCACTCAGTTCTGTTCTGAACCTATCCAATGCCCATTGAGTTAATTCATACCATTTAGCGTTAGGATGGAACCAGCCTTCGACCCGGAAGGTTTCTTTCGGATATGTGCATCCCGTCATTAGAAGCCGATTGGCAAAAAAAGAAACCCTAAACGGATGTACATTCATGTTAAAATCACTGAGCCGGTGGCCAGGGAGCAATACGCGTAAAGTGTACGACGGACCATCTTGTACACTCTTGAAAGTGTCCCTTCTCTTTGAATGCATGTCCACTTGGAAATGGCCTGACATTAAACCCCCTGCTCTGGGGTCAAATCCCATTTTATGTGATGTTTCTCAGTGAAAAAGAAGAAAACTGAGAGCGAGAGGTGCTGATTGGTTGAGGAAACATACAATGAGAGACCATCGTTTTCAAAGTACTAACTTTCCTTTATATCCAAAAGGTCGGTCTCTTTCAAAGCTAGCTGATCACCAAAAAGGAACCGGGGTTTCAGCATCTTGATGGTATCAGAAGGGAGAGACAGTTTGCCTTGGTCCATCAAACGATGGAAGTAGATATTCTACTCATCTCGTATCATATCCAAACGCTCTTTCGATTGACCTTGAGCGATCAGCTTCTTAGCAGGATTAACTAGCGCCTCATCAATATTTATGCCCAGGGAACAGACTGCCGAGTCAAAAAGGATATCCCCAAAGAGAGGCATAGACACGGGAACTACACATAAATAAGATGTGTCAGGAAAATGGTGTTTTCTACAAAGAACAAAAGTGCAGACTCTGACTAGGGGTGCTCTCCTCAACAAAAAAATAGTTGCACCAGCATTACCCAAAGTTACACTGCGTGTCAGTAAGCAAGCATCCGTACAGGCACTATAAAATTTACACTGCGTGTCAGCAAACAGACATCCGTGTAGGTGCTATAAAAGTTGTATTGGGCGTCAGCAAGTGAGCGTACACGCAGGCACTTCGTAAATTGTACCATGTGCAGACATTGCTGGCAACTCTGTACGTCAGCGAAAACCTCAGCACATTTTACAGCCATTATGTCATAAAAGTAATGACCATACACATCAGTTGATGGGGCTTTAGCACATCTTCGGGATGCCACTCTGAGGAGCTGTGCCTATGCGCATTAGCAGAAAAAGCTTTAGCACATCTTCGAGACGTTACTCTGGGAGTGAACGCTCATGTGGATCAGCTAACTGGGGTATCGATATTCATCGAACACCTACTCGTGACGGGTGGTCGCACATCTCTGTGCACTTTAACACCAACGGCCGAAGCATCATCAACACCGATATTTTTGAGGTTGGTCGTTTCCCTCAGGCCCGGCTCGTACTCGACGTAGCCCCTCAGGCCTGCCTCCTGCTTGCCTCTGTACCTCTAGCCTTTTTTGTGTTCACTGTACCCCCTTTGGAAGCTTTAGAGGCTCACGATCTCTTGGGATCCATGGTAGGAAAACTAGGGTTTTGAGGAAGAAGAAGACTCTGGAAAGAAAAACTTTGTTAGAAAGAAAACAAAAATAGTAGAAAATTTCTATTTCTCTGAGTATAATTCTATTTATAGAACAAAGCCATGTCAGCAGATGAAGACGAGACTCTTTGTATCTGAAGAAACTCTTCGAACGTCGTAGGAGATAAAGCAGAATCATGATAGCTTTTAAGTCCTAAAAATGAGGAGTTATCATTACTTCTAAAATTGAAACGACGACTCGAAAGTAATTAATGCTGATGGCTAAGCATAACACCAGCCTGTCAACAACCTTATATACATTTCCGATGATGTAGCATTTCAAGCTTTTGTTCAAATTATTCCAAACTTGTCCAAGTTTGAAAACTTTGAAGGGGGTCTTGTAGAAGCATGAAAATAAGCGCAGTTGTGACGGAAGCGCAGATGAAAACAATTGCTTCATATATTTTGCAGAAGCACATGAGCCACATAAGTTGCTGCGTACTTCAAAACTTGTGCTATAAAAAGACAGTGCATAAAGGAAAGTTCTTTATTAAAATCATGTTTACAAAAGACTTTTACAGACTTCATGGTTACATATAAAGACAGGAACCTAAAGCACATCTTACAAATTTGCAGTCTTCAGGAGCACACAGTCCCCAAGAGCGCAGCAGCGTCAGAGCGAATCACTTCCTAGTCAGACGTGGAGGAACTTCAATATGGCTAATGAAGTAGCTATTGGCCCGAGCAAAAATACAGATCTTGTGTGAAGCTCACAGCACTACCTACGGCTCTTCCAGCATAACATGGCGTGCAGCCCCCCACTCTAATTTGGCTAACAAAGCCATTATTGAGCAAGGCAGAGCACAACCTACGGCTCTTCAGGTTAGCAATAAATCTAAACCCGATAGCTTGGACCTCGAAGACCTCCAAGATGTTGTTCATATTCGAATGTCTTATGCCAATCGCTCAAGTGCATCTCAAAACTCTGTAGTTGTTCATCTACAAGGCTATACCTTCTTTGAACGAAGAGATCTACAACCAACAGTCAACTTATTCAAGGACCATGGCCGTCTGAAGCTAAGTTAGGGTCGAGCATGATAGGGGAATGACTAGAAACTATGAGAATGGCCTCACCCATAAAGCTCTTCTTTATATAGGCTATGTGGTCCAACCCACATGACATGTGGTAGTCGGTCAAAGGACTTTGGTGTAAATGGAAGAACATATAACTCAACATAATGAATCACATTTAATAGATTCATTTCACTAAGCTTTTGAATCACCGCTTCTTGAGCCCCCCAAAGTGGCAGCAATTAAATGGGTGTTGACTCAGCCGCTCAAAGTCATTTCCTTAGGAGCTCAGCAACTTGGACGCTTCGTAAAACCGTAGCTCCCTCAAAGTTACCGAGAAGCGCAGCTCTTATAGCTGCCCAGAAAGTGCAGTCCCTTTAACTGCCCCAGAAGTGCAGCCCCTTACGACTCCTTCATTGGTTCTTAAAAGTTACCCAGAAGAGTAGCCCCTTATGGCTCCTTTATTGGTTCTTCAGAGTTGACCAGAAGCATAACCCGTTTAATGGCTCCATCAGCAACTTCGCCGCTTCATAAAAGCGCAACTCTTATAGCTGCCCAGAAGCACAACCCCTTCATATGCTCCTTTATTTGACCACTCAGAGCTTTTCAAAAGCACGGTCTCTTCGTTGCCCGAAAGTACAGTGACTTCGTTGCCTCAAGAGCACAGTCTTCTCGTTCCCCGAAGGCGTAGTGTAGTTGTGGTGTTTGAGTAATTGGTTGAGAGGGGATGAGTGTTAGATTGAGGGTGGAGTTATGAGTGAGAAGGGATGGGGGAACCAAGCTAACTGCTGTCCTAACAGCAGCTAATGCACCCATGAATCAGTCCATTTCAGTCCCCTTTTTTGCTCCACATTGCTGTCCATGTTAACCCTATATTCAGTCCAGATTTCCTCCTTTTATGGCAGTCCAATTAGCCCCACAAAATCAGTCCACATACATCATCAAACCACCCTACAAGTCAATCCAGATTTTAGCCTATATAGCTGTCCACATTGCTTCATAAATTAGTCCCATTTAATACTCTAAAACAGCCCTTGTTTGCTCCATTTCCAGCTCCCAAAAACCTGCTAATTGCTGTCTCCAAAATAGTCCGTAACTTGTCCCCATAACTTGTCATGTAACCCCTTGTTAGACCCTCACATTTCAGTCCTTTACCACCCCATATTCAGTCCATAAATTCAGCTATATGTGTGTGTGTGTGTGTGTGTTATGAGTTTGTGTGAGTGTGAGAGTTAGTGTATGAGCCTAAGTGTAGTTAGTAGCCTATAGGTTAGCCTATGTGCAAACTAATAGGAAACCTATAGGAAAAAGCTTATAGGTGAGTGAGATATGTGAGAGTGTTGTGTGTGAGTGAGTGTGGTATATGTGAGTGCTAGAGTGATGTGAGAATGAGATACATGATATTGGTAGGGTAATTAAGTTTTACCTAAAAAATAGGGTATTGGAGTCTAGAGTCTAAGATAGGGCTAGAACTTGATTTTCTTGGTTGGTAATGATCAAATATAGTGCTCATAGACTAGTTTTGACGTCGGTTGACCATTTTGACCAAAAGTCAACAAAAGTCAATCGAGAGTCAAACTTAGTCTTTAAGCAACTAGATTTGACCGAAACCAAACCATAGTTGACCAGTTGACTAAAAGTCAACAGTTGGTCAACATTAGACTAGTTTGACCTAGGGTTGACCAGAGTTGACTTTTTGACCAAAAGTCAACTGTAAGTCAACCTTTTACCCCGTTTGACCTAGTTTGACTTGGATTGACTCCCAGTGACCTAGTATGACCTAGTATGAACCAGTATGACCTAGTATGACTCAGTCTGACCTAGATTAACCTAGTTTTGACTTAGACTTGCATTCATGACTTGAATTAGTTTCATTTTTCAGTATTAAGCCATGTTTGACTCATAGTATCTTATTTTAGGTCTGTGATCACTCTGAGCGTTTGTTCACCTTATCATCTCAGGACCATAGGCGAGTACATTCACTGATAGTTTTCGTTGTCTTGATATCTACTATATCCGATTCAGTTGTAGTATTTTACATGATTCCCGACACGACGGTTCACGGACTAGTATACGTCGGATCCTGTCATGAGATATTATTCCTGGACTTTCTTGGTATATGGGTATGTGATATTTCTGTGTTCCTGTACTTATATAGACATTGATTTGGGAGTGGGCTGGCCCCCTGCTCTCGAATCCTGTGTCATGACGTGCTATGTCCGGATCCGTGATACTATTCGGGGATGGGGGAATTATTAGGGGTTATGTGATTAAAGCCTTCATGTAACTATTTTGCTAGCGCCACCCTTACCTCACGTACGGTGTAGCAGATACCCCATTACCAGTTATCCAGGTTGGATGGCATAACTCTCCGTTGAGGACACCGCGGATTGCCGGGCCAAGTGGATAACACTCCCTTGACTCCCTAGCCGATCACATATCGCTCTAATAGTTCAAATCACCTTTTACATTTATTAGCGTATCTTATATTTCAGTTCAGCTTTACATTCTGTACTTCTCACCATGCTATGATTTCCTTACTCACATGCTCTACCTGTCTTTATACTGTGCAATGATTTGAGACTAAGTCCTGTTTGAAAGAAAGATTACAACTCCGGTCCTTGTTTGGTTCAAGGGTTGTAACTCGGCTTTCAAATGGTTCCCAAGTCGCCTATATCTTTGTCTTGTATTTCACTATACTGTCTCTTATAGTATTTCTTAATTCATATGGAACTGCTATTGGTGTTTGTACTTGCTCATTTTCCTGACAGGATACCGTTGACAATTTTACAGATGATTCAGAGGCTGATTGCCCGACCTACTATGGGGTTGAGTCTGATGGATTAGACTTAGACCGTGGCTTGTTGGTAGAGCCACTAGACTTTGCTCACCCTGAGTAGCATAGTTTAGTTAGGTTTGCCTGGCCTGCGAGCCAGCTAGTACATTTCAGTTTGTAGTATCTATTATATATATTTTCTGAGACTCTGGATTTTTGTGTATAGCTCTGACTTGTTGATCTTGGACTCATTTACTGCTTTATCTATCATATTTCCTTTCCATGCTATCTACCTTAGTTTTGTATTTGTGATTGAGACTGTATTGCTATGTCACCTCCATTCGAAGAGTATTATATACTGTACATGTACCTTTATCTGTTTAGTTGTAGTATTTATAGATGACCTAGACAGCGTTCTACCGCCGATGCTGCGGTGTAGGTTGGACGTAACCACGTACTCATGCCCCTAATCAGGGTGCGGGTCGTGACACGTAGTGACCTTGTTACCTCAAGAGCAAAGTCTCCTCGGCACCCGAAACCGTAGTGACCTCGCTTCCTCAAGAGCACAGCCTCTTCGTCATCCGGAAGCGTGGTCACCTCGTTGCCTCAAGAGCATAGTCTCCTCACCGCCCGAAAGTGTAGTGACCTCGCTATCTCAAGAGCACAGTCTTATCGTCGCCCGAAAGTGCAGTAACCTCTTTATTTTAAGGGCACAGTCTCCTCATCGCCTGAACATGTAGTGATTTTATTGCCTCAAGAGCACATTCTTCTCGTCTCCTAAAAGTGTAATGACTTCGTCGCCTCTATAGCAGCCTTCTCGTCGCCCAAAAGTGAATAGCTCAAACACACCCAAAATCGTAGCTCGCATAGTGTGCAGTTCCCCAATAACGTAGCATCATGCCACGTGGACAGTACAGCAGCTGTATCTTTTCAGATACAATTGGGTTCAGTTTGGTATATCTTTTCCGCTACAATCAAATTCAGTTTGTTTAAGCGGCCGCCCCTGTGATAGAATCAGATTTAGTTTAAAACATTTGTATCTTTTTCTATACAATCAAATTTGGTTTTCTTTAATCCTATCGCTTCTAAGATGAGATCGGATTTCAGTTTGTCTAAATAGTCGTTCTCTTGATAAAGGCAAAACCTATTCAGTTTCATATGTACAGGATAATCTAACAATAAGGACATGCCACGTATTAGTTGCTCGGCCATGCTGATAAAGGATGAGAACTGTCTACGATCCCGATTACGGAGAATCCCCAACAACCTCTACGTGTTAGCTCCTACGCGCCAAAACCCTTATAAACATCGTATATGTGCTTGCCTATAAATAGAAGGAGTTTTCCTTCGTTCAAGAGATCTTCAACATCTTCTTGATTGGCAACTCCGAGTTCCACTCACAGGCATCAGAAACTCAGAGCAAGTTAAACTCGTCGTCGGATCGTCAACGGAGTAAAGGAGCCGCTATAGTGCTCGATCTCCACTGTCAAACTTTTCCAGAAATGCTTGTACCTAGATCTTCTGTTAGGAGTCTCTTATACTCTTTTACACGTTTAATATACAAGAGTTCGTTGAACTTTTTGTTATGGCAAGTACTACCCGATCTACATTTAAGTCCAAGAATGCTGTAAGTACCACTAGACCTCTACAATTACTACATATGGATCTATTTGGGCCTAGTAGAATTGCTAGATTAGGTGCTTAGTTATATACATTTGTAATAGTAGATGATTTCTCTAGATACACATGGTTATATTTTCCCACATACAAAAATGATGCATTATCTGAATTTGTCTCTTTTTGCAAGAAAGTCCAAAATGAGAAGGGATTTAGGATCACTCATATTTGAAGTGATCATGGCGGTGAATTCGAGAATACAGAGTTTAAGCAATTTTATGACACACACGATTATTTGCATGTGTTCTCCTGCCCTAGGACTCAGTAACAAAATAGAGTTGTGCAACGTAGAAATAGGACTCTATCTGAAATGGCTAGAGTAATGCTAAACCAATTTAGTCTACCCAAATATTTCTAGGCTGAAGCTGTCAATATACCTTGTTATGTTATTAATAGGGTTCTTATTCGACCGAAATCGAAGAAGACTCCCTATGAGTTATAGTTTGATAGAACACCCACAGTTTCTTACTTTAAAATCTTTGGTTGTAAATATTTGATTCTTAATACTAAAAATAACTTGGGAAAGTTTGATTAAAAGGTCGATGAGGTTATATTTTTAGGTTATGTAGCTAAAAGTAAAGGGTACCGAATCTTAAACAAAAGGACTATGATCATCGAAGAATCAATGATTGTCACCTTCGACGAACTAAATCAACAAACGGTTGACGATGATGATGAAGAACCGAGCAAAGTACATACAGAACCAGAAACCGGAATCAACTACCTTGAGAGTCTGCCAAAAAAAATAAAGTTGATGGCCGACCATCCCAAGAACTTGGTAATAGGTAAGATTGCCAAGGGTGTAAGTACTCATTCCTTTACCAGAGATATAGCTTCTTATGTTACATTTATTTCACAGCTAGAACCCAAAACTATTGAAGAAGCATGTAGCCAAAATTACTGGTTAGATGCTATACAAGAGGAATACAACCAATTTAAATGAATCAAGTTTAGAAACTTGTTCCCAAGCCTATTGATCATCTGGTCATTGGCACCCACTGGTTATTCCAAAATAAATTAAATGAGAATGGTTTAGTTACTCGTAACAAGGCCCGACTCGTAGCTCAAGGATACAACCAAAAGAAATGTCTCGACTACGATGAGACCTATGCCCTAGTTGCGAGATTAGAATCCATTCGCATGTTATATGCAATTACATATTTTTATAATTTTAAATTTTTTCAAATGGACCTAAAAAGTGCAATTCTTAATGGCTTTATAAAAGAAGATGTTTATGCAGCTCAACCTCCAGGATTTGTTGATTTCAAAAACTATGACATTGTTTTCAAGTTGAAGAAAGCCTTATACGGTCTAAAACAAGCCCGTCATGCTTGCTACGATAGTTTAAGCTCCTTTCTACATGATAACGGTTTTTTAAAAGGCAAGGTTGATGCTACACTGTTTATAAAGTCTTTAAATGGAAAATTTCTTTTAATTCAGATTTATATTGACGATATTATCTTTGGATCTATTGATGAGTAGTATATGCAGAATGAGTTTGAGATGAGCATGATGGGAGAACTCAAATTCTCTCTTGGACTGCCAATCAAACAAACAAACAATGGGACGTTCATTAATCAAACCAATTACATAAAAGATTTACTAAAGAAGTTTGATCTGGAAGCCGTCAAACCTCTTGGCACTCCAATGGCAACTTCAACCAAGCTTGATGTAGATGAACAAGGAAAACTTGTCGACATACGTAAGTATCGAGGTATGATTGGTAGTTTACTTTATTTAACTGCTAGTCGCCCTAATATAATATTTAGTGTTTGCTTGTGTGCACATTTCAAGCTAATCCTAAGAAATCACACCTATGCACAATTAATCTTATCTTTCAATAACTTAAAGGCACTTCTTCTGGCAGCTTATGGTATACCAAAACTACGTCCTTTAAGCTAATCGGTTATTCGAATGCTAATTTTGCTGAATGCAAAGTAGATAGAGAAAGTACTAGCAACACGGGTCATTTTCTAGGTAAGGCACTACTCTCTTGGTTTAGTAAGAAGCAAAATTATGTCACACTATCAACTATTGGGGCTGAGTATATCGTCGCAGGACGTTGTTGTGCACAAATTTTATGGATGAAGCAAACCTTAGAAGACTTTAGTTTATATTACACACATATACCCATTTTATATGACAATACTAGTACTATTAATTTGACTAAGAATCATGTATGTCATTCTCACACTAAACATATTGAGATTCGGCATCATTTTCTTAGAGACCATCAAACAAATAGAGATATAAACCTAGAATATGTAGACAGAGAGAAACAATTGGCTGACATCTTTACAAAACCATTAACAGAAGATCGTTTCAATTATATAAGTCGAGAATTAGAAATTTTAGATGTCAATAATATTAATTAATTTTATTTTATTAATTAATTTTCATTACGCTAAAACTGTTTTTGAGACAAGCCTGTAAAAGGTCTATCTGTCACCACGACTACGGCTAAAGCGAAATGGTACTTAAGCGCTCCCCTGTAAACCTCTGTTAGCTGGGACAGTACCCCTACAGCTAATCTGAGACAGTCATTGCGTAGTAAAATTAAATTTATAAAATAATCTTAATTATATTAATTGAAATTTAAAATTACTAAACTTGCAATTAAATAATTGAAAATGAATCATGAATACAATGTTGCATTTATTTTTGTGCAAAATACCTCAATAGAACAGTAGGCAAACTCACACCGAATTCAGCCTAAGTTCTGTTGGTGTGGATATTTTAATTTATGTAAAACCCCTAAATTTCTACTATTTTTTATATAAATTTGGTATTGATTTTTTTATTTTGTATTTATACGTCACGTAGTTGATTTGTACGTCGCACGTAAAATTTCGTTTTTCGAATTTGTTCGACGAGTGCGATTATGTGCGAGCGTACATATTTTTAGAAAAATATTTTTCTATTTTTATAGTTTCAAAATAATATATATAATAGTTATTTTAACTATCGTACAAAAGTTTCCAAGTTATTATTTTAATTTACTTTTTTTTATAAAAAGTCTTTTGTTTATAACAGTTATTAATTATAAATAAAGATTTTTCGTGCATACATATTTTTCATAAATATTTTATTAGTTTATTTTAAATAATAATGTAATTTTTGAAATTATTATTATATGCATTTTTAGAAAATATATTTTAAAATTTTGTGGCAATTTAAATCTTTGATTGGATTTTTATGAATTGATTTAAATAGTATATTTAATTTAAGTATAGATTATCTAGATTTAAATTTGAATTTGATTTGGATTACTATTGATTGAATCAATTTAAATTTGATTTAAATTAAGTAGATGAATTATCTATGGGAGATTTAAAACCACTACTCCTTATCCAACTAGGAATTTCCACATCCTATAAATAGGCAGGTACTCCTCCATAAATTCCTTACATCCATAAATTTTTCTACAAATATACGTACATCGTGTCTGTGTCCATCCAAATTCTTATTCCATATTTTTACATATACAATTTCAACCTCTCCGTGTCGGACACACCCCAACACAAACGAATTCCTAACCCTATCTGTCCCGACCACCGCCTCCTCGCTACCCCGGCTGAATACCTATCTCCCCTGACTCCACAAACCACCCTCTCTACCGATCTCGGCCAACTCCAGCCAGGGCCAACCATTTAACCACCGCCATGGCCACCTTCCGATCCCCTGTCACGACCACCACCAGAATAACCCCTCCAACACCCGAACTCCATCACCGAACCCGGCCCATGACTCCACTGCCAATATCATCGCCACCACCATTGAGACCTCCCCTATACTCCTCGACACCCACGACCGATTTCCGATCAAACAAACCACTCCAGATCCGCGTTGACCACCGCGATCGTCTCTGGCCACCACCTCTAGGAAACACCCAAAATAAGCATACCAAAAAGTTCCCTGAAATTTAAAACAAAACCACCGAGAAACCTCACCTGTCCGTGCTCGACCCAGACCACCACCGTGCTTTCGCAGCCTCGACCATCGTCACGTGTCCCTCGCCGAGTCCACGCCCAGCCTTTTTCCAAGCCAAATCCCGAGCGCTGCCTCCACCGTGGCTTCCCGCGAGCCGCCCCCACCAGTGAGCCCCGCTCTCCCCTTCCTTTCAAACCCTCTTCCTCACCTCCGGTCATCGAGCCGCCGCCTCCGGTCCGTGAGCGCCCCCTTCTTCTTCAGTGCGTGACCGTCGCCTCTCCCCTCTAACGTTCATCGGTGATCGCCGTGATCCGCGAGCGCCGCCTCCGTGAGCGTAGCCTCCGCCGAAACCGGAGCACGCCAGTGCCGCGTCTCCCTTGGAGCACCGCGATCGCCGTCCGCCGGCGAGCCCCGCATGGCCATAAGCGCCAGCGTCGAGCACCTCCGCCTCATCTTCCTCTTTTACCGCCTTAACCCTCTCCCCGCTCGTCTCCGCTCTCTCTCCCAGGGTCTCTCTCTTTCGACCCCCTTTCCCTCTCTCTCCTCTCTTTCTTCCTTTTCCATCTTCTTCTATACGATTAGTAATATTTTTTTATATTCTTTTGGTTATGTTGTTCTTTGAAGTGTGTGTGTTCTGTCTTTTTTTTGTTTTTATGTTTTTTTACTTTACTTTTTAATGAAAATTGATATATTTTTATATTATTATTATTATTATTATTATTATTACTATTTTGAATTGTATTATTGCTAACATCATATTTAATATATTATTATTATTATTATTTATTACCTGAAATGAAGATATTCGTGTAATCTAATACTTTATATTTATGGATGTATGTATGTATGTAAATAGCATTTTAGTATTATTACCATTACAATTAGCATAATATTATTAATATATTTTGTTACAATTATTGGAAACCAATATCAATATCATACTTTAAACTATAATATTTACCTATCAATATTTAGTTTTTAAACCTAAAATATAAGATTATAAATTCCTTTGATTTTGTGAATATGTTTTAGCCTAAATTGTCTTTAGATTTTTAGTCTTTTCTAAATATTTTGGACTAAGAGTCATATTTTACAAACTTACAGTTTAACCTAAAATGATTTTTGATTTTTCAAGCATTTACCTAAAAACATATTCTTACTAATAAAAATATAGCTTTCTAAATCTAAATATTTTATTTGACAAGGATATAGTTTGGCCTAAATAAGTTATTAATATTTTCGAATAATTATTTAAAACATCTTGTTTATGAAGTTTAGTTTCTATTATAAGTATGGCTATACAAACTTTGGGTTTTAGCCTAATCTATTTATTTCTTTGTTTTCAAATATTTATCAAAATTGTTCACTAGTAAATATATCTTTAAGTATTTAGTTTTCTAAAATCGTATATATATTATTCAATCAATTTCTTTAATTATCCTTCTGTCCGTAACTCAACCCCCTCTTTCCTATTTCATCGCCAAATTCTGTACATCCTCTTATCAACCCTAGCTAACTTGACCATCCTGGACCCAATGGAACTGTCCGTGCCACAACTCGAGGTTACCTTGCATAGTTGTTGCAACGAAGTCGCAGTTCGTGCCACATTGATCATTGTAGTACACCAGGCGTCCTACAAGGCAAGACACCTTACCATTTGCTGTATATTTATTTTAGCTCATATTTCATGTATTATTCATTATTTTCTTTGTGCAAAATAAACTGTGATACATGGCATAACCTGTTAGAATTTACTGTTCAAGTTATATTTCCTGCTATGTATTATTTTTCTTACACATTAAACCTAGATTTAAGGGACCACCTTGTGTGTTGCATTCGTAGGCCTTGACACATTTATACCACGTTGTTGTGAGTCACATATAGGACTCGGACATGCGTGATTGGCTGGCCACCAGTACGTATAAGCCGTGCGTTAGAAAATAACTGCTAATAGAATTGTATGATAGAAGACTTAGCAGTTATGAGTTGGCATTGGGCGGGGAGAACATGATTGGAAGTTGACTACTATCCTATCGATCGTAGACTCGCTCGCTACTGATGAACGATAGGTAGACTATATGCTATAGACTCGCTCGATACTGAGGAATAGTATATGGTGTTGTGACTCGCTACTGAGGTACTGTACTGTATTGGTATTTTCTTGACTTGACCTGGTAGTCATGCGACCATGAACTGTTCTTAAAAATGCATTCACTTAGATTTGGTTAGGCGCCCTTATCCGTTAGGTATGAGTACTGTTGGTTTGGGTACTTGTATCTGACCGTGGCATGGAACAATAACTTGTCGCGAATTACTTCGTTACATCTTGTCCTTCTTTGGTTGTAGGTGTGGCTTACTACTTCGATGAGAAGGTATTGAACCTTGTTGGGGTCCGGATACCATATTGGATTCATAGTATGGAAAGATACATCACCGTGAATTAGTTTACCATCTCCTGTCCTTGTTTGGTTGGGGGGATGGTAAGCTAGTTCAATAGGTGCGTATTGGACCATGTTATAATTCAATTGACTTACTTATTTGAGCAATATTTATTCAGTTTATATGGCATGATATTATGTGTCTTGTTACATCCCTCTGAGGACCTGGTTATCTTGCCAGGTGTGGGCTCTTGTCTTTCGCAGGTGTTCTATCCGTGGCCATGATCGTCACTATTTCTTCGAGGATGATTGCACTTAGATCGTCTTTGCTTCGCTCGCCAAATTCATTTCTTTTCTCAAGTATTTTTCCTTTACTTGTTGGTAGTAGATTTGTCTCTGCCCAACATATTGTATCAAGGCAATTTATTATCATTATATGATATCTTTTATTTTTATATTTGTGTGGATGAGATTAGTTATGGTTCTACTGCATTTTACAGCTTATGTATTCATACGAGGTTTCCATATATTAGAGTATACTTCGTATGTGTACAGCTAGCATGTCTACGTTTCTAGTCCTACGTATTTTGGGACTGGGACATTACATGTTTTTGTGGTGGCCCATGCAGGTCATAATAAATTGTTTGGTTACTTTACCGTACCAAGCAAGCCTGCGAATAAGATTAGAAGTCTAGGATCTCATCAACATACTTGACCTTTTTCCTCGATTCCATATTCGATCGACTTATCGATTGCATCTTACTTTATTCCTTCTATCATTATTCTTATTTTCCTTTCGTACTTGCTAGAGGTTAGGAAGGTGGCCCTATTAATTAGACAAGTTTCTTTTGTCCCAAAACACCATTAGTTTAATTCTTTTAAGTTGGATAGAATGCCTTGTGACCTAGCAATCCCTTTGTCCTTGTGACCTATATTAGCAAGTTTACTTAGATTCTAGAATTTAGAGGACCCTAATCCATCTAGTCAACCAAGGACTTGGACATGAAGACGATAGGATGACTGTATGGAGACCAACACAAGATATGACTTAGAATCGTAAGGAGTTTAAACTAATTTTGCTTTCTTTCAATCTTAATCTTACCTGTCTATGTATTTTTATTATCTGGACTAATGATGCTAATGTAGCCTAGTTTTTGCAAGCTTAATCCTTTATCGAGCTTGTTTAAGATATATGTTATTTGGGTCACACCCAATAACATATTGTCTAATCAGAACCGGTGCATGATGGTCTTATCAACTGAGTGCACTTTGGTTCGTTTTTATCTATCGTTCTACGTGGATGGGGACATAGCTAAACTTGCCCTTTAGAATCCCATCTACGACTGCCATGACAATTCCTTTGAAATTTTTCGGTCGTCTTTTAATCACGTATTCATACTCGATAATATCGTCTTTGAACCCCTTATTGCTTTCGCTTTCACCTATTTTAGAAGGACGAAAGCGTTGTACTAGAACTTCCTCTAACCTTCATATCGATTATGATTATTATCACTCGATATTGCTATATCTTCATCCTAAACTACTCGCCCTTTTATCGGCCCTATCATGACCTTCTAATCGCTTAAATATAGGAGTGAAATCTAATTCGTTCTCTAAATCGTGCCCTCAACCTACTCTCAAGAGACCATAACTTTAAGGTCTCTAATTTATTTTATTTTACTTGAACCCATACTATTCTTTATTGCGCGTCATGTTAAACATTTTTCTTCTTGCGTTAATCCATGATTATTTTTGCCTTTATTGAAATCACGACTCTAATGCATGTTTTCATTAAACGTCGTTTCCT
The DNA here is from genome assembly GCA_029216955.1 of Iris pallida. Classification (NCBI taxonomy): domain Eukaryota; kingdom Viridiplantae; phylum Streptophyta; class Magnoliopsida; order Asparagales; family Iridaceae; genus Iris; species Iris pallida. Next base: position 20,359,183 of record JANAVB010034417.1, read on the forward strand.
TGTCTCGCCCAATGATTTGACTGTGCTTCTTTATCGATATACCCTTGTATCTTTTCACCCCCTATAAATTCTTAATTTTGAGGATGAAATTCTTTTAAGTTGGGTAGGATGTAAAATCCCTAAATTTCTACTATTTTTTTATATAAATTTGGTACAGTCGCGTAGTTGCTTTGTACGTCGCACGCGAAATTTCGTTTTTTCGAATTTTCTCGACGAATACGATTATGTGCGAGCGTACATATTTTTAGAAAAATATTTTTCTATTTTTATAGTTTCAAAATAATATATATAATAGTTATTTTAGCTATCGTACAAAAGTTTCCAAGTTATTATTTTAATTTATTTTTTTTATAAAAAGTCTTTTGTTTATAACAGTTATTAATTGTAAATAAAGATTTTTCGTGCATACATATTTTTCATAAATATTTTATTAGTTTATTTTAAATAATAATGTAATTTTTGAAATTATTATTATATGCATTTTTAGAAAATATATTTTAAAATTTTGTGGCAATTTAAATCTTTGATTGGATTTTTATGAATTGATTTAAATAGTATATTTAATTTAAGTATAGATTATCTAGATTGAAATTAGAATTTGATTTGGATTACTATTGATTGAATCAATTTAAATTTGATTTAAATTAAGTAGATGAATTATCTATGGGAGATTTAAAACCCCTACTCCTTATCCAATTGGGAATTTTCACATCCTATAAATAGACAGGTACTCCTCCATAAATTCCTCACATCCACAAACTTCTCCACAAATATATGTGCATCGTGTCTGTGTCCATCCAAATTCTTATTCCATATTTTTACATATACAATTTCAATCTCTCCGTGTCGGACACACCCCTACACAAACGAATTCCTAACCCTATCTGTCCCGACCACCGCCTCCTCGCTACCCCGGCCGAATACCTATCTCCCCCGACTCCACAAACAACCCTCTCTACCAATCCCGGCCAACTCCAGCCAGGGCCAACCATAGCACCACCGCAATGGCCACCTTCCGATCCCCTGTCACGACCACCACCAGAATAACCCCTCCAACACCCGAACTCCATCACCGAACCCGGCCCATGACTCCAATCCCAACTTCATCGCCACCACCATTGAGACCTCCCCTATACTCCTCGACACCCACGACCGATTTTCGATCACACAAACCACCCCAGATTCGCGTTGACCACCGCGATCGCCTCCGGCCACCACCTCCAGGAAACACTCAAAATAGGCACACCAAAAATTTCCCAGAAATTTAAAACAAAACCACCAAGAAACCTTACCTGTCCGTGCTCGACCCAGACCACCATCGTGCTTCCACGGCCTCGACCATCGCCGCGTATCCCTCGCCGAGTCCACGCCCAGCCTTTTCCTCCGCCAAATCCCGAGCGCCGGCTCCACCGTGGCTTCCTGCGAGCCGCCCCACCAGTGAGCCCCGCTCTCCTCTTCCTTTTGAACCCTCCTCCTCAACTCCGGTCATCTAGCCGCCGCCTCCGGTCTGCACGTGCCCCCTTCTTCTTCAGTGCGTGACCGCCGCCTCTCCCCTCTGACGTTCACCGACGACCGTCGTGATCCGTGAGCGCTACCTCCGCGAGCGCAGCCACCACCGGAGCCGGAGCACGCCAGCACCGCGTCTCCCGTAGAGCACCGCGATCGCCGTCCGCCGGCGAGCCCCGCACAGCCATCAGCGCCAACGCCGAGCACCGCCGCCTCAACTTCCTCGTTCACCGCCTTAACCCTCTTCCCGCTCGTCTCCGCTCTCTCTCCCTGGGTCTCTCTCTCTTCCGACCCCCTTTCCCTCTCTCTCCTCTCTTCCTTCCTTTCACATCTTCTTTTATACGATTAGTAATATTTTTTTGTATTCTTTTGGTTCTGTTGTTCTTTGAAGTGTGTGTTTTGTCTTTTTTTGTTTTTCTACTTTACTTTTTAATGAAAACAGATATATTTTAATATTATTATTATTATTATTACTATTTTGATTTGTATTATTGCTAACATCATATTTAATATATTATTATTATTATTATTATTATTATTTATTACCAGAAATGAAGATATTCGTGTAATCTAATACTTTATTATTATTTATTATTTATATTTTTGTATGTATGTATGTATGTATGTATGTAAATAGCATTTTAGTATTATTACCATTACAATTAGCATAATATTATTAATGTAATTTGTTACAATTATTGGAAACCAATATCAATATCATACTTTAAACTATAATATTTACCTATCAATATTTAGTTTTTAAACCTAAAATATAAGATTATAAATTCCTTTGATTTTGTGAATATGTTTTAGCCTAAATCGTCTTTAGATTTTTAGTATTTTCTAAATATTTTTGACTAAGAGTCATATTTTACAAACTTACAGTTTAACCTAAAACGATTTTTGATTTTTCAAGCATTCACCTAAAAACATATTCTTACTAATAAAAATATAGCTTTCTAAATCTAAATATTTTATTTGACAAGGATATAGTTTGGCCTAAATAAGTTATTAATATTTTCGAATAATTATTTTAAACATCTTGTTTATGAAGTTTAGTTTCTATTATAAGTATGGCTATACAAACTTTGGGTTTTAGCCTAATCTATTTATTTCTTTGTTTTCAAATATTTATCAAAATTGTTTACTAGTAAATATATCTTTAAGTATTTAGTTTTCTAAAATCGTAAATATATTATTCAAGCAATTTCTTTAATTATCCTTCCATCCGTAACTCAACCCCCTCTTTCCTATTTTATCGCCAAATTCTGTACATCCTCCCATCGACCCTAGCTAACTTGACCGTCCTGGACCCAATGGAACTGTCCGTTCCACCACCCGAGGTCACCTTGCATAGTTGTTGTAACGAAGTCGCAGTTCATGCCACATTGATCATTGTAGTACACCAGGCATCCTACCAGGCAAGACACCTTGCCATTTGCTGTATATTCATTTTAGCTCATATATTATGCATTATTCATTATTTTCTTTATGCAAAATAAACTGTAATACATGGCATAACCTGTTAGAATTTACTGTTCAAGTTATATTTCCTGTTATGTATTATTTTTCTTATACATTAAACCTAGATTTAAGGGACCACCTTGTGTGTCGTATTCATAAGCCTTGACACATTTATACCACGTTATTGTGAGTCACATATAGGACTCGGACATGCGTGATTGGCTGGCCACCAGTACGTATAAGCCGTGCGTTAGGAAATAACTGCTAATATAATTGCATGATAGAAGACTTAGCAGTTATGAGTTGGCAATGGACGGGGAGAACATGATTAGAAGTTGACTACCACCCTATCTATCGTAGACTCGCTCGCTATTGAAGAACGATAGGTAGACTATATGCTATAGACTCGCTTGATACTGATAAATAGTATATGGTATTGTGACTCGCTACTGAGGTACTGTACTGTATTAGTATTTTCTTGACTTGACCCGGTAGTCATGCGACCATGAACTATTCTTAAAAATGCATTCACTTAGATTTGGTTAGGCGCCCTTATCTGTTAGGTATGAGTACTCTTGGTTTGAATACATGTATCTGACCGTGGCTTGGAACAATAACTTGTCGAGGATTAGTTCATCACATCTTGTCCTTGTTTGGTTGTAGGTGTGGCATACTACTTCGATGAGAAGGTATTGAACCTTGTTGGGATCCGAATACCATATTGGATTCATAGTATGGAAAGATACGTCACCGTGAATTAGTTTACCATCTCCTTTCCTTGTTTGGTTGGGGGGATGGTAAGCTAGTTCAATAGGTGCGTATTGGACCATGTTATAATTCAATTGACTTACTTATTTGAGCAATATTTGTTCAGTTTATATGGCATGATATTATGTCTTCTTACGTCTCTCAGAGGACCTGGTTATCTTGCCATGTGTGTGCTCTTGTCTTTCGCAGGTGTTCTATCCGTGGCCATGATCGTCACTATTTTCGAGGATGATTGCACTTAGATCGTCTTTGCTTCGCTCGCCAAATTTATTTCTTTTCTCATGTATTTTTCCTTTACTTATTTGTAGTAGATTTATCTCCGCCCAACATATTGTATCAAGATAATTCATTATCATTATATGATATCTTTTATTTTATATTTTGTGTAGATGAGATTAGTTATGGTTCTACTGCATTTTACAGCTATGTATTCATACGAGGTTTCCATATATTGGAGTATACTTTGTATGTATACAGCTGGCATGTCTATGTTCCTAGTCCTACGTATTTTGGGACTGGAATGGTACAAGTTAGAACCAAAGTGGTCGTGTTTGCCATTGATTATAAAAGAATAGAACAGTTTTATGGGAGGACTGGACTTTTACTTCACAACACAAACTCGCTCGTACAAAGAAAGCCTAGGGATGAACACCTAGGTACAGTAATCTAAGTATAATTGTTTAGTTTTTCTGGGGGGTGACGGCAGAGGCTTGGGAGAGTGACGGCAACTCTGCCTTACTCCTTGGACGATCGGACATAGCCTTGGCTCTGATGAAAAAATGCTCTCGGGATGTGTGGAGAGATTCTTCTGTGCACCGTCGCTCTCTCTGTGCGTGTCTCTATCTCTCTGCTCTTCGTCCTCTTTTGCAAGGGAATGGCACCTTGCTATTTATAGGAGTGGAGTGTGATAAGTAGGGTTTACAATGATTGCTCCTTAAAAAGTGGGCGGTTAGGAATTGGTTACGATTTGCTTTATTCTTGTTTGTTGGAAATTAATCTGGGCCGTCAATATTGATTGTAACAAATCTGGGCAGTTAATGTTGATTGCACCAAATCTACATGGGCAATTAATATTGATTGCAACAAATCTGCATGGGCAGTTAATGTTGATTATAACAAATCTGCATCGTGATGATTTATTGATATCAGCAAATCCGAATGAATAAATCTTGGTCAATCTCCTGCCATGTGTCCCAACTGCCTGTTATGTCGATTGCCATAAATCTGGATTGTTGGAATTTGATCAACTCCTGCCACGTGTCCCAACTGCTGTTAGTCGCATGGAGGACTGTCATAGTTGGGCTGCATGAGTGTGTCCTCGTGTCAGAGCCGCATAAGGGGGCCTTATCTGAACCACATGGAAGTCCTTTAATCTGAGCCGCATGAGGGTGGCCCCCATGATCCAAGCCGCATAGGGGTAGCCTCCAACCGAACCGCATAAGGGTGGCCACGTATCAGAGCCGCATGGTTGTGGCTTCCCAAAATCAGAGCCGTATGGAAATAGCAGCCGCATGGAAGTGGCTGCCGCTTGAAGGATGGTGGCTGCATAGGGAGCTTCGAAATTGGTGGATCGTGCCAGCTATAAATATTTTGTTCGTTTACCTAGAAACGCACAATTATGTCAGAGTCATCACTGCAGCTTTATGTCAGAGCTGTCAATTCACCTTTATGTCAGAGATGCCGTATTACGTCAGAGCATTAAATGAGGCCGCTGCTTGATGGCCAGCTGTAGAGGCAAACCGCATAGGGCTACGTGGCTTTTTCCCGAGCCGCATAGAGCTAATCGGGATTTCTGAGCCGCATGAGGCTCTGAAGGACTTTTCAGCCGCATAAAGCTTTAAGAGATTCTTTGAACTGCATGAGACTCTACGAGATTCTTTGAACTGCATGAGACTCCCTCTGTTTTGAGCCGTATGGACTTTTCTGTTCTTTTCCATGCTTCTACAAGACCCCCTCAAAGTTTTCAATTTGTAAAATTGAAATACTTTCAACAAGAAGCATGGCTATGTCCACATAAGCTCTTCTGGCCGCATAGGATGTTCTGGACGTATGGACTTTCTAGTCACATGGACTTCCTAGCCGTATGGACTGCCTGGCCGCATGGACTGCCTGACCGCATGGACTTCCTAGCCGCATGGACTGTTCTGGCCACATGTTGTCCTCTCTGCCACGTGTGTGTCTCATTTTGTTGCCCTTGATTTGTTTTGGATTTAAAGCTGCCTTTTGGGGTGAATCCCAAGAGTCGGTTTATTAAATACCCAGATTTGCCTCGATGACCGAAGAGTCAATTTTGTTCTTTAGGCGGCGCATGAATCTAAGCATCCATCGGTCTATGAGCCTCCTATCCGCCTATAAATAAGAGTAACTTTTAGAGAGAAACTCTTTACTTTCTTCTTTTATTCGAACCTCTCTTGCCCTAGCCGTCTTCTTCCTCTTCTTTTTCATTCATCGATGGCCCCCAAGACTTCCAAGGCTGCGGCGAAAGATAAGGGAGTGGCTTCTACGTCGACTGCGATGCCTGAAGTTCATCCCGACATTCATCCCGCCATTGCTGGTAAGGAAATTGCATGAACTCGGAACCTAACCCTCATGGCTATGTCGCATGTTTTATGCGCAGGCCTTCTTCGTTTTCATTAAATTGTTCAAGTTGTATGTACCGCATGTACATCCCATGTCTGAGCCGCATGGGGGTATACCCCATGTCCGAGCCGCATGAGAGTCGTCTAGCGGCCGCATAAGCACTTTGCAAACTAACCCGCATAAGGACCCGTCGAACAGAACCGCATAAGTCTCTCTGAACTGAGCCGCATGAAGCTCCATCAAACAGGACCGCATAAGCCCCCCCCTTTGAACTGTGCAGCATAAGGCCCCGCTAAACAGAACCGCATAAGCTCATCTAGACTGGACTGCATAAGGACCCACCGAAACAGAGCCGTATGAGCTCTGTTAAATGTTTTTTCTAGCCATCCCCTGACTCTTTTGTCTTTGATTCTTGCAGCATCCTTGCCGAAGGCTGAAATCATTGTGAAGAAGGAGATGCTGCCTCCTTTTCTCACACAAGAGTCTTCTTTCGTTAAGGAGGAGGTGATACTCAAAATGGAGGAACAAAAAGAAGAACTGGCGCCCATCGGGGAGTGAAACACTCCCAACATTGAAGCTGCTGTAAAGAAGGAGCCCCAGTCCGAGGGTAGTAGTACTGGGAGTTCTGACCCTCCTGTCCAGGACGAGAATCTTAATCAAATAGATCCTTCATATGCAAGATGGTTGAGGGAATGGTATATGCATCCCCACAACTAGGGTTCCCATAAATGTTCATCTTTTGTCTTGTTATTTCTGTCTGTCTTTAGCTGTAGTTTATGTTTCGTTTCTTTTGGACATCAATGTAGTCTTTTTTTTCCTTTTTATCCGAATGAAGCGATGGAGAACTTTTTTGGCATGCTCATGAAATGTAGTCATATGAATGTAACAGATTTTGAATAAACAGAATACATTCGCTGCCTTCTTTGCTTGTAGTAGTTGCCCTAATGGGGGACTTTTTGTGGACCTATTATCCTTGGCGTACCCTAGTTTTGGGTACGGATAATAAGTCGAGAGAGAACCAACATACTTACTCAGAGGTCATGAGGACGTGGTAAATATGAGGGTTTCTTCGATGGAATCTTCCTACTCAGAGGTAATAAGGACGTGGTAGGAGTGGACACCATAAAGTGTACATAGAACAACTCAGAGGTAATGAGGACGTGGAAGTTCTACGTGAGGGGTGGTTTGTTTTTGATGGAAGTAAAAATAACTCAGAGGTAACATCGACGTGGTTGTTTCGGGAAATTTGTGGATCTGTTACCCTTTTTATGCACTGAGAGTGCGAGTATTGGATCATGAGGGGGAGCTCTTTTAGGAAGAAAGTTTAGAGGTATGGTCATACATGACTTACTACCTAGAACATGCAATATAGATTCATCTGGAGTGACCAGAGTATAAGTTCAACGGTACCTGCGGGTACATAACTCAACAATCTAGGAGATTTGGTGTCAGAATATAAGTTCAGCGGTACCAGAGGGCACATAAATCAACAATCTGGAAGATTTGGAGTCAGAATGTAAGTTCTGCGGTACCAAGGGGTACATAACTCAACAATCTAGAAGATTTGGAGTCAGAATGTAAGTTCAGCGGTACCAAGGGCCACATAACTCAACAATCTGAAAGATTTGGAGGATGCCGTTTCAGACATAGTACTTCTTCAGGAACTTGCCATTGATGGGCAATATGAGCAAGTCTCTATTTTGTTTTGCGAGGCGGTAAGCACCATTGGAGAATACAGCCTCGATGACAAATGGACCTTTCCACTTTGGCTGGAATTTGTCGACTGTTTTTTGAGTTATAACCATCGGCCTCCGAACTGCCAGAACGAGATCACCTACTTGAAATGTTCTGATTTTAACCTTCTTATTAAAAGCTCCCGAGATACGTGCTTGGTACAGCTCGATTCTTTGTTGAGCTAATAGGCACTTCTCATCTAGAGCCTCCAACTCTTGTAACCGGTGGTGGTGATTAACATCCGTCGTCAATCGGTAAGTGAGGGCGACGTAGAGCGAGGGGATCTGAGTCTCTAGTGGGAGAACTGCCTCAATCCTATATACCAGAGAGAACGGTGTGTTCCCGGTGGCCGTCCATACTGTAGTAAGGTACGCCCAAAAGCATTCGCCAAGCTTCTCATTCCAGTCGCGTTTGTTGGAAGACACCAACTTCTTGAGCAGCTTGATTATAGTTTTATTAAATGCTTCTGCCAACCCATTTGCTGTCGAATTGTACGACGTTGAAGCAACATTATGGATTCAGTGTTTGTCGCATAACCGATAAAAGGCGTAGCTTGCAAACCGTGGACCGTTGTCATGGATGATTCTTTGGGGCAGTCCAAAGCGATAGATGACGTGATGTTTGAGGAAGCTGATCATGTTTAAAGTCTTCACTTCTGCCAGCAGAATGGCCTACACCCATTTGGAGAAGTAATCTGTGATTGCGAGTATGAAGCGATGTCCTCGGGATGAAGGCGGAGTGATCGGACCAATGATGTCCATTCCCCATGCTTCAAAAGGCCAGGATGCCACCGTCGGATATAGAAACACAGATGGCTGGTGATGAAATCTGCGTGGGCTTGACAGGCTTTGCACTTTTTTGCATAGTCTATCGCATCTGCAACCATCGTGGGCCAGTAATAGCCCATTCGACGAAGGCGGTCTTGTAATTTTGGGCCAGGCTGATGGGCCCTATAGACGCCGTCGTGAGCTTCACTTACAGCTTCTTTGGCTTCTGTACTTGACAGACCCCGAAGCAGTAATCCATCGTACGATTGCCGATACAGCATTTTCGCCTCTGTATCGTAGAAGAATCTGAGGGAACGTCTTCTGATAGAAGTGGCTTCCTTTAGATTTTCGGGCAAGATGCCATAGACTACGAAGTCTACGAATGGCTGTCTCTAGTCTGGTACTTCGTCAACTTTCAGAGCGGAGTAACTCTCAACACACTGAACATTGTTCTTGGGACAGACCAATTCACGACCTATTACGTCAACCAAGTGGTGAGCATGATTCGGAACTGATAAGGAAGCGGCAAAACCTGCTAGGACATTGGCTTCAATGTTTTGGAGCCTAGGAACGTGTTCTATGAAGAACCCTTCAAATGACTAAATGATGTTGATCGCTTTTTGCTGATAAGGGATCCTATCTTCATGGTGAACTTCGTATGAACCCCGGATCTGATTGACGATTAACTGTAAATTGTCGTATGCTTCAAGATACTCTACCCCCAGCTCTTTTGCAAGTCGGAGGCCAATGACCAAAGCGTTGTACTCGGCCACGTTGTTTGAACAGGGCTCCGTTAGGGAGTAAGCCCGATTGATCACCAGCCCGAAGGAAGAAATCAGCACCACTCCGACTCCAGCGACGATGTTGCCCTTAGGCCTAGTTCTCAAAGTGCCGTCGAAGAACATTGGCCAGATGGCATCGTGGGAGACCGCATTTGAATTGGCAACCTCGTCTGGTATTTCTTCGTCTATTCTGGTTGACTCCGAACCTGGATGAGCTGCTAGAAAGTCTGCCAGAGCTTGACCTTTAACAGCCTTCTACAGGACAAAGATCATGTGGCAGGAAGACAATAATATCATCCAGGTAGCGAGGCGAGAGCTGAGTGCACCCGGCTTGGTAATGAGGACCCAAAGGGGGTTAACTCTTGATACGACATGGATGGTTTGTCCCGTGACGTAGTGTCGAGTCTTTTGAATGGCGAACACCAGAGCAAGACACTCCTTCTCCACCGCAGTATATCGATGTTCAGGCCCCATTATCATTCGGTTGAGGTAATATATAGCTTGCTCGTGGCCTGCATCATTGTTTTGTGCTAGTAAAGCACCGAGAGAATGCTCCATTGCTCGCACATAGAGCAGGAATGGCTTTCCAGCAACCGGGGCCACCAGGACTGGAGGGTTCGACAGATATTCTTTGATACTGTCGAAGGCGCGCTGACATTCTTCATCCCATACGAATGAAACGCCCTTCTTCATGAGGTGGGTGAAGGGTTGACATCGCCCGGAGAGCTTAGAGATAAATCTCCTAATGTAAGCTAACCTCCCTTGAAGACCTCTGAGTTTACGGAGATTTCTTGGGGGATCCATCTCCATGATTGCCTTCGTCTTTTTGGGGTCTATGTGGATACCCTGGGAAGTAATGATGAAACCCAAGAACTTCTCGATGGATACATCCAAGAAGGATTTTGTGGGGTTCACCTTCAAGTTGTGCGCTCGCATCAGGTCGAATACCGTCCTCAGATCCTGCAGATGGTCTCCTTTAGAGCGGCTTTTGACAGCTATGTCGTCGACGTAACACTCCACGGTCTTACGTATGTGATCTCTGAAGATGACACTCATGGCTCTTTGATATGTAGCGCCGGTATTCTTTAAGCCGAAGGGCATGACGGTGTAACAGTACACTCCAATCGGTGTTCGGAATGATGTATGCTTCTCGTCGTCAGGAAACATTTTGATTTGATTATATCCTGAAAAGCCATCCATGAATGACATGCGCTCAAAGCCACATGTGTTGTCGATCATGATGTCCGTAATGGGAAGAGAAAATTCATCTTTGGGACATGTCTCGTTCAGATTACAAAAGTTGATGCAGATTCGAATCTTTCCATTCTTCTTGAGGACTGGTACTATATTGGCGACCCAGTCTGGATGTTGTTCCTCGCGGATGAAGCGGCTAGCTATCAGTTTGTTGACCTCATCTTCAATGGCATTCATGATGTCGGGGCGGAACCTTCGTTGCTGTTGCTTGACTGGTTTTACGTCCGAACGAATATTGAGTTTTTGAAGTGCAACCTCGGGGTTCAGAACTGGCATGTCTTCGTAGCTCCAGGCAAATACGTCGATGTATTCTCTGACGAGTTACAGTAGCGATTCTCGCTCTTCGTCTGTCAGATTCTTGCTGACGAAGATGGGCTTTGGAGAGGACTCATTACCGAGATCAACTTGTACAACCTCATCTTTGGTGGGTGGCTCACGAAGTTTGAAGCATTTCTCCTATAGTGCGTCTAGTTGCTGGACCCACGGTTCTAGCTCGAAAAGTTCGGGTACATCTTCATCTTCTTCGCAGGCATCAGCAAATGCCATATTGACAGACAGAGCTTGCCTGAATACGTCCCCTATGCTGATATCCGAATCGGAAGTGGGTGATCCGGTTGAATGCGAATGCCAGTCGCATTCCACATCTGAGCTTTCGGGAGTTGTTGTAGGTATAACATAAGCTAGCCCACATCTGGTCTTGTTGTAGTAATCTCATGGTTTTCCAGCTGGGATCGACAACTATAAAGGTAGCCGCCGTCCAGTGTCGTAGTTCAAACCTGGCGTAGTTTCCTGATCATACCCCTATTTTTGCATGAGGTACTTGGATTGGGGACTATACAGATAAAGGTGCAGTCTCCCGGTGTCGGGTTTGAGATCGATTTCTTCTATCCTGAAGGGTTGTGGATCATTCTTCCGGCCGAAGATGATTGGATGATCCCCTCCCTCGACTATGCGGTAAGCGTCTTCCACTAGAGTAAGTTGGTTTGCGGTGTAGACATTTGTTATCTGTGTGTGTAAGTGGGTGCCTATACCGTGTTCCATGCCATACATTATACAAAGCTTATTAAGCTCGAGGTAGTTCAAAGATAGCCCTTTATTGATGAAGTAAGGTATCTTTTCCAGTGGAATTACATCATCTACGGATGGAACATCATTATGAGCAGCCACATACTTGGCCAGCTCTGACTCTTCTTCGGCCACCCCCTGTGTTGATGAAGACTATGAGGATAACTTGGACATCTTAATCATCAGGGGCTCCACTGGTGGAGCAGAACGTGGAGTCGTTGGTGTACTAGCGACCCCCAGTTTGGCGCTTGGTGCTGCACGGGGGGTTGTTGGCTGGCTAGCAGTCCTCGGCTTAGCACTCGACTGCCGATTCATTCTGGGAAGACGAATCGTTATTGGCTTGACAGAGGGATTGAGCTCCTCTGTTTGTTGCTGGCTAGCTCTAGGCAGCCTGATTGTCAGTAGCTCTGTCTTGGGCCTTAGCGCTTGGCCAGATCTTGGCTGTCGGATTATCATCTACCCTTCCTGTGTAGAGAGGCTGATTGCATCCTTACGCAGAGTGGCTGTAAGGGGTGCAGTTCTACCAGGTTTGTGGGCTTGGAGGTGGATCGTTAGAGGTTCTTCCGATCCAGTTGCTGCCTCAGTTGGAGATTGAGTATCTTCTTCGATAAGGTACCTTTTCGACTTCTCGTACAAGCATGAGTCTGAGTAGTAGGATTCGACCCCTTTAAAGGGATCGATGTCGGCAAATTCTTTCCTCACGAAGCCATGCTTATCGACGTACTTGGAGCATTGGTGCAGTGTGGAAGGCATGATCATGTAATTGTGTATCCAAGGACGCCCCAAGAGAATATTATAGGAAGTGTCCGCATCTATGACATAACAGGTCACTTCTGATTGAAGATCGCCGATTTGGCATTTCAGACGAATCTTCTCGATCGGATAGCTTCTACCTGAATTGAAACCGCTGATGGCATTGCTTGTCGGCGTCAGGCGATGCATTGGGATACGCAGGTGGTGTAGCAGGCTCTTCGGAAAGATACTTATGGAAGAACCGGGATCAATATGCATCCGATCTACCTTGATGTCGCCAACGTATCCAGTATAATATAGAGGGCGATCGTGCAGGTTGGTTTTGATAAGCATATCCTGCGAAGTGAAGACAATATTGGGCATTGCACCTGTGCAAGCACTGTCTTGGAGGTCTGTAGGTGAGCTCTCCCCGGCGTGATTGGACTGAGCCAAATATACGTCGGCATTCTGGAGTGCCTCGCTCAATGCGACGCGAACGTCTTTGGAGAGTCTCAGGAGCTCGTATAGTGATAATTTGGCCGGTGTGTTGGCCAATTGTGCCAAGATGTCAAAGTTGTAGGGCCTTTCCAGCCCATGAGGCACCTCTTTTCGGAGTGATTTATCAAAGCGAGTCTCCTTCGGCCTAGGCTTTTCGGTAGTCGGAGGTTGAGAAGGTCCTGGAGCATCAGCAGTAGCTGGCTGATGATCTTCAGCCGAGTTACCCGGTGTTGGTTGGGATTGTGCACCCGATCGGGTGACGACATTTGTAGCCTCTTTAACTTCTGCCGAGATTGTGCGACAGGAATTGACTTTTCCACTCTTCTTCTTGCTGGTGGAGGGCGGCACGGACTGAGTCACTTCAGGTACCAGGTCCGGATGGACCCACATGACCTCCCCTCGCGATGTGGTGAGAGGCACTAGACCAGCGGCCTAGTTTCGGGCAGGTGGATGGTTAGCGACCTCCATCTATGCCCTGGGGACGGGTACTACTCCATCTTGAGTCTTTGTTAGAGGAAAGCTGCCAAACTGTACTGACACCATATTGGCTGCCACGGTCAATTCTTCGAAATCAATGGCTAGGGCCTTAGAATCGATGAGATGCTGGATGTATCGCTTCAGTTGGAAGCAATCTTGCGTAGCATGGTGGACATAGCGATGGTAGTGACAGTATTTAGGGCTCTCCATTTTTGTCGGCCGAGGTTCCCGTCTTGTCACAACCCGTACCCTAGAGTAAGGGCACGAGACGTGGGTACGTCCAGCCTACGCCGCAGTGTCGACGGTATAACGCTGTCCTAGGTCAACATACATCTAACAATATATATCTAAACAGTTTATACTCTCCGATTGGAGGTGACATAGCAGTAATAAACTCAATCACAACTAAGGAAGAGATAGCACGATATGAAATAGAACTCAAGGAAACAAATAGATGAAAAAGTAGTCTAAGATAAACCCAGCAAATAACCAGAAGTACATGGTCTCAGATACAGAATGAAAGAATATATACATCTCAGAACTAAGAATAAAGTCTAGCTAAAACATGTCTCAAGACTACAAAAAGTAAGATAAGCCTAACTAATCTAGTCTAGGCAATGGGGTGATCTCCTCATCTAGAGCTGGGTCCTCCGGAGGGTCCTGCTCGCAGGTGTCATCTAAGGCTGCCCCGTAAAAAATGTCCAGGCAGGCCTGCTCCTCGTCCTCTGTAATATTTCAACAGGTCCAGTCAGGACAGGAACGAGCACAGTACATCTCAACAGTTCATAGCAGGTTAGAAAATATAATCATACAGTAAAGTAAGATACAAGTACTGAAAGAAGTGCAGTATGTAAACATAGAGAGAAAGCTGTAATAGAAATATCTACTATAAATAGAGAGCTAACATGTGACTAGTGAGTCAGAATACAACATGGACATGTAAATGACATGGGATGATTCTGATAAGACACTACGGAATGATTCTGATAAGATACTACTGGTGTATTATTCACATGTCCACTTCTACTCCCTCGTACCCCCAATCAATACACAAGGATCCAACCAGGTTATGTTATGATTCTATGGAAAGCCCTCGAAGGGTGGTACATGGATGTCCCATAAATGAGGATTCTAGTAAACCCAATGTATGTGATAAGGATTCAAGGAAGACTCTGTGATCATAAGAGTATATGTCACAAGTAATCAGTGAACCAATGAAGCATAGTGATACGCCATGTAAGTGAAACGCACAGAACATGTAGTACCCGATGCTCCCTAAGGATAACATCTCAAGAAGGGATCCATATAGTACCAATCCGTGTGACCAACGTGACAGTGCAAGTAAAGTAATCTACTGCAGGAAATAATTCTAAGCAGGATATGAAATGATCAGAGAATGTACTCGCCTGGTATCTGAGTGTCTAATATGAAAATACTGTCCGAGGAGTGGTGTCTAGCTCCTAATCAGAACAGCACAAGTCACAACAAGTCCAAAATGGTAAAATGAAGTCCTACTATGCATTCTACATGATTCTAGGTCAATCTAGGCCAAAGTCAACTCTTGGTCAACTCTGGTCAACTCTAGAAGTCAAACTAGGTCAACCAAGTCCAGACTAGGTCAAACTAGTCTATACTAGTCTTACAAGGCTATACTAGGTCCAAATAACTGTACAAGCCCAATCTAGGCTCACCAAGCTATACTACATTACTTAGGCCTATTCTTTAACACATGAACATATATTACCTATGTATAATACATACAAAAATTGTATATATATGTGACATACACATACACTTGTGTAATCCATACATCCTATGTAGATATCTAGACTAGATACCCAAATATACCACTACCATATGTATAATACTCACATTACCTATATATATATATACCTATAGCATATAATCACATAGAGAAATAGGATACAATAGAGAAGGAAAAGTAAACTGTGTGTGTGTGAGTGTAACATACATGAGTGGTTTTGTGTGTGTGGGGGATGAGTGATGTGTGGGTGTGAACCATACAAGAGAGGGCTGTGTGTAGAGTGATAACAATGTGTGTGAGAGTGATAACAATGTGTGTGAGAGTGATATCAATGTGTGTGAGAGTGATATCAAGGACTTGTGAATAAACAGGAATAGGAAGTAAACAGTGAAGTGAAAGCATGGAAACTGTGTGTGATGTGAGACATTCATGAGTGAGCTGAGTGTATATAACAAGATGAAATAAAAATATAGAAGGACAGTGGCATGGGCAAAATCTGGAATAGTGAAGGGTATTAGGAAACCCAGTGAATGCATCTCAGGTTCAGCCATAAACAATCAGTTAACACATGAATCTAACAGTTGACAGTAACATGTCCCTGTGTTCAACATTTGTGGGTGTGTGTTAGCAGTCAACAGTTAAGGAAATGGAAAGGAAAACAATTCATTGCATAAGAGTATTCAGTGATACTCACTGAATTTCCTGTCAATAAGTAGGAACCTAATTCCTGAATTCGATTATGCATACCATTAAAACTGAGATCAGTCTACTGTCTAGTGTACAACGTACAAAATACCACTAATACATTGCATAAACAGGAATATTAGTGAAAGGCAACTAGTGTATCAGGAATTTGACAATTGAACCCCAAATCAAAACACAACAACCTAAACAATCTCAGTTCTCAGGTTGAAACAAACCCAGGTTATTTGGAAAACTACTCGATCTATAGTTCGAAAAGGAAGGGGGATTCAACAGTCCTAAATTATTTGAACCAAGTCAATTGCTCAAATTTCAACCACATACCATAAAACTAATTTAATTGTAAACTAAACCACATATGCACTAACAAACATGTAGGGGAAAAATTTACAGTGAAGAACATAATGCAACAGGTAATTCAATCATCAGAAATAGGAAGAACAGTATCAAGAAGTGATTGGTATCAGTCATGAATATTACACTAACATTCGAAACCAAACTTCTACATAAAGAACTGACTTAAACATGAAACTAATATTCAACAGAGATTAACTACACATATTGTATTTATCTAATCGAATTAAACAGGATTTAAAACATTTAAAACAGTTTACACAGGAACACATATATATAAACACTGGAAACACACAGTGCACGACACGTGCACAATCGATTTCTCCCTCGACACGATACGAGGACACATGGGACTTGACACACGGGATGTTAGTCATGGCCCCATGCCACGTGTCAAGTTTCGTGTCAAAACAATACGTGTCGTGTCCGCTACAGCCTCCGAGTAGCAGGGGAATACTGTAGCGTACGCGCGCGCGCGCGTGCACCGCGTGTCCGCATATCTCCCTAGGCCTGACACGACACGAAAACCAAACACAAACACTAGAAAACCACAGGCAAGATCAAAACCCTAATTCCTATTCAAAAAGTTTTCATAAAACCAAACAAAATGCCCTTTGTGGCCTTTCGACAAACACCTAGGTACCACCTCTGATACGTGTCAAAATGGATATGAAACTTACGAAACCCGACACGACACCAATGCAGACACCTAGAGGACCCCTAGGGCTTCCTAATCATGAAGAGAAATCAAAGTTTCATGGAGAGATGAGAAAGTTACCTATGGATGAACTTTCAAGAAAAACTCCCTTTCAATAGCACTTCTCTTGATGTCCCAATCCACTCAAATCACATCAAACTGAAATGAAACCTTAACAACAGCAAGAATAGGTATATTAGAACCTAGTGGAAAAGATTAGAATGAAAATGGAAGAGGAATGGAGTTCTAGGGACTAAAATACAATAGGAAACTAACCTTCTTGAACTTAAGCCTTCCTAAGAAAGGGGCAACCCTAGATTTTAGGAGGGTATTTATAGGGTGGTGATCCCCATAAAGATAAGGTGGCCGGCCAACACTTCCTAGGGATTAGGGTTTGGTAATTGCTTTGGGCTTTGGGCCAACTTACAAGCTATGTGTTAAATGATTAATCAAGGCTCTAAATCATAAGCCATGACTTATGACTTTCTAATTCCTATTGCTAATTAGAGTCTAATGACCAAACCAATGATTAGGCTAGGTTAGACTAGAGTCATATAACCTAACCAAGTCCATACTAACTAGGGTTAGCTCCTAGGTTGGTCTACAAGGGTCAACACTAGTCAAAGTCAAGCTAGTCCAAACAATTCCAAAATAAATCCTAAA
This sequence comes from Iris pallida, assembly GCA_029216955.1. Lineage (NCBI taxonomy): Eukaryota > Viridiplantae > Streptophyta > Magnoliopsida > Asparagales > Iridaceae > Iris > Iris pallida. The sequence goes on from JANAVB010034417.1 coordinate 20,376,991, forward strand.
AATTCCCATAAATTCAAATAAATTCTAATAAATTTAAATTACCCCAAAATGTCAAAAATACCCTCAAACTAGAAATGTGGTAGTGACAAGTCTTGGTGGAGGGAGATGAATCCTACCCCCTTGTATGAGAATGTCCAAGATAGGTTTGACATGGCTGTCCTCGAAGGAAAAGGTCATCTGAGGCCACTGCTTTTCTGTCGGCTTTGATTCAGGCTTCTGGGCTATTTCGGCCACCATAGCCTGCTTGCCTTTGTTGTCCCGGTTGTTGGAGGAATTACCGTCGTTGTTGTTGTTGGCATTAGGGCGTTTACCCTTGTCGTCTCCCTGCGAAATATGCAGTCCCAATTGGCGAGCTTTCTTAAACTTGTCTTCTGTGCCAGTGGCACTGATGATGAACGTCTTCCAGTCCTTGAATTTACTCTCACCCATCCAGAGGCTGATTGTGGGGAGCAGCCCCTTTTGGCAAATTTCAATTAAGGAGGAATCAGGGTTACCGGAAGGCAACTTCATCGCGGTTTGGCGAAACCGCTCAATGTAGTTCCTCGTTAATTCTTTCTTACCTTGAACAACGTCCATGAGGGTAGACATTGTCACATCTTGTCCTACCTCGTAGAACCTTTCAAAAAACATATTTTTGAAGCTGGCGAAGGAATGGATACAGTTGTCCGGCAAGTTGCGGTACCAGTCGAAGACGACCCCTTCCAATGCTCCAATGAACAACCGTGTAAGGATGGCATCGTGATGAGAGAGATGGTCAGTTGTGACTTAGAAGTAGGTGATGTACCTGCTTGTAGACGTCTTCCCATCATATGGATTGATGTTGAATGGTTTATATCTTGGTGGGAAGGGAACATCTCTCCATGCAGCCGGATACGGTTGTCGTATCCTGAGGTCCTTGCAGGTTTTTCGGGCGTGGAACATGGCTCGGAGCTCCTGAACCTCTCTTCTTGTCTCTCTGCCTCGTCTATAGCAGTGGGAGCCGATGTTGTCGGAGGATTGTCGCCCGAGTTTGGTGCAGCCGAGTTTGAGTCTGCATTAACCGCGGGACCCAAGCTTGTTTGGCCAGGCGTCCTTCCTTGTAGAGTTGAAAGAGCCGCTTTAATCTCGTCCAGGGACTTGACCAAGATATGCAGTATGGCCTCCAGAGTGTCGATGCATTGGCGATCACTGGGACCATCTTGGTTGCTGTCTGTCATGAACACCGTCCTCACATGAGGAGAGATAGATGGAACGGTAGAGGACGTACCCTCTGAGTCATACCCTTGTACAGAGAAGTCATCATGGTATTTAGGAATATTCTCCTCTGGTTCGGACTCAGAAGGAGTGGTACCCCCAGCTTCAGAGCTTGCCTCGTCTTGAGAGTTGTGGACATCCTCAGGGACATCGAAACATGCTGCATCTTTTGGGGTAATCTTTTCCCCTGGATTATCTCCTTAGAATACTGGATTGTCGTGGATGTTCGAAGGAGTGCTACCTCCGGCTCTAGCGTCTCCCAGAGATATGGATGATGAATCTCCAAGTGTGGCAGATTTCATCTTCGAGCGAGTACCTTGGAAAAATCCTCGTGTAACGGTCGTGGACAACTGCTTAGAAGAGAGCTTCTTGGTTGAGATTCTCGGGATAGAGACATTTGTTTTCTTTCCTTTTCTGCCGCTAGGGATCTTCTGAGCAGAATTGCAGGAGGCAACGAGAAGCGCTTCGTCCTCTGAGCTTGGTTGTTGCGGTCGTTAGAAGACGAATCGCCGGTCCTCTTGTGTGGCCGCCTTGCTACAACAGCAGTTGACAATGACTTGAGTGCAGTGAAGTCCACGAAAGGATTCTCTGCTCACTAAGTTTTTGTCTCTTTTTTTGCGTTTGTGAAGAATCATGTTGCGCAAGTCACTCATTTTATGGGCCCGGGAGTCCTGAGCACATGAGTGTGTTGGCATCCTGTCTGCTCCCTGATGTAGGGGTAGTATGAGTCCTTGCCCCTGATCATTGTTGGAAGATTCTTGATAACTATCCCGTTCGTTGGCCGTCGGGGGCTGGACACGGATAGTTTTATACAACTTTCCATCAGGGGCCCGCGTAATAGTCAGCGGGATGCCCTGATAGACAGACGTTGGGACAGCGGACTGAGCTCGACGAGCCCGCGTTGTCCTAGACTTCTTTTCTCTAGCACCCGAGAGTGCATAGTAGGAAGAGTCCAAGTGGTGTGTCACAGAGTTTGGCACAACCTCCTAAGAGCCTCTAAGGTCAGGACCGCATGAGAGGCAGTCAAAGACTGACCGTGAGCCGTATGGAGCAGATAGTATGCGGCTGGGATTGGTCACCATGTAGGCTGTCTGCATGCGGCTGGCATGTGTGGCCGCATGAACCTTCTGTATACGGCTAGAAGCAGTCTGCATGCGGCTGGTGGCCGCATGAGCCTCCTTCATGCGGCTGGAAGTCTTGGCCGCATGAGCCTTCTGTACGCGGCTGGCTTCTATGGCCGCATGAGTCTTCATGTGGCTGGCGCCCTTATGCGGCTTCTTCTTGGACAGCACAGACTTTCTCTTTGCCCTGCAAGTCCAGCATCGTAGTATTTTCCTCTATCGGACTTGGGGACAGCAGAGTCCTCTATGGTCTGAAGTGGGCCCGTATACGAATCTCCGCCATCCTAGACAGCAGAGAACACCTCGTCCAGAGCTTGGAGAGGAGCAAATGATTTGGGCCTCCACTTCCTGCGGGCCTTCTTCGTGCGGGCTTGCTTCTGGACCGGGCTAGCGCTCCCGTCGGAAAGCATTTCTTCAAATGCCTATTGGTCGAAGCGGACGACCAGCATATGTTGCACGGAGCCAAGTTTGGCTGCGTTCGATTGCATTACCAACTTTTCAGCCGTGGAGAAATTAGTCCCGAGCAGAGTCGCCATCGTGTTTGCCATTGATTATAAAAGAACAGAACAGTTTTATGGAAGGACTGGACTTTTACTTCACAACAAAAACTCGTTCGTACAAAGAAAGCCTAGGGATGAACACCTAGGTACAGCAATCTAAGTACAATTGTTTAGTTTTTCTGGGGAGGTAACGGTAGAGGCTTGGGAGAGTGATGGCGACTCTGCCTTACTCCTTGGACGATCGGACGTAGCCTTGGCTCTGATGAAGAAATGCTCTCCGGATGTCTGGGGAGATTCTTATGTGCGCCGCCGCTCTCTCTGTGCGTATCTCTGTCTCTCTGCCCGTCGTCCTTTTTTACAAGGGAATGGCACCTTGCTATTTATAAGAGTAGAGTGTGATAAGTAGGGTTTGCAATGATTGCTTCTTGAAAAGTGGGCGGTTAGGAATTGGTTACGATTTGCCTTGATCTTATTTGTTGGAAATTAATCTGGGCCGTCAATATTGATTGTAACAAATTAGGGCAGTTAATGTTGATTGTACCAAATCTGCATGGACAATTAATGTTGATTGTAACAAATCTGTATGGGCAGTTAATGTTGATTGCAACAAATCTGCATCGTGATGATTTGTTGATATCAGCAAATCCGAGTAAATAAATCTTGGTCAATCTCCTGCCACGTGTTCGAACTGCCTGTTATGTCGATTGCCATAAATCTGGATTGCTGGGATTTGATTAACTCCTGCCACGTGTCCCAACTGCTGCGAGCCGTATAGAGGACTGTCATAGTTGGGCCGCATGAGTGTGTCCTCGTATCATTGTCGCATAAGGGTGGCCTTATCTGAACTGCATGGAAGTCCTTTAATCCGAGCCGCATGAGGGTGGCCCACATAATACGAGCCGCATGAGGGTTGCCCCCATGATCCGAGCCGCATGGGGGTAGCCCACAACCGAACTGCTTAAGGGTGGCCACGTGTCAGAGCTGCATGGGTGTGGCTTCCCAAAATTGGAGCCGCATGAGGGTGGCCCCCACGATCCGAGCCGCATGGGAATAGCAGCCGCATGGGAGTGGCTGCCGCTTGAAGGATGGTAGCCGCATAGGGAGCTTCGGAATTGGTGGATCGTGCCAGCTATAAAGATTTTGTTTGTTTCCCTAGAAGTGCGCCATTATGTCAGAGTCATCACTACAGCTTTATGTCAGAGCTGTCAATTCACCTTTATGTCAGAGCTGTCGTGTTACGTCAGAGCATTAAATGAGGCCGCTGCTAGATGGCCAGCTGTAGAGGCGAACCGCATAGGGCCACGTGGCTTTTACCCGAGCCGCATGGAGCTATAGGAGATTTCTGAGCCGCATGAGGCTCTGAAGGACTTTTCAGCCGCATGAAGCTTTAAGAGATTCTTTGAACCGCATGAGACTCCACGAGATTCTTTGAACCGCATGAGACTCCACGAGATTCTTTGAACCGCATGAGACTCCCTCTGTTTTGAGCCGCATGGACTTTTCTATTCTTTTCTATGCTTCTACAGGTCCCTTTCTATTTTTCTCCTTCCTCCTTCAAACAGAGTAGCAGTCACATGAAAGAGCCGCCAAATTCGAGTTCTTCCACCTTTGATTCCTCCCAATTCCTTTGGAATTTCTCTTCCAAACTTTGGATTCATGAATAGAATCTCATTCTCTTCTACATACTTAATTTCTAGAAGGTATAATTTCTTCCTTTTCTCTATTTTAATTTCTTAAAAATTCTATATTTTTTAGAAATCATGCCTAGGATTAATAATCCTTTCAAGAGATATAAGACGACGGCCAGCGAAGAAGCCGCCTCTTCGGATCATCTCCAAGGATCTCTTTTTTTGCCCATCCGAACGGACGACAGGGCATTCAATGAGTTTTTCTTCGAAACTCTTGAACAATCATTATTGTGGAATACGAATTTTTTAATTCGTAATATATGCCCTGGTGCACTGATTAAGTGGACGATCTTTTTGTCACAGAAAATGTTCTTTGAAGCATTGGGACTGCACAACCTTGTCACTCATTATTTTCCCATTGTTAATAATGTTATTCGGCTATTTTACTGCAACTTCACCATAGCCGATGACACTTTTACTGTTAAGAGCCGTCTCGCAGGCATTGATATTCAATCCAATGATGCCGACATAGCAAAAATACTAAACATTCTAAATGTAGGTGCTCTGCTAGACAATATTACTGAATTTGAGTTTCTAGAGGGACACGACTTTAAACAGTTTCAAGAACCAACTTTGTGCTCCTGATCATGTCCGTCCCGGAATGTTCAAAGCTGCACATTTGAACTTATTCTTTTATGAGTTACATCGCATTATTTATTATACTATTTTACCAAAATCCACTTCCAAAGACGATGTGACCATCCTTGGAATATTTGTATATTATCATATTCGTAATTGGATTCCTTTTTTCGTCCCTAAGACGATTATCCAAATGATGAGTCGATGTCGGAAGAGGAACATAAACCTTGTCTATGCGATGATCCTTCCTATCATCTTCCAGTACATTGAGATCAATTTATCTTCTTGTGCTCGTGATTCTGACCTAAAGTATCTTCAGTTCTCTCGTCGCAACGTAGCTGTCCCTCCTGTTCCTCCAACTGCAACACCTCCTCCACCTCAGGATTATCCTATGACTTTTGAGGGTATCCACTAGCACTTATTTGATATGCGGCATGCTCAGCTGGATGAGCACAACTCTTTGTCAGCCTTTGTTAGTGACACATTTATCATGACCCGATCCGGGGAATCATTTTTCTTCGATTTGATTCGTACTGAATCGTTCATCCTCACTAAGGCATGATGTCGTACAAGTCTCAGATTGCACTTGTACAAGGTGTACTCGTATACATTTTATAAAAGAGATATTTTGAATAGAGTTCGCAGCAAGTTCACAAAGAAATTGAAAACACAGATGGAATCTGATATAAGCTCTTTATTGATAACTTTGCATAGAAAACATAAGGCTCTCAAATAGCCGAGATGAAATGTCAAACTTGGCTACAACATGCAGAAAAATTGAAATGAGATAAAACTTGTTCCATACATCATATCCTTTTATTAAAAATGCGGCAATATCCACCTTCAGTAAAATGCCTTATTCTTCAAGTGGAAACTTCAAGGAAGTGTAAAGCTTCTAAAGAGTCGCACATCAAGCCTTCAGCATCTAAGATTATCCACTAGGTTCCCGACACCTATGGAGACAAGGGTCGGTACTTTGCCACATATGTAATAGTGAGCGGTCGTAACCAATCTCACAATAAGTCAACAGTAGTAAATTATGTGAATATACACTATTGATTTATGATCTTTCTATCTTGCCTTAGGGTCCATTAACAATTCATATTGAATAAATAAAATAAGCACACATTGATATTAGAAACATAAGCAATTCATATTGTTCACCAATTTGGTGAATCTTATCCATGGTCGATAGCCATCCATTTATATTTGTGAGTAATACTTACTCTTGCCTGCATAAGACATTGTTAGCAATGCCACCTGTCTATATGAAGGTTACTGACTATACATCATGGTTAAACGGTTCCCCTTCAGCGATGGGTAGCTAGCCCGACCGAAAGGTTTTCGAAAGGCTGTGCTACTACTTCAGCACTGTGCTACTACTTCAGCACTATTGTTCCTCTGATGCCAAATCAGTTCCGTGGCCTCGGAGTAACGTTCGAGGAACTGTACCTTGTGCACAAGTAGTCCATGACCATGAATGTGAATGCAACTTAACTAAATAAGAAACATACATGCATGGTAACAGAATTCAAGCACATAAGCAACAGTTCCTATTCATCTTGCCATCTTACCATCTTTCTTTGAGCCGTAGGCTTGCATACTCATTTATCCAACCAATGGACTATTCATTTGTGTTACTATTCTTTCGAACTGAAGCCTAACATACATACCGCCTAGTGTTTGGGTTTTTGTATTACCTGTTCAACAATTTATATCGCAGCATACAAGGCATCATTTTTATTTGCAATTTAACCTAGACATGTGATCATTTATCTTTCATTAGCTTTCTGGGTTATTACTAGGCATATTTTATTAAGCATCAAATACAATAACAAGTCATTCTTTGTCACGCGAGATGATCAAGGATAGTCGAAGGATCAAAGCCAATCACTTGTTGGTGAATTGCCGAAAGAAAGAGGTCGTCCATGCAACGTCAAGCTTAGTTCACTTTATTAGTACCTACATTGGTACCAACGTCCGGTCAGCATACTTCCTTCTCTTTCCCTCAATGATTCGATATGAATGCACAGACAGTAAAAGGAAATCCATGAAAACATTCATCGAAAACAATCATAAAAAAGCACACAAAAGCCAACAGTAAAAGTGACATCAAAAACCAGCAGGGCTACGATCTCGGGGCAAATGACTCTTATATATAATTCTTCCTCCAAGATGCATACCACTACATCTTGGGCATCATTTCAAAAGAGTCCAATCTATAACGAGGAAAGGTTATCAATTCATTATCCCGCAATCTTGGTAATATTTTCCCAAGTAAAGTTCCCTAATCTCATTCGACTCAGCCATTCGGCTGCTAGCCCGATCCGTGCTCCGTAATGGAATCATGACACTACATACTAATACACTAATTAAAAGTTTTATCCCCGAAACTTAAACACAAACCTACCTAAATCGAATAATAAAGGAAACTTTTCTTCATATCAACTTCAAGCTCCCAAGTCGACTACTCGATGGAATAATTTCGACAAAGTACTCGAACCAAAGGAACAACTTGATTCTGCAAAACTTTATTCTTTTTATCCACAATCTTCACGAGCTCCTCAAGATAAGATAAGTCAGCTTGCAGTCCCAACCACCAAAGTCTACCATATGACTTAGATCATCCACATACTTCCGTAGTTGGGAAACATGAAAGATATCGTGCACTTCAGCCAATAACGATGGTAACACGATCTGATATGTAATTGGGATGACTCGCTTAAGGATTTCAAACAGGCCAACAAATCTCAGACTTAGCTTTCCCTTTGCATCGAATTGCACAACTCCGTGCATCGGTGATACCTTCAAAAATATATGGTCACCCACCATGAATTCCAATGGTCGTCGATGAGTATCTACATAACTCTGTCGACTTTGTGCCACAAGTAACTTATCTCGAATCATGCGGACCTTCTCGACGGCCTGCTCAACCATTTTTAGACCAAGTACTTGCCGTTCACCGACTTTATCCCAACAAATCAAAGACCAACATTTTCATCTGTATAATGCTTCATACGGTACCATCTGTATGCTCGACTGATAAATGTTATTGTAGACAAACTCTGCTAGCAGCAAGTGAGTGTCCCAACTGGTTTTCAAATCTATCGTACACAACCGTAGCATAATTTTAAGGATCTGATTCACCCTCTCGGTCTGGCCATCAGTTTGTGGATGGTATGCAGAACTGAATTCCAATTGTGTTCCCATAGCCGAGTGTAAGTTGCACCAAAATTGTGATACAAATCTTCCATCCCGATCCGACACAACTCATGCTGGCACCCATATAATTAGAGAATTTCATCCAAGTGTAGTTGGGCTAACCGATCGACACTCCAAAAAATTTTGATTACGATGAAATGCGCCGACTTGGTTAATCGATCAACGATAACCCAAATTGCATCATTACCTCACTGCATCTTCGACAAGCCAACTATAAAATCTACTGTTATATGATCCCATTTCCATTCTGGGATTGCGAGGTTCTACATCTCCCCGTCGGGCCTCTGGTGTTACGCCTTGACTCGCTGATAAGTCATACATCGCGAGACAAAGAGGGCTACAACTCGTTGCATTCTGTGCCACCAAAAGGTCATACGCAAATCATTATACATTTTTGCACTTTCAGGTTGCAATGAATACTTGGCATAATGTACTTCCATTAAGATTTCTTTGTAGAGTTTGTCATCCTTGGACACATAGCCTTCCATGTAGTCACAACGAGCCATACTCGTGCCTGGTAAAGTCGCTTGATTTACCCTTTTCCATTATTTTGTTAATCTTTAGCAAGAATTCAGCTGTCTTCTGTGCGGCCTTAATTCTATCCAACACGCTCGGCTCAAGTTAAAGTTGAGCCAATTGTGCACTTTGGCCACAAATTTGGAGCTTAATTCCCATGCTCTCTAACTCTTCCAATATCCGTTTGTCAATACCAATTGATCCCACGAAGTTTCGACTCAAAATATCTGCCACCATATTGTCTTTTCTTAGGGTGTATGTAATTGCCAAATCATAATCTTTTATCAGTTACAACCAACATTTTTGTCACAAATTCAAATCCTTTTGAGTGAATATATACTTTAGGCTTTTATAATCGGTGAAGATCTCGCAAGCCACTCCGTACAAATAATGCTGCCATAATTTCAATGCAAACACTATCGCTACCAATTCCAAATCATGCGTTAGGTAATTTTTCTCATGCGGCTTAAGTTATCTCGAGGCATATGATAGCACCTTTCCTTTTTGTGTCAATACACATCCCAAACCTAATTCGGACGCATCGCTATATATCTGAAATCCTTCAACGCCGTATGGAAGTGCAAGGATTGGAGCTGATATGTGATGTTGCTTCAAATTTTAAAAGCTAGCCTCGTACTCAACAGTCTAATCAAATGCTACTCTTTTCTGGGTTAGCCGAGTTAAAGGTGCTGCCACTTTCAAAAAATCCTTGACATACTTCCTATCGTAGCCTGCCAAGCAGAGAAAACTTTGGATCTCGTTCACCGACGTGGGTTGTTTCCAATCCAGTACATCTTCAATTTTCTTCGGTTCAATGGACACACTTTCTGTCGAGCTAACGTACCCTAGAACGATATGCTACTCATCCAAAATTCATATTTATTCATCTTGGCATAAAGCTAATTTTCCTGTAGTGTCTGTATTACCATTCTTAAATGCCTTACATGGACTTCTCTATTTTTTTAGTAAATTAAGATATCATCGATGAACACGACCACAAATTTATCCAAGAAGGGCCGGAAGAATTTGTTCATCATATCCATAAAGGTGGTAGGGACATTGGTCAGTCCAAAGGGCATGACCAAGAATTCATAGTGTCCATATCTAGTTAAAAATACAGACTACGGGACATCATCTGTCTTGATCTTCAACTGATGATAGCCTGAGCGAAGATCAATCTTTAAAAATACAGACGCGCCTTGCAGTTGATCGAAGAGGTCGTCTATTCTAGACAATGGATACTTATTCTGATTGTAACATTATTAAGCTCATGATAGTCGATGCACAGCCACATCAATCCATTATTCTTCTTTACAAATAACACCAGAGCACCACACAGAGAAATACTGGGTCTGATATATATCCCATGTCTAATAATTCTTGTAATTGTACTTTAAGTTCTATTAATTATGTAGAAGCCATTCTGTACGGGGCCCTTGAGATCGGACGAGTATCTGGAAATGTATCGATAGTAAATTCAATCTCTGGGTCCGGAGGTATTTCGGGTATCTCATCGGAAAACACATCAGAAAATTATGCTATGACTTCAATGTTAGCTAAGTCTGCACCATTCTTGCGTGTGTCTTGAACAGATGTAAGGTACCCTTCGCAGCCCGAATATAACATTCGCTGGGCCATAGTAGCCAAAATCACCATTGATGCCTTCGCTGACAAACCGGTCGAGTAAGAGAATTCTATTTCTCCAGGTAGATGAAACACAACTTGCTTCTCCGCATAGTTGATCGTCGCACAATATGCACTTAACCAGTCCATTCCAAGAATGATACCATATTCCTTGGTATTAACCACGATTACATCCAATGATAGCTTCTTCTCTCTGATATATATGTAACCATCCGTACATATCATGTTAGTAGGCATCTCTACTCCTGATGGAGTACTAACACTAAGTTACACATTCAGTATTGATATTTTTCTTCCATGTTCTTTAGCATAATCGTCAGATATAAAACTATGTGTGGCACAAGAATCAAATAAAGTACGTACAGGAAAGCCATTAAATAAAAATATACCTGTCACGACAGTATCTGATGCAAGAGTCTCCTCTTGAGTCAATGCAAAGACTCGGCCCTAAGCACCGGGCCTCAGATTTTGTGGCGGCTGATGGGGTCGTCGTGACTGTCCTTGATTCTGCTGATATAGTTGATGATGCTACTGCCTCGAAGGGTTCTGATGGTCTCTCCCTAGACAGTCTTTAAAATCGTGGCCCATGCGACCACATTTGAAGCATCCACCCTCTAGGACCTGACGTTCATTAGCAAAGTGCCTTCTGTTGCGACATATATTACAAAATGGTCCACCCTAGTTGGGTCACTGATAGCCATCCTAATTCCGGTGCTTCGGTGCATGATATCTACCCCAATTGTTCGGTCTCTTGTTATGCATATTCTGTACCAACACTTGCACCGGCACCATCGTAGAAAAGTGTGGGTCCAATTCCTTTGCGTGCTCATAAGACTCCTGAAAAGTCTTATACTTCTGGATGACGACTTGAGCCTTCAGAGCAGGCCTCAAGCCCTGTTCAAACCGATGAGCCATGGACGCTTCATCGGTAAACTTCGTAATACCATATTGAGGCAGTCTTGAAAATTATGCCTCATACCGTTTCACCATCATGTTTCTCGGTTTAAGCTTTTGGAACTCTAACTCTTTTGCTCGCTACTCAGTCGAGGAGAAATACTGAATGAGAAAGGCCTCTAGAAACATTTGCCAAGTAATTTTTGTTGTTCCATTCACCCCCGCAAGGATCCTTTTCTGACCTTGCCACCAGTAGTGTGCATTGGAAACTAGCAGTAGTTTCGCATACGATACCCTCTTGGATCCAGTATTACCCAAAGCTTCATGATCCTCTACTTCAACTAGCCAATCTATAGCAATGGTGGCTTCCTCCATCCCCTTGAATGGTTTATTGCATATTTTCTTGAACTTAGTAATGTCGGTCAGGACACTTATTTTCTTAGCGGCCTAGGGTTCCTCTACCTCCACGATCTCGCTTTCCCTCGAGATAGGAGTGCCTTAAGCCCTATTGTTCACCACTGACCGGACCAACTATTGTAGGATATCTAACTGCTTTTTGGGCTTCAAATTGCTTCACATTCTGCCTCTGCTGGCTTTCCATCATAGCCAATATCCTTTTCATTTGGTCGGTTGAGGCTACCGCACTTGACCTACTCGTATTGTTTGTGGTGCCCGCCTTCGTCATCTCTGTAACACAGAGAATTTTGTTTGTCTCATAAAAATTTTATAGACTTATTGTATGAAACATCTCATTTTAGGATATTTAAAATAAAAGTTTTCAAAGAAGCAATAAAGCTTGTGTCATTTTTGAAATCTTAAAACCAAGAATTTCCTAAGGAAGTAAAGTCGTGCTTTGATACCAAACTGTCACGCCTCGATTCAAAAAATTGTTCGTCCTCGATTTGATTCACGCCGAATCGTTCGTCCTCGCTAAGGCGTAATGTCATACAAGTCTGGAATTGTACTTGTATAAGGCGTGCTCTTGTACATTATACAAAAGAGACATTTTGAATAAAGTTCGTATCAAGTTCACAGAAAAATTAAAAAATACAGATGGAATCTGAAATAAGCTCTTTATTAATAACTTTGCATAGAAACATAAGGCTCTCAAACCGCCGAGATGAAATGCCAAAATTGGCTACAACTTGCAGAAATATTGAAATGAGATACAACTTGTTTCATACACCACATCCCTTTATTAAAAATGCGGCAATATCCACCTTCAGCAAAATGCCTTCTTCTTAAAGTGAAAACTTCAAGAAAGTGTAAAGCTTCTGAAGAGTCGAACAGCAAGTCTTAGCTTCTAAGATTATCTACTAGGTTCCTGGTACTTGTGGGGTCGAGGGTTATTACATTGTCACATATGTACTGGTGAGCGGCCGTAACTAATCTTACCATAAATCAACAATAGTAAATTATGTGAATGTACACTATTGATTTGTGCTCTTTCTATCTTGCCTTAGGGTCCATTAACAATTCTTATTTGATAGGAAACATAATAAGCACACATTGATGTTAGAAACATAAGTAATTCATATTGTTCACCAATTTGGTGAATCTTACCTTCGGTCGATAGCCATCCCTGTATATTTATGTGTAACACTTACTCTTGCATGCATAAGACATTGTTAGCTATGCCACCTGTCTATATGAAGGTCATCGAATACACGCTATCTTGGACATCATACCAAACGCATCCCTTTTATTGGTTACTAGCTAGCCCGACCGCAAGGTTTTCGAAAGACCATGCTTCTACTTCAGCACTATTGTTACTACTTTCGTACTATTGTTCCTCCTAGGTCAAATCGATTTCGTGACCTCAGAGTACCGTTCGAGGAACTATACATAGTGCACAAGCTGTCTATGACCAAGCATGTGAATGCAACTTAACTAAATAAGAAAATATATGCACGATAACATAATTCAAGCACATAAGCCACAGTTCTCATTCATCTTACCATCTTTATTTGAGCTGCATGCTCACAAACTCATTTACTCAACCAAGGGACTATTCATTTGTGTTACTATTCTTTTGAACCGAAGTCCGATATACTTACTGCCCAGTATGTGGGTCTTTGCATCACCTGTTCAATAATTTATATCGCAGCATACAAGGCATTATTTTTATTTGCAACATAACCTAGCCATGTGATAATTTATCTTTCATTATCATTATGGGTTCTTACTAGGCAACTTTTTTTAAGCATAAAATGCAACAACAAGTCATCCTTCGTTATGCAAGATGATCTAGGATCGTCGAAGGATCAAAGCCACTCATTTGTTGGTGAATTGTCATGAGAAAGAGGTCTTCCATGCAATATCAAGCTTGGTTCACTATATTAGTACCTGCATTGGCACCAAAGTCTGGTCAGCATATTTCTTTGTCTTTCTCTCAGTGATTCGATATGAATGCGCAGACAGTAAAAGTAAATCCATGAAAACAGTCATCGAAAACAATCACGAAAATGCACATAAAAGCTAATAACGAAAGCAACATCGAAAACTAGCAGGTCTATGGTCTCGAGACAAGCAATTCTTATGTAGAATTCTTCCTTCAAGACGTGCGCCACTACATCTTAGGCATCATTTCAAAAGAGTCCAATCCATAACGAAGAAAGGATCTCAATTCATTATCCCACGATCCTGGTAAATTTTTTCCAAGTAAAGTTTTTCCAATCACATCCAACTCGGCCATTTGGTCGCTAGACCGATCCGTGCTGCACAACGGAATCAGGGCACTACAACATTGAGGTTATGTGAGTTCCGAGATGCTAGTCGGTTTTAGGCACTTGTATTTTATGGATCTACATTTTGTCCAAACTAGTCAGCATGCCAGTTCTCTTCCACGAGATCCTACTGTTTCTGGCTACCACTATGAGGATGAGGCGTTTCATCACTTCTTTGAGCTCGGTAATGCTTATGAATGGTACCGTGGTTCTGGTGCTACTCCACACCTATCTCATAGGGGTGACACTTCAGGGACTGGTCCTTCTGGACATGGTGGCGATGCTAATCGCGATAATGATGACTCTGTTTAGCAGCTGAGGATTTGATCTAGACGTTACTGCATTTTGTCTAGATGTTTTCGGATTAGACTCTATGATTTGTCTATGTGTTCTTGGAAATGCTTCGACGTTCCAAGATAGTAGTACTTTTATTTTCTTTTAGCATTTTTGTGACTGTTTGCAGAGTTGATGTATTCAAACTCCTTTTATTATGCATTTTCTATTATTCAATATGTATTGTTTCTTTTTGGTATGTACTTCTGCATTTTATGCTTAACACTATATATCTTAGCTAATGCTTCTTTCATAAAACTGTTTGTAAACTTAATGTTATTTCTTTATATATTATCTCTGTGTTTCTAAAATATTTGTCTCTTATGCATGGATTGTAGGGGAGCTTCTCTCTTTAAAATTATTTTGCTAAGTGACAACGGGGAGAAAATAGATCTAACATCTTTTTCAAGAAAATTTCTCCCTAAAGAGGAGATAGTACAGTACAGAACAAGTTTCATACAAATTTTGATATTTTAGTCAAATCTAGATCAAGATGTTATATCGGTCAAGGTTTATCAATTATCAAAATGGAGAAGATTGTTGGCCCATTGGTCATGGTCAAACTTGATTTTAATAATTGATCTAATACTGTCTCGATATAAGGGCTACTTGGACGATATGCTCATACTGTTACTGCTAATGTTCAAGACTTGGAGCCATTTTGCTGTTGAAACTATATTTTCAAGATCAATGTATTTTTCATAATTTATTGAGTCTAGGAATTCAATGTACACCAAGTCGTACTGGCAAATACGCCATCCCAAAAATTATTTTAAAATACCCTTTGGTTTTGAAAATAAGCCCACATATAAAAGCTCTTAACTACTTGACTTCTTAAAAGCCCAAAATCTGATTTATAAAACCCTAACCAACCCAATTCTGGAAAAACAGAATTCGGATCGAGTATGGCCCGAATTTGGCTCGAGTTCGGTTACTGGAACGTTGGCATTTGAACTCAGCCTTCCTGCAGTTACGGATGCAATGGCTATCTACCAAGATTATCTCAAAGAATTTTTCCTGAATTCTTCCTTTGGAAAACCTATAAATAGAGAAGAATTTCTACCATTTCAACACACCAATTCATTCTCTTTTCTCTTCTCTCTAAGCCTACTACGGTCTTCCAAAGCCTTCTAAGCTTTCATTTTCAAATCACAAGCCAGATAAAATCCTCTAGTCGATTTGCTAGTAAGGTATGGTCTAGAAGTTTCAGATGGATTGTAATCAGAGGCTTGATTGAAGGTAGACACTTCACAAATTGAAGTTGGTTGAGTGCTTCGGATCAAAGCTCGCATTGCGTAACTGCTACTTTTCCAAAATGAGGGTATTTTTGACTTTTGTGTGAAATAAATAATTGTATTATTTTTAATGTATTTATTTGTGTTAGTGATATTATTGGTAAATTTAGAGTCACTTAATTAGATGATAGCCATGACTCTAGTAGACCATGACTAGTGAGATTAGGTATCTAATCAAACCCATTTTACTAAAATAGTTAGTCTTTAGTTAGACTAATTAGTCATTAGATCTTGTAGGCTAAAACACTAAGTTAGAATGGGCCTTTTCCTTTAAACTTGTCATGAATAGTTAGAAGGGTTTTTAGGCATTTTCCTATAAACCCAAAATCCTAGTCTAACCTAAACGGCCGGCCACACTAAGTCCCCCTTGCTATAAGAAGCAACAACTTCTTCTTCATCCTCCTTATATTTCTTTTCTAACCCTAATTTAGGAGTTATTCCCCAAATTTCCTCCTACACTCAATTGTCTCCAAATTCCCTCAAACCAATTTCATTCTCTTTCCCTTAGAGAGGAAAAGGTTCTACTAGCTAGTTTGGGAGCATTTGTAGCATTTGGACACTTAGAGCTTGGAGGAGATCTAGATCTAGAGATTTTGTATTGGGAATCTATCTACCAATTGGTATGAGCTTTATAACCCTTACATTTTCTTTTAATTTGTGTAGATACATTCATTTAGGACCCCCATACATATAGGATGCCATTAGAAGGAGTTGAGGCTCTCATCTTCCTATTTGAAGGGTTTTCCCTTTTTATTTTGATCCACATTAGGGAAATATGAGAATAGGAATCTAGGGTTTGTAAAAGTGATTAATTAGGTCATACTAATGATTTAGAGTATGTGGGTGAACTTTAGGTCTAGTTTGGATCCATTTGGAGTGCGTATCACGAGTGTATCGAATACGCACGCAAAGTGTTTGACAAAATGGCCAAAAGAGTACTCAACACTCTAATTTTAGATTGAACTTTGTTTTTATATTTGCAATGTCTTGAGTTATCGATATTAGGATTTATCTAGTAATTTTGTAGTGGTTTGATAGGTTAAATGGATTTGGGGGTTTTGGTATTCTCATACTGTTTTTATAATGCATTCCATTCATTTGTTCAGTCAATGTTTCATTTAATGTTTCAGTCCTTTTGGTTTTCAGTCATCAGTTATATATGGGTTCAGTCTCATATTTATATTGTGTAGTTCAGTTCCTGCATGATTTGGTCGACTGATACTCTTGAGTATCAGTCTCCTCATTCACTATACTTGTTCAGTCTACATATGGACAAGTGGTCATCCCTTTTGGTCATCTTAACACCTAAATAAGCAGTCCAGTTTCCTTAGTATCAATCCTTACCTCTAATTGGTTTATTCAGTCCACACTCCCATTCATTCTAGTCAATAGCTTAACCTCAATCACAAGTTCACACTGTATAGTGAATTGATGTAGGAGTATTACAAATTGATCAGTCCCCTGCATCACTATTATTCAGTGATTAGATGTTCAGTCCATTGCATCCAAATGAATTTGTCCACTCTAAACTAGTTATGTCCCCATACCATTCCTAATATGTTCAGATGACGTGCTGTCTCCATTTTTATTCTTGTTCTATCCTGCATCCAAGTGAACAGTCAACATACCATGTTGCAGTCCATATTATTCTTTGATTCAGTCCCCAACATCCTAATTTTTCAGTCCCTATTTTCATGTCAGACCTTGCATGACATTCATTTTTGTTCAGTCGCCCTATTTAATCAATCTCTAGTTGAAATTCAATCCACATGATGATGTCCTGCATATCCTTTAACATTCAGTCCATTATATTTGATCAGTCCTCTTTACTGATGTATCAGTCACCTTATTTAACACTTAGCCATTTGGTTCAGTTATGAGAAAGTGCAAAGGAAAGTTGTTCTCCAACATCAGTCCTATTATCTATTATTGCCTTCATATGAAAGCCCCAATGTACAATGTATATGGTAGTACATATCTTATCCTAGTTTATTTCATTGCTATCAAGGAAAGCTTCATGCATTACTTATCTTCAGTACTGGACAAGTGTTCAGTCATCCCAAATAGCTACTGATAGTTTGAGTAATAGTCCACATACTAACAGTCTTTACTGTCCATTTGAAGATCAGTCATTGAGCTATATGCAGACCCTCTTACCTGGTTAAGATAGTACTTGGTTAAGAAGGGGGCTTGAGTGTGGGTTGTTTGATACCAGTTATGTTCAGGCCCCCCATCATGCATGTATCAGTCCTTGTTAAGATATCAACCACTGTTTAGATTATATTTTGTAACTAATGTAATATCGCCCATAAAGCCCATGTGTAGACACTATATATATTACAAATAACCCCATCAATGAGAACAAAGAATTATTATTTCCTACATAGTATCAGAGCCTCCCGAAACACTCTAACCGCCATCTCCCGAGAAACCCTAGCCGAAATATTCCTCGTGCCTGACCGATCCGACGTCGACCGCGGCCAACGCCCGCTCCCTCGCCGACCGTACCTGACGCTCGCTCCCGTGCCGATCACAGTTGACGCCCACTCCCGCTCCGACCGCGCCTGACGACCGCTCCTGCGCCGACCGCACCGATCGCGCCTGACGCCCGACCGTGCTTGACCATGCCGACCGTGCCTGAAGCCGATCGTGCCTGACGCCCGACCGTGCTGACCGCGACGTCCGCTCTATCGTATGTCACGTCCAACAGCGACAGACCCGCGTCTGACCGATCCAGATTCGACGCCCCTGACCGCAGCCGATTTGCCGCCGACCCCGTCCATCAGCGGCCGATTCGTCGGAGTTGTACTTTATTTTGTACACTCGACATCCAACCGCTCGCCCCTACATGCCAGATCTGGCGCCCCTAATCGCGATAGGTTCGCCGTGAACCTCGTCCAGCAGCGGCTGATTTACCGTCGACCCCGTCCATCCGCGGCCGATTCGTTAGAGTTGTACTTTATTTTGTACACCCGACATCTGCGATGGCTGATGATGCTGTGTCCAGCTACTCCATCGCGACTGGCGGTGGCGGTACATACAACCTAAATTATCCTAATCCGAAGGATCCATATTTTCTGAGTTCTGCTGATCAACCAGGAAATATTATTACTCCTATTGTTTTTCGTGGACCGAACTATGCTGAGTGGTCTCGGTCGATACGTCTCTCCCTGATATCTAGGCGAAAGATCACTTTTTTGGAAGGTACTGAAATCAAACCTGTTAATGATGCTAGTAAATTGCTTGATTGGAGATGTGTGCAAGCGCTATTGGTTCAATGGGTTCTTAATACCATTGATCCGTCTCTGAAGAAATCTTTGCCGTACTTTGAGGAGGTTTATCCATTATGGAACTTGTTGGAGAAAAGAATTGTTGTTAGCAATGGCACTCGGAAGCAACAAATTAAGGTGGCTTTGGCTGAGTGTAAACAAACGACTTCGATGTCCGTGGAAACCTACTTTGAAAATTTGCAGTCTTTGTGGAATGAACAAGCTGCTTATTTCCCATTGCCTACTTATACCTGTGGTGAACTTGCTGCAAAGCTACAGGCTATGAGGGATGAAGACCACCTTCAGGACTTTATGTATGGGTTGAATGCTGAGTTGTATGGTCATACCCGATCTAATCTTCTGGCTCAGGATCCTCAGCCAAGTTTAGATCGGGCATACCAGGCAGTCCGTGAGGAGGAGGATATACGAAAATCTCAGGTCCAATTCGCTACTGAGGAGGTGTTGGCGCTGGCTGTCAAGACTTTACCTCATTTTTCTACTACTTCTAATAGTAGAACATCAGATTCCAGAGACAAATCAGGTATGATCTGTACTCATTGCAAGAAAATAGGTCATGATGTTGCAACTTGCTTTGCCAAGATTGGCTATCCAGAGTGGTAGGAGACTCGTCCTCGGCGTGAGGGCGAACGTGGTGCTGGTGGTGGCAGAGGCCCGGGACCCCAGCAGAGACGTGATGAGGGACGCGGTGCTGGTGGCGCAGGGGTTGTTCATCATGTCACCGCTACTAGTCATGGTGTCCCTGCTGGTCTTGCTGGAAGTTCGGCGGATATGATGCATGGAGGGTATCCTTCACCACTCTCAGGTGAACAATGGCAGAAACTGATGAGCTTGCTGGGTAACGACAATCCTTCCAACCCTGGTTCTTCAAACTCTGATTGTCTGATGGGTAAGAATTCTTCTGTCACTTGGATATTCGATACTGGGGCTACTCTTCATGCGACAGGTTCTCGTGACTGTTTAGTTGATTACTTTTAGGGGCCTATCTGTCCTGTGATTTTGTCTGATGGGAGCATTATTGAAGCTGTTCTGAGAGTTGTCAGATATCTTAAACATGCACCGGGACAGGGTATTCTTTTGAAAGCTGATTGTGATCTCCGTCTTTCTGGTTGGTGTGATTTTGACTGGGCCAGTGGTCCCTTGAATCGCCGCTCTGTTACAGGCTGGTTGGTATTTCTGGGGGGGGTCTCCTATTTCTTGGAAGGCCAAGAAGCAACCAACTGTTTCCCGATCTTCCGCTGAAGCTGAATACCGATCTCTTGCTGTGCTTGTTTGTGATGAAATGGTTGAATGAGTTATTGGTGTGTTTGGTGTTCACCAGAAGTCTGCTATGTCGGTGTATTGTGACAGTCAGTCAGCCCTGCACCTGGCTCAGAACTCGGTATTTCATGAGCGTAGTAAGCATATTGAGGTGGATTTGCATTTTGTTCGCGATGCTATTAGAGATGGCACCGTAATAGCCTTGCATGTTCCTACTTCTTCTCAACTGGCTGACATCTTCACCAAGCCCCTTGGAAAGCATGTATTTGATTCTTTACTTCCCAAGTTGGGCATTTATGACTTGCATGCTCCAATTTAAGGGGGGTGTTAGATTATATTTTTAAACTAATATAATATGGCCCATAAAGCCCACGTGTAGACACTATATATATTGTAAATAGCCCCATCAATGAGAACAAGGCATTATTATTTCCTACAACCTCCTTATTTACTTTAATGCTTAGAACAACATTTTAATCCCTCATTTCTAATGTTCAGTCCTAAATTGGACTGTGCAGTCCATTACCTATTATAGTATCGATTTAACTTAATCTTTGTAGTGTGCAGATGCATACTCTTCCAAAGACATGTATCAATTCGTAGCTCTGTCCCTACTCTTGTTTAGTCCAAGTTTAATATATACCAGTCCTGTTCATATAGGACCGTTTATGGGTTCAGTTATTATCAAATGAATCAGTCCATTAGTAGATGTTAGCGCATATTTGTATTGATCATACTATTCAGTCCATATCCCAGTCCATTTTTTGTTACTGTTCTGCATTCATGTTCAGTCCTCATTCATGACAAGTCTGGTCCTTATGGTATAATGTAAATCCCCCTTTGCATGTTCAGTTTATCTGGAGATATTATGTTAAGTCCATGATCCTTGGGAACAGTCCACGGTATCCCATTTGTTTATGTCATACCGGTTGAGTAAGGGGAATCATAGCAGTAACAGGGGAATTGCTACTTGTTAGCAAGGTTATCAGTTGAGGTGGTACACCAACTGTTTAGTCTTGGGTATCAGTCCCCCTTCATCATACAAAGTTCTGTCCTACTTAGCATTCAGTCCACTTAGCCATATCTATATTAGTTCAGCCCCTTGAACACAAGTTCCAGTTATGTATACATGTATACATTATATTTATTTATATATATATGTAGTTGAAAAGGGTTTTAGGTAATATACCCTATAGCTATAATACAGGGTATGTAGTATATGTATATATGTTTGAATCTGGATTTAAGACATGGTCTTGATACCACATCTAGCATTAGCACTAGATAGTGACTAATTAGATCAAGTTTGACCAGAGTAGACCAATTGACCTAGTTTAACTAGTGTTGACCCAAATTGACTTCATTGACCTAGAAAAGGCCTAGCAGCATGTAAATAACACATTTAAGTTAATTGTTTACTCTAGAACACTTTATAACCCTATGCTTTCATAATAGATCTCTGTGACTCAAGTTCGGATACCGATATGCAATTGTTGCGCAGGATATCATGCGAGTACATTCTCTGATTGTTTTTATCATGATAGTATCTATATTTCCTGCTCTAGACTACTTTACTTGATGTTGACACATTGTTAACACGGTTAGTACTATATGGATCTTGTCTCGAGATGTTATCTCCTTACCGGGTACATCGGATATTTCATGTTCATGTACTTTATTATGGACATTATGTACTCCTTGTATTCGTATTATTCATGTTCAAACTAACAATCGTATTCGTAACGTAACATGATCGGATCCTTGTATATTAATTGGGATGGGAGAGTAGAAGTGGTTATTGAAGTAATGTATAGCAACTCTAGAGGGGGTGAATAGTATGTGTCTATAATGACCAATTAAAAAATAACTCTATTGCTAAGTCCAGAAAGCAACTACTAGAAGAATATATAATCAGAGTAATAATGCGAAAATTAAAAGAGTTTAGAAGAGCTAACTCAAACAAAGTGATATGTCCTGGCTTTCCTCGTAGAGGACTAGTCTAGGCCCGAGAACTCTTGCTCGGAGTTGAAATCCACTATTTGTGAAATAGGGTACACATGTGCCTTTAGTCCGAAGATCATGCCAACTTCTTATAGACACGAGCCTTTGAAGCGCTCGACTACTTTAACTTCGCAGATGCGAAACTTGGAATTTTCCAAGTGACTTCTTTTTAACTCTTGCACAAAACTTCTAGCTAAATCGCGCTGAATACCTTGGGGCTTAGGAAGTTTTATGGTTAGGGCATTTGCAAGAGTAAGGCTTAAAGCATATAAGGCTTAGAAGATTTGAAAGCTTGAGAGTTAGAGATGATTTGAAATGAGAGGAATCAAGCTGGGAGGCATTATACTAGGCATGGGAGGCAGAGTTCGGCCAAAGTTTTGTCCCAAATATTCAAAAATTTGAACGTTGGACAGCTCGTAGCTAGGTGTTCCTAAAAATCAGGTTACAGATTTTAAGGAGGCCGAGTTCGGCCCGAGTTCTGCCTTAGGCAGAGTTCGGCCTGAGTTCGGTCTGCCTCAGACCAGAAGCCCTATATGGGTGAGGGTGGTTTGGTTTGGTTCAGGAATTAGTCTGTTTGTATGGTAGAGTTTGGAGAGATATGTCTAGGGGTTGAGATGACACAGTGCGACTCAACGTACACATTTTCCTAGACTCAGTAAATTACAAAATTATACACTAAGAACAAATACATTTATAATATAATGCAACAGCTTGTAGACGAATTCTATCTTGAACTTGATGTATTGTATTGTATCATAGATGATGTTCTGTCGTGGACTTGATGTGTCGTATTGGATGATATCAGATATCAGTTGTTAATTATCTAAATCAGGTTGACTGTGATCCAGTTTGGGTCAACAATCTCCCCTATTTTGATAATTGACAAAATGATATTTGTATGTCTCAATATTCATACCTGGACACATGTTGAAGGAGAGAAGAGATTTTGTACGTATAAAGTGACTCCCCCACAAATGAATATTTTCATCATAAAGGATTTATCCAAGCACCACAGACAGACAGATACAATGCATATACAATATCACATCAAATATCACATAGTATGTTATTTTTCTTCCTCTTTGTCATTTAACAAAATAGTGCCTAGCTCCCCCGTAACGGGATAAAAAATAGACAAAGTGAAGAGAGCAAAGACACAACATAACCATAACCAAAATAGAGCAAACTAGCAGTTTTGATATTCCAGCATGAGAAAACTCACTACTAAAATTTGCTCAATTGGCGACGTAAATTTAGCGACGTTCGATTAACGTCGCTAAATTGTGTTCATTAGCGATGTTTTATTCAAACGTCTCTAATAGTCACTACTAGCGACGAAATAAGTGACGTGACAACGACGTATATTAATTACATGAGCTAGTCGTCGCGAAACGTCGCTCTGACATCGCTAGTAGCGACTAATTTAGCGACGGTAGGATTACCGTTGCTATATTCTAATTATATTCCCGCCAATGATTCATTTCTCCCTATTTTACTCTCACACTCTCTCTCCTCCCCCCTTCCGGCGCTCTCGCTCTCTCCGGTGCTCTCACTCTCTCCGGCGACTCTCACTCTCTCCGACGACTCTCCTCCCTCTTCGGTACGTGACTCTCCCCCTCTCTCTTTCTCTTTCTCTCTCTCTTCGACTGTTTTGGTTGTTGGTGGTTAGGGGGGGTGCGGGTGGCTCGGGGGGAGGGGCAGGAGGGAATGCGGGTGGTTGGAGGATGAGTAGGGGGTGGCTGGAGGGGTGGGGCAGGGGGGACGAGGGCGGCTGGGGGAGGGGAGCTAGGGTTAGGGTTCGGGCTAGGGGTGGGTATGTGTGGGTGGGAGGGAGGGGAGCGGGAGGGTGGGGGCGGCTGGTGGAGGGGAGCAGTGGGGGTAGGGGCTGCTGTGGGAAGGGAGAAGGGGGGTGGGGGACGGCTGGGGGAGGGAAGAAGGTGGGTGGGGGCTGCTGGGGGAGTGAAGCAGGGGAGGTGGGGGCGGCTGGGGGAGGGGAGTAGTGGGAGTAGGGTCGACTGGGGGAGGGGAGCACGGGGGTGGGGGCGCCTAGGGGAGGGGAACATTGGGGGTGGGGACGGCTGGGGGAGGGAAGCAGGGGGGTGGAGGCGGCTGGAGAGAGGAAAAGGGGGGAGGGGAGGGTTAGGGTTCGGATTAGGGTTAGGGGTGGTGTAGGGGGGAGGGGGGCTTGGTCAGGGGCACCGATAGTACCAAAAAATCTGATAATTTAGTAATAATTATTTATTTTTGACACCAAAAAATGTGATACTTCGATTCGAACGCACCGATAGTGCCAATATTTGTATCAGGTAGTTTTATTGGTTGATTAATTGGTAACATGGTGATCGGAACATATAGTCCCTGCAGCCATTCAACTGGCGAGGCAGAAACTATGGTACGACATAGTGATAAGGACATAGTCCCTGCAGCCATTCGACTGGCGAGGCATAAACTATGTAGCCATAGATAAAGTTGACTGTCCTCCGACCTTCATCCCTTGGCAATGATGATATGACAACCTATCACTATATCTTATATAGTAGTAGATGATGTCATAATATTACATTTTGTGAGTTCATCTTGATTATGTTACATTCTTCAGATACTAGATACGATAAGAACATATACTACACCATATGTACAGAACATAGATGATTCACACTAATGTATGCTAGAATGAATTTTGGGTTGTGTTCTGAGCCATCCTTCTCACACTTGGCAAAAAAATCAAATTTTTTGTAGTTTATCTGCTTTCAAAAATGTACTCAAACGAGATGATGGTTCCTTTAGTTAGCTTGCTTATGTTATAATTATATTATTTGTGAATATCGATCATACCAGATGGCACCCATGACCCGAGGAGCGGCACGTCGTTTGAGGGAAACAGTGAATGCTGAGATGGCTCCTCCAACTGTTAAGGAGGAAGTGGCACCGGTAGCTAGTAAGACCGGGAGTAATATTCATCCAGCACCGATAGCTAGTGAGACCGGGAGTTCTATTCATCCAGCACTTGCAATGGACTACTTCTCTCCTACCGCCGTCGATCCCACTTATTCGAGGTGGTTGCGTGATCGTATCACTGAATGTTTGTGTGAGCTGCGTGGTTCGCATTAGCTATTAGTACTTATTTGTATTGGACTATTTGTATTGGGTTGTTTTTGTATTAGACTCTTTGTATTGGACTACATATATGAATTAGTACTGTGTCAATCTCTGGATTGTATTGGACTACGACAAGGTGATCAGGACATAGTCCCTGCAGCCATTCGACTGGCAAGGCAGAAACTATGTAGCCATAGATAAAGTTGACTGTCCTTCGACCCTCATCCCTCGAAAATAATGATATGACAACCTATCACTATATCTTATATAGTAGTAGATGATGTCTTAGTATTACATTATGTGAGTTCATCTTGATTCTGTTAAATTCTTCAGATACTAGATACGATAAGAACATATACTACACCATATGTACAGAACATAGGTGATTCACACTAATGTATGCTAGAATGAATTTTGGGTTGTGTTCTGAGCCATTCATCCACATACTTGGCAATTAAGCATGTGAAATATATCGTTGAAGAACATAAAACTTGTGGTCGTTACTGCAGAAAGTGCAGACTGACATGAACTGACGCACGAAAAGGAGGAGATCAAAGCTGTAAAAAGTAAAGTTATGTTTTGGATGTTCTACTCTTGTAAGCTATTTGTTCAAAAAGCAAGATATAATGAATACAGAATAAGTATCGAGTTTATAACTCTTGTAAGCTCTATACTTGAGTTACGAACTCGATACTTGTTCTGTATTTTTTAATTATAGCTTGCTTTGTGAACAAAGAGTTTACAAGAGTTCTTTTTCCAAAGCACAACTTTTCTTGTTCCAGCTTAGAGCTCCTCATTTTCGAGCGTCAGTTCATGTCGATCTTCACTTTCTGCAGTAAGTTCCTCCAATTATCCTCCCTCCCTTGGCAATGATGATACGACAACCTATCTTGATTCTGTTATTATAGTAGATGATGTCTTAGTATTACATTATGTGGGTTCATCTTGATTCTGTTATATCCTTCAGATACTAGATTCGATAAGAACATATACTATACCATATGTACAGAACATAATGATCCACACTAACGTATGCTAGAACGAATTTTGGGTTGTGTTCTGAGCCATCCGTTCTCACACTTAAAACAGATATAAATTTGTACTGTGAGAGCGCCGGAGAGAGTGAGAGCACCGGAGGGGGGGAGGAGAGAGAGTGAGAGAGTAAAATGGGGGAAAATAAATTGGTGGGGGGAATATAATTAGAATTTAGCGACGTTCATACTAACGTCGCTAAATTAGTCGCTATTAGCGACGTCATAGCGACGTTTCGCGACGACTAGCTCACGTAACTATGTAGCCGTAGATGAAGTTGACTGTCCTCCGACCCTCATCCCTCGGCAATGATGATACGACAACCTATCACTATATCTTATATAGTAGTAGACGATGTTTTAGTATTACATTATGTGAGTTCATCTTGATTCTGTTACATTCTTCAGATACTAGATTCGATAAGAACATATTCCATATGTACATAACATAGATGATTCACACTAATGTATGCTAGAATGAATTTTGGGTTGTGTTCTGAGCCATCCGTTCTCACACTTAAAATATATATGAATTAGTACTGTGTGTCAATCTTTGTTTTTGTATTTTTGGCGAACCCAGGGATTAGATTCTGTATTTTGTATTTTGGATTCATTACTTTGGCTCCAACTCCAGCTCTATTTGCATTAATCTACGGTATGACATGGTGATCAGGAAATAGTCCCTGCAGCCATTCGACTGGCGAGGCAGAAACTATGTAGCCGTAGATAAAGTTAACTGTTATCCAACCCTCATCCAACGACAATGATGATATGACAACCTATTACTATATCTTATATAGTAGTAGATGATGTCTTAGTATTACATTATGTGAGTTCATCTTGATTCTGTTACATTCTTCAGATACTAGATATGATAAGAACATATACTACACCATATGTATAGAACATAGATGATACACACTAATGTATGCTAGAATGAATTTTGGGTTGTGTTCTGAGCCATCCGTTCTCACACTTGGCAAAAATTGAATTTTCTGTATTTTATCTGCTTTCAAAAATGTACTCAAACGAGATGGCACCCGTTCTCACATAAGGCACCTAAGTCCCGAGGATCTCGCTTGAGGGAGGCACAGATGGCTGTAAAAGAGGAGGTGGCTCCAGCTCCAGAGGGCATTTCTA
>JANAVB010034417.1:20409559-20464559 GCA_029216955.1 Iris pallida
TGAAATCTAAAAGGACAAAAATAATTCTAATTGCATGATTAGTCTTCTATTCAAGGTTGACTAAGGTTAAACCACCTTATACTACTCAAACACCAATCAAAGCCACATAGCATTCATATTAAAATAATAAATTAAATAAAAACAAATTCAATAAATACATAACGACTAAAATACCCTTAAAATTGAAAAGTGAGTGTGATAGGATCCAGATACCTCATGGCCCAAGGGTCATCAATCCGGTAGCCTTAGCAAGAAGGGTCCCGGCCCGAAGGAAAAGGCATAGTAAGATGCCTTGCCATGTTGTACTGGATGTCATAAACAGTGTTGCTAATGGCGGTCATCTAAAGAGTGGTCTGATAATCCAGCTGAGTATAGCGATCGTCTTCCAACCGGAAGCGATCGTGCAACATGTCTCTAATGGAATCTTGGGTAGCTAGTGGTTCAGGTTGAGGGGCATCAGAATCAGATGATGCTTCCTCAACAGGAGAAGGAGGTAAAGATACAGGAACAGTCCTACGAGCCTTAGAGAGATATGCAGGAGCTCCTAAAAAATGACATTCGTCTAATAGAATATTAAAGGTAGAAAAGATCATAGGACGGCACATAGCATAGACAAGTGCTTTGGGCTTCTTCCTAGCACGAATCATCCAGTCCATCATCGTGCGTGGAAAGTTGAAAGGGATGGTGAAATGTAGATAATATAGTGTCGTAATCTCTAGGTAAGTGACTTCATCAGTAGATCCGACTTTTGGTAGGATAGAAGAGAATATGATACGATGAAGTTCATAAAAATATTGGTTGAGATATTTGGCACGACGTTTACGAGGACAAGGGTTGTGTTCACACATCATGTACTTAAAGCCTTTTAGGTTGATATCGCCAACAAATTTGAAGCCATGAGCATCGACAAGGCATTCCCAAGTATTGGGTTCAGGGAGTTGCAAATACTCTGCCAAGTCAAAGTCATCAAACTCAATGTCGATACTGTCTACCTTAAATAAATTTTATGGTCATCATGAGTGAGATTGCGATAAAACATTTGGATGGCAGTAAGATAAATTCGTGAAGAAGTAGAGACTAGTTCATCAAGACAAAGATCTCTAAAATTAGGTTCAAATTCATAAAAGATGGTAAAATTGATAGGATAACCCGGCTCCATACTACGTGCAAAAAATTCTGAATACCATTCGTCAGAACTTCTAACGAAACAAAGATGTGCTCATTGTAGGTGTCGGCATTGGAAAGAGGAGGTGGATTAAGTAAAAGGTGAGGGGGATTGACATTATGAGGAGGAGAAGGAGGATTGGATGAAGATGCTTCAATTCTACTCATTTTTCCTCTAGAAAATAGTTTAGGAGCCATGGAAAAAGTAAGAAGAGTAGATAGGAGAAGCTACAAGAGATATACCTCAAAGAGAATTGATTAAGATGAAAGAGAATCCCCCAAAAGCTTCAAATATTAAGTTTGGAGAGGAGAGAGCACCAAAATTGAGAGATCTAGGGTTAGAGTTTTGAGAAAAGTGGATGGAGAGAGGTGGAAGATGAAGAGAGAGGTTTGAAAAACATGATTTTATAAAGTAGGGCCGGCTGCAATATCAAAAGAGTGGGGGGTTGATCAAGTAGATCGAACGGCCAAGAATGGCTGAAGGTTCTGGAACGCACCAGACTGAGTTCAGCCCGAGTTCTGCCTTAGGCAGAGTTCGGCCCGAGTTCAATCCATGTGGATCCAGAACTCCAAATAGTGTAAAGATGGGCGCAAAAAGTAGAAAAGATGGTCAAAAATTAAAAATAATGGATTTTATTGGCCACAAAATAAGTAGAACATGCGACAGACTTGTGAATCATTATTAAGTATATGTGAATAATCTCAGATTAGTAGTAGGGGCCGGATTCCAGTTAGCGGTAGTTCGAAGACACTAGGCACCGTGTCGCATAGGCTTTTATGCCTTGTTGTCAGAAGGACCCTTTCGGCTTGTACCCAAAACAATACAACATATACAAATTTGATTTAACAAGTATTTACGTAGGTAAGACTTATCGTATGACATTTTCATCCACGATTCCCAATTCTCGACGAAGAAAGTTGAAACACTCTTCGGCAAGTGGTTTAGTAAAAAATGTAGGAACGAAGTCGTAAAGCAGAATACTCTAGAGGGGGAGGTGAATAGGGTAGGCAGCAGAATATTGTTAATTAAAAAACTTGTTAGCAGTTAGATCACAGAAATAATAATAACAAACAGAAAGTAATAACTATAAAGAAAAGAGTTCAGAAGGCAAATGCAAATACAGAGATTTATACTGGTTTCTCTCTTGTGAGGACTAGTCCAGTCGGAAGAACTCTAGCTTCCAGTTGAATCCACTATTGAAAAAATCCTGCAAGTTTTCATACGAAGTCCTTGTAACTTCTACAGACACGAGCTTTGATACAAAGAACTCGACCAACTTCAGTTTTGAAGAGTCTTTCTTCAATCAAGCCTCTGATTACCATTTCTCTAAAATTTTCTAGACCGCACCGTACCGACAAATTGACTAGAGAATTATAACTGGCTTGGAATTTGAAAATAAAAGCTTTTAAAAAATTCCTTAGAAGAAACATAAGCTTTAAAAGAGAAGAGATGAAAGTGAATGAGTGATTTAAAATGATCAAAATTCCTCTATATTTATACTTTTTCCAAAGACAGAACTCTGGCAAAAATGGGGCAGAATTCGGACGGAATTCTATGTAACAAAACGTAACTGAAGGGAGACCAAGTTCAAAAACCAATGGTCATATAACGTTCACATTGGCCGAACTCTGGCCGAGTTCTGTCAGGGTTGGTCAGATTTATTTTATGAAAAATATTTTTGGGCTTTTTTTTGAAATCCTTCAGAAGCTTTTGTAAATGAGATATGTTTTTCAAAACATAGGTCAATTTTAAAAATGATTTTGGATATCCTATTAGCTAGTACGACTCAGTGTACAACGTACTCCTAGACTCAATAAAAATAAAAAAATACATTGCATAAGGAAATACAGTCTCGAGTGGCAAACATAGCTTCGGTCTTGAACTGAGTAGAGTGTCCAAAACGTCTTAAGTAAACATCTGAATTGTTCCGTATATCGAGACAGAGTTTGATCAATTATTAAAATTAGGTTTGACCATGTCCAATGGGCCAACAATCTTCCCTATTTTGATAATTGACAAACCTTGACCGATATAACATCTTTGGTCTTTATCAAATCAAAATTGTACCAATATAATGTACCAAAAAAATTGTTCCTGTAGATTGTTCATAACCTGTATTCATGAATATGTTAGATCTTATTTATCTCCTATTGTCACTTAGCAAAATAATTGCAAAAGAGAAAGCTCCTCCTCAATATATGCATAAGTAACAATCAGTAAAAAAAACACAAAAATATGGATATATAAAAATGTTTATCACAGGCATGGTATAAATGTCACAGACAGAAAAGAAATGTGATAAGCAAAGAATATTTTACAGGCAGTTTAAACAGAAGCATAATAAAAGATAATGCGATGAGAAATGCTAAACTGAATAAAATGCTTAACGGAAGCATATAATCATGTCCATCAGACAAAAAAGTCACAAATCATAACCAAATAAGAGTACTGATACTAGCTTGGAATGTCGGAGCATTTCCAAGTAAACAAAGACAAAATTATCAGTCTCAAAAGTATGACAAATCATATATCATCCTCATCGTCATCGTTATCATCTGCAGTGCCAGCATGTCCACCATGTCCGGATGGACCAGCTTCAGAAGTGCCAGCTCCAGAGGTGTGTAGAGTAGCACCAGAAGTACGATACCAATCGTAAGCATTCCCTGGCTAGAACAGAGAGTGGACCGCCTCATCATCAATACGATAACCAGATATAGAAGGGTCTCTAGGAAGAGAGCTAGCAGAATAATCCGTCTGAGCAAATCTGAGATCTGCAAAAGAGTTGGCAATAGCCTGGAACCGAATCACGTCACGGAACTTATGTTCCCTGGAAGTGTTAACAAAGAAAGTCTGCAGATCCGAGGGGTGCTGATGAATACCCTCAAAAGTCATAGGGTAAGTCTAAGAAGGAACAGGTGCAGTAGGAGCAGGTGCAGGAGGTGGAGGAGCAGTGGCAATGCTACGACGAAAAAGCTTGAGAAACTTGGGCTCAGGGTCCAGAGTGCAAGTGGATAAGTCAATGTCAAAATGCTGAAAGATGCGTGGGATAAGAATCGCATAGGAGAGGTTGCGGTCTCTTTCGCGACATATGCCCATCATCTGGATGATAGTCTTAGGGGCAAAAAAAAGAATTCCCTTAAGAATGTGATAGAGAGCAGAAAGTTCTAGTCCAGTGACATCATCTTTTAAAGTAGATTTTGGAAAAATAGTGAAATAGATGATGCGATGTAACTCGTAGTTAAATAAGTTCATGTTATTGGCCGTAAACTTTCCAGGACGAGCACGTGCGGGCGCACAAAGCTCATTCTTGAAACTAACAAGAGTCGTACCCTCGAGAAAATCGAAGTCAGTGATGTCATCGAGCGGGGCACCTTCATTTGGAATACTAAGGATTTTTGCTAGCAGCACATCATCGAACTCGATATTAATCCCGCCAACACGAGTTCTTTCGATAAAAGTGTCTAATACGAAGTTATAATAGAACAGTCTAAGGGCATTAGTAGCTATAAGGAATTATTGGGTAGCAAGATGGTGTAACCCTAATGACTCAAAGAAGGGACAGTGATCAGGAAATACAATCCATTTAATCGGAGCGCCGGTACATATAGTAGGCATAGCAAAGTCGGCATACCAAAGCAATGCTTGGTTATGGGTTTTGAAGTAAAATTCGTCCGATACACCGTCACCCAATTGGACCGGGAAAAAGAGGGAATCCGTGTTCGGATCAGAAGAAGATGCCTCTTCACTGACATTGGTCTTCTTTTTCTTGAAAGGATTGAATCCCTTAGGCATTCTTTCCCAAAACTAAAAAACCCTAAAATTTAAAAGTGGAGGAGAGAAGGAGTTATACCATCCGAGAATCAAGCATGTTGTAGAGGACGCGATCCTCCGTACGAACCAAATTTTGGATGGAAATCTCCACGTAGATTGGAAGATATGGAGTAGAGAAAAGCTAGGGTTTGGGGGTTCTTCGACTGCTGCTGCTGCTATGATAAATTGGTTTGGAAGTGATGAAGAGGAGAAGGTCTCGGGTTCTGACTTAAAAACATACAACACCAACAGAACTCTGGCCGAATTCGGACCGAACTCGGGCCGAACTTGGACCGAATTCTCCTGGGGTTCTCCTGGGTTTTAAAAAAAATTGTAGGCCATATCCTTTTCATCAACTCATTTCAAATATTTAATTCAAAGTTTAGTAATTTTAAACTTCAAATAATATAATTAATATTATTTTATAAATTATTTTTTTTACTCAGCATCTGTTTCAGATTAGCTGTAGAAGTACTGTCCCAGCTAACGATAGTTCACCGGGGAATAATTAAGTACTGCTTCGCTTCATCCGTAGTCGTGGCAACAGACAGACTCTTTGTAGGCTTCTTTCGAAAACAGTTATTGAGTATTGAATAAATTAATTAATAAAACAAAATTAATTAATATTATTGACACCTAAAATTCTTAATTCTCGACGTAAATAATTGAAACGATCTTCCGCTAGAGGTTTTGTGAATATGTCAGCCAGTTGATTCTGTGTGTCTATGTATACAAGGTCTATATCTCCATTTTATTGATGACCTCTAAGAAAATGATGTTGAATCTCGATATGCTTAGTACGAGAGTGACATACTGGATTCTTGGTCAAATTAATAGAACTAGTGTTATCACAAAAAATGGGTATGTGTGTGAAATATAATCCAAAGTCTTCTAAAGTTTGCTTCATCCATAAAATTTGTGTACAACAACATTCTGCAGTGATATACTCAGCCTCGGTTGTTGATAATGCGACAGAATTTTGCTTTTTGCTAAACCAAGAGACTAGGGCTTTTTCTAGGAAATGACATGTGCCACTGGTACTTTTTCTATCTACTTTGCATCTGGCAAAATTAGCATCAGAATAATCGGTTAGGTCAAATGATGTGGTTTTAGGATACCATAAGCCGACAGAAGAAGTGCCTTTAAGGTATCGGAAGATACGCTTAACTGTGCACATATGTGATTCCTTAGGATTGGCTTGAAAACGAGCACACAAGCAAACACTAAACATAATATCTGGTCGACTAGCAGTTAAGTACAGTAAGCTACCGATCATACCTCGATACTTACGTATGTCGACCGGTTTGCCTTGTTCATCAATATCAAGCTTGGTTGAAGTCGCCATTGGAGTGCTAAGTGGTTTGACTACTTCCAGGTCGAACTTGTTTAATAGATCTTTTGTTTACTTTGCTAGATTTATGAATGTCCCATTGTTGGTTTGTTTGATTTACAGTCCAAAAAAGAATTTCAGCTCTCCCATCATGCTCATCTCAAACTCATTCTGTATACACTTTAAAAATTCTTGACAAAGAGATTCATCAGTGGATCCAAAAATAATATCATCTACATAGATTTGAATTAAAAGAAGATTATTATTCAAAGATTTTATAAACAATGTAGTGTCAAACTTTCCTTTTAAAAAACCGTTATCAAGTAGAAAAGAGCTTGACGATCGTACAAAGCACGAGGGGGTTGTTTCAAACTGTATAAGGCTTTCTTCTACTTGAAGACATAATCAGGATTTTTGAAATCAATAAAACCTGGAGGTTGAGCTATATAAACTTCTTCTTTTATAAAACCATTCAAAAATGCTCTTTTAACATCCATTTGAAATAACTTAAAATTATAAAAACATGCAAATGCATATAATATGCGAATGGATTCTAATATCGCAACTGGGGCATAAGTCTCATCGTAGTCGAGATCTTCTTCGTGATTGTATCCTTGAGCTATGAGTCAAGCCTTATAACGAGTCACTAAACCATTCTCATTCAGTTTGTTTTGGAATACCCAACGGGTGCCAATGACCGGATGATCAATGGGCTTAGGAATAAGTTCCCAAACTTTATTCCGTTCGAGTTGGTTTAATTTCTCTTGCATAGCATCGAACCAAAAAAAATATCACTACATACTTCTTCAATGTTTTTGGGTTCAACCTGTGAATCAAAAGCAACACAAGAAGCTATATCTTTATTAGAGGAATGAGTACATATACCCTTGGTAATCTCACCAATTACCAAGTCCTTTGGATGATCTGCCAAGAGTCTCATCTCTTTTGTCATATCCTCAGGATTGCTGGTTCCGGCTTCTTTGCTTGAAGACTCAGCTGATGCTTGGTATGAAGGTTCTGTATCTTTGTGTGAAGGTTTTGTAGTAGCTATACTTGGTGTACTCACGTCTTTATTATCGTCATCGTCTAAATGTTGATTTAGTTCATCAAACTTAACATTAATTGATTCTTCGATGATCATGGTTCTCTTGTTGAAGACTCTGTACCTTTTGCTCTTTGCCGCATAACCTAAAAAGATACCTTCATCGGCCTTTTCATCAAATTTACTCAGGTTGTCTTTAGTATTAAGAATAAAGCATTTACAACCAAATATCTTGAAATAAGAAACAGTAGGTGTTCTATCAAACCATAACTCAAAGGAGTCTTCTTCGATATAGGTCGAATTAGAATCCTATTGAGAATATAGCACGCAGTATTGACAGCTTCAGCCCAAAAGTATCTAGATAGACTAAACTGGTTCAACATTACTCTAGACATTTCAAATAGAGTCATGTTCTTACGTTCCATAACTCCATTTTGTTGTGGAGTCCTAGGGTAAGAAAACTCATACAAATAATCGTGTGTGTCACAGAATTGCTTGAACTCTGCATTTTCAAATTCACCACCATGATCACTACGAATGCAAGTAATCATGAAACCTTTTTCATTCTGTACTTTCTTGCGAAAGGTGACGAATTCTAACAAAGCATCGTTCTTGCGTGCAAGAAAATATACCCATGTATATCTAGAGAAATCATCTATAATGACAAATGCATATAACTTACCACCTAGACTAGCAATTCTACTGGGTCCAAATAAGTCCATATACAACAATTGTAGATGTCTAGTGGTACTTACAAAATTCTTGGATTTAAAGACAGATCGGGTAGCTTTGTTCTTTTCATATTCGCTATATACCGTATCCTTCTTGAAAGATATGTCCGGTAAGTTGCGTACTAACTTTTTTATGGATAGTTTTGAAATTATGTCTAGGTTTGCGTGACCCGGTCTCATATGCCATAGTTGACTCTCAATGCTCTTGGCCATATAGCATCTACCTGCATTGTTAGCATCTTCTAACAGATAAAAAATATATATGTTGTCTTCTCTGATACCTTCAAAGATAGTACTACCAGTTGAGCTATCAACTATAGTACATTTGTTTTTGACGAAGTTAATGCCATAACCGTGATCAGCTAAATGGCTTATACGGAGCAGATTATATTTTAACTCGGTAACTAGACAGACATCTTTAATCACAGGATAGGGAGACTTACCAATGTCACTGATACCGATTATGTACCCTCTTAAATTATTACCGAAGGAGACATATTCTTCTTTATTCTTCTTCGACCGTGTTACGAATAATGATGCATCACCGGTCATATGCCGTGAGCAACTACTATCGAGGATCAATTTGCTTCTAGCATGTGAAGGGCGTTCCACCTACAAAATAGTTTGCAGATGAAACTCTTGGTACCCATTTCTTGTAAGGTCTTGACAGGTTAGTTTTTGGTATCCATGCATAAACATTTAGATCTACTAACTTTCAGATTCTACATGCAGATGATATATGACCAATGAGGCCACAATAATAATATTTTGCATGTTGAGTATTAAAAGTTGTGTGAGGTGCATGATTGGTAGGTTTTGGTTTTCTAGTATAGAAAAATGCATGCTTATTAGTCTTCTTGGGCATAGATTTGGTATGGTTTGGTCTGACAGTGTTTGGTTTGGGTGTGTTCCGATGATTCAGAAATTGACACGTGTTAGAATAGGAAGCAGCAACTTCAGGCCATTTTCCTAAACTAATTTTCAACTTTTTGGAGGTGTCATGTAATCTAGTATAGTCAGATGTAAGTGTTTCCATTCTGACTTATGCACACTGGAGATTCTTTCTCTCCTTAGATAGGTCTTCCTTTAGCTGGATGATAGTTTGGCCTTTTTTTCGGATAACTTGGTAGTCTCATGTAACAACAGCTTAATAGAAGAAAGCTTACCAGACTCAATAGAAGAATTATTATTTCTAACCTCAGCTAGTTGGTGGATAAGTCTTCCTATCTCACCTTTGTACTCTTTGAGTACCTTCTTAGAGATTTCATATTTACTACGCAGTTTTCAGTAGTTATTTAACAGGTAACTGAAAGCCTCTCCCAATTGCTCAAAGGTGAAATCATAATAAGGATCAAACAGAGGATTAGTGATTACATGATCGCAAGCCATCAAGCATACATTTGCAGCATCATCCGATTGTTCGTCTTCTGAATCGCTGGCTTTGCTTTCATACCATATGATTGCATTGGCGTACTTCCTTGATGTAGATCTCTTCAGGTAGCCTTTGTCATATTTGTTGCTTTTTCTTGTTGATGATGATGTTGTTGGGCAATCTTTCTTCATATGTCCTTTCTTTTTACATCTGTAGCAAATAGGATATTCCTTGTTGTTGTTGTTGTTGTTGCTGTCTTTTGTTCTTCTGTTGAACCTCATGAACTTCTTGAATTTTCTTACCAGAAGAGCTTGATCTTCAGAGTCAGAGTAGCTGTCATCAGAATCATCTTCGACAGTTCTTCTATGTTGAGCCTTCAAAGGGATCGACTTTACTGACTTCTCGTTTGGTATAGCATCTTCAAAGTCTTGACGTTCCAACTCGTGAGTGAGTAGCTTACCCATGAGTGTTTCTAGGGACATTATTGAGAGGTCATTTCCTTCAATGATTGTTGTAGCCTTTGGAATCCAGTTCTTTCTGAGAGCTCGTAGAAGTTTGCAAATCTTCTTATGGTTACTGTATTCCTTGCCTAATGAAGACAAAGGATTTACAATATCCAGGAATCTCGTAAACATCTGAGTAATGGATTCATTTGGCTTCATTTTGAACGCCTCGTACTCTTGAGTAAGTCTGCTGATCTTTGACTTGTATTGTTCCTTCGTGGTTTACTTCGAGAAGTTTTCACACTTCATTTGATGTTGTGCAAGTCGACACCCTGTTAAATTCAGTTCTGTCTAAAGCACAAAATAAAGCGTTAATAGCACATGCGTCAAGACTGGCCTTTTTCTTTTCATCCTCAGTATATTTATCATAGGGTTTTTCAACTAAAACTCCCTCCACAGTAACACGAGGAGGCTTTTTGTAGCCATCAATAACTATAGACCATAAGTTAAAATCAAGATATTTTAAGAAGAAACTCATCCGTATTTTCCAATAAGTGTAGTTTATGCCGTCAAACAGTAGAGGTCTTTTTGTGGCTTGGCCTTCATATGTAAATTTTACAGTTGCCATGTGTAATGTTGTGATCTATATAACAATTAAAAAATAACTGCAGTTTTATCTTGCTTTACCTGTATAACCTGCTCTGATACCAATTGTAGGAACGAAGTCGTAAAGTAGAATACTCTGGGGAAGTAAATAGAGTAGGCAGCAGAATATTGCTAATTAAAAAACTTGTTAGTAGTTAGATCACATAAATAATAATAATAAATACAAAGTGATAACTGTAAAGAAAAGAGTTTAGAAGGAAAACGCAAACACAGAGATTTATACTGGTTTCCCCTTTGTGAGGACTAGTCCAGTCGGAAGAACTCTAGCTTCCAGTTGAATCCACTATAAGAAAATCTCGCAAGTTTTCATACGAAGTCCTTGCAACTTCTAGAGACGCGAGCTTTGATACGAAGAACTCGACCAACTTCAGTTTTGAAGAGTCTTTCTTCAATCAAGCCTCTGATTACAATTTTTCTGAAATCTTCTAGACCGCACCGTACCAGCAAATTGACTAGAGAATTGTAACTGGCTTGGGATTTGAAAATGAAAGCTTTTAAAAAATACTTTAGAAGAAACGTAAGCTTTAGAAGAGAAGAGATGAAAGTGAATGAGTAATTTAAAATGATCAGAATTCCTCTCTATTTATAGTTTTTCTAAAGACAAAATTCTGGCAGAATTCGGACAGAATTCTATGTAACAAACCGCAACTGAAGGGAGACCAATTTCAAAAACCAACGTTTATATAACGTTCACCTTGGCCGAACTCTGGCCGAGTTCTGTCAGGGTTGGCCAGGTTTATTTTATGAAAAATATTTTTAGGCTTTTTTTTGAAATCCTTCAGAAGCTTTTATATATGAGATATGTTTTTCAAAACATAGGTCAATTTTGAAAATAATTTTGGATAGCCTATTTGCCAGTACGACATGGTGTACAATGTATTCCTAAACTCAATAAAAATAAAAAATTACATTGTATAAGGAAATACAGTCTCGAGTGGCAAACATAGCTTCGATCTTAAACTGAGTAGGGTGTCCAAAAAGTCTTGAGTAAATATCTGAGTTCTTTCGCATATCGAGACAAAGTTTGATGAATTATTAAAATCAGGTTTGACCATGACCAATGGGCCAATAAAATAGTCTGCTAGCTGATGATCAGTGTTAATAAATTCTAGATTAATAGTTCCTTGTGACTGATGATCTCTTAAAAAGTTGTCATATTTCTATATGCTTAGTTCATGAGTGACATATTGGGTTCTTTGTCAAGTTAATAGCAATAATATTATCACAGAATATAGGAATGCGCTTAAAAGATAAATTATTGTCTGCTAGGGTTTGCTTCATCCACAAAATCTGAGCACAACAACGTTCTATAGCTATGTATTCAGCTTCGGTTGTAGATAGTACGGCAGAGTTTTGTTTCTTGGTAAACTAAAAGACTAAAGCTTTACCTACCGTTGGTACATTTACGGTCGACTTTGTATCCAGCAAAATCAGCATCCGAAAAACCGATTAGGTCAAAATATGTAGTTTTGGGATAACACAAGCCCACTGTAACAGTGCCTTGAAGGTATCGAAAGATACGCTTAACTGCACTCATGTGTGATTCCTTAGGGTTGGCTTGATAACGAGCACATAGGCAAACATTAAATATTATATAAGGGTGACTAGCAGTTAAATAGAGTAAACTACCGATCATACCTCGAAACTTACGTTAGTCGACTTGTTTGCCGCTTTCATCAAGTTCTAATTTTCTTGCTGTAGAGATCGGAGGACTGATTAGTTTGATGTTGTCAAGATCAAATTTTTTCAGCATATCCTTTGTATACTTTGATTGACTGATGAAAACCCCTTGTGAGTTTTGTTTGACTTGCAATCCCAGAAAATAGTTAAGATCCCCCATCATGCTCATCTTGAACTCATTCTGCATACACTTGAAAAATTCTTAGCATAATACTTTATTAGTAGACCTAAAGATAATGTCATCTACATAAATTTGCACTAATAGAATTGTGTCATCAAAAGATTTTATAAAAAGTGTCGTATCAATCTTCCCTTTTGAAAAGCCTTTTTCAAGTAAGAAGGTGCTTAGGCGTTCATACCAAGCACGAGGGGCTTGTTTGAGGGCATTTATAGTTTTCAAAACCAGGTGGTTGTTTCTTAAGCTTGAAAACATGATCAGGAAATTTATAGTTTTCAAACCCAGGTGGTTGTTTTACGAAAACTTCTTCTTTAATAAAACCATTGAGAAAAGCACTTTTGACATCCATTTTAAAGAGTTTGAAGTTTTGGAAAATTAGAAATTTACAAAGGCACAAAGCATGTAGATTGATTAAAGCTGTGCAACAGGAGCATACGTCTCATCGTAGTCGATACCTTCCTCTTGGTTGTATCCTTGAGCAATGTGTGACTAAACCATCCTCATTAACTTTGTTATGAAAAACCCATCGAGTACCTACGTTTGAATGGTCAGCAGGTTTAGGAACAAGTTTCCAAACATGATTTCTTTCGAATTGGCTGAGTTCATCTTGCATTGCAGATATCTATAATTTATTAAAAAAAGCTTCTAAAACAGTTTTAGATTATATTTGAGATATAAAAGCAGTGCTAGCTATAGAACCTCTAACAGATGAATGAGTACTTACTCCTCTTGATACCTCACCTATTACCAAGTTTTCTGCATGTTCGGGTGTGAAGCAAAACTTCTTTGGTAAGCTTTCCGGAGAACTGGTTCCAGATGTTGTATCCTTAGAAGTTATTGATTTGATATGTACATCATCGTCATCATCAGAAATAGCTGTTGTACTATTATTCTTATCAAAAGTAACATTAGCAGATTCTTTAACAATCATGGAGCGCTTGTTGAACACTCTGTATCCTTTACTCTTGGAAGCATATCCAAGAAAAATACCTTCGTCAGTTTTGGCATCAAACTTGCCTAAGTTGTCTTTGGTATTCAGGATAAAGCAGCGACAACCAAACACTCTAAAATAAAAAATAGTTGGAGTTCTACCAAACCAAAGTTCATAGGGAGTTTTCTTCGAAATAGGTCGAATTAAAACCCTATTCAATACATGGCATGTTGTACTTACAGCTTCTGCCCAAAAATATTTTTGAAGTAAAAATTAATTCAACATGACACTGGCCATATCGCCAAGAGTTCTATTCTTTTGCTCTACAACACCATTTTTGTGAGGAGTTCTAGGACAAGAAAATTCATGATTAAAACCATTTAAATCACAAAACTTTTTAAAATCAGAGTTTTCGAATTCGCTGCCATGATTACTTCGGATCCGAGTAATCATGAAGCCTTTTTCATTTTGTACCTTTTTAGCAAATGTTTTGAAAACAGAAATAGTATCACTTTTGTTTGAAAGAAAAAAAAAACCCCAGTAAATCGAGAAAAGTTATCAAAAATCATAAAGGCATAGAGTTTTTCACCAAGACTGGCTACTAGGACCAAACAAATCAATATGAAGAAGCTACAAGGATCTAGTAGTACTTACAGAGTTGATGGATTTAAATGAAGATTTTGTTGCCTTATTTTTTCACATTCAGCACATACCGTATCCTTTTTGAATGTGATATCAGGTAGTCCTCTTACTAGCTTCTTGGTTGAAAGTCTTGATATGGTATCCATGTTTGCATGTCCAAGATGCATATGCCAAAGTATTCTTTCATCCTTATGACTGTAAAGGCATCTTCCTATATTATTAGTATCTTTCGAGTGATAGAATATGTAAATATTATCTTCCCTTATCCCTTCAAAAGTGATGTCTCCAGATGATCTATCATATAGAGCATTTACTTTCCCAAAGTTAATATCATATCCATTGTCAGTATGATGACTAATGTTGAGCAAGTTATGCTTTAACTCTATTACTAAACAGACATCTTTAATGACAGGAAAGTGAGGATTACTAATAGTACCGTTACCTATAATATAACCTTTTAGATTATTGTCGAAGGATACATATCCTTCCCTTTTTATCGATTATGTTGTAAAAATATTTCCATTTACAGTCATATGTCGCTAGCACCTACTATCGAGAATCCATTTGCTTCTAAAAGATGAAGGAAGGTCCACCTACACCACGAGTAGATGTGACCTTTGGTACCCAAATTCTTGAGGGTCCTAAAATATTAGTCTTCAGAACCTATGCATATATATATTTAAATCAACTAATCTTCTGATTCTACATTGTGGTGTGGTGTGTCCAAATTTACCACAGTAGTGACATATAGCATGCAAGTTTGTGTTAGGAGCAGGATGATAATGATGTCTATATGTGGGCGATTGTCGTGTTGTATGAGAATATGTGTATATAAAAGCATGTTTGTGTACAACATGTATATGTATGTTTTTCTTATGTCGTGTATTCTTATGATAAGTAGTCTTGTGTCTCGTGTAAGTGTTGTGACCGTGAGACTGAGTTTATGGCTGAATAACCTGTTTGCCCAGCCTGATCGCTAATCTTTTAGAGGCAGTATACATTTTATCATATTTGGCAGTCAAAGCACTAATTCTTACAGCTACAATATGGAAGCTCTTTATTGAGTATGGTAAGATCATGTGTTTGTTTTTCAATACGTGATTCAACATCGTGTAAGCTTAATTTAAACTTGGATAACACCTCAGTGTTATCTGTAGGTGATGTGTCTTTAACATTATCGAGTAAGCATGATAGTCTATAAATCTTAGCTTCATGAGTCTTAATCTTATTCTTTGCATGTTTGTATTTACTAAGTAACTTCTTGTGATCTTTAAGTAAATCACTGAAAGCATCTCCAAGTACAACAAAAGTAAAGTCATCAAGTAGATTATTTGTTACCTGGTCAAAAGTTGCCTTTAGGCAGACGTTTGCAGTATCTTAGGGAGTGTCCTGTTTATTTTCTAAGTCATTGGCTTCGCTTTCGTGCCATATGCTTGTGTTGGCATACTTTCGAGAGGATGGCCTCTTGTATGATTTGTTATATTGGCACCCATTCTTTGCTATATGGCAGTCTTTCTTGACATGCCCCGTATTCTTACAACCGAAGCAGATAGGCTCTTCATCGTCGTCTTTGTGTTGTTCCCTCTTCCTTTGGTTGAAGCGTAGGAACTTCTTGAAGTTGCGAACCATGAGTGCTTGATCATCACCTTCGGAGTCATCATCGTCTACATGAGTGCTTGATCATCACCTTCGGAGTCATCATCGTCTATTTTATCTAAGCAATCTTTCGGCGATAAACTCTTAGAGCGATTTCTTTTTCCTTCGGGGCAGTTTCTTTAAATTCCTTGAGGTCAAGCTCATGCGTCATTAGTTTGCCCATTAGAGTCTCCAGAGACATGGTAGTGAGATCGTTGCCTTCGATGATTGCCATGGCTTTGGGGTTCTAGTTCTTCATTAGACCCCTTAGCTCCTTGCGTATCTTCTCATGGTTGGAGTTGTTCTTTCCAAGAGAAGATAGAGGGTTGATAATGTCAAGAAATCTGGTAAACATCTGTGTGATCGTCTTATTGGGCTTCGTTTTTAATGCTTCATACTCCTATGTTTGCCAACTGATTTTTGAGTCCTTGACTTTAGTGGTTCCTTCATGAGTCACTTCTAGAAGCTTCCATACTTCGTGTGAAGTGGTACAAGTGGATTCCCTGTTGAATTCAGTCTTGTCTATAGCACCGAAGAGAGCATTAATAGCCCTAGCATCTAGATTAGCCTGTTTCTTTTCTGGATCAGTATATTTGTCAGGGGGTTTCTCTATGACGTTCT
Source organism: Iris pallida (assembly GCA_029216955.1). NCBI lineage: Eukaryota > Viridiplantae > Streptophyta > Magnoliopsida > Asparagales > Iridaceae > Iris > Iris pallida. Next base: position 20,425,806 of record JANAVB010034417.1, read on the forward strand.
TATCAACTACAATTCTATCAGGCTTCTTATAACTGTAACGCCCCAGTCCTAAAATACGTAGGACTAGGAACGTAGACATGCCAGCCGTATAATAAATATACGTAACCTGTAGAATGTAGTAGAACCATGACTAATCTCATCCACACAAAATAAATAAATAAAAGATATCATATAATAATAACGAATTGTCTCGGTACAATATGTTGGGCGGAGACAAATCCACTACCAAAAAGTAAAGGAAAAATACATGAAAAAAGAAATGATTTTTGGCGAGCGAAGCGAAGACGATCCAAGTGCAATCATCCTCGAAGAAATAGCAATGATCACGGCTAGAGCTAAAACACCTGCGAAACACAAAAGCACACACCTGGAGAGATAATCAGGTCCTCAGAGGGACGTAATAAGACACATAATATGATGCCATATAAACTGAATAAATATTGCTCAAATAAATAAGTCTCGAATTATAACAAGGTCCAATATACACCTATTGAACTAGCTTACCATCCCTCCAACCAAACAAGGATATGAGATGGTATACTAATTCATGATGACGTATCTTTCCATGCTATGAATCCAATATGGTATCCAGACCCCAACAAGGTTCAATACCTTCTCATCGAAGTAGTAAGTCACACCTACAACCAAACAAGGATAAGATGTGACGAACTAATCCACGACAAGTTATTGTTCCAAGCTACGGTCAGATACAAGTACCCAAACCAAAAGTACTCATACCTAACGGATAAGGTAGACTAACCGTTCTAAGTAAAATGTAGTTAAGAACAATCCTTCCTACGTGGGCCCTGGCTAAATAGGATCGGCATGGTCCCCCCTTGGGGCACCAGTGGCCCAATCAGTAAGAGCATAACGTTTCGCAAAACGTCAGTAGCCGTCAGTAATCATGGGTCATAAACCCCATATCTCCAGCAGAGCTTCCGGGTCACAAGGAAAAGTGTATCGAAGCCCATAAGCTAAGGAATTGTCCTCCCCGCCCAATGCCTACTATGTTGTATCCACAACACAAAACCTCTATAATTGCTGAGTCAAACTAAGCATGCAACCTCTATTAGCGGTTGTTCCTATCGCACGGCTTATACGTACTGGTGGCCAGCCAATCATGCATGTCCGTGTTCTACATGCGACATACAACTTCGTGGTATAACGTGTCAAGGCCTATGAATGCATCACACAAAGGTGGTCCCTTAAATCTAGGTTTAATATGTAAGAAAAATAATACATAGTAGGAAATATAACTAAACAGTAAGTTCTAACAGGTTATGCCATGTATCACAGTTTATTTTGCATAAAGAAAATAATGAATAATGCATGAAATATGAGCTAAAATAAATAAACAGCAAATGACAAGGTGTCTTACCTGGTAGGACGCCTGGTGTACTGTAATGATCAAGATGGCACAAATTATGACTTCGGTGCAACAACTATGCAAGGTGACCTCTGATGGTGGCACGGACAGTTCCATTTGGTCCGGGACAGTCAAGTTAACTAAGGATGGTATATGGAGGTTTGAGATTTGTAAGAAGGTAGGAAGGAATTGATTTAGTCATAGACAAGAATAAATATTCGAAGAATTTGGTATAATAAAATAGATATAACTATTTTTATAAATACTTTTTATTTGAAAACCAAATTTGAAAATCAATTATAGATAAGACTATATTTCTCTTGTATTCAAAAATGCAAATAGTTACTTGAAAAATATAGGAAAACAATTTACGACAAAAACTAATCTTTATTAAATATAATTTTTAAATTAAAAAAACCATATACTAATAGAAGACAATATAACAATATTTTAGGGCTCATAAACGAATTTGAAAATAAGTATTAGCACAACACAAAATTTTCTTATAACATAATTTAGAAAATACTAATAAATAGTTTTCAAAGTAAATAATAATTTTAATAATAATAATAATAGAAATAATAGCAACATTAATGCTTGTAATAATACATATATACATGTAGCTATATACTTGATATTTAAAAATATTAATAACAAAATAACAACTCAACTACTATTTTCCTACACACACTTAATTAGTAGTAATAATAAAAATAGTAACAATAATAATAATAATGATACTAATAACAATAATGATGATAGTAATAATAATTATTATTATTATTATGATAAACTAATAATAATAAGTAATAGCAAAACAAACCAAAAAAATAATAAATAAATAAATAAATAAATAAATAAAAGATAGGACCCATATAAGCACGGCACTTTAGAAAAGAGAGGGAGGGGTTCTAAGAAACGGAGAGAGAGAGAGAGAGGGATGGGCGGAGGAAGAGGAAGGGGCGGAGAGGAGCGATGGGGAACGGGGAGCGGGCGGCGCTCGCCGTACGCGGCAAGGCGGAGTGTCGGAGAGCCTTCGAGAAGGTCGAGGAGCACGGCGATGCATCGACGCAGCATTAGCAGCGGGACCAACGCGACGCGGCGGCAGATGGGGTTCACGGCGGCGAAAATAGGCGTCAGAAGAGAGGGAGCGGGAGCCGAGAGGGAGGAGAGAGGGGGCGGCTCGGCCGGGCTCGTCGGCGGGCGGGCGCGGAGGTGATAGCTCGGGCGCGACGGAGGTGGTCGGAGGCTAGGGCAGAGCTGAGCTGGTGGAGAACGCTCGCCACGGGTCAGTGGAGACGATCTCGAGACGAGAGTAGAGAAAAGGTCTCGACGGGGCTCACGGAGTGGCTCCGACCGGCGCGGATCTGTGCTCGACACGACGGTTAGGTAAGTAGAGGTAGGGATTTTGGGTTTTATCTGGTGTTTTCTTTTTGGGATGGTGGTGGTGGACGTGGGCTGCCATTGGCCATGGGTCGTGGCAGCGATGGTTGTTGTTGATGTTGCTGGTATCGTTGGTAGTGGGAGGCGGTATTGACACTGACAGAGGTGTTGATGGTGGCGGTGACGGTGGCAGAGGCAGGGAGTCGGTGGTCGATGGTCGTGGTGGAGGGTCTGGCGGAGAGTTTGGGTGGAGTCGTTGGTCGTGTTGTTGTGTTGGTGGATGGATGGGTCAGATGGGTGGTCGGCCACTGTGTCGAGGTTGGCGTACCGGGGGTCTGGGCTGTTGGTAGTCGGCCGGAAAGGGGGCTGTGACGGTAGATCGGTGGTGTTGGGGTCAGCGATGGTGATAAGGGCGGTGGTGCTGCAGTGGAAGCGGGTGTCGAGGCTGGGTTATCGGTGGTGGTGGTGTGGCCGGATCTTGGTGGGGGTCGTGGGTCATAGGCGGCGGGTTCTACTGGTGGCAGGGGCACTTTGGTGGTGGTGAAGGAACAACGAGAAGAGGACGATGGTGGTCGATATGGCAATGACGACAGAACGGTGGGGACGGGGTTTGGCCGGGGTTGTAGGAGGTGAATAGGCGATGGCTGGGTTAGTTAGGGATTCTATTGTGTCGGGGTGTGTCCGACACGAGGAAGGAGAATATACATGTACAAAAAAATAATCTATTGGAATGACACTCGGGATCGGACCCGAGACCGTAACGGCTGACACGAGGATGGATGGAATACCGACACGAGGCACGTCTATTTGTTAAGAAATTTGTGGAATAATTTGTGGAAAATAATTGTGTGAAAAATAATATGGAGGATCCCCTATATATAGGGTTGAGAAAATCCTAATTGGATAAGGATTAGGAATATTTAAACCCAATTAGATAATTCATCTATTAATTTAAATCCATTCAAAAAATTTAAATCCAAATCTAAATCAATTTAAATATAATTACATTATATCTTTTAGTTTAAAATCAAATAAGATAAATAAACTTTCAAATATATATGTTAATTTAACTATTTAGATAAATCCATAAAATCAAATCAAGATTTAAATTGCCACAATAATTTAAAAATATATTTTCTAAAAATACTTATAAGAATAATTTCAAAAATTATATTATTATTTAAAAATAAACTAATAAATAATTATGAAATATATATGTATACACAAAAATGTTTACATAAATATACTTTTCTAGTATACCATTTTATAAGAATATTATTTATTATTATAAATGTATAAATGAAAAGCTTTTCATAAATAAAATCATAAACTTGGAAATTTTGGTACGATAGCTAAAAATAATTATTACTATAAAAAGAGAAAAATGCTTTTCAAAAAAAATATGCACACTTGCACATATTTGCACTCGTCGAGCAATTTCGAAAAACGAAATTTTGCGCGCGACGTATAATACAACTACGCGACGTACAATACAAAATAAAAAAATCAGTACCAAATTTAAAAAATAGTAGAAATTTAGGGGTTTTACATCCTACCCAACTTAAAAGAATTTCGTCCTCGAAATTAAGAATTAGTAGGGGGTGAGAAGACACAAGGGGTATCGATGGGGAACAATCAATTACAATGTTCAACAAAATCATGTCGTAAGAAATCGCGATCTAGATCATATAAAAATAATACGGTATGGTCACGGGTAATGAATGAGGGTCACGATTCAGGGGGTTTCTCTATGAGGTTCCCATCAACTACAATTCTAGCAGGCTTCTTATAACCATCTGTAATTATGTTCCATAAGTTAAAGTCTAGAGATTTTAGATAAAAACTCATTCGTGTCTTCCAATAAGTGTAGTTGGTTCCATCAAATAGGGGTGTCACGACCCGCTTCCGAATAATCGGACACGAGTCGGACACGCCCAGCCTACGTTGGAAGACTCAACGTAGTAAGTTGTACCAAGCTAGGGAAACTAACAAGTCAATATGAATAAATACAAATCACAGCATCTATAAACGATCCCAGAAAGATCACCATAATCCACAAGTCCATATAACGTAAAGGTACCAGAGTCAACAGGAATGAAATATGCTATGAACTCTAAAAAAATAATATCTAGGAGTAAAGCCAAATGGTCTAAACCTGAAGCCTCTAGCTAAGTCATGTCTCCATCCTGCTCAGCTAAGATCCTGGGCTCTGGCCCATAAGGTAGAACAATATCTTGCAAGTACACCAACAACATATCCAGTCAGAAGTGGAGCAAAGTACAGTCCTAGGTAATGAACAAGAACATCATGCTAAGAAAAATATACAAGTGAACATATAAAGGACAGGAAAGAACAAAAAAGTATATGAATGTAAAGTACAGGAAATAAAGTACAAAAATGTAAACCATAAACCTGAAGTACAAGACATGACATGTGCACAATGTTTGAAATACAGCTAGCCTATGTGACCGGCTGGGGTAAGTATAGGAATAAGCACAGGAGCACAAGAATAATGGTACGGCTTAGGGCCCGCGTAAATGGTGCGAGGCCTAAGCTATCAACATGAATTTCTGACCTCTGGGTTAGGTTACATAGCTAGTGTATTTCCCCTTCCCGACCACAAGTAAGTACAAGAACATGAAAGTACAGGAGAACATGATATCGTGTCATAATGTGTCACAGAAAAGGCACAGGTTACATAGCTAGTGTATTTCCCCTCTGATCATTTCATACTTGCTGGGACTTATAATCATGTTCTAGATTACATTACTTGATGCTGATAATTGTTATCACGAATTAGTACTATATGGATCTTTCATGCGATGTTATCCCCTCATCGGATACATCGGGTATTTCGTGTTATGTACTTTATCATGGGCATTATGTACTCCTTGTGTTCGTATTTTTCATGTACATATCTTATGAAATCATGTATTCTCATGTGCTCACATGATCATCGTGTACAAACTATACTTCGTGTGTAATAACATAACTTGACTGGATCCTTGTGTATTGATTGGGGACGGGGGAGTAGAAGTGGTTATGTGATGAATCTTGTAGTTACTCGTGTGCAACCTCTGTAGATTACTCGTGTGCAATATCATGCCATTTACATAACCCTATTGTGCTCTGAATCACTAGTCACTTACAGTTCTTAATTATCATGTATATATTTCCAGTTTATAAATATCTCTCTTATTTTCGTGTACATCTTCTTACAGTTCATGTATCTTACTCTTTTGCATGCTTTATATTTCCTTCCATGACATGAACTGTGTGAGATGTATTATGCCCGTTCCTGTCCTGACTGGTCCTATTGAAAATATTACAGATAAAACCGAGGATTTCTGTCCTACGTACTATGGAGCAGCCCTAGACGACACTTGCGAGCTGGACTCTCAGAAGGACCTAGCTCTAGCTGATGATATCACCCCTACTGTATAGACTAGTTTAGTTAGGCTTTATCTTACTTTGTTGTTGTCATTTGAGGCTTGAGATGTATTATGTTTTGTTGTTTTTATTGTGTCGTATAGACACTTAGAATTATTTCTCTTTCTGTTTGTACTTCCTTTGAGATTTTTATATCTATCATGTCGTACTGTTTCTACCTTAGATTGTGATTGAGATGTACCTTCTATTTGTCCTCCGTACGAACAGTATAACTTGTGCAGTTATACTTATACTGTGTTAGAATGTTGTGACCTAGGACAGCGTTCTACCGCCGACACTGCGGCATAGGCTGGACATACCGACTTCTCATACACCTACACTGGGTACGGGTCATGACACATTTTTAGTGGTAGCCCATGCAGGTCCTATTTTTGTACTAGTATTCGAACTAGAGTATCACAACAACCTACAGTAGGACATAGGATATAGTTTTGAGTTACTCAATCACATTTAGCAAAAACTCTTATCTAAATTCCTGCCATTTAAACTCGTGCTGATAATTGCTTTCCCTTGAAATAACTGTCCTCCTTAAATTGTCGCTTCTTTCTCATATTGATTTCTTGTTTGATCTGTCTCCAGGATGGTGATTGAGACACGATCGCAGTGCCCCATCACGGGAGGTACGTCAGAGAGGTCTGCCACTTCTCGTCCAGTTCAACCAGGATCTGAGACGACACTTCCCCCAATACCTACTCCTGTTGGAGCCTCTGTAGCTTTTGGAGGAGCACCTCCACCAGCTCGGAGGTGGACCCCAGTTATTTCTGAGGTGCTTTCGTCGCAGCAGCAGCCACCTGCAGGATTAGTTGACGATAGACACCTCTTTTCCTTCGTGGAGCAGATCATGGAGTCGTATCAGCAGCAGCAGCCCCAGATTGTTGACTTTCGTCAGGGCAGAGACGATGCCCACCAGCTGGTCAGGACGACAGTGGAGATGGTGGCTGCCCAGCCACAGGGAGGCTAGATCTAGCAGTATCAGCAGCGGACTCCAGACATCCAGGATTTCCAGAAGATGCATCCTAGGGACTTTCGAGGCACAGAGGGGATCTTATATGTCGATGATTGGATCGAGCATATCGAAGAGACATTTCGGCTAGTGGAGATACCAGCCCGACTTCAGATCGAGGCGACAGAAAGACAGACGCAGGACCTAGCCCGTATTTGGTATCAGACTGACCCTAGAGTGGAGACCGATGGACGGACTTAGGCAGCCTTTATGAAGCTGTTTAAGGAGTAGTTCTTCCTAGACGTAGCACTGGGAGGCATAGAGCAGAAGTTCAAGAGTCTGGTTCAGGGAAAATAGAGAGTCGAGGAGTATGCATGAGAGTTCTTTCGGCTAAGCAGATGTATTGAGGATCTGAGCGAGGCGACGAAGGCGAGGAAGTTTAGCATAGGTTTGATCAAGGAGGTCCGGTCCTTAACCAAGAGTGACCGGGATACTACTTTCACGAAGATTCTAGCAGGAGCCACGGCAGCAGAGGACGACCTAGGGCTGACCCTGAAGAGAGGTCGGGACTTTCACGGAGCCTGTGGCAGCAGAGGCTCGGCCAAGAGGCCCCACTTCTAGCAGCAATACCAGCAGAGGCAGTTCCAGCAGCTACCTCAGGGACAAGGACGAGCACCTTTTCAGCAGGTACAGCAGCAGCAGGCCCCTAGGTGGCAGCACACCACCAGTTGTCCTTTCTACAAGAAGCCGGGACACGGGTAGAATGACTATAAGAAGAGGCTGGGAAGGTGCCTGATGTGTGGTTCCCTGGACCACCAGATGAGAGACTATTCCGTAGCGGCAGCTCGTCCGGCACCAGGAGGAGAAGGAGCCAAGGCTCCAATAGGCCAGCAGAAGGGACCAGCCCTGTAGACACAGCAGCAGAGGTTCGTTCAGTGGCAGCAGCAGGCCAGGAAAGGCAAGTATGGGTGAGCATTTGCCATGGTAGTGGAGGATGCAGTGGCTATTGGAGAGCTGATTGCAGGTACTGTTCTTCTCGATTCCTTTTTCGCTTTCGCATTGTTTGATTCTAGGTTGTCCCATAGCTTTGTGTCAGTATCTTTTGCTATTTGACACCATTTTGCTTCTGAATCGTTGCCTAGAACTTGTAAGTTCACGACCGAGGGTAGCATCATCCTTGTTAGTAATATTTACAAGGATCGGAGAGTAGTTTTAGGAGGCCAAAAATTGGATGTGAGTCTGCTCGTAATGCCACTACCGAACTATGATATAGTACTGGGGATAGATTGGTTGAGCAGGCACCATGCCAGTATAGATTGTTGCGGTGGCAGAGTTCTTTTCTGTCTGCCAGGAGAGCTAGAGTTTGAGTTTGCCAGGCGTGAGGTAGAGCAGAGCAGCGGAGTCTTCTGCAAAGTTTCAGTTGAGGAGCAGACAATGCCATATTTATTGATAGCAGAGTTCGTGGATGTCTTTCCAGAGGACTTGCCAGGACTACCACCAGACAAAGACGTTGAGTTCTCTATAGACTTAGTTTCCGGTACAGAGCTAATATCTTAACACGTCTATAGGGTAAACAACAGCGAGTTGGTGGAGTTGAAGAAACAGGTGGATGAGTTACAGGACAAGGGCTTCATCCGATCTAGTTCTTCACCATGGGGTATACCGGTGTATTTTATACCGAAGAAGGATGGGACGGTACGAATGTGTATCGACTACGGGGCACTCAACAACCTTACGATCAAGAACAGCTACCCACTGTCGCGGATCGATGATCTCTTTGATCAGTTGAGCAGAGCTAGGGTATTCTCGAAGATTGATCTGAGGTCAGGTTACCATCAGGTAAAGGTGAAGAGGGAGGATATCCCGAAGACAGCATTCGGGACGCGATATGGCCAGTTCGAGTTTATGGTGATGCCGTTTGGGTTGACTAACGCCACGGTAGTATTCATGAACCTGATGAACAAGCTGTTCCACCAGTACTTGTACATGTTCGTGGTAGTGTTCATCGATGATATCTTGGTATACTCGAAGACCGTAGAGGAGCATGAGGAGCATTTGAGTGTAGTTCTAGAGACTCTCAGGAAGGAGGAGCTTTATGGTAAGCTCTCAAAGTGTGAGTTCTTCCTGGATCGAGTTGATTTCCTCGGTCATGTTGTGACTGGAGATAGGATCTCAGTTGACCCGAGGAAGATCACGGCAGTTGAGGCGTGGACAGCACCGAGTTCAATTGCGGAGATCAGGAGCTTCCTGGGATTGGCAGGCTACTACAGGAGGTTCATTCATGATTTCACTCGGGTTGCAGAGCCATTGACTAGGTTGACCCAGAAGGGCACATAGTTTATCTGGTCAGAGGAGTGTCAGGTCGCTTTTGATAAGTTGAAGAAGCGGTTGACGACAGCTCCGATTCTGACATTGCCATCAGGATCAGGCAGGTTCACTATCTATAATGATGCCTCGGGGAAGGGTTTGGGTTATGTCTTGCAACAGCATAGGAAGGTAATTGCCTATGCTTCCAGGCAGTTAGGTCCGTATGAGAAGAACTACCCTAGCCACGACTTGGAGTTGGCGGCACTTATCTTTGCTCTGAAGTTGTGGAAACACTATCTATACGGAGAGCGTGTGGAGATCTTCATAGACCACAAGAGCTTGAAGTATGTGTTTACACAGAAGGAGCTCAACATGAGACAGCGTAGATGGTTGGAGTTGATGAAGGACTTCGACATTGTACTGCAGTATCATCCAGGAAAGGCCAACGTGGTTGCCGATGCTTTGAGCAGATATTCGACCGCCATGTGTTTGACGGCAGATCATCACTTACTAGCAGATCTGGAGAGCCTGGGGATCGAGGTTATAGCGCCAGGGATGGAGATTCAGATGTGGGGTCTGCAGATTCATTCGGACTTGATAGAGAGGATCAAGTCGACTCAGTTCGACGATGTTGCTCTACGGTGCATCCGAGAGCAGGCTAGAGCAGAATTGGTGGATGAGGAGTTCACTATTGCAGAGGATGGCACATTGAGGCACGGATCCAGACTATGTGTGCCCAGCAGTGAGCTTCGAGAGCAGGTTATGCAGGAGGCCCACCGATCTCAATATTCTATGTATCCGAGTGCAAACAAGATGTATAGGGATCTGAGGGAGCATGTATGGTAGTGTGGGATGAAGCAGGAGGTAGCACGCTTCATCGCTAGATGTTTGGTCTGCCAGCAGGTGAAGGCAGAGAGGCAGAGGCCAGGAGGTTTGTTACAATCGTTGCTCATTCTGGAGTGGAAGTTAGAACACATCATGATGGACTTTATTTTAGGATTGCCGCGTACGCCAGGTGAGAAAGACGCAATTTGGGTCATCGTAGATAGGTTGACAAAATCAGCTCACTTTTTGCCATTTAAAGTGGGTTTGTCTACCGAGAAGCTAGCAGAGATGTATATGTGGCAGATTGTCAGGATTCATGGAGTTCTGGTGAGTATTGTCTCAGATCGGAATAGTCGCTTTACTTCCTATTTCTGGCAGAGTCTGCAGACTAGTTTGGGCACTCAGCTCAAGTTTAGTACTACATAACACCCTCAGACGGATGGACAGTCAGAGAGAACTATTCAGACACTCGAGGACATGCTACGGACTTGTATCTTAGATTTTGGAGGTTCCTGGGAGGATTACCTATACTTAGTGGAGTTTGCATACAATAACGGTTTTCAGGCCATCGTTGAGATGTCACCGTTCGAGACACTGTACGGGCGCAGATATCGTACACCCTTGTCTTGGGATGACGTTGGAGAGCGAGCTTTATTGGGACCTGAGATGGTCGTGGTTGCAGTCGAGAAGGTGAAGCTCATCAGAGATCGACTTCGCATGGCGTAGGACAGACATCAGCATTGGGCCGATAGCCACCGTAGACTTTTGGAGTTTGAGGTACAACCTAGAGATAGGATTAGAAGTAGGATTGTTTGTTTTGTGATTTTGTTGATCATGTTTGATTATTATAGTTAATTTGAGACCATGTTTATGATTAGGTTGAAGATCTGGTTTTTTTGAAGATATCTCCGACACGTGGTACCATACGTTTTGGTGGAGGTGGAAAGCTTAGCCTGCACTTTGTCGGACCTTTCGTTATCAGCAGAAGAGTCGGTGACGTACCTTACAGGCTAGACTTGTACCTGCATTAGTGGTAGTCCACAACGTATTTCACGTATCACAGTTGAGACGGAACGTGGCGGACCCTAGCCATGTACTCGATCATTCAGAGATCGACGTGGGACCTACTCTTAGCTATCCAGAGCTGCCTGTGGAGATTCTGGATCGACGAGGGAAGGTACTGAGGAACCAGACGATACCCTTGGTTTGCGTCGCATAGAGGCATCATTCTCCAGGAGAGTCTACCTGGAAGCGGGAGGATGAGATGCGCGAGTGGTGCCCTTATCTTTTTGGACCTTAAGGTATGATTTTCTATCCTTCTTATCAGTTTAGTTTTGCCTTTCAATTTCGAGGACGAAATTCTTTTAAGGAGAGTAGACTTGTCAATACCACATTTTTGGCTTGAGGGTATTTTGGTCATTTTGATTTTTTTGGTGATTTTGAAATTTTATTAATTAAATATGTGCTATTTATTTAGTTGAGATTTGACCTGGAATCTTAGCCTAATCTAGGTTAGCATTTACCTTAGAATCTTGATTAGGATATCCTACTAAGTGACAAGATTAACAATATATAGATATTATTGTAGTAGGATATTTTCCTTAAGATATTTGTAGAAAGAAAGCCTTAGAACTAAATTGGACCAATGAATGGACTTGAATTTATGTGGAGAAGCCTTGGCCACCCATCTACATCTAAACCTAACCCTAATTCCTATTGTGGCCAGCCACACATAGTATCCCCTCTATAAGTATGTTCCTATGTTTGTTCTTGTCTCTTTTAACACCTACAAAGAAACCCTAATTTGTTCTTTCCTAAAATTCTCCCTTTTAATCGAAATTGATCCCAAATTGAGGCTACTCTCTTGCATTGAGATTCAAAATAGTAGAGAAGGCTAGTGGATACTTGCTAGCAAGGATTTGAAGAGCATTTGGCCATAGCTTGTGGAGGGAACAACTCACTTAGGAGCCTTTTTATTGAGTTTGAACTCTCAATAAGTAAAACACTACAAACCGTAATGAATTCCTAATTTTTTCCGTAGTTGCATCCATCTAGGTATCCCCTAGCTGTAGAGTGAGTTTGGTAGGATCTTATGTCCATTTAGTATGTGTATTGGACACGTATTAGTGTTTTTAAATACATGTTTGATGAAATACCACTGTAAAACTTTTATGCATGTTTTCTGAAATAAATTACGTACTTTGGTAGCCCTTTATGTGAGGAACACAAAACCCTAACTCTGAGTTGGATTCCGTATCGTATCCGTTGTTTGCCATTAAATATTAAAGACATGTATTACAGAAATACTGAAATTGATTACAAACTCGTTTGTACAAAAAAGAGCCTAGAAAGAAATCCTAGGAAATAATCTAAGTACAATTGTTTAGTTTTTGATTCTGGGGGGTGACGGTGGAGGCTCGGGAAAGTGTATCAACTCTGCCTTACTCGTTGGACTATCTGATGCAGTCTTTAGCTCTTAAAGAAATTGTATTTCGAAGGTTGCCAGCCCTGGATTGCCAACCATTTGCATGGGTGTGATGCCCTGCTATTTGTAGTAATTTCGAAATGAAGGATATTTTGAGCCGCATAGATGGCCACGTGGCCACGTGACTGCAATAGCACATAAAGACTCCCTTTTTGGCTGCCAACTGGTAGTTGGTTGAGATTTCTTTGTTGGAGCAAATCTGGGTGGATGAGACTTGGTTAACTTGTCACATGCATCAACTAATCTTCTGTGGCGAGCCGCATGAACGATGTCTCTTGGCCGAGCCGCATGAGGAATGTCTCATGGCTGAGCCGCATAAAAGAATGTCTCATGATCGAGCCGCATGAGATACATGAAGGACGTCTCATGATCGAGCCGCATAAAGGAATATCTCGTGACCGAGCCGCATGAAGGAATGTCTCATGACCGAGCCGCATGAAGGATGTCTCATGACCGAGCCGCATGAGGAATGTCTCATGACCGAGCTGCCTGAAGAACGTCTCATGACCGAGCCACATGAGGAATGTCTCATGACCGAGCTGCATGAAGGACATCTCATGACCGAGCCGTATGAGGAATGTCTCATGACCGAGCCGCATGAGGAATGCCTTTTGACCGAGCCGCATGAGGCCATCTCATGACCAAGCCGCATGAGGAATGTTTCATGACTAAGCCGCATGAAGGTTATCTTCTGGCTGGATGGGTATTGGGGGACTAGGAGAAGGTGTTGTGCCGAATGTCACGCTTTGAGAGAGTTTCATTTGTCTCCCTCTTGACTTCTAAAAAAAATGAATTCGACCGACCCTCCTCCTTGGCGAGTGTTGGCACTGTGGATTATGGATCTCCTTGTTCGAAGTAGATTTGACGGTGGACTCCTTCGGAAGATTGTGATGCGCTTGATTGAGACGATGCGCCTAACTGAGACATCTGAGTAATACATCTAGTTGAGAGCAGGCCATTACAACATCTTCAATTGGTATCATGTTTCCGAGATGATATTGGAAAGGTGCAGTAGGTCGCAGTCGGCGGAACACAGACTGCCTTGATAGTGGAGTCACTGTCTTGTGGTCGCGGTAGTTGATAATTGGCTTGGGTGCAGTAATGTCCTGGAAAGGGCTCATCTCACGCCAAGGTTGCTTCTCTCTTCTTACGTTTTTGAGTAATCACCTCTCGCAAGTTGCTAGCAGATTGATCTACCTTCGTATCCATTTTGTGGGCCCGGGTATCCCGAGCGCCTGGGTGCGTAGGTATCATATTTGCTCCCTGATCTGAGGCTAGTAAAAGCACTTGATCTCGATCGTTGTAGGAAGACTTTTGGGACCACCATATTTGCTCCCTGATCACCGGCTAGTAAAGTAATGCGAGACATGACGAGCTATGATAGGCCGTGCATAAAATATACGATATGGCCCTGGACTTCTTCGACTTAGCACCTGAAGGTGCGTAGTAGGAAGAGTCCAAGTTGAAAGCTTCGACATTCTCAATGGGCCGCATGGGGGTCTGGCCCGTAAGAGGCCCCTCTTTTTTGACATGGTTCAAGGGCAAGAATTGTACCCAAGTGGGAGGGGGACTTTTGGGACCATCATTTTTGCTTCCGGGTCTGAGACTTCTAAAGCACTGCGAGACATGACGAGCTATGAAAGGTCATGCATAAAATATGCGATATGGCCCTGGACTTCTTCAACTTAGCACCCGAAGGTGCGTAGTAGGAAGAGTCCAATTTTGAAGCTTTGATATTCTCAATAGGCCGTATGGGGGCTGGCCCGCAAGAGATTCCCCTCCGACTTGGTTCAAGCACAATAACAGCACCCAAGTGGGAAAGGGATTTTAAGAGTCGGCTCATATCTGGTGCAAATGCACCCGAGTCAATTCTGTGCAGTTTACCATCGGTAGCACGCATGATTTTGCGTGTGCATCTCTAGTTTACTGTTGGCATAGCACATTTGAAGCGCATGGCCCGTGCCGTCTTGGATTTCTTCATACTAGCCCGTGAAGGTGCATAGTACTCAGAACCCAACTTATCTTCGCCATGACAGCGAGTGACTCAATTGAGTGATTCTTTTTTTTGGGTGCCCTTTTCAAAGGAGGCAAGGGGCTCTATATATAGAATGGAATGAGCCATTTCTTCTTCTCCTTTCCGATGTGGGACTAAAAGCAATATTTTCCATACTTCTACATCCGTGTCCAAAATGGACACGAACCGATAGCACGAGACTCGGTTCACTGTCCTACAGCCACAGTGTTCCTATGAGCTGTATAGGCTACGTGGCGGCCTGCCACTTGGTCAGAGGGTTGGGGCAGTGACTGACATGTCATCCCTCAAGCCACTCTCAACCTCGTGTCGTGTCGGACACGAATTCTTTTATACATGGATTTTATACTGGACCGCACAGTTTAGGTTTCACTCCCTGATACGCACACACACACGCGACTCGACGCACGTTGGACATGATATAGACACCTAGACACGTTCACCTAGACCTAATCTAAGTGTGGACACGACCACGTGTCATCCTTTGGACTGTGTCATATCCATTTTTCATGAACTGACCGCACGAGGCTGTCTGTCTGCAGTTTTGGCATGTTAAGACACCTCGTGTCCAGTTTTATGGACACGAGAAGACCCCTAGGACACGAATACATGTCTTACAATCCCTGCCACATATTAATTTGATGTTAAATTGGGTTTTCATATATAGATTTGGGGTTTTGTATTCGAATTTGCAAGAGGTCCTGACATTGTGATATAACTGGGTTATAAATTAGGTTCTCAGTTTATTTCAATCATGTAATAATGTAAATTTGTTAATATTAAAAAGGATAACATGTTTGGATACCTGGGAACATTGATTGGGTTGTATATGCATCATTCTCTCATTCGAGATCATTTTCACATGTAATGTATATGACTGATACTTATGCTACAAAACTGAGAACTTATATGTAAACCTGAGAACCTAAAATGTAAAACCTGATATTGGGATCCCAACCTTAAAACCTGAGTATGATTCCCCCTTTGCTGTCCAGTTTTAAACACCATGTTTGCACACTCATTTAACAATGTGACACATTACTGTCATACACACACTTATCTAATGTATATTGCTATGCTTTGATACTCATATGTCCACTATATCACACTTACATATAGTTCATCCTATAACACTATGCTTGACACCATGTGACACTCGACTTACCATGCTCTCACACACACACACACTCTTTACATCTCTATACTCACACACACGTTTCTCTCTATGTATGTATATATAATTGCAAGTATGCATGTAAGTATATATGTATTGTATATATAGGTTTTGTACTAGCCTATGATTATATAGTTTGGATGTGTACATATATATGGTAGTTTTGAGATTGGGTTGAGTTGTAATATATAGAATATATGCGCTAGTGGTATGTATATGTGATTTTGTTATACTTGTTATGCATAGACTTTGGTTTTGGCTAGGCCTAGTTTGAGTAAACCTAGACTAGATAACCTAGAGTTGACCAAGTATTGACCTTAGCCTAGAAGGACCTAGAAATGTCTATCCTAGACTAGTTTGACCATGGTTGACGAAACCCTAACTAGATTGACCTAGTTTGACTAGATTGACATAGTTTGACTTTTAGAGTTGACCAAGAGTTAACTTTATCTCAGATTGACCTAGAAACATGTAGATGCATTGTACTCTTCAAATTATAATCCCTTTGTATACATCATGACTTGTGTTGCTCTAAATAGGACTCAGTTACCTCGCTTCGGAATATATATTCTCACGGACATTCGGATTTCAGGCGAGTACATTCTCTGATTATTTCATACTTGCTAGGACTTATAATCATGTTCTAGATTACTTTACTTGATGCTGACACTTGTTATCACGGATTAGTACTACATGGATCTTTCATGCGATGTTATCCTCTTATCGGATACATCGGGTATTTCATGTTTGTGTACTTTATCATGGGCATCATGTACTCCTTGTGTTCGTATTATTTGTGTACAAATCGTGTGAAATCGTGTACTCTCATGTGCTCACATGATCATCATGTACAAACTATACTTCGTGTGCAATAACATAACTTGACTGGATCCTTGTGTATTAATTGGGGACGGGAGAGTAGATGTGGTTACGTGATCAATCTTGTAGTTACTCGTGTGCAACCTCAGTAGATTACTCATGTCCAACATCGTGCCGTTTATATAACCATCTTGTGCTCTAAATCACTAGTCATTTACAGTTCTTACTTATCATGTATATATTTCAAGTTTACAAATATCTCTCTTATTTTCGTGTACAACTATTTACAGTTCATGTATCTTACTCTTTTGCATGCTTTACATTTCCTGCCATGATATGAATTGCGTGAGATGTATTGTGCTCGTTCCTGTCCTGATACCTGTTGAAAATATTACAGATGACATCGAGGATTTCTGTCCTACGTACTATGGAGCAGCCCTAGACGACACTTTCAAGCTGGACTCTCAGGAGGACTCAGCTTTAGCTGATGATATCACCCCTACTTCCTATACTAGTTTAGTTAGGCTTTATCTTACTTTATTGTTGTCATTTGAGACTTGAGATGTATTATGTTTTGTTATTGTTATTGTGTCTTATAGACACTTAGGCTTATTTTTCTTTCTGTTTGTACTTTCTTTGAGATTTTCATATCTATCATATCATGCTGTTTCTACTTTAGATTGTCATTGAGATGTACCTTCTATTTGTCCTCCATGCGGAGAGTATATCTTGTGCAGTTATACTTATACTGTGTTAGATGTTGTGACCGAGGACAACGTTCTACCGTCGACACTACGTCGTAGGCTGGACGTACCCACTTCTCGTGCCCCTACACTGGGTGCGGGTCATGACAAGAGTATATTATACAAGTACATTATACGGTTTGGTTATTATTGAGACCTAAAACAACGTTCTACCTCCAATATTGTGGCATAGGCTGGACGTACCCATGGTCTCGTACCCTTTTCCTGGGTGCGGGTCTTGACACATTTTTAGTGGTGGCCCATGCAGGTCAAGATTTATAACTACCACTTTTCTAAAATGATGGTAATTTTGAACTTTTGTAAAATTGATCATGTTAGTTATTAAATAGTGGATTTAAATCATGTTAGTGATAAATTGGTAAAATTTTGATTATTTTAATAATATTTAATTTAATGTATTGTGATTGCGTCTTTAGCTAGTGAAACATTAGAACTACTTTGCCTAGAGACTAATCATGACCATGGAGACTTAGCTAATGAACTTAGATTAGTAATTATACTCTAATCTAGCTAGGAATCACTTAGAATCTAATTAGAGAATAGAAACAATGTGTTAGTTTGGGCCTTTAGCAAAGGTGCTAGATTTTACAACTTAGAAAGGCCTTTGGGCGATTGCAACTTGACCTAACCCTAGCCCATGACCCATGGTCGGCCACCTAGGGTTTCCCTCACCTATATAGATCATCATTAGCCTCCTTCCTTCCATCTTTCATTGAAACCCTAATCCTAATTTGTGTCCTTCCCCAAATTTGCCCTATTCCTCAAATCAACTTCAAATTCATCCAAACAAATTGCATTCTCTTCCTCATGGAGAGATGAAGCCTCTATTGGCTAGCTAGAAAGGATTTAGAGCAATTTAGCCATTGGAGCTTGGTGGAAGATCTATACCTAAGGATTTTTATTAGGATTCCAACACCTAATTGGTAAGAGCCTCTAAACCTATTAAATTTCTGATTTCTTGTTGTAGATGCATCCATTTAGGGTCCCCCTAGCCCTGAGAATGATTTGAGTCCAATTCGAGTCCATTTGAGGTATGTATCATGGATGTATCGCTCCGTATCGAATACGTATCTCAAGTGTTCAATGAAATGCCTCATAGAAAGTTTTGATCAGCAATTTCTGATGTAATTACATTTTTGTGAAGCTAATATACTTTAGATTATTTATGAATTTGACTGAGGTAAAATTGATGTTGTTTGCTATGTTTTTATGGACACGGGGATACGCAGCCATGAATCTGCCCGCGCGTAGTGGCTCCCCTGCTGCTAGGGTGCCTCTCCACGCTCGATACGCCAAGTTTTCTTAACCTAGCAACTGATTTGGGTAGGGGCAATAACTGACACATAATCTGGGGCTTGTGGCTTCGAGTGATGGCAGATTCGAGCTGTGGTTTGATCTACAGATCCCCATATTGTGTAGTAAAGACTCTTCTTTGTCTGTACACATCTTTACCTATACACTTCTTGACACATGTTTGACACTTGACATTTGTTCGACACATCATGCAGACACTCATTGGACACTTGCACATGTTTGACACATCTATACTTCATTCACACATACACTTCATCTGTACACTTGTCTGCCATATTTTTATTGACGTGGGCACTCGACACTCAAATATTGCTCTTTTGTATTGTTCACTTGCATACTTGTATCACCACTTGACACTCATGTACATTCCATGACAGTCTTCACATTCA
Source organism: Iris pallida (assembly GCA_029216955.1). Taxonomy (NCBI): domain Eukaryota; kingdom Viridiplantae; phylum Streptophyta; class Magnoliopsida; order Asparagales; family Iridaceae; genus Iris; species Iris pallida. The sequence goes on from JANAVB010034417.1 coordinate 20,445,057, forward strand.
CATTGATGCACACTTGTTTTCCTTTGTCTGTACACTCTTGACATAGCTGCACTCTGATACATCCTGGCACAACTGTATTGTAACACACACACTTCATTATCTTCACTTGTCTGCACGTTTACACTTGCATGTACACATTCTTGCTGTAAACTTAGATTGACACCATAACACACTTGACATTTGACACAATGACACATGATTCACCGTCACTGTATATCCCAAATTCACCCTCTATTTGCATTACATTTTATATTTTCTGTAAACAAACACACACATGTAATCTGTATTTCATTCCCAGTGCTGTACATATGACACATTTACATTGATACTCCATTAATGCTGCACTTGTATTGACACTTGCTTGCTTTAGCACTCACTTGACACTCTGATATATCACACACACACTATCCTGTTATCAGAATTGCCCTACATCATTTGATGCATTTAACCCTTCATTGTAATTACCTTCATCACTGCGTTCGCTTCTTTGACACTTTGCATATGTCTGCACACATTAAACCTGGACTCTCACTCATTGATATGACCCACATCATAACCTGAATTTCATTCATACATTACCTGCAGCATTGCATCTGCCATTCATTGCATATCCCCCTAAAAGACCACTGCATCTAAAGAATAGTCCACTGCATCATTGGCTATTGCATTCACATGCTCATGCACACTGTCTTGTCCTTTTATTTAGTCTGTCCAGTCCTATTGGACTGTATGTTCTGTCCAGATATTGAGGTAATAGCCTGTGTTGTTATAGATAGATATGAAATATATTTAAGCTTGATTGCTATATGAATATATGATAACCCTATATATATGCATACTCTATATACATATTATACGCATGGGTTATATATTTGATAGATAGGTTGGTATATGTATACATGTTAGCCTATAAGGTATCCTAAGTATCCTACTGTATACTAGCCTATGACTAGGATTATGAGTTCGTATGACCTAGATGTTGACCACTAGTCTAGGTGACATTGTTGACTAGTCAAGTTTTGACCAAAACTCTAGATAGTTGACTTTGACTCTTAGTTTGACTAAAGGTTGACTAAAGTTGACTTAGAGTTGACTTTGACCTAGAATGACCTAGAATTATGTAGATTGTATTGTAAACTTCAATTACTATATATTGAACACTTTGTAACCTGTATTGCTCTAAATAGGACTCTGTTACTGTCACGATCCGCTACACAATTTGTTGGGCCAGGTCGAGTCATGTCCAGCCTAGGTTTGAGATAAAGCGTAGTAAGCTGTTCTAAAGACAAATAAGATAAGACCAAAGTGTTCTAACAGTTCTATATGTAGTAATGAGTCAAAATATATCCAAACACAACATCATCTCGTATATAAATAAGTTCCAAGTACATGGCCAAAATATAAAGCTGGATATAGGTCCAGTCACAAAATACATAGTCTAACAACATGACTACTCTCAAAGTCCCGAGCAACTAAACAAACTAGACGAGTTTTCCCGCAGGTACATCCTCGTAAAGTAAAGCCTGATCCTCGGCAGCAACTCCATAATAGGAATCGCATAGCAACTCCTCCTCGGTAAGTATACCAACAACGTTATCCTATCAAGACAAGAGCAAGTACTGATTCGAACAAACTAAATATATGAAACATGAAATGAACAGAAGTGTAATAAACTGGAATCATGGCATATCATGGTTTAATTGGTTTTTAGATATGGCAACATATGTTTGTTTAAAATGTAAAACCGTAGCATGCACGTGATCGGTCAATAGGTAAATAGGATGTACAGAAGTACATATTAATTTTTCTGGAATGCACATACGTGCACTAACGGCATCGGTGTATATCCATACACAAAAGCGGGATTAGACCTACGGCAAAGTTACATATAGAATGTTATCGTGCGCGGTAAATACATACGGAGAAGGGGGCATGATCACGTACTCTATTAACAGATTCTCCTTAACCTGTTTTATAATATGTGGGTGATATGAGAACAGTATGAAGCATGGTGGATACTGAGAGCAGTTTGAAGCATATGAAACATGGTGATATACAACTTGCAGTTTAGATATTAACATGGTTTATACACAATTCATTATATGCTGTAAATAAAGTTTATAGAGGTACTTGCCTCTAGCAAAGCAAGGTAGTGAAGGAAATGCTACAGATTTCTGGTGTCTCTTCACTGTAAAAATAATACATAAACTTAGTTTTATACTAAGTTAAATACTAGGACACTAGTTGTGCGACATGACTTTCTAACTGGACACCTAGCCAAATGATGACTTTAGCATAGGAGACCAATGTGAGGGTGATACAATACCTAAAATAACTTTCTAGGGCCTTTACACTATGGTAGGGTCAGGTCCAATACTACAATACCCCAAAATCACACAATACATCGCAAGTCATAATTAATCAAAAATTAAATCAGGCTGTACACTGTGTTCCAACCATTCTTAAGATAGACAAAATCCTCAATTATACATAAAATAAAGTACCAAAATGATCCTTCTTAATTATAGAAATTTATACTAATTTATCTGGAATTTATAAACCTTCATAGATATTTATTAAAAATTAGTAAACATAAGTATCCTGATAATGAGTTCTATTTTCCTATTTTTATAAAATGCCAAAATTATTTATTAAATGTTAGAAAAATTATATTACATTATATAAATTAACATAGTATTTAAATACAATTTTTCCTAGATTTTACAGCATTTAATATATATATATATATAAATTAAAAAACAGCAAGTAATAATTTTTGGAAAATAATTAATTAATTATTTACTATTTTATCCACGTATACGAAATTGAACCGAAGTCCAGATACGGGACCCAAATTCATGAATCAAGTCCAACATGACTTGTACAGACTTTGAATGTATTAGACACATTTGGGCCCAAAAAACCCATGCTAGGTTTGCACACCAAATGGTCATCATTAATAAAATACAGTAATTCAAATATATATATATATATTAAAGTATTTTAATAATAATATATTTTAAAGTGGTAAAATATACAAGTCATAAAATTATATAATAAAATAACTTGTGAATTTACACATAATGATATTTTGCACAAAATTGTATTTGAAATATATATATATATATATACAACAAATACACTTATATATATATATATATATATATATATATATATATATATATATATATACAAAAAAAAAAAAAAATATATATATATATATATATATATATATATATATATATATATATATATATATATATATATATATACATATATAGTTATATATATAATAAAACAAATAAAAATAAAAACAAAACAAAAAGAAAACAAAAAGGGGGGCTCGAACTCGGCCCGCTGGGACAGGGGGTGGGTTTGAGCACCACTCGGCTGACCAGGGGGCCAGCTCGAGCTTGCTGGTCGGGTTAGGGTTTAGGTTAGTTTTATACTGATTTTAAGATAATGGGTTTTAAACCCAATTACAGTTTATTAAACCCGTTAACCCATAGTCCTGTGTCTTCGTGTCCTAACAGTTAGGGAGACGAAGACACACGAATCCAGTGTCCTAGGCTTGCACGACTCACTTGACACGAGTTTCTCGTGTTCGAGTCCACCATTAAACTCACCGACACGAATCGACCCTCCGACGTGAAAACGAGACACAGGGGTGAAGAAAATACGAAGGGACTCGTACGTGTCTGGCGCGAGGAGGCTATCGGGGGTGCTAGCGGCGGCCGAAGGCGTCGGTGTCGGGGCGAAGGGTGGCGCTGGGTTCGTCTCATCGAGGCGAACAAGATGGCGGTGGTTGTAGGCGGTGGCATGGGCTGTAGGGGTGGCTCTAGCTCTGAGTTAACTTCGGCGAGCTCGTCGGAGTAGAAATAGGGTAGGGCGGTGGCTAGGGTGGTCGGGGTGGTGCCTAGGGTTAGGGTTTAGGTCGGGCGGCTTTCATAGGCTGGGAAGTCGTTCGAATTAGGGCTAGGGTTACGGGAAATTAGGGTTTAGGGTTAGGGTTTTGGTGGGTTAGCCGGAGATGGCGACGGGGTAAGGCATTGGACGGGGTGGTCGATTAGCAGAATCCCCCCTCCCAAACTAGATATTACAAAACCCCTCACCGCCTTAAAAAATGCAATTTCTAAATTGCAAATAGCCCCCCCGCTGTTGCTATGTGTAAATTTTATTTGCACAGATAAAACAAATTTTGTAAACAGTATTTAAAACAATTAAAATAGTTATAAATTGATATTAAAATAATTTAAATAATTGTAAAATGATATTTTTAGCCTTAAAAATTATTTAAAAATCAATTAAAAATTCTAGAAAATTTCTAATAATTATAGTAACACATTTTAAAGATATAAATGCTATTTAAAACTTTAAAAATAATATTTTAAAATCTAGGTGTTTATAAATCTTTCCTCCTTGAAAAATTTCGTCCTCGAAATTCACAAGGATAGAAGACTCTACAAACATTCTAACATAGCAAGCAATATGAACGAAAAACTAAGGCTATTATGAAAACTAACCTCTAAGCTATCAAGCGGGAACGGGTGGTTGCCTCGCGGCTGTTGGGTCGAACAAGTAAGGATATCTCTCCCTCATGTCTGACTCCCTCTCACAAGTAGATTCCCCCGAAGAGTGACGATTCGAAGCTACTCGTACCAAGGGTATGACTTTGTTCCTCAGCCTCTTCTCCCTCCTGTCCAATATCTCCACTGGCTGCTCAGAAACTGCAAGGCTCGGTCCGATCTCCAACTCTGAAAGATCTAGCACATGGCTGGGGTCTGGAACGTATCTCCTCAGGTGAGACACATGAAAGACATCGTAAACTCCTGCTAGGTTGGGTGGAAGTGCAACCCTGTAAGTAACCTCTCCGATCCTGCCAAGTATCTCGAACGGCCCGATATATCTGGGGCTCAACTTGCCGCCTTGTCCAAACCGGATCGTCCCTCTAGTAGCACTACCAAAATACAGTTAATTAGCGACGGATTGTTAGCAACAAAAAATTTTCGTCGGCGTTAGCGACGGATTTGTGGCAAATAGCCGACGGAGTACCGACGACATGCCGATACATTTTTATTTCATTTTAAGTAAGAGAAAATGTCGCTCATCCGTCGCTAGGTCGTCGGAGATATAGCGATGGAAACGGAGCCATCGCTATGCAGTCGATTATTTGGCAGGAATTGTTGGGAGAAGTGGCGGGACAATTCTTCGACTACATAGCGACGGATAGTCCGTCGGCTAGTATCAAATAGAGCGACGGATTAGAGACGGACAAAATTCGACGCTAGTCCGTCGCTAAATAAAGGGCCCTGACTTAAATTGAAACGACGGAGGGAACTTTTCATTCCTCCCAAATTTCATTCTCTCTCCTCTCTCTTTCTCCCGCGGTGGTCGACGACCTCACTCTCCTCTCTCTCTCTCCCGCAGCGGTGATCGACGATCTCTCTCTCTCTCTCGATGGTCGTGGGTGTAATGGGCTGCCGGGGGCATCATGGGCTGCGGGGGTGGCGAAGACTGCGGGGATGACGCACGCGGGGCAGCGCGGGGTAGCGCGGGGCTGCGGTGGCCGTGCGCAGGACTGCGGCGGGGGGGGCGGCACGCTCCGGGGGGGCGGCGCGCTCCGAGGCTGCGGTGGGCGGCTGGAGGCAGCGTGCTCCGGGGCAGCGGGAGGTGACGGGGGTATTAAGAGTACATGGGTTGTTATATGTATGCTAATCACTAATGTATGTAGCTGTGTTGGGTTTTAGAGTGGACTGTGGGTGAGTGTTGGTGTAGGTTGTTATTGCATTGGACTGGTACCCCATTGTTTCAGTCCATAGATGACCATACCATCACCTATGTTTAGTTTTCCCCCATCTTTTGCATACGTTCTAATTTAATGCATTAGTCGAATCATTTTAGACATCAGTCTAGAGTAGGGAGTGCAGGGTTAACCATCAGTCCATTCCTACTGACAGTTCATATTTTGAACTCTCACTATCGGTCCCCTACGTCTCTGTATTAAAACCATTATTGTTCAGCCCTTATTTTGTTGTTCAGTCACTGCATAAATTTGTATCAGTCCAGATTAGAGTGTCAATCCTTTTCCTTTCTCTATTATTCAGCCTATGTACAGTCAAGCGGACATGTAAGCCTAGGGCTCGGGTTACAAGTAATAGGGGGAGTATCATATGTACTTGCATGACCTGTATAGATGTTGGCATTAGAGTATAAGATGTGTACTGGTGATAGCATTCCTCCTACAGAGGTATCACTATATATATACTTGTCCTGCACCTTAGATTTTGCCTTGCATTCACTGTATGATTGCAATCCTTCTCATTACCTGCAAATAGGTTAGCTTGAAATACCAGGTATAATGTGGTGTTATTACCTATATTTCTCTGTTACCCATCTATATCACCATATGTCATTCACTGCACTTGTATAGTTGTCCTGCACCGCCATGGCACTGCATTCAAATTCACTGCCCTGCATAGTAGATAAGTCATGCCTCCATTTAATATCTGTATTGTCTAAACCTTCAAATCCTTATTCATTCACTGTACATATCTATACTGTCTAGCCTATGATTTATTGCCCACATCTTCACCTTAGTTCAGTCTATATGGTATGGATAATTTCTTCCCTTCCTTGCATGTTCTGATATATGTTTGAGTATCAGTCTTCTTACCTTGTCCATGGTTCTATCCATCTTAATTTTAGTTCCCTGCATGCATTCACTTGGGATTATTTAGCAGATGCATTAGCTATTTTAGTTGATCAGTCCATTGCTATCATGGACCAATTCATATTGAATTTGTGAATACAAATGAGTCATTGTCTGCATTTGCATTAGATCCCTACTTACCTTGCTAGTCCTGCCCTAGCCTAAAAATTTACTATATTCCTAAATGCATTCAGTCACATACTTTTATTTATACACTTGTCCTGCATTTGAAATGCTTTACTCTACCTTGAGTTCGGGTTGATATCTGAGCAATAGGTTCAGTCCCCATCTATTGGTCATTTTGGTATTGGAAAACAAATTATTATCGGTAGTATCGGATTCTTTTACATGCTTTTACAACCTTATTATGCTTTCAACCTAGGTTCACAATATCGGTATCGAAATCGGTATCGGACTATTCCTATGTTGTTTAATTTTCTTTGCCGAATTGACCGAAACAAATATCCCCAATGTCGGCATCGGTCAATATTTGGTATCGGTGGGTATCGGACGGAACATGCCAAACCGTATCGGTATCGGCCGATACTTTAAACCATGAATTATATATATATATTTTTTTAATAATTCATGAATTAAACTGAATTATATATATATATATATATATATATATATATATATATATATATATATATATATATATATTTACTGACTCGTCAAGTTGAACCGTGTATAACATGCTCGACGCTTAAGAGGAATCATTTGGACTTAGTGGTATCGGTATCGAACTATTGGTATCAGTATCGAACTATCGGTATCGGTATCGAACTATCGGTATCGAACTACCGGTATCGCTAGCGGACTATCAGACTATCGGTATCGAACTATCGGTATCGGTATCGAACTATCAGTATCGCACTATCGGTATCGGTATCGCACTATCGGTATCGGTATCGCACTATCGGTATCGGTATCGAACTATCGGTATCGGTATCGAACTATCGGTATCGGTATCGGTATCGGTATCCGTATGTACTTAGTATCGATCGTAGCAGATTAGTATCGGTATCGGTATCGGTATCGGTATCGGTATCGGTATCGGTATCCGTATGTACTAAGTACATCCGGCCTATATACCAGCGGATCCACCAGTTACATGATTATATACTAATTCTGTTTAGTTTATTTTACTATACAGATTTTCACATCGAATCTGTGATGGATCGTTATTTTGTTGATCGTACATGGATGTACAAATGACAACACAAGAGCAGAATAGGTGTGAGTAACGATTTTCAGGCAGGCGTGGAAGTGTTTCGTAAGTATACCATGAGCAAAGCTCAGTATATGGATGGTAACAAAATCAAGTGTCCATATCGTAATTGTCGCAATAGACGTTACGAAGAAGTGGTGAGTGTAAGAGATCATTTGACCCGTAAGGGTTTCGTACGTGATTACGGCCTGTGGTCATCGCAGGGTGAACTATATGCGGAAAGACAGGTTGCGAATGCTGCTACTTATGCTTTTGATGATAATGCTGCAACAGATTTTGTCGTCGAAGATGACGAATGCTCTGTTGATTATGGAGACATGCAGTACCTTGCACGAGATATGGTGTACGATGCGGCAGGGCCTAATTTTGATCCGGAGGATCCTAATCCCGAGGCAAAGGAGGTCTATGATATGTTTCAAGATGCTGAAACTTCTTTATATCCTGGTTGTGAGCCAGATTTCGTACTGTCAGTGGCGATACGGTTGTTGAACATAAAGTCCGATTTTAACTTGCCACAAACATGCTATAATCGGATTATACAACTAATCAAGGAAGTGTTACCGAAGGAATCAAAAGAGCTTCCAAAAAACTTCTACAAGTCGAAAATGATGGTCCGACTACTGGGACTGGGGTACGAGAAGATAGATTGTTGTCGCAACGGATGCATATTGTACTACAAGGAGAACGAGGATATAGAAAGTTGCAGCTTCTGTAATACGGATCATTATAAGCCAGTCAGGGGAAAAGGAAAGTCAACTAGAAAATGACATCCTTACAAGTATATGCGTTACTTGTCGATCACGAAGCGCTTGCAGAGGATGTATATGTCTCAGAATACAGCAGAACACATGACATAGCACAACGAAGAACGCACAAAGGACGATGGAAAATTGTCACATCCTTCGGATGGAGAGGCTTAGAAATATTTTGATTTTCGTAATCCAGATTTTGTTGTAGAGCCTAGAAATGTACGCATGGGCCTATGTTCTGATGGCTTCGCCCCTTTCGGGCAGTCGGGATCTCAATACTCCTGTTGGCCGGTCATTCTGACCCCTTACAATCGGCCACCATGGATGTGTATGAAGACTCCTTATATGTTCTTGATAACTACCATACCGGATCCTAAAAATCCGACAAAGAAAATCGATATGTATTTACAGCCATTGGTGGATGAGCTAAAACAGCTGTGGGAGATCGGCGTTGCGACCTGTGATATTTCCAAGAAAAAGAACTTTCAGATGAGAGCTTCACTGATGTGGACAATCAATGATTTTTCCGCATACGGTATGCTGTCGGGATGGAGTACTCACGGCACCATGTCTTGTCCGATATGCATGCAAAATAGTAAGGCGTTCCGCCTTAAGCATGGAGGAAAAACTTCTTTCTTTTATTGTCATCGTCAATTTCTTCCCGCGAGTCATCCTTGGAGAAAGAACAAGGACGCGTTCAGAGTTGAAAAATAAGAATTTTCTCATCCGCCTGCCAGATTGTCGGAATACGATATTTGGGAAGATGTAAAGGACTTGCCTACTGTAATAGAAGATCCATCGAACAATCGTGTCGATGGGTTCAGACAAACCCATAACTGGACTAAATGGAGTATCTTCTGGGACTTGCCTTATTGGAAAGATAATCTTATAAGGCATAATCTTGATGTTATGCATATCGAAAAGAATGTGTTCGATAATGTCTTCAATACCGTCATGGATATTAAAGGAAAGACGAAGCACAATCCAAAATCAAGACAAGACATTGTCAAGATATACAAGCGTCCTTATCTGAACTTGATACAAAGGGGAGCTGGTGGACAAATAACTAAGCCGATAGCACAATACACATTGAGCAAGGAAGATAGATTAATAATCTGCAAGTGGGTATCTACTTTAAGATTTCCCGACGGCTATGTATCGAATTTGTCTAGATGCGTTGATCTCAATGAACGCAAGCAAGCGGGAATGAAGAGTCATGACTGCCACGTGTTTATGGAAAGATTACTGCCCATTGCTTTGAAAGAGTTGTTGCCTTCTGCTGTATGGGTTCCTTTGGCCGAACTATCAATATTCTTTAGGGATATTTGTTCAACTAAGTTGACTGTGCAACACATGGTTGAACTTGAGGAAAAGATTATCTTAACAATTTGCAAGTTGGAGAAAATATTTCCTCCTGGCTTCTTCGACAGCATGGAGCATCTACTGATTCATCTAGCATACGAAGCCCGTGTCGGTACATCTGTTCATTATCGATGGATGTACCCATTTGAAAGGTACATAAAAATTGATATAATTTAAGTTGAATTTCAGTAGGTTTTAAAATTCATTCTTAATTCTCAAGATAATTTATCTCTCTAGATACCTACACCATCTAAAGAAGAAAGTTGGCAACAAGGCTCATATAGAGGCTTCGATATGCGAAGCATATCTTATCGAAGAGGTGTCAAACTTCTACTCCATTTATTTCGATACTCATGTTAAGACAAATTGAAATAGTCCTCAAAGGAATGACGAAGACGTTGAGGATGGAGGTATATTCAATGTAAGGGGCAAGCCTGTTGGGGCTAGTAAAAAACGGTGGTTGACTGACGACGAGTATGATGCCGCTCACCGATATGTCTTGTTAAACTGTGACATATAAGAAGTAGGATGGAGGTATATTCAATGTAAGTACACTTGCACTCGTTATAATCTCGAATTTGATGAAGTAAGTGACTACACTTATATATTCTTATTTTCTCTAATAGTGTTTTTAGAGATGAAGTCAAAATGAGGACACCCGATATTACCGATGAGGGACTTCAAAGAGAGGTTGATTGTATATTTCCGTCATGGTTTCGCAAATACGTAAGTAACTGAGATTATAATTGAGGTTGATTTTATATATTCTTATAAAATACGTAAGTAACTGAGATTAGAAATATATAATCTAAAACATTTAAATTATAAATATTTATTTACATGTTTTATTGCCTGAAATAACACTCACTAATGAGAGTGTTCGTTATCTGGCATTGGGACCGACGAGGCAAACAAAGACTTGGCCAGGCTATGTCATTAATGGCTTCAGGTTTAAGACAACTCAGAATGCTATAAATGTCGAATTTATCAATGACGACATCAGTACCACCAAGGATTTCGGTATTTACATAAGAGGTACCATCTATGACGACGAACCGGACTTTGACTATTATGGAGTGCTTCGGGATACTGTAGATTTACAATATACTGGCCCATATGATATGCATATTGTGATGTTCAAATGTGAGTGGTTCGATACGACACCAAATATCGGTTGGAGAATCGATAAACAATTTGGATTTGTCGATATAAATCATCGCAGGAGGTATAGAGGGTCCGATACATTTGCGATAGCAAATCAGGCTGTTCAAGTCTACTATACAAGCTACCCAAGGCGTCGTAGAGATCAATTTGACTGGTGGGAAGTATGCAAGATTAAATCTAGAAATATAATCAACGTTGGAGACCCAGCATACCAAGAGGACCAGATCGAAAAGACCCAATACTTGGGACAACACTCGGATACAATGGATGTTGAAGATATTATTGAGGAAAATAGAGGGAAGGAAGAGGTTGATACACATGACTTAGCTATCAACCAGGGGAGAAAGAGGCATCTTGTCCCAAATATTGAGGCAGAAGAAGAAGAAGAAGAAGAAGAAGAAGAGGAAGAAGAAGACGAATTTAATGGGGATGAGGATACAGATGAAATCGATGATAAAGATAAGGATGAGGATGAGGATGAGGAGGAGGATGATGATGAAGACGAGGCCGAGGATGAGAACGAAGACGATGATTAGATTAAATATTATTATATATTAAAAATACTTCCAATTACGTGAATTAAGTTTGACCTCATAAAAGTAATTACGTGAATTCATGTTTTTTTTGTTCGATTATTTATTTACTGCAGATGGCACTCATAGTCTTTTTCGTCGCGGCGGTACTCGTCTCCCTACTGGTGGTATGTATATTTTAGTTTAGAATTTTATATTCATTTACACTTTTATATTGTTAATTATGTTTGTGCTCTATTTACTGGTCATGATGGCTGGCCGTGGTCGTGGTTTTGGTGGTGGTCGTGGTGCTGGTGCTGGCGGCGGTGGTGGTCGTGGTCGTGGTCGTAGTGGTGCTGGTGGTCGTGGTCGCATTCAATCTTCCCGGGATGTGACCTCATCCAGCGAGCTCGACCCGGAGAGTACCCCGGGCACAGACGCATCCCACCGTCGATCGACTACTTTATCGAGGCACGAGTCTGGATCTGCTAGCGGATCTGTTCCGCTATCGGACCCACCAGCGGACCCACCAGCGGATCCACCAGTGGATCCTCCAGTTACTGCACAGTGGGCCCTATAGTACCCCATACTCGGTTCCATCCGATTACTGGGGAGTACATGCGCGGACCCGCGGATCCTCCGACGGCACTAGAGAGGCCTAGAGGCGAGTTCCGACGAGAGCTATGGCCCGTGGGGACCTCGTAAGTAAATTAAAGATAATTTATTAAATTTCATTCATTTATTCAAGTTAATAATCCAGTCATTTGTTCTTTGTAGGTTTTTTCTGTTTAATGTTGCCAGGGCTCTTGGAGAAATTATCAGGGCTAACTTCTATGGTCCCTACCTCAACTTTTTGTCGGTGCCCCTAAACTTGAAGTACGTCTGGCTCGACGAGTTGAGGGTATATATCTATATCTTCTAGTTAATTATTAGTTACTCTTTAATCAACTATTTTTAAATTACGTGATAATTGAATTTGTATGTTAGACGACGTACTGGTGGCCCCCCCATCGCGAAGACGCGATCCGCAGGACCTACAAAAGCGCTACCTCGAAGAAGATACGGGATATGATTTATGACCTAAAAATGGGGCAGACGAGGCCGAATTGGATCCGACAGGACTATTATGAGGACCTCTTAGATATGATGAATACTCCTGCGTACAAGGAGAAATCGGAGAAGGCAAAGGCGAACCGACGGGCCGCGGGACTTCATACGGGGGGATCAAGGCCCCACGTAGCGACGCTTACAAATCTGGTGAGATACCGTAAATTCATTTCACTATCAAATTAGGTATTATTAATATAAGGAGTTAATTAAGTTCTACGAAAATTTCGTATGCAGACCCAACGGGCGGTGAAAGAGGGAAGGGCGCCAGAATCGGTCACCATGCACGACGTCTTCCAGCATACGCACAAGAGACGAAAGGACGGAAGCTTCGTCGACGAGAGGGCCAAGGAGACTGATGTAAGTACTTATGTTTATGAGATTTACGTTATAATTAAAAGTATTCGGACTTTAACTTAGGTAAACTTAGGATTCACACTTAGCTTAGTGAAACATAGGATTTAGATTACAACTTAGGTAAATCTTATAATAAAAACACATTCATTTGCTAGGCTGCGTATCGTGAGGCCCTTAGTCGGACTCAGTTAACTGAGACCGAGGATGTCGGTAAAACGACGCCCGCCCGGATGCCCTCTTCTTTGGCCACTCGCAACGACTTGTTCGTAGATACCGTCAGCGGCTTTAAGAAAGCGCACCTGTACGGAGCCGGCTCCCTAGGGCCGTTGCACATGGCGACTCAGAGATTTCCACCGACACCGCCTCCTCCCGCGGCCCCGGCAAACGATGATGTTAGGTCACAGCTTACGCAGCTGCACGAGGCGGTGTCGTCCTAGCGGGAGCAAATTGCCACGTACTTTCCGCCTCCGTCTGCTGCTGCCGGTCCGTCTGCTACTGGTGTCGGTCCGTCTTCTACTGGTGCCGGTCCGTCGACTGCTGCTCCCGGTCCTTCTTCTATCGGTCATCTTTCTTTCAATCCTGCTGCCCCTCTGGTACCGCCTTCGACTGTGATGGCACTCTTTGATCTCATGTCGCCAGAGCAGCTATGCCGACTTCCGAGCAGTGTCTACGACGCCTTACCGCCGTACCTAGTGGAGCAGTATATTCGTCGGTCGCAGCAGGGATTACCACCACCGGGCAATCGAACTCCTCCTCCTCCTTAAAGTATTGTAATTAATAAAATTTGTAATATTTGTGGGAATTTTAGAATATTTGTGGAAATTTTGGATTATAACGACGGATATTAGTTTATGATTTCAGAATATTTGTGATAATTTTATATTGGTGTGCATTATATATTTGGTCTATGTGATTGTTGGATAATTAGTGTGCATTATATATTTGGTCTGTGTGATTGTTGGATAATTGGTGTGCGTTATATATTAGTTTGGTTTATGCATATTTGTGTGAACATGAAAAGCTCTGTATTTTTTAAAAAAAAACTCAGTTAGCGACAGACTAGTGACCGCATAGCGGTGGATGTTTCCAGTTTTCGACTACCTTTCGATGGAATATCCATCGCTACCTGGAGATTTGAAACTGTTTCCAGTTAGCGACGGGTGGTCGACGAATTCGCGTCGGATAATCCGTCGCCAAGGTTCTGGAAATACATAATTCGACGGAATAGCGACGGAACATCCGTCGGCAAGGTTCTGGAAATACATGACATTTCCAGAACAATGGCGACGGACTATCCGTCACTAGTCCGTCGTTTCGTCGATGGATGAGCGACGGAGTAGCGACGACTTATCCGTCGCCATGGTTCAGGAAATGCCAAACATTTCCAGAAGTTGGTCGACGGATTATCTGTCCGTATTCCGTCGCTAATCCATCCTTTGTTAGCGACGGCAGTCGACGAAATAGCGGCGGAACGATACCCTCTGATACGCTGTTACGACGGTTTACCGACGGACTATCCGTCGCTAGCTTCTACACAGTTCAGTATTTAATACTTGAAATTGACGAAAGATCGTCGGAAAATCGTCGCTAATGCATCGTATTGTGACGACGAAAAGCTGTCGCTATTCCGTCGCTTGACGACTACTTAGCGACGGATCTTTATTAGCGACGAGCTGATTGCCAACGGATTATTTTAACCATGTTTCGTCAGTCATTGGTCGCTAATACAAATTGCTGACGGATGGACGACGGATCTGGCCGTCGCTAAATTGACATATTTTGGTAGTATAGGTGATATCTTCACCAGCACCATATCTCCGTCAGCGAACTCCATCGGCCTGCGACTAGCATCGACCCAGTATTTTTGCCTGTCCTGAGCAACTCTGAGCCTGTCTGTGATCATCCTGACCTTCTCTGTCGCATTAGTGATCATCTCTGGCCCAAGCATAACTCTATCCCCAACATCATCCCAAAAGAGCGGTGTACGGCATCGTCGTCCATATAGTGCCTCGAAAGGAGACATACCGATGCTGGCTTGGTAGTTGTTGTTGTATGACAACTCTACCAAGTGTAGATGGCTCTCCCATGATCCACCAAAGTCCAGCACATAAGTCCTCAGCATGTCCTCTAGCGTCTGTATTGTCCTCTCGGACTGTCTATCTGTCTGTGGGTGGTACGCTGTACTGAACTTGAGCGACTGCCCAACTCTTTCCGCAAGCTCCTCCAGTAGTGGGACGTGAATCTGCTATCCCGGTCCGATACGATGCTCACTGGTACCCCGTGCAAGCGAACTATCTGATGCATGTATAGCTCTGCCAACTTTTCAGTGGAGAGCCCCACCTTGAAGGGTATGAAGTACGCACACTTCGTCAGCCTGTCAACGATGACCCAAATGGCATCCTTCCCTCCTTAGAAACGAGGAAGCCCTGAGACGAAGTCCATCGTAATGTGTTCCCACTTCCACTCGGGAATGGGTAACGGCTGCAATAGACCAGCTGGCCTCTAACGCTCCGCCTTGACCTGCTGGCAAACTAGGCATCTTAAAATGAAACGTGATACATCTCTCTTCATCCCGTGCCACCAAAGATGTTCCCGCAAGTCACGGTACATCTTGTTGGAACCAGGGTGAATAGAATATCGTGATCGATGTGCCTCCTGCAAGACTGCCTCTATCAGCTCTCCCTTTGGCACGCATAACCGGCTGTCATGCCTCAAGGATCCATCTTCTGCTACGGTGAAGTCATCTAGCAATCCAGCTAAAGCCTGGGCCCTGAGTCTGCGGAGGCTCTCATCTGTAGACTGTGCCTCCTTGATCTGCTCCATCAAACCTGACTGAATGTCTAGCGCCATCATCTGTATCACAGATTCTGGCCGAACTATCTCGATACCGAGCTTCTCCAGGTCTTCCCACAAATGTCGATCTATCATCAGATACCATGCCATCGGATGCCTGCTCAGCGCATCCGCTACCATATTTTCCTTCCTGGGGTGATACTGTAAATTGATGTCGAAGTCCTTCATCAACTCCAACCATCGTCTTTGCCTCATGTTTAGCTCTTTCTGCGTGAACACATACTTCAAGCTCTTGTGGTCAGTAAAGATTTCTACTCGCTCTCCGTATAAGTAATATTTCCACAACTTGAGTTCAAAGATCACCGCAGCTAACTCTAGGTCGTGGGTAGGATAGTTCCGCTTATGAGTCCGTAATTGCCTAGATGCATAAGCAATCACTTTCCCATGCTGTTGTAGGACACATCCTAGTCCCTTTTTCGAAGCATCGATGTATATGGTGAAACATCCAAACCCTGAAGGTAATGTCAGAACTAGAGCGGTCGTCAGCCTCCTCTTCAGCTCCTCAAATGCTGCCTGGCAGTCCTCTAACCAGATGTATTCTGCGTCCTTTCATGTCAGTTTCGTCATGGGTTCGGCTATCTTAGCAAAGTCCTGGACGAACTTTCTATAATAGCCTGCTAATCCCAAGAAGCTTCTGATCTCTGAAACTGACATCGGAGCCTTCTATGTCTCAACGGCAGCAATCTTCCTGGGATCTACTGAGATCCCCTCTCCAATGACTATGTGACCGAGAAATTCCACTCGGTCTAAAAAGAACTCGCACTTCGACAATTTGGCATACAACCTCTCCTGCCTCAGAATCCTCAAAGCTGTCCGCAAGTGCTCTACGTGCTCCTCCGGCGTCTTCGAGTATATCAGGATGTCGTCGATAAATACTACGATAAACTTATCCAGATACTGGTGAAATGTCTTATTCATCAAGTTCATAAAGACAGCTGGTACATTTGTGAGACCAAATGGCATTACCACAAACTCGTACTGCCCGTACTTCGTATTGAATGCCGTCTTCTGGATGTCTGCAGCCCTGACTTTTACCTTGTGGTAACCGAATCTCAAACTATCCTGCAAAACACCTTCGCTCCACTCAACTGGTCGAACAAATCATCTATCCTGGGCAGGGAATATTTGTTCTTAATGGTGATGGTATTCAATGCCCGGTAGTCAATACACAACCAGACTGTACCATCCTTCTTTGGTAAAAAGAGTACTGGCCCTCCCCATGGAGAAGCACTAGATCGAATGAAACCCTTTTTCAACAGGTCATCAATCTGCTCCTTCATCTCTATGGCCTCCTTGGGGTTCACTCTATAGCAAGCCCGAGATACTGGTGATGAACCCGATACTAAATCTATAATGAACTCCACATCTTCGTCAGGCAGAAGTCCTGGAAGATCCTCTGGGAATACATCCATAAACTCCCTAATGATAGAGTGTGGCGGTGCTACCTCCCCAACTATCGCACAACAGTTCGACTCTAGGCTGATCTACGGTGCTGTCCTCCTGACACTGAATGGTATCGTACCTGGGGACTGAACAGAATGCTACCATCATGACAGTCTATAGCTGCGTGAGCATCGCTAAGCCAGTCCATCTCCAATATGATATCATACCCGGGGAGTGGCATCACAAAGAATCGTCCCCCAAACTCTCTTCCAGCTATAGTAATAGAGCATCTATAGATAGCCCTAATGGGTACTGGTCCGTCTCCCGTTATTACTCTACTCATCTCCTCGATAGGTGTAGCTACTAAGTGGTGTTTACGTATAAACTCTAATGACAGGAAGCTATGTGATACACCAGAATCAAACAAGCATAAAGCTAGAAAAGTATGCAAATAAACATGACCTGTGATGACGTCAGCCAAATAATCTGGTTTCGAAACCTGCTCCGGTTATGCCTCCAGTGCCAAACTATATGCCTTCCCCTGGGGTCTCTTCTGGTGCTGCAGATGTTGCCCAAACCTCTGCTGCTGAGTCAGAAGCGTCGGTCCTCTAGATGGTGGTCCGGCATCTGGTACCCTGGCTACTGGGCAGTCCCGAAGCTGATGGGTGGTAGACCCATAAGCTAAATACTGCTCCAACCTCTTCCTATAGGCGATAGCGTCATGGCCTGGCCTTTTACAGAATGAACACATACCTCCCTTCTGCTGCCCGGGTCCCGAGGCTCTAACTGGCGGGGTTGGGTGATGTGGTATGGGAGGACGGTAAGTCTGCTGGTGCGGTGCCGGTGCTCTCGGCTGGAAAGCCTGACGCTTGGAAGGTCCCTCGTGGTGTACAGAAGTCGGCCTTTTGCAAGACAGAAGACGCTCCTCTATGCTCCGGGCCAATTCTAGGCTCTGGTAGTAGTCAGTCGTCCCGTTCGCTACTATGAGAATGCCAATGTCTGGAACTAGACCATGGCAAAACCTACGCGTCATCTCCTCTGGGTTTGCAACCAGACTAGGAGCGAAACGGCTCAATCGACTAAACTCTGCTACATACTCGTCAATAGAACGGTTCCCTTGCTGGATGTTCTAGAATCGTAGCCCCATGGCTACCCTAGCGGTGGTCGAAAAGAATTTCTTCTTGAACTTGATCTTAAACTGATCCTAAGTGGCCTTTTCTCTCGTAAATAGTGGCTCATTCCTGAACCAAACTCCTGCTAAGTCTGTCAGCAGAAATCCTGCTACCTCGACCTGGAGGTCACCCGGTAACCTAGCTCCAAGGAGTTTCCTCTCTACCGAGTCAGTCATCTGCTACTACGATGCCCTCGGTCCCCGTGAACTCCTTGGGGTTCAAACCCATAAAGTCCTTGATGTTCTCCGCTCTCTGCCGTAGCTCTACCGGTGGTGGGACCACGGTACGCTCCTCAGAATGCTCCATGCTCTAGCGGAGTAGGGTGGTCTGCTCCTGATGGGTCGTTAGGAACCCCTGGATCAGAGTGAGCAGGTGGTTCCCGTCGAGAGTGACAGAAGCCTGGACAGGTATAGTAATATGTGGTGGTGGGAGTATCGGGTCCTGCTGGGACTGTGATGTGGAAGGTGGTGGAGGCATCTGGGTTGGTGGATTTATGGAGTGGGAGAGTATGGTAGGTGGAGGTGCATCGGTCAACTGGTCAACCGATTGGGTAGAAAGTGTGCCATTCTCAGGTGTGGCATACTGGGATGAGCGGGTGAGCACCATCTAATAAATAAAAGAACTTATAAGGACTCTTTTAAGTAAACAATCATAAACGACCAAAAAATCTAATTTGTAATAACGAGCATATGATGTGATGTGTTTTTTATGTTGCAATCCTAGTAATCCTCTAGGTATTCTAAGCGTCATTCCTAGTGTTGTCCAGTTACCTTAAGTTCCTAATTGCAGGCATGCTTGGTACAATAACGTAACCAAATAATTTAGTCAGGACCTGCATGGGCCACCACTAAAAACATGTCACGATCCGCTACCCAATTTGTTGGGCCGGGCCGAGTCATGTCCA